>OY723396.1:1648763-2362230 GCA_963210295.1 Ophion ellenae | reverse complement strand
TGGATATTGTTCATTGACCGATATTATGAGTAAAATTGTATAGATCAGCAAATTCCGAGAGATACGAAGCATTATGATTGATTCGCAATGGTCTAAAGTGGGCCTATGGAAACATTCCATATAGCGTGACTGAAGGTTTAATAACAGCTGCAGTTGAAGGTTCAACGGAAGACGACATGTGTCCAATCGTATATGTTAAGGGTTATGAAAAACGAAAATGGCTAGCTGATATACTAAATATGAAAAATGAGCTATTTATTGAGTCGTTGAATATAGACTTTGACGATATGGATGTCTCAAGTAAATTAGATGTAAGTTCTACTCTACGATCTGAAAAGCATACAAACCATTGTGCCCTACAAAATGTATTTAAAATCTTTAATTGGTGGTTGAAACATAAAGATTCGTGCAAATAAAAGAAATGTAACATTATGTACTTTATATTCTCCTCACCCCGTACTTAGTTATGTCAGCATCATCTGATATCGGATTGTGCACCTGAATAAAATATTATTTTCGAATGTGAAACTAATTTTTTTCGTATGGAATTTGATTGAAAATAAAGTAATATAATCGCTCAATGATGATCGAATACATTCATCGGTATACGTTCGATAGATTTTTGGTGAACCGTTTGTTGAAAGTTTGCGAGGCATTTGAAAGTTTTCGACAGTCGTTCGTAAGACGTTCCAGAGACTTCCGAAGACCTTCATAAGACGTTCGAAGACATTCAAGAGACGTTCTAAAACATTTATAACACGTTAAAGACATGCATGAGAGGTTCAAAGAGTTTCATAAGATTTCTACGACGTTCATGAGACGTTTGAAGGTGTTCGTGAGACGTTCAAGAGACTTTCGAAAACGTTCATAAGACGTTTGAAGACATTCATGAGAGGTTTGAAGACGTTCAAGAGATCTGTGAGAATATCCATAATATGTTGGAAGACAACGATGAGGGGTTCGAAGACGTTTAAGAGACATTCAAAGACATTCACGAGTAATTTGAAGACATTCAAAAACGTTCGAAAACGTTCATAAGACGTTTGAAGACATTCATGAGAGGTTCGAAGACGTTCAAGAGATCTGTGAGAATATCCATAATATGTTGGAAGACATCGATGAGGGGTTCGAAGACGTTTAAGAGACATTCAAAGACATTCACGAGTAATTTGAAGACATTCAAAGACGTTCGTATTCGTTTAAGAGACTTTTGACGACATTCATAATACGTTTAAAGACATTCATGGGGGGTTCGAAGACGCTTAGGAGAGACTTTCAAAGACATTAACGAGGGGTTTGTCCGAAGACATTCATAAGACGTTTGACAACAGTCAAGAGACGTTCGAAAACATTCATAAGGTGTTTGAAGACATGCATGAGGGGTTCGAAGAGTTTCAAGAGACTTTCTACGACGCTCATGAGACGTTTGAAGATGTTCGTGAGACATTCAAGAGACTTTCGAATACGTTCATAAGACGTTTGACGACATTCAAAAGATCTTTTGACGTCATTCAAAAGATCTTTGACGATATTCATAATAGGTTTGAAGACATCGATGAGTGGTTCGATGACGTTTTAGCGACTTTCGAAACATTCACGAGGGGTTTGAAGACTTTCAAGAAACTTTCGAATATGTTCAAGATACTTTCGACGACATTCACAATACGTTTGAATACATTCATGAGGGGTTCGAAGACATTTCAGAGACTTTCGACGACATTCATAATACGTTTGAAGCCATTCATGAAGGGTTCGAAGACGCTTAAGAGACTTTCAAAGGCATTCACGAGAGGTGCGAAGACGTTCAGAGACTTTCGAAGACATTCAAGAGATCTTTGACAATATTCATATTACGTTTGAAGACATCGACGAGGGGTTCGATGACGTTTTAGAGACTTTCAAAGACATTCACGAGGGGTTTGAAGACGTTCAAGAAACTTTCGAATATGTTCAAGAGACTTTCGACGACATTCATAATACGATCTGAGGCGACATCCATAAACCGAAGACTTTCACGGCGTTTAAGTTTCGCTCTAATTGTTTGGGTTTGTTTAGGATTTTCACAGTTTTGGTGAAATGTGAAAATCGACAGTTTTGGTGAAATGTGAAAATCGACTTTTTGGTGAAAATCCTAAACAAACCCAAACAATTAGAGCGAAACTTAAACGCCGTGAAAGTCTTCGGTTTATGGATGTCGCCTCAGATCGTATTATGAATGTCGTCGAAAGTCTCTTGAACATATTCGAAAGTTTCTCGAACGTCTTTAAACCCCTCGTGAATGTCTTTGACAGTCTCTAAAACGTCATCGAACCCCTCGTCGATGTCTTCAAACGTAATATGAATATTGTCAAAGATCTCTTGAATGTCTTCGAAAGTCTCTGAACGTCTTCGCACCTCTCGTCAATGCCTTTGAAAGTCTCTTAAGCGTCTTCGAACCCTTCATGAATGGCTTCAAACGCATTATGAATGTCGTCGAAAGTCTCTGAAATGTCTTCGAACCCCTCATGAATGTATTCAAACGTATTGTGAATGTCGTCGAAAGTCTCTTGAACATATTCGAAAGTTTCTTGAACGTCTTCAAACCCCTCGTGAATGTCTTTGAAAGTCTCTAAAACGTCATCGAACCCCTCGTCGATGTCTTCAAACGTAATATGAATATCGTCAAAGATCTCTTGAATGTCTTCGAAAGTCTCTGAACGTCTTCGCACCTCTCGTGAATGCCTTTGAAAGTCTCTTAAGCGTCTTCGAACCCTTCATGAATGGCTTCAAACGTATTATGAATGTCGTCGAAAGTCTCTGAAATGTCTTCGAACCCCTCATGAATGTATTCAAACGTATTGTGAATGTCGTCGAAAGTCTCTTGAACATATTCGAAAGTTTCTTGAAAGTCTTCAAACCCCTCGTGAATGTCTTTGAAAGTCTCTAAAACGTCATCGAACCCCTCGTCGATGTCTTCAAACGTAATATAAATATTGTCAAAGATCTCTTGAATGTCTTCGAAAGTCTCTGAACGTCTTCGCACCTCTCGTGAATGCCTTTGAAAGTCTCTTAAGCGTCTTCGAACCCTTCATGAATGGCTTCAAACGTATTATGAATGTCGTCGAAAGTCTCTGAAATGTCTTCGAACCCCTCATGAATGTATTCAAACGTATTGTGAATGTCGTCGAAAGTCTCTTGAACATATTCGAAAGTTTCTTGAAAGTCTTCAAACCCCTCGTGAATGTTTCGAAAGTCGCTAAAACGACATCGAACC
This sequence comes from Ophion ellenae, assembly GCA_963210295.1. Lineage (NCBI taxonomy): Eukaryota > Metazoa > Arthropoda > Insecta > Hymenoptera > Ichneumonidae > Ophion > Ophion ellenae. The sequence goes on along the minus strand of OY723396.1, from coordinate 2,358,977 downwards.
ACTCATCGATGCCTTCAAACCTATTATGAATATCGTCAAAGATCTTTTGAATGACGTCAAAAGATCTTTTGAATGTCGTCAAACGTCTTATGAACGTATTCGAAAGTCTCTTGAATGTCTCACGAACATCTTCAAACGTCTCATGAGCGTCGTAGAAAGTCTCTTGAAACTCTTCGAACCCCTCATGCATGTCTTCAAACACCTTATGAATGTTTTCGAACGTCTCTTGACTGTTGTCAAACGTCTTATGAATGTCTTCGGACAAACCCCTCGTTAATGTCTTTGAAAGTCTCTCCTAAGCGTCTTCGAACCCCCCATGAATGTCTTCAAACGTATTATGAATGTCGTCAAAAGTCTCTTAAACGAATACGAACGTCTTTGAATGTCTTCAAATTACTCGTGAATGTCTTTGAATGTCTCTTAAACGTCTTTGAACCCCTCATCGATGTCTTCCAACATATTATGGATATTCTCACAGATCTCTTGAACGTCTTCGAACCTCTCATGAATGTCTTCAAACGTCTTATGAACGTTTTCGAATGTTTTCAAATTACTCGTGAATGTCTTTGAATGTCTCTTAAACGTCTTCGAACCCCTCATCGATGTCTTCCAACATATTATGGATATTCTCACAGATCTCTTGAACGTCTTCAATCCTCTCATGAATGTCTTCAAACGTCTTATGAACGTTTTCGAGAGTCTCTTGAACGTCTCACGAACACCTTCAAACGTCTCATGAACGTCGTAGAAATCTTTTGAAACTCTTTGAACCTCTCATGCATGTCTTTAACGTGTTATGAATATTTTAGAACGTCTCTTGAATGTCTTCGAACGTCTTATGAATGTCTTCGGAAGTCTCTGGAACGTCTTACGAACGACTGTCGAAAACTTTCAAATGCCTCGCAAACTTTCAACAAACGGTTCACCAAAAATCTATCGAACGTATACCGATGAATGTATTCGATCATCATTGAGCGATTATATTACTTTATTTTCAATCAAATTCCATACAAAAAAAAATGAGTTTCACATTCGAAAATAATATTTTATTCAGGTGCACAATCCGATATCAGATGATGCTGACATAACTAAGTACGGGGTGAGGAGAATATAAAGTACATAATGTTACATTTCTTTTATTTGCACGAATCTTTATGATTCAACCACCAATTAAAGATTTTAAATACATTTTGTAGGGCACAATTGTTTGTATGCTTTTCAGATCGTAGAGTAGAACTTCCATCTAATTTACTTGAGACATCCATATCCTCAAAGTCTATATTCAACGACTCAATAAATAGCTCATTTTTCATATTTAGTATATCAGCTAGCCATTTTCGTTTTTCATAACCCTTAACATATACGATTGGACACATGTCGTCTTCCGTTGAACCTTCAACTGCAGCTGTTATTAAACCTTCAGTCACGCTATATGGAATGTTTCCATAGGCCCACTTTAGACCATTGCGAATCAATCATAATGCTTCGTATCTCTCGGAATTTTGCTGATCTATACAATTTTACTCATAATATCGGTCAATGAACAATATCCAACAACGCGATCGTGTAAGATTAAAACAATAAGCAGTCGTATTCGGTGGTGAATCTTCTTTGCATTTAAACTCTATTCACACATCTATGGCAGCATTTTTTACAGGCTCGTTCTGATGCGATCAATCATTATCTGCGAGAGGGCCGTTACATTAAGACTTGGCGATGGTCAGTAAAGAGCGATCACTATTGCAGTCGTAATGGTATTTACGAAATCGAGAGTACATATTGAACAAAATGCCGAAACTTTTTTGAAGTCTAAATGCGAGTCCTCCTGAGAAAAGAATGCTGAATTGAGATAAAGTTTAACCCTTGTGAGTTTGCAGTCGGTGAATAATATAATGTCCTTTGCCATATATTATCTTTTTTACCAGTCTGTGCCGCACCAATTACGTCTATTGGTTTCTCTAGTTGGGAGGCAGCTTTTACGGTCCATGAATGCTTCGTTGTGCTTTGAAGCGGTGGACATTCGTATAGATCCTAAGAGTGAAAACTCATATTCAAGTATCGCCCACTTTCCAATGTTCAAAGTAATGATACATTAGTGATCTCATCTAATATTATGTGGGGCATACGCCATTGTATCTTGAGTAATTGAACTTCTACCTCTATTGGTTGATGATGACTGAATGCACAATTATTGCCATAGCGTGAACGTATTGGAATTAACTCATGATGAGCATTCATTTTCGTAGAAAATGTATCTTATGCACAGCACTAGTTTTTCCAGTTCTACCACAAACCATGATATGGAATCAGCGCTGTGACGTGATTGATACTATGATAGCGATTCGTTATATGAAAAGCACATGTGGTTATCAATACTAAATACTTCATGCTATTGATAGATATCCTCGGCTACGTTCTCCCCATCAGTCTTTGCACACTCTCATTTTCTCCCTATCATTAGTCAAAAACACTCCAAATAGGCATTTTCTATTAATGGATGTCGTGCTTTCCAACTGGAGTTGATGATTTAGTGCCACATATTGGTATTATTTGTTAGTCGGATGGGGCAGTGCTTTAGTGCTCCACAATCGATCTCGTGTGATTGCAGTTTATCCTTTGATCTAAAGTAATGCAGACACCAGCGAAATAATGGATTGTTGTTTAATTCGTCTAGCGCATATAACGATATAGTAATTATGTTAACTTCACACACCGATGGCATATATATATATATATATATTTTTAATGGTTGCCTCTGTTCTGCGCTCACGAGGCTTGGCAGGTTCTTTATTTATGTAATATGTCATACATTGTTATCTTCGGTATCTTGTATGTATAGCAAATTGATATGCTTTTCTTCTTCTTATGTTGAAGCACCATTTTTTTTGTATATTTTTTTTTTTATAATTTGACCTTCAGTTATTGGGAATCCAATATTCGATAGATTCAATACCGTTGAATAATGCATGTAAGAAGATCTGTGGTCACTGTTTCGTTCAGCTGTGTCAATATTCACATATGTTCAACGTATACCAATCTAAAAGTATTACTTTGCGAGCATCTCAATCGTGCATTGAGAAATAAGGTGTGAATGCAATTTAGGCTACGTACTGATTATACATGGATCGATATTCTTTACAACATAGTAGGCGGGTATAATGATTATGTACACTATACTATAACTCAGGTGAAATCAAGGATCGTTAACGTTGAAAATGAGAAGTAGCTGCTACAACGTACTTTTGACAAGTGTCCATTAAAAAAGCATCATCATGAAAGTAAAATTTTGCGATAATGTGAGTTGATAATCAGTAAATTTAGGAGTGTTTTTCGAAAGGATTACACACAGAAATAGACAGCTGAAATATTTACCATATATCGAGAGAAAAACACGAAGTGTGTAGCATTTCACCTGACGGACTATAACGATGAAGCCATTGCAGGTGATTTGTACGATCAGGAGCTACTTAAAGTTCAATATCCCGAAATTTATCTCATTGAAAAAGTATTGCAGCAGCGTGGTAATCGAATGTTAGTAATGCGGCTGGGTTTCGATAACACTCACAATAGCTGGATAAGCAAATCTGATTTGTAGCGAACAATGTAAATGTTTTAAAATTGATGACTCTTCTCACGCTCTCTTTTTCTCTGCTCCTACCAGATTTACGATTCACAAGAATGCATACTACGATTGTATTCTATAAGGCCCCCATGGTAGCGTTTTCGTGGTTCCGGGTATGATATGCCGTTTGTCATCGTGCGGACTTAGAGCAATTTTTGTCTCGTTGATGGTGTCCCATTCATGCAACTTCGATCGTATGCATGATTGCAGGCCCGTTATTTGAATGTCCCCATCATTTCATCAATATGAAATACAATTGCGCCAATGCGAATGTAAAATCGCTGAAAAGCTGGTTGAGTGTATACGAAGCGCTGCGTGAGGGGAGGATTTTTAAAAAAGAACATTTTTAAATAAAAAAACATTTTGATATATATCGTTTTCGATTGTATTTATTCTTACATCCAACAGCTACGGGGAACATTTTTTATATTCGATGAAAGCTATCCTTTATACATTGTTGTGACCATGTTGAAAACTCAACGATGTTAGCGACCGATGATGGTGATGCCGTTGAACTCATCATTTCCGGCCAGCACAATGGTGTGCTCACTGTTTATTGAACGCGATGCTGCTGTATTGTCCGCCATAATAGTTCATGTACAGTTCGTCATTGCGAGTCATTTCCAATATATTCTCGAACATCTTTGGACCGTAATTAAAGGCCTTCATGACCCGTGTTGGTAAAAGAACGGCGAACTCGTCCATGATGTCTACTACGTAACGCTTTGCTAATTTGGTGTGGGCAGCCCTCATGTCAGAGATTGGATAACACGATGGAACCTTGAGACAGCTTCTTCGTTGGGAAAAATTCCGCCGTTTTGCTGATCATGAGAAATCCATTTTTCATCGACGAAACAACTTCAAATGCGTCGAGGAACGTTTATTTTTTCTCACGAATAGTATTATCTCCCTCACAACACTTTTCACAATTCCGTTGTGGAGGTGGGGGGCCATCAATATGATCCAACATCTCAGGTGTATTGTAATGCTTCATGCATGGAAGATATGATAATATTTCACTGTCGTTTCGATGATGTTCCGGCAAACGATCCCACAGCATACCGATGTGTCGACTCCAATATTTTATGAGCAAGGTCTTTGGAACGTGTTCAAGCTCATTCTTCGTCAAGTCCCACGGGTTCTTGGCTGGGTGCACTGCATACATACTCGCACATGCAAACATTTCGACGTTATCTTTCGGAATGAATACAAGACCGAATGCCATGTAATTTTATAAGGGCCTCCGTTACTATAGCTGCATAAAAAGTTTATCTGTAAAGTCTCATTTGACATCTAGCAGTTAAATTGCATTAAGTGGCCGAGAGTGTGTCATAGACGCTGGTTTTCACATGCATATCCACATGTTTGAGAGAAATTTTCCTCCATTGTCTGGAAAACGATTCACCTATATCCAAATCCCCCTCCCCCAATTCCCCAAACGGGTCCGTAGACCTTCGCAAAACAGCCAGACACCTCTCTCCCCTTGCTATAGACTCCTCACCGCCTCCCTTTTTCCGCATACTCCCCACCACACACTTCCCCCAAAAAGTTTATCTGTAAAGTCTCATTTGACAACTAGCATTACAATTGCCTTACGTTGCCGAGAGTGTATCATAGACGCTGGCTGTCACATGCATATCCACATGTTTGAGAGAAATTTTCCTCCATTGTCTGGAAACGATTCACCTGTATCAATAACGCCACCTCCCCCAAGAAAATTGTCACGTCATCTACAATGTCCTCTGGCTGCCGGTGCCCCCTTGACCCGCGCCGTTATCCCCTCTCCATGAACCCCCGTGTTTTTGGGCATCCTCTTCCCTCGCGTGACGTCACTCGCCAACCTCTCTCCGCGAGCCGCAAGTCCCCCTCCCCCAATTCCCCAAACGGGCCCTAGACCTTCGCGCGACAGCCAGACACCTCCCTCCCCTTGCTATAGGCTCCTCACCCCCTCCCCTTCACCGCATACTCCGCGCCACACACTTCCCCCACCACATGATCAAACCCCTCCCCTTGCCCCCCGTCCCGGACTCCCCCTTCCCCGCACCCCCCTCACCCACACTTTTTCCAGAACCCCCCTAGTTCTACTACTTGTCGGCGTTTCGCACCGGACACCGCACAGAGACACGAGGCACAGAGTCGTAGGAAAATAATTATATTTATATTAAACAAAAAAAATGTTACGGGACGTGACAACTCCCCCCCGCCCCTTAGGGAGGTCGACGTCCTCGTCGAACTATTCTAGCGTTGGCATTTTACACTAGGAGTCCTCGCGTAGCAACGCGTTGGCGAGAGCAGCCACTAGCTCTCCGAATTTCTTCCGTTGATCTCTCATTCCTTGACGGAGCAGTCCTTCCTCAGCTTGTTCCCCTCTTTTAACATTCCTTGCTTCGTTAGCCTACGAGTAATTCTTGACGAGGGACGGGGCGGGGAAGAGGGTCCACTCGTGCCGGACTCGAGGTACTTATCGGCGGGCTAGGTGTCAAGTTGCCTTCTTGAGAATTTCCTCGGGCCGAATGTTCGTGCGAGTTCCCTTCAGCTGGGCGAGAGCTCTTTTTCCGCGAGCACATCCAATTCCAAATATATCCGAGAGAGAGAGAGAGATAGCCGATTCCACAAGGTATAGATTAGGAAGAACATCATTACTCCCGCTTGACTAGCAAAGCTGGCCAGAGTGAGAAAATGTTTTTTCTCTCTCTCTCTTTTATGCTTGCCTATGGCATGAATTTTTTTTTCCCCAGCGAGCAGCGATTCCCCGTCCTCGAGCCTCAGATCCGGGTTTCCACCTGCGGACTGTTTGTGCGCCTGAGCGAATAATTCCCCGAAGTCCAATGCGATATCGCTATTGGCCAAAGTGGGAATTACGATGGATACATTGAGCGTTATTCCCGGCTCGTAGAAGAACGTTTCCTTGCCCGCATATGCACGAAGACTTAATAAAGTGGTAGTACGGGTTGCTCCAACACAGTTAGCCTCCAACTGTAGAATCACCATGCCTTGTAATATTATGTCAACTACCGGTGTGTTTAGACACGTCACCCGCAATTTCGTGAGCTCGACAAGGGAGAAAAGCCAACCGCCGTGTGTGGGCACATATTCCCAGAAATCTTCAGGGTGCGTATGTAGGCGTATATTGCACTGGCGCATGGCCTCCTGGGAGGGCATGGTAAGCATGTGCAGCTCGCAGACGCCTGCATTTGTGTCCCGAACTGGAACATTTCCTGAGCAAATCAGTCGTCGATCGGCCGCCTTGCATTGATTTCTGTATGCTTCGCTAACTAGGAAGAAGGTTTGGCGACTCCTTCCTAAAGCGATGTAAGGTGAAGTGGGCACAATGCTTGCTGAGCCGGTCCCGTTACCGAGTTGTTGAGGAACAGGCCAGGTAATTTTCCGGTATAGGTCGTATATCATTGGATCCACAAGCGGTATCACCATTGCATGACGTCACGTCTGTCCAAACAAGAGTCCCAAGGTACTCTGGGTGGATATGTTCTGGGGAGTAGGGAAATTCCAGGCCCCCCGCGTGGCGTTGTGCTTCCTCCGCTACGATTCGCAGTTGCGTTGGTGATATGGCCGCGGGATTGAATTTCCCGCTGATTGCTGAGCTGATCACAGAGATATACTTCTCGCAGGCACGTACGTAATTGTCGATTTTGTTTGCGACTTTATTTCCGTAGTTAGCGAGCGAGAAATTGTAATAGGCCACGGCGGATACATTAGCGATCGTGCTGAGGTCATCGTGCATTCGCGATACAGTTTGGTATATAGCGTCCACTCATTTTGATTCCTCCAAATGTTCGTTGTGTTGCGTTTGCAATTTTGAGCTTAAAATATGCATTTGATGTTCCTGGAGGTGAGTTCGTTCCTGTTGATCCTTAAGTAGACGATCTATTTGGGAAGAGAGGTAATCCGCGTCATCCTCGGTGAGAGTTCCGAATATGGATTTACTGATGCTTCCCACAAATCCGAAGGGCACTGAACGTCTCTTCATTGTTGTTAAGAGCGACGATGTTTAGAGATCCTTGCGGTTTCCGATCCCCCATAGATCCCTAGATAGCTCGTGGCCGTGCCGTAACCTCGATATTACATAAGGTCTACGGAGCAGCTCCTCACAACCCGCCGAGTTATATTTGAGGCATTCTGCTTGAATTTTTAGCAGGTTCCCGCCGTCCTTCGGCAAGGACGCGATGAATTTGGCAAGGTCGATGAATAATGTCAGTCTCCAATCAGCGCGTTGTAATTGCACCGGCGTTTGTAGCTCGTAGTATATTCCAGCGTTATCTTCGAGTTTGTTGACGACGTAGGGGTTCCTGGGTGTTGAATGAGTCATTCCACGGCCCGCGAAGACAAGGACGCAGATAATCGCGATCATCATTTTGCTGTCAATACACATAGAATTGAAACTAACTAGAGGTATGCTAATTTGATTTTATCAACATATTTAGCGAACCGTTCACCTCTTTCAGTCTCGTGGACGACAGTATTCCTATCAGTAATCGTTCTTATTTTATAGGGACCGTGATATTGAGTGTCGAATTTTCCCTCAAAGGGCCGGCATTTACGGTCGTAGTTTTCCTCGGCCATCTCTCGAATTTAATTCTGTCGCTTTATGAGCTCAACAAGGAATGAACTACTTGTAGCTAGACGGTCTTGGGTCAGAAATTCGCTAGGCTGTCGGGCTGTTTTTCCATACACAACCTCATGAGGCGTAAAATTTGTCGCTTCGTGAACGTTTGTGTTGTAGGAAAACTCGGCAAGGGGCAGTTAACGGTCCCAATCGTCGTATCGGTCCGCGTAGTGCTTGATATATTCTGTTAGAACGATATGACTCCGTTCCAACGCACCGTTAGTTTGGGGACGGTAACGAGATGTCGTCGTTTGATCTACTTTGTAGATTTTGGAGATTTCCCTCAATAACCCGGTCGTGAATGAGGTTCCACGGTCAGTTAGAATTGCCCGTGGAGCTCCGAACTGGCTGTACAGCCGACGCACTATTGCCTCTGCAACGGTGGTGGCTTTCAGATCGGGAATTGGTTCAGCAAGACAATATTTTGATAGATTATCTTGCATCGTTAGTATATGCGTATTCCCGTAAGGAGTAATAGGCAGCGGACCAACGGTATCAAGGGATACTTTATCAAAAGTGTCTCCTGGTGTATCGATCAAGAGCATGGGTTCGCGTGTTTTTGCACGAACGAGTTTCTGCTCTTGGCAACCCTTACAGAGACGGATGTAATTTTGGATGTCGTTTTTGAGGGTGGGCCAATAAAAACGCTCTCGAATTCGCCTATAGGTCTTAGTAACGCCTTTATGGCCGCCTATAAGGCTCGAGTGCATTTCTTTAATTATGGCCTCCCTCGACTCCGGGGAACCTGAGTCCTGTCATCGGCTTCGCTGTCTCGCTCGCTCCTACGCGAAAAACGGGGCCCTATAGGGCTAGTTCTCCGTAGGAGCTCCTCTTCAGTAAGCCGTTGGAACCATTCAGACAATTTCTCCAATCGTTCGCTCAGTATGTGATCATCGCCATCTATGACAGGATCTAAATCGTTGAGGACTTCCCGGACAGTCGGCGATACCTCACGCATATCGGCTGATTGTTCTCGCCCTTCGCAAAATTCCTGTTCGAGTTGTTTCAGTGACTCGTCAAATTTTCCGAAGGTACGTTGCAGCCCCTCGCGGACCGATTCGTTTCCGTCGGGAACAAAATCTTCCACGGGAGTACTGTCCTCCGCATCGCTAGGAGGAGGTTCGACCGAAGTGATAATTTCGTTAGGGCTAGCAGGGCCGGGGGCCCCGACGTCTATAGCCACGGGTGGTGGACACAGCGTCTTATCGGCTAGCTGTGGCGGACGTTTGAGAATTCGTCGTTTCGGGGGAAGGAGGGTGGTAGGGAGCATGCTGCGGTTCAGTCGCTGTATGGGTCGAGCTTTCTCTCCCGAGCTTATCCTCGAAGACTCTGCATAATTGGGTCGCCCGCGTGCTGCATTTGGATTAGCTGTTTGTCCACGCGTACGGCGAGCGATAGGGCTCCGAGCGTTGGGATCGGGGTGCCTTGGATTCATCGGCCCCACGCGACGTTCACTCAGAGCGGAGTGCAGCCGGGATCTCCCGCTATCTATAGGGAGTACCATTATCGGCCGGTCCGAATCCTCCGATTCGCTTGATTCCGATGATAGTAGATTTATGGTCTTACGGGAAAGAGCGTCCGCATTGAAATTTAGCTTTCCAGGTTTGTAGACAAACTCATAGTTATCATTTTGAAGGCTCAGTCTCCAACGTCCCAACCTCTTTCCTGGATCACTCATGGAGCCAATCCATTCAAGAGGCTCGTGATCGGAGACGAGTTTAAATTTTCGGCCATATAAATACGGCGGGAAATGGTCTACAGCTTTTATGACAGCGAGACATTCCTTCTCTGTTGTACCATAATTTATCTCAGCGGGGGGAAGTATGCGGGAGAAGTAGGCTATTGGAAAGTCAAAGCCATCGTGCTCTTGACTTAACACGGCCCCAACCGCATAATCTGACGCGTCCGTGGTACGCATAAATGTTTGGTTAAAATCGGGAAATTTGAGTATGGGTTCCGTACAAAGAGCCTTACGCAAATCACGGAAACTTCGCCGCTGCGCGCTTCCCCACTCGAACGTCTTACCCTTCTTCAAGAGATCCGATAAGGGCTTGGCACGACTGGAAAAATTCATGATGAATCTCCGATAGTATCCAGCCAGTCCGAGGAACTGCCGGATATTTTTCGCCGTTTTCGGGGTCGGGAAGCGCTTCACCGCCTCGAGTTTTCGGGGATCGGGCCGTAAACCATCTCGCCCAATTATATGACCGAGATAGCATACCTCCCTCTTCAGAAACTCACACTTGTCGGGCTCAAGCATGAGGCCTGCGTCTCGCAACCGAGCCATTAACCAACGAACTTTTGTGTCATGTTCCTCCAATGATCGAGCGAATACAACAATATCGTCAAGGTAAACGAACAATTCGGCACCTTGGAGATCTCGAAGTACACTATCCATCAATCGCTGAAAAGTCGCGGGTGCGTTCTTCAAGCCCTCGGGCATACGAACGTACTCATAATGGCCGTTTGGTGTCGAGAAGGCGGTCTTGGCGCTATCAAGCGGATCCATTGGAATTTGCTGGAAACCACTCGCCAGATCGAAGGTCGAGAAGTACTGAGCCTTGCCCAACTGGTCCAATGTATCAAATATATTTGGTAGTGGGTAGGCGTCGGAGATAGTTTTCTCGTTCAGTTTCCTGAAGTCTATCACCATCCGCATCCTCGGCCGACCTTGAGAGTCGGGTTTCTTGGGCACAATCCATACCGGATAATTATACGGGGATTGCGATGGTACGATTACTCCATTCTCGAGTTTTTTGCCGATTTGTTTTTCAACTTCTCCTCGATGAATGGAAGGGAATCGGTATTGGCGAGTATTCACTGGCAAATCATTTTCCGTGGGTATCCGGTGTGCCACGAGGCTTGTACTGGGTAGTTTGTCGCCATGCAATTTAAATCGCATAGGGTCTTCTTCCACGATTTGACGGACGTGAGAACATTCACCTCAGTCCGAGCTTTGATGGTAAACATTTTCTTACTCATCGCGGGGATCGTTTGCGGCGTGCCGCTTGTTAAAAACGGTCGGGGACGAATAGGATCACTCGTCATCACGAGAGCGATTGACGAAACGGTAGTTCGGCCTTTTCGCGGCGCATAAAAGGTCTACCGAGCAGTCCGTTGCTTTCTATCACGAATTCCTCGACAACGTGAAAGGTATGGGGTTGATCATTTATCGTTAATTTTTCCGTCCCCAACGACCACGCCTTTTCGTTCGTAGGACCGACATATTTACGCGATTTCGCGGGGTCATACGTGACGTTATCACGGAGGGCACGAAGTTTGATGAAATTTAAACTCGACCCGGAATCACAATAAAATGTCTGGACTCCATTGACAAGCTCTGGCGCAGATAGTGTAACAACCGGAGACTCTACTTCGTCCTCGTTTTCTGACGAGGAATCTTTTATCTCGTTTTTGGAGCCAGATTGAGGATATTTCCCTCTTAATGTCTGTCCTGAAATTTTACTACGCGTTTTTCGTTGGTAGGGAAAGGAGGCTGGCTCGCCATGCCCGGACGACGAGCCCCTTTCGAGTTTAAAGGCTCGGGACTCTGGGGTCTCGAACTGCGCTGATCCGCGACGGCCAATGATGTTGAGCGCTCGCCGCGGGTATATCTCTGAGCGGTGACGGTCCAAGGACAGCAATTGCACCCACCTGTATAGGCACAGCAGTACTGGTGGTTACAGCCACCCCCTTTTCGATATTGTGTAGGGGTACGCTGGTTCCAAGGGCATCATCCGCAACCTGAACCGCGCAAACAACAATAACTTCGCTCACATCCACCTCGGTTATCGGGGGACCTCGGTCGATTTGATATGGCAGGCGAATTGTCGCGGTGGTTCGATATTCCCGAGGGTCGAAAATATTCTGACCTACTAGGACTACTGAATCGCGGTGCTGGCTCTTTTCGCAGTTCTCGTTCCGATTCAGGGCGCGACGTGGGGGAAGGCGAACGTGAATCTCTTCGCTTTGCCTCCGTTTTGGCGACTAACGCGAGGGCGTCGCCGACGGGGGTCCGCAGTTGTTCTCCACCCTTTGATTCTATCGCCCCGACTAACGAATCGGGGGATAGATCCTCTACCATCTCAAGCGCCTCCCTGAGAGATTTTGGTTTCGCGATGAAAAGTAATTCATTCAGTCGCGAGGGTAACGCTTGACGGAAAGATTCAAGGGCCAGAGTCGCGATCGGATCGACCTTCATCCCAGAGGCCTCACATCCTAATTCTTCCTTCCAGGCTATTCGAGCAACGCTCATTAGCCGGAGAATTCGGAGATATAAGCACCGGAGTGTTTCACCTTGTTTTAGACGCAACCCATAGAGTCTACCCAAACATGAATTGAAATTTCGACGGTAAGTTAACCCGTCTTGCAACGCGGTTGTTAGTTCGCGAACCGAGCGAATACTTTGGCCTTGGACACAGGTACGCGCCTCACCCCGTAATATACTTAGGACCCTGGTAACGAATTCGGGCATTTGATACGGGGGTACGAACGCAGCTGCATTCTGGATGTTTTGTAAATAATCACCGAGGGGAATTGATATGCCGTCGAATTCCGGAATTGACACCAACCTGTTTGTCAGGTTGATGCCGCTTAGTATGACCGACAGGTCGGCGGGTGTTACGGTTTCGTTACGCGAGCCGTCAGGTCCCGCACGACTAGAGACTCTCAATAGAGAGAGATACAAAATGCGTTCAAGTGAACGAGAAAAAAATATCGCAAAGGAAAATAATGGACATTCTTCTCGGAAAGCCATATGTACACAATGACAAGGCGCCGAGAAGAATTTACCACGTCAGCGCTCAGCTGCCGCGAGTACACGCCAGTGACCTACATATACCGTCAAAGCAGGCTCGCGACAAAATGCTGACTTTCCGTTGTGACACAGGGGCCCAGTGCAGCATAGTAAAAGTGAATGAGCTGAATCCGGAAACACCCATCGGGGACGAGATAATATAACTCCACGGCCTCGGGGGCAAGGCGTTCCGCACGCTCTGCACAGCTGAGCTGAAACTGGACACTCCAGCCGCTGTGATAACGCACAAGTTCCACGTGGTCGGCAATGAAGTACCGTTAGCAGTAGACGGACTCCTTGGAATGGACTGTATAGTCGAAAAAGGAATAAACATACTAGGAGGAAAAATGATAGAAATTCGAGGGCACAAAATACCGTTTGTACACGGCACGAAATACTTGAAAATACCCGCCCGCACAGAATGTATTGTGCAGGCGAGGACGATGGGAAAAGGCCAAGGATTTACAAGGGAACAAAGAATCCAAAAGGGAGTCATGATGGGAAAGGCCATCGTGAAGGCAGAGGCGAACACTTGCCCTGTAATAATAATGAATGTGCTCGAGAAAGAACAAATTATTAAAAGACCTACGGTCGAGCTGGAAAAAATGGAAATCGACAAGGTTAGCCAGGGAAAAGAAAACTGCAACAAACAGAAGAAAGAAGAGGAAACTCATGAAGACGCCGAAAAAACCGCGGAAATAAGAAAGAAAAGGATGGAAAAATTATGACGCGAGATTAAGGGGTACTCGCATTTGAACGCAGAAGAAGAAGCAATTTCTCGAGAAATCTGCGAGGAATTCCCCGACGTATTTCATCTCGAAGGAGAACTACTTGGTTGTACGAAAGCAGTCGAGCATCAGATACCGCTCAAGGACGGGACAATGCCGATAAAGGTGCGACCTTATCGACTGCCGGAGCAGCACAAGAAGGAAATTCAACGACAGGCACAAAAAATGCTAGATGAGGATATAATCCGCCCCAGCACGAGCCCATGGAATGCCCCATTGCTCGTAGTGTCGAAAAAACCAAATGCGGACGGAATAATCCAAAAAAGGGTGGTCGTTGACTTTCGCAAGTTGAACGAGGCTATAGAAGGCGACTCTTATCCACTGCCCAATATCGCAGAGATACTGGACCAGTTGGGAAGGGCAAAATACTTCACGACCCTCGACCTCGCTTCGGGATTTCATCAAATCCCAATGGCGGAGGAAGACAAACCGAAAACGGCTTTTGCAACGCCGTTAGGGCATTACGAGTATAATCGAATGCCATTTGGTTAAAAAAATGCACCTCCTACGTTCCACAGATTAATGGACGCAGTATTGGCCGGTTCGCAAGGCCTAAAATGCTACGTATATTTGGACGATATTTTCATATACGGAGCCTCACTCGCCGAGCACGACAAGCGGTTACGTGAAGTGCTGACGCGACTAAGAGAGGCTAATTTAAAAATACAACCCAAGAAATGCGAATTTATGCGAAAGGAAACGCAATATCTCGGTCATATTATATCAGAAGTCGGTGTGAAACCTGACCCTGAAAAACTAAAATCCGTAAAAAATTTCCCATTACCGAGAAATGTTAGAGAAATACAATCATTCCTGGGACTAGCCGGGTACTACCGCAGATTCATTAAAGATTTTTCCCAGATCGCAAAACCAATGACGAATTTGATCAAAAAGGGTGTCAAATTCGAATGGTCCGAATTATGCCAAAGCTCATTTGACCATTTAAGGGAAGCCCTGATCACGGCGCCCATACTCCAGTATCCTGATTTCACGAAACCATTTATCGTGACAACGGATGCCTCGGATAAGGCAATTGGTGCAATCCTGTCTCAAGGGAAAATCGGAGAGGATTTACCAATATGTTATGCAAGCCGAACTCTCAATAAAGCCAAAACTAATTATTCGACTACAGAGAAGGAACTGCTTGCAATCGTATCGGCAGTACATCAATTTCGACCGTATATTTATGGCACAAAATTCACCATAATTGCGGATCACAAACCATTGACATGGTTATTCAGCGTAAAGGATCCAGGATCAAGGCTTATGAGATAGCGAATATAATTGGAAGAATATAACTATAAAATCCAATATAAAACGGGGAAATCAAACACGAACGCAGATGCGTTAAGCCGCATATATTCGTTGACACGAGCTCAGGCAAAAGTGGGAGAAAAAATTACACAAAAGCGCGGTAGTAGAACGGAGAAAAATAATAAAGGAAAAAATATAAGGAAATGCGGTAGCGCGGCATAGAAAGATGATAAAGAAAGAGTGATAGCAACAGGGAAAAGTGGGCAAGAAAAATTAAATAGAGAAAGAAAGAAGACTCCGCGTGGCAGCGCGAGAGAGAACATAAAGAAAGACAGTATGGCTGCCAGCCGTTATGCAAGTGAGAGGGAAGAGACCGAGTCCGACAATATGGACTCGGACAGGGACAACACGAGCGAGAGCGCCCGCGAGAGAGAGCGCAAAAAGAAGGATAGCGCTACGAATATCCGCACAAAGAAGAGAGGCCGAAAATACGACTCACCGTGCGACGAGGCAGCGCGAGGAGAAGAAGCCGCCTCGGGAAGCGCGGCACAGGGTGATTCTCCTCGTGAGTTAAAAGAGTCCCGATGCTCGAGCACGAGCGCGAGCGACGAAGAAAACTGCAGCATTGGCGTAACGACTCCAAGCAAGGAAGACCAAGCGAAGATAATGCAAGAATATCACGATGCCCCTCTAGGTGGGCACCAAGGCATCACACGGGCGCTGCAGCGAATACGTCAACAGTATGTGTGGCCGAGAATGAAGCGAGACGTCACCGCACACATACAAGAGTGCGACAAATGTCAGCGGAATAAATCGGGAAAAAATACGAAAGTTCCGATGGTCATTACAGACACACCGGGCCGAGCGTTCGAAACATGTGCTGTCGATATTGTAGGTCCCTTGACTGTTACAGAAAAAGGCAACAAATACATTCTGACTTTCCACGATTTATTAACAAAATATAGTTCAGCAATTCCGTTAGAAAACCAAGAAGCCAAAACTGTAGCAAAGGCCGTTGTAACGCAAATCATTTGTAAATTTGGTGCCCCGTCCGAAATCCTTTCGGGTCAAGGCACACATTTTCTGAGCAATATATTTAAAGAAATGTGTGATCTACTACAAATAAAAAAGTTGCAAACCACGGCATACCATCCGCAATCGAATGGAGCCCTGGAAAGATCCCATAGGATCCTTGCGGAATACCTGAAAAATTTTGTACGTGAGGATCAAAGGGACAGGGACGAATGGATACCATACGCCATGTTTACATATAATACCACGCCACACACGGCTACAATATATATTGTAACGGGTCACCCCTAACTACATTAAATTTATGAGGATTCGGGGCACGATAAGGGAGTAAATTATTGTAAACCTTTTCATGTCTCAACAAATAAACGAAGATTTATTCATATTTCGCTTTATCTCCTGCTACAAACAAATTTTGAATCGCCCTGTATCTTGGTTTCGCGCGCCCGGTTGGTTTGGCTGTCGCGGCTCTCGCATATCGAGGAGGCGGGGCTTACTACGTCTTCCGAATTTCGCGAGCCTCCGTTGCCCGGGTAACGAGTCACTCCCTTTCTATAATGGCCGCTGTTTCGTGTTTGTATACGTTTGTTGTATGTACATCTTTGATTTGTATGTGTTCGAAATTTTAAATACTCCAATGGTGTGTGACTATGTGTGTCGCGCGGTCTTCGCGATTTCGCCGGTCCGGCCTTGCTCGGCCACTGCCCCCTTTGTTGTTGTTCCTTCTCTCTCGCTCTCGTTACATGTTTTCATCGAGGCTTCCAGCTGGCTGTCAGCTTTAATATTCTGACGTTTATTAACGCGGGATGCTTCGAGTTTCGTGATTCTATGTTTTCTCCTTTAAGTTACCGAATTTTCTCTTTCAAATATCGGCGAGATTCTTGATTTCCTTCTTTTCTCTGATTATCGCACTTTTTCTAATCGGATGGTGCCTATACTTTCCTTTCTGTACTTGCTCCTCTTTGCCACTTTCCTGGTTCAGTCGCCTTCCTTGCCTTTCGGGCTCGGACATGCGCTTATTTCACTACTAATGGCAAAGTCCACGTTCCATAGTCGTAAAAGCTAGGTGTCTCCGCTCGAGACTCGTGCGAAAATCGTTTGAAAAGAGATTTCCAAAAAATTCTCGTTTTACCTTCTCTTTTATTATTTCGGCTCCTTTCCTTGACGGTCACTTTCCCCACTGCAATCAGTGGGTACTTGCGTCCGGTACTAAGGCCTTTACAATAAAAGAGATTCTTAAATTTATTGTGCTCACTTGCTTCGTTTTTGTCCAATGCTTTCCCTAGTTCAATATTTTCCACGCTTAAAAAAGCCTGTACTAATATCTCGTTTCGGTACTCGCTTTGAAGCTGACTTGAAACAAGTAGGCCTTTCCTCTCTCGAGGTGGCCCTTATATACCCCTTATTTCCCGCGCTTTTCTTCCCCTTCCCAAGCATCCTTTGTTAAATAAATGTTGCTTTAATATTCACTCAATTTTTCTTTTCTTTTTGTCTCTATCGTTTCTGTGTTCCGAGGGATGGCGCCACTTGGCCCTTTTCTCGGTCTTTCCTTTTCCCGTTTACCACCTGGAGGCAGTGACCGCGCTTGTCAACATCGACGGCCTTGTCGCATCTCTGCGTCGCTCGCTCGTGAGACGGTTCTATCCGTCTCATTCCCCCCCCCCCCCCCCCGAAACCTGTGAATCCTCATCAATTCTTGTTCTTTTAACAAAATTTAAGAGGTTTCACAGATTTCATTTTTTTTTTTTGTTAAATAAATTTTCGCTGGGTTCATATTACTATATATGTTTTTATTGCACGCAAATAAAACGATTTACGAAATGAAACAAAAAAAAAGTCCGCTCTTTCTTGTATATACAAAAAGAAAATCTCTCCTTCGTACGATCAGTCACATCCCATATCATACAAAATCTCTTCTTCACGCTTTTACAAAAAAAAACTCTCCTTCATACTCTCATCTTCACGCTTTACAAAAAAAAAAAAACCTCTCCTTCATACTTTAAAAAAAAAAAATCTCTTCTTCACACTTTTATAATATAAAAAAAACTCTCCTTCATACTTTCAAACTAAACAAAAACAAAAAAAATCTCTTCTTCACACTTTTATATAAAAAAAAACTCCTTTATACTTTCAAACAAAAATAATCTCTTCTTCACACTTTTATAATATAAAAAAAAACACTCCTTCATACTTTCAAACAAGAAAAAATCGCTTCTTTACACTAAAGAAAAATCGTCTCTTCACACTTAAGAGAAGTCTTTTGTTGCCCGCAAAAAAAAACTTTTTTTTTTTTTTTTTTTTTTTTTTTATATCGACGATATCGAGCGATCGTCGTCTTCGCTTTCACTCATATCTTCGTCGCACTCCCCTCGTTCTGGCCACGCCGTTCTCTGCCATCCGGAGGCCTGCGCGTCCACTTCTTCTTCCTCGTGTACCTCTGCCAATATACTGTCGACTATGTCTCTTGGTTCTGTTGTCCCGTTCGTAGGCTCCTGCCCCCGTGCCTGCGTTGTCGGTTTTGTGCGTCTCGTTCGGTACTTTCCCGCATGTTGGTAGTGCACCCGGGGTTCGCCGATTCTTTCACCCGGGTGCACCCATCCGAACCCTGGTGCCTGTTGTGCAGCTGCTGCCAACCCTTGCGCCGTCATGATTCGGCTCAGGGTTTGGCCCCGCAGTATCGATTCGCCTTTCAAAATCATTTTGACCCAGATTCCGGATCGGTCCTCTGCTCTCCTCACGATCTCCATGGACCATCGTTGTCCTTCGATGATTTCGCATATCTTCTCCTGTGATTCGGTGGTTTCGAGATTGTCCCGAGCCGTCACATCTGGTAGGGCACAGGCGATGGCCTGGTATGGGATCTCTCTCAATCGCTGGGGTGGCGTGAAGCAATGATTTTGTTCGGCTACCGTCACCACCCCCCAATCTCCCAACCAGACCTCGTACCGATTTTCCTGACGTCGTCCTACGGTGGCCCGCGTTAAACTCCCCGCGTTGTTGATGAGGATGCTGGCCCCGTCGAATAGTTCCTCCTCGATTACCGGATGGACTTCCGGGTGCCCCTTCGTAATCTCCTCGATCTCCTCGACTAATTTCCCCGCTCCTCGAAGGTGGACGTAAAATCGTCCCACCCCGATGATTGAGACGATCTCTGTCTCTTGGTATCTTCCTTCCAGGTTTTGCACCGGATAATTTCGATACGGATGTGCCATTGATGTACGTGTTGTCTCTTTGGTGATTACTTTTGGACTGCCGCTCCTCTTTCTTCTGCCAGGCTTCGCACTTTTTTTTTTTTTTTTTCTTTTTAGAGTCCGAGCGATTTGCCTGGGTACCACGTCCATATATTTCCACCGGTTACCTCGTTTATTGTAATATCGAGTGACTCTCCCTTTTTCCCGCCGTCTCGACTTTCTTTCCTTTGTTTGTGTTTTTTTTATGAGTCGTTTCCATTGTCGTTTCCTCGATTTCAATTTCGGTAGCTCTATCCGTGTCAACTTCCACTCCATGCTAACTTCCTTCCTCTCTCTCACTCTGCTTTCTGTTTGTGTCTCCTGCTCCATATTATTTCTTTTTCTCCACCGCTGACGTAAATTCGACTTATATACCCTATTCCCCACTTAGTGTTGACTTTTGGGCGCTTCGATTTCCTCGCCGGGCGGTGCCTCCTGTCCTTTTGGCCGTTGGTGTCCCATTCCTTTCCTTACTCCTCCCTCTATTTCTCCTTTTTCCACACGTTGATAATTTTTTAATAGGCTTCCGTGGAATTTTCCTCTGTCCTTTTTCGTTTCCGGGTCTGCGAGTAGATACGTCGCCGGTCCTATACATTTTTTTATAATGTATGGGCCCTCATAGAGAGGTAGGAATTTTGCCGTTATCTGTTTCGCCGGATCTGAAACATTCAATGCCCTTGCTAACACCCATGCTCCTTCTTGAAACCGGTATGTCTTGTGGGTGGCGTTGAATTTTTGTGCCCGAGCCCATCTTTTTTTCCTTATCCTTTCTTTTACTAATGCCAATTTTTCTTCGTGAGTCATTTCTTTGTTTCCTAACCCTTCCTTTAATCCGAGGATCCATTCTCTCCACGCTCTATATGTTTTTTTTCTTTTTTGTAGTTCATATGGCGGGAATTCCGTGGTCTCGTGGTGGGTCTGATTTATGCATTCCTGTGTGATCGGTACCCATTTGAACCATCCTGAGTGTTTTTCTTCAAGAAAGGTCCTAAAGAAGCGGCCTAATTCTCGGTTCACCCTCTCCACAATGTTACCTTGCGGATGACGAATAGACGAGAAAATTCCCTTTATATCTTCGTTTCTCAGTTTTTCCAACCACTGTTTCGAAGTAAATTGTGTGCCATGGTCAAACTGTATCCTTTTTGGTTTCCCATATCGAGGGATATAGACCCCGAATATTTTCCTTATCGTTGACGCCGCGTCTGCCTTTTTCAGAGGGTATAACACCACGTATTTGGTGAACGCGTCGATTGTGGCTAGGATGTGTTTGGTCCCTCCGACTGATGTGGGTAGTGGTCCATAAAAGTCAATGGATACCAAGTCATTCGGCCCCTCCGGTATTATTGTTTGCATCTCCGCATATGACGTTTGATTGGGGACTTTGTTTCGCTGGCATGTGTCGCATGTTGATAAGATCTGTCTCGCCCGTCTAGCAAGGTGTGGATATGCGAAGTCCTCATTTAGCATTTGAAAAACCTTTCTGGCTCCCTGATGCCCGTATACTTCGTGGCATTCTTTTATTAATGCCTCTGCAAGTCCTTCTGGCAGCATAATCTTCCAAGTTCCGTCTCGTGTCCGTTTCTGTAGGCTTTCCTTGTATATCCTGTACGTTGCGTTGTCAGTTGGTTCCTGACATTTGTCCCAGATTTTCTTTAGGTCTTCTTGTTTTAGTTGTAGTTCCTTGATCTTCCTGAGACCTTCGACCAGTTCTTTCGATAGACCTCTCACCAATGTAGCTGCCCGCACATTTTCCCCAGGGCTGTTGAGATCGATTCCTTCTGGTGGTCGGCTCAGTGTATCTGCGACCCTGTTTCTCTCTCCTGGTTGATGTTCTATCTCCAGATCATAATCCTGGAGAAGAAGAGCCCATCTCAGAAATCTTTCTCCCGCAAATCGGCACGTTTTTACAAACGTTAGGGCCTTGTGGTCCGTGATTAGTCGGATCTTCGCCCCCAGCAGATATGTCCGGAATTTTTGTAGTGCCCAGACAATGGCCAACAGTTCTTTTTCTGTTGTGATATACCCTATTTCTGCCCCCTTAAGGGTTCTGCTGGCGAACATGACTACTCCTTCCTGTCCTTTTTCATCGTGCTGACTTAAAACTGCTCCTAACGCGCGGTCGCTTGCATCCGTTGTCAGTGTGTAAGGTTTCCTTGAGTCTGGGTGTTTCAGCATGACTGAGTCGGTGAATATCCTCTTGATTCTTTCAAACGCTTGTTCTTCTTCTCTTTCCCATTTCCACATCCTTTCCTTTTTTAGCAATCCCAGTAATGGCACTGTTTCTTTCGCGTGTTGACTCGTGAATTTTGTATAGAAATTTATTAGTCCTAGAAACCCGCGCAGTTGCCTTACATTGTTTGGTCTGGGAAAGTTTTGAATTGTCCTGACATTGTCTGGGTGTGGCCTCAACCCCTCTGTGCTTAAAATGTGACCTAGGAAGGTAACTTCTTGTTTGAAGGATGCCGATTTTCCGAAATTTAGCGTCATTTTGTGCTGATCAATCCTTCTAAAGATCCTTTCAAGGTCTTCTAGGTGTGCCCAGTAACTCTTGGACATGCACAGTAGATCGTCAACGAAATTTATGACTGAATTTCCTAGTCCTTGCAGTACAATCTCCAGTCCCCGGATTAGACTTGCTGTACTAGTCTTCAAACCGAACGGGGTGACCGTGAATTGATAGCATTTGCCGTCGTGTAAAAATGCCGTGTATTTTCTTGATTCTTCATGTAACGGGATCTGCCAGAAACTGCTAGTCATGTCAAGGCTCGACATGATTTTTATTCCCCCACATTGTTGGAAAATTTCCTCACTTGGAGGTGCTGTATCGTGATCCCCCTTTAAATATTTATTCAGTTGCCTGGCGTCAAGGCATAGTCTGACAGAACCGTCTTTTTTGATGACTGAAACTAATGGGTTGATGTATTGGCTCTTCGCCCGCTCAATTACCCCGTGATCCATCATCCTTTGAATTTCTCGTCTTACTTTTTCTCTGTAGTGCATCGAAATTGGGTATGATCGGTGTACATATGGCTCAGGATTTTCTAATTCTAGACGGTGTACGTATTCTCTCATTCTCCCGGGGTATTTGTCGAAAATGTGTCGATATGCCCATATTAATTCCTTGAAATGTTTTAGGACTTCCTCGGGTATTCCCTGACATTCCTGCAGCTTTTCATCCACCTCCTCTTCTGTAAGTTGCAGTGACGGTTCGTTGGCTTCTTCCGTGGCGCAGTTAATCTGTTGATCCTTTGAATCATCAATTTTGGTCCAAAACTCTCCCTCATACCGTGCTACCACCTTGTCACCTACTCGGATTTCACCCTGGTTTGTGTCTATCACGATGTTTAACTCTAACATTCCATCCATTCCCAGGATCGCTCCTCTCTGGAGAGTGGGGATTATTAGGGCTTGCAGAGTTCCCTTCTGCTCCTGGATCTCTGCGTCGACCATGCTCTGTTGCCGAATCCTTCCTGATTTGCCTCCAAACGCCCCCTTCAGGTTTGTGCTAGTGACGGGTAGCACCGGGCACTGACCAAATGTTTTTTTTCGTTGATCGTATAGATCTTTGGATATGCAGGTGACTTCGCTGCCGCTGTCGACGAGTGTTTTTACGTTTTGCCCTTCCATTTTGATTGTTAATTCTGCACATCGGGGATATCTCCTTCCAAGTCCGATTTTGTTATCATTTTCTTCCTGGAGGAATTTTCTCGGGCTTTCGAATGGATCTTCTCGTTCTCTCGCTGCGCTTCCCTCGTTGTTTTTTTGTACTTCTATTTTCTTTTCTTTCTGGTCCACCTCCATATTGTTCATTTGTGGGATTCTTAATACGGTTTTCTCCTTTCCTCCGTATTCTCTCATTTTCCGCTTTTTGTTTTCCTCCGATTGTGACAATTTCAACTCTATGATTCCTATGTTCCTCTCTGTTATTTTTTGTTTTGTTTCTTTCTTCTTTGCTCTCTTCTTTTTGTTCCTGTGTTGTCTCTCCCGGGCCTCTTCAAGCGCGTATTTTGTATCTTCGTCGTCACTGGTTGTGCCTCGCGATAGTCCTTCCAGATCTTCGGACTCCATCATTACGGGCGCAACCGTTATTCGTTTCCCGACTGTTTGGTCTCGGGTAATTTATTATCTCCCTCCAATTGTTTCGTCACCTTTTCTTGTCTTTGCCAGGATGTTTGCTGAGGCTGGTTCTGGGATCCTTCGATTCCTGCATTCCAAGCCGGTGCATTTGGGTTAAGGGGTCGGCTTATTCCCTGTCCTGTGTGTCCCCATCGTGGTTCAGGCTCGTATCTTCCGGCTCGTGGCCATGCACCTGAATTTTCCCAAGGCTTACTCTGGTGCTGAAAACCTTTATTTCCTTGGAAGCTGCTTTGGCTCCATTCATTTTGTACCTTGGTGGGCCACTTCCCTCAGTTTCCTCGAGTATTTCCAAGAATTCATCGATCGTTTTTGTTGCGCCAATTCGAACCGCCATCCGTGTATGTTCATCGAAATGTTTGGCCAATTTTTTTATTATTTGTTCGTCCTTCAGTTTTTCCATCAGGTCCTTTACGTTCCCGAAGATGCGGGTAGCATATTCTGCTCGAGTTATCTTATGTTCGTCATGATCGTATTTCCCAAACTCCAAATTTCGCCGGATCTTATCCTGCATTTCCTCGCTCCAATATCTTCCACGGAACTTCATAGCGAATTCTTCGATTGTGTGAACTTGTTCCTCCACTACACACCACCAATCTTTTGCTGCGTCTTTGAGCGATTGGCTGATCATGTAGTGGAGATCGCCATTTCCGGTGAACCTCCAAAATTCCTCGAAATCCTTCAGGTATCGCATGGGTCTTTCCCGGCCATCTCCTGTAAACGTGGGCGGTTTTTGCTTGGCGGCGTACATCTGGCTGGTATTCAGTCCGCTACTCCACGTGACGTTGTGACCGGACCCGGTTGCTTGGTTTTTAAGCGCTGCCTCACACCGTGTTATTCGCCTAGAATTCTCAGCAACGGTGCTCCCCATTTTTCTCGATGATTCTGCGATTTGAGCCAGGTTATCCATGGCCTGCTTGAGACCTTCATCTATCTCCTCTTTCTCTTCTTTGTTGTCGTTTTTCATCTGCTCGAATTGATCTTCCATCAGCCCCTGTGCAATAATTAATTTCCGTTCGTTTCTTGCTTCCGATGGCGCGCCCGCGACACCTCGCAAGGGGCTCCGCCCACCGCGAGGAGCAAGACCACCGCGGACTCGCGGAAGTTCCCCGCCTATGGTAAGCACGTCTCGCGTATCCTGGGGTCTGTCCACTCCTATCAGGCTTAGAGTGCGACCCAAATCCATCGCGAGGCCTCCTCAAGCCGTGTGTGCGCCTAATAACCCAGCGAGGAGTAATCGAGATATTTTACCCCTCGAATTGACAACCGTACGCGAACGTCCTCAAAATAACCAACGCTATCACCCCACCATCGGAGTGCTCCTCGGCGGCTCTATTCCCTACCTGGCCATCCAGATTCGGAAGAGAAATGGAATTTCTCCTGACGGGCCTGAGCCTATTTAAGGGCGTGCACGAGCCGGAGCGGCACTCTTCGCAAATTCTCTTCAAACTACGTGGAGTCACCATCTTCGTCATCGCGGATCAAAGGATGGAGGCCTTGCTGCCGTTGCCCTGGTCCCATCCTAGAATGACCTCAGCTTCGGGTTAGATACTCTATTCTCTTGGGAAGCCCCAGCATTGCGCTGGAAGTCCTACCTCGAGAATAGAGTCTTCATGGTGATTGCTAGACAGGGTAAACTTATTTAAACATCCGATCGATTGTCTCAAGGACGATCGATCGCCACCTAGCTCTGCACGCACAGAGACTCGGAGTGTACAGTCCGTGAAGGGCCGAACGCGCTTCGCTGTACACGAGGATACTTCTCAACCAGCTTCACTGGTTTTTCGTCCTCCTCGCTTGGCACCGAGGAGGTCAGCCGTCCCTTCCGGACGGTCCCGCTATGTGCACTCGGAGAAAACAATTCTCGTTCGAGCTCGCACATTATTAGAACGCTAGATTCTCTAGCGCGTGAGCGACACGGCGTGGCACCCGTGCGCTTTGTTGCATTCGGCAACTTGTGCCAACCGGAATATCTGCCACTTCAACACAATAGTAACATGTACGGACTCGCTTCTGATTACAGAAGCGATCCCAAAACCGGCGTAACGCGTACACGACGACGCTCGCGATCTGTGCGAGTGCGAGCGAGAGAGAGCGAGAACGAAAGGAGAGAGACCGCGCCTGTATAACCACGTACGACGCCTCACACGACTCATACCATCCTCGTCACTCCTAACACGGCAGCTTCTCTCGCCGACCTTCCCAGATCTCTGTAAACGTCGTTATCCTCAACTAACAAGACTAAAACTCATTAGATAATTCACTCATAATTTTCTTAATGTTTCAAACCCGACATCAACTCATAAAAATCCGAAATATCAAATGCCGATGATGACGGATTAATACAGGTGTCCCTGAGACCCTCAAAACCACTGAGGCATCTCCCAAAAAACACCTCAAATCCGTCCCATCTCAACGGGCACAGAAACAAAGTACATCGTCCTTCAGGAGGCTACGGGAATCCCTATAATATCAAACGGCGAAACATTCGCCGCGTAAACTCGTAAATATCGCGAAACGTCTCAATATATATATATATATATATATATATATATATATATATATATATATATATATATATATATATATATATATATATATATATATATATATATACATCGCACAGGAAATGCGAAAGACGAAAACGCGCATAAAAAAAGGGGGTTTAATATTATAATCAAGGGAGGCCACGAAGGCTCTCCCGCAAGACGCTCTCAAAAGAGGAAGGGAAAAATAAAATGCACAACTCAAATACATATTTAAAAGAGAGAAATGCAATATATTGTTACAATATTTTTCCATATTTTCAACATAAGGGGTACGCCGAAATTTACCACAAACTCCACGGAGTCCTCATCAGCTCCGAAGAACACCGTCTCGCCTTCATACCGAGAATAATCCATTATAATTTTCTGGAAAAGAGGGGAAGAAAAATAAAATTATAAAAAAGAAAACGTGCAAAAATGTATGCAAAGAGAGAAGGGAAGTATTAAACTTACCGATGAATCATTGATTCCTGTCGAAAGTCGAAGTAATAATGAAAATGTCGCCGTTCAAGCATCGAACGAGCGACCTAGTCAAAGCACGGAAACGCAAACTTTGCAGAGAAAAAAAGCTTCTATCGAGAAAGGAAGGAACAATAAACTCAAGACTCAGCAACGAGCCCGAGATATGTCTTCCATAAAGAAGAATTAAAATTCTAAAGATAAACCCATAAATCTTTGTGTAAATCTGTATACATATATAAATTCTCCTATTAAAAAAAAAGCGACAGGTCCGAAGGATTTAACCTCTGGCCCTAGGTTCGGGCCTATGTGAGGCTGATACGCCGGAAAACACATACCGGATAGAAAAGTTCACGGTTCAATCGGAATTTTCTATGAGGAAATCGGGACCATGTCAATAACCCGCGACGTGTGGAGATTGGCAGTAAAAATGGATCTAAGTGGAATACCGGAATAGGGAGCGCAGATCACCGAAGCCATGAAGAAAATAGTAGACCTATGCGCTCAAGACCTGCGGACCAACTTGCTCTGTCATATGGCGACAAAAACAACGACTCGAATGGTCGATCAAATCAACAACGAAATACAAGCCGCATACGACATAACGGGAATAAAAAAAATTCGTTATCGACGAGGTTTGATAGACGGATTAGGGGGAATAATAAAAGCAATCACAGGAAAAATGGATGCACAAGACGCATCCGAAATTAGCAACGAAATGAACAAAATAACTAAGAAGCAAAAAACAGTACAAAACGCCTTAAAGGGAAATGTGCAAATTTTGAACTCCCAAACCCAAACAAACCCAAACAAAAATTTTGAAACCCGAACAATCCCTAACATACCCAAGTGGATTATAGTAAAAAAAAATAAAACAAGGAACATCATTTTTTCAACCTTGATCTTTCGCAAGATTTTCTATAATTTTATTTCGTAACACGTTTGATCGTTATAAGGACGAAAAAAAATCAAATCGATCCACTGAACCGTTTCCGAAATTTTTTTTTGATATTTTCAAAAACTTCATTTTTCTAAAACCATTACGTTGACGGGGATGAAATTTTCAGAAAATTTGTTTTTTTTTTATACCTCAGAATATACTCAAAATTTCGCTGGAAAAAATGCGGGGGCCATTTTTCTCTACTTACCCGGCTATGGCCTTTCACTAATTTTTTTCCGAGACCATTCCATTGATTCTGGCGATTTTTTTCACCCCGAATATTAAGTAGAAAGAAGTACAAAAAATTGACTTATCCTGGTTTTTCAGTAAATCTACCACTACTTTCCAAATATTGTTGGAAATACAGTTCCAATATATGTTAGTATTGTTTCCTGAAATGTTTCACTAATTTAAAAAAAATCGAATCTGTTCTTCAAATTTTACGGAATTTTTCGTTCTCAAATTTAAAAACTAACCGGTGATAATTCGTAAAAAGAGACGAAAAAAATGTATCGTTTCATTTTGATGATTATTGCAGGATGCTTAGAAACAATACACTTGTTCCTTTAATTGTTTTGTAGAACTTTGATCAATCGGTTCAGAAAACAGTTCAATGGATTAATTTGAAAATTTACAGGGCGATTGGGGATACATTAAGTTGAAGAAAAAAAACTGGCAACATTATACTCTCCATTAATACTTGTTAAGTAGTGGTAGATTTACTGAAAAATCATTAAAAGCCATTTGTTTGTACTTTTAAGAAATGAATAACAAGGGTGAAAAAATCTCAAAAATCAAGGAAAGGGTTTCGTAGGAAATGTAGTCAAGTTTCAGAAACTGCCCTTTAACATTCTGTGCAGTCCATGTTTTCTGAGATATCGATAATCAAGGACAAGAAGATCTTTGTTCATTCAAGGTCGGATATCGCAGCCAAAAATTGACGAAGTGAGACCAATAAAAAACGAAATTGCAGCTCAATAAGCAAGGTAACTGAACGCATTAACTATAGAGAAATATTTTGCCGAACCCGTGGACCTTTGAAAAAAAAAATGGAAATTTTTTGGCTCCCGCTATTTCTTATGATTGCGCGATAACCGTGGCCCACAAATAATTTTTGCCGCTCTCGAAACAAGAAACTTGGAGTTTTAAAATGCTTTTTTTATGTCAATACGACTATTTTTTCACACAGATACAGCGCATCAAAAAAACTTAAAAAAATTGGAGAAATTCTCCGTTCCTTTAGCTTTTGGAGTAGTTTGAAGATATAAATATGAAGTGAAATAAATACTGGGTGGAGTTGAAAAGAAAGTCGGGGTTGTGAACGTCCGGTGCTCCCTTCGAATGTTGCGAAATACGTTTAAGGTGCGCCTGGAACCTCAAGATCGGCGAACTTCAATTCGATAAATGGTCCATCTACGTACCAGTTTTCCTCCGGTGATTCCAGCCCAGAGTTGCACTGAGGTGCACCTCGCATTTGTTTTCCCGGCATGATGACATGCGAATTTTCTTCCTCGGGTGCCCACCAATGGGAATTATGGAAATTCCATGTGCCGGTCCGGTTGAAATTGCGTTCATCGGTAAAGATGATACGATCAAGGAAAGTCTCATCGTCTTCATGGCGCTCGATCAGCCACCGATAAAACGCAAGCCGCGTCGGATAATCTTCTTCCCGCAATCCTTGAACACGCGTGTAGTGGAACGCGTGCATGCGTTCGTCTTTCATCACGCGTTGTACGGTGCCATATGTTGAATGAAGCAACCGTGCCACTCCACGGATGCTGAGCGTCGGGTCATCCGCGAATGCGTTCAAAATTCGCTCTTCGTTTGCATTATTGCGGACAACCCTTGGCCGACCGGCGTTCCCATGATTCGACTTTACATCGCCGGTAGCCGCTAGCCGATGAAAGGCCGCCGCTATCGCACGATGCGATGGTTGGCGCCGTTCCGGCCATCTCTCGCCGAATTCCCGAGCCGCAGCGGGAGCATTGAAGTCGTTTTGGCCGTACATAGCGACCATGTCGCTATACTCGCGGCATGTAAAATCTGCCATTTCTTCAACCATACACCGAATGACACGCACTCGATCGATCACAGACACACAACCGATTACAGCCACACAGACGTTTACAGATACACCACCGATTACAACCACACAACGGATTACAGACACACAAACGATGACAGATACACAACCGATTACAAACACACAAACGATTACAGACGCACCACCGATTACAGACACACGACGAATGACACACACACACACACACACACACACACACACACACACACACACACACACACACACACACACACAACCGATGAGAAACACGCGATAGATCACACGCACAAGCCGGATTGTACACACAAGACGGATAATACACACATACACGACGGATCTTGCACACACGGCAGTTAACGGGATTAGGGTTGATTCTGGCATGACAGCACGAGGAGATACGGTGACAGAATGGCTCATGGTGACGAGAAGCCGTTGCGAAGTTTTTTTTAACAGTCATTTGTTTCGCTCGTGGTCATAGTGCTGCATGAAAATTTATCGATGAGATTTACGCGGTATTCGGCAAAGTGTCAATGGTTTTTAATGCGACGCGCTAAGATTCAATAAAATATTTAGTATGCAACAGATAATAGATATACAGGCATGTTCTTTCAAAAACTCACGCAATGTTATCGACCAGTGACTCGAAATAAGTAAATCCAAATTTGGTAGCTTTATCGTGGATTTTTAAGGGGACGACGGAATAACAGCGCTTTTGTTGTTGTCTTTTTTCCTTCCTATTTGACAATTACATGAATGTCGGATTCGAATATTGGTAATAATTGAGGCAGGCTCAGTAGTGACTGACAACTTTTGTTTAGTGAAAATTGCAAGCTCGTATTCATATTCTTCATGTCCGATTTTACTAGAAGAAACATAACACTTTTGGTTCCGTACAATTTATTTTCTTTGTACACTAAGAACATTTAAGTCACTATGCTAATGCAATGCACAAAGATTACGTTATACATAATATTGGTTTATGAATGCGAATAAATGTCACTTAGCTGCACTCGAACAAATCGAAGTTGCACCGCTGAGAAAAGTACACGGACTTACTAACCACGGGGACTTGAATTGTTTGTTTGTTTGCTCGGCTGAAGATGAAATCGACGACTATCAAGACGAGGACGGTTAAATGAAGGTAATAGCCACGCGAAAGCGTCAAGGGCAATACCTATTCTATCGTGTAAACAAGATAGATCAAGAAATAAAATAATAAATAAAACCAGATGAAATCGAGAACAAATTTCACTGGATCAATTCAGGGATGTCCAATAGATGCTCCGAAAAGCATTCGAAGCATCCATTTCATCTTTGCTTGGTTTGTACCAGCTGTTAGACGCTGGAGCTGCGGGTCAATCCCGCACCTTGCCCGACTCCGCAATCGTTGACTCGATCGAAGATGAAGTCGACAAATGCCATAACGAGGTCGTTCGAACGACGTTGACAGTTGCGCAGAAACGTTAAGGGCGTCGTTGATTTCATCTTTATCACGTAAACAACGCGTTGTTCCCGCCGCTCGCAGCATTGCCTTAATTGCCCACTAGCTCTGGTCGAAAATAAGATGAAATCGAAAACTATTTTGAACGGAGCATTTCAGCAGAGATTAGTGGGGAGATGCACAACGCTCCCTTTTTCGGCGTGCCTCGTAAATGGCGCTAAATCACGGCGGCGAGTTCGGGAGTATGATTTCGTGATCATTGCCTCTGTCGAGGTTGCATATTCCCTTGTAGCCGCGCGAGTCCGTGATCACAGTTCAAGTCGGTATCGCAGTCAGCGTGAACACGAACGGATAGCTCGGAGGGGGAAAAGTTTCTGCCCCGCGCAAATCGCGCTCGCTTGATAGGCGAACGGAGCGAGGTTATCCGTCTGATCGAGCTCGACATATATGTGTGGCCGTACTGCGGATTGGAATATGCATTAAATTAATTTCAAAGTGAAAAACATGTATCGAGATCATTGTTTTCTCTCGGTTGCCCGTTTATGCGGGTTGAAAAAATTAACGACGAACCGCGTTGAAAAATAAAACGCCGAAATGACCGTGGAAGGTTCAAAAAGAAATCTTGAGCCTTTACCGCGATCGTTTCGACATTTTTTTTCAACAGTAGACATTATGGATAAGGGTGTATCATAAATCTTTCTCTATCTGCAATGAGCGTCGTGGCTAAGTTGGCAGCGTGGCAGATTAACGATGCTTACGGTCCGGGTTCAATCCCTGGTGAATCAACTTTTTTTTCATTTTATATTCAGACAACTTCGAATTTACTCTCACTTTAGATATTGTCGCCTGTTCAGGCAGTATTTATGATATTTAATTCGCATATGCTTAATAAAAAAACAAGACATTGCTTCCGGGGATCGAACCCGCGTCCAGTGCACCCGGATCGCGGGTAAAAGTTACCCCTTCTCTAGTCTCTTACGCGCCCATCGCCCAATCATGGTAGCGCGTGTCCATGAGCGAGCGACGCTCGGATATCTTCGGAAAGAGCCGAGCACGGTCGAAATTTCCCGACCGCGCCTTCGGTAGCTACACCAACACATCGATGCTGAGCACGTTCATGTGCGGCCAAGCCGAAACGAAGGCTTCGACGGAAAAAGCAATCTGAGCACGACTCGCGCGTGCCGTCACCCGACAGCACGCGCGAGGCTTTTAGATGATTTGAATGCTTGTTTAGCTCTTGATTCTCTGCGTTATTAGTTATACAAAACAATGTATCGCGCACTCTGATCGCTTATTTTTTTAGTTTGTACGTTAATTTAAATATAATAATAAATCTAAATCACAACTTATTTATCTTATATGAAATTGTTTACGCTTTACTCACACCCGTCCTTATGCCAAATAAATTATAATTTATAAAAGTAAGCGGAAATATATTTATATTCGTATTATTATATTAATTCTCATACTTTCATCAAGCGATAAAGCATTATCCCCAAAAACAAGTCAATCATCTATCCGGCCGCGAATCGTAAGAACCAGAAAGTGCACATATTCTTCAAGCGATGAGATGGTCTCGTTAGTAGCGTTCCTGGCTTTGGTCCGCAGGGGCCCGTAGCCAAATTTTTCATAATTTCTCATATTTTAGTCATATTTGAGATTTTCGGAGAAAACATGATTTAAAACAGATTCAAGTTCTGGTCTATTTCCCAAAAACACATTTTTTCACTGAAAATTCATGATTTCTCATTTTTTCCCCGGAAATTTCTCTTTTTTTTTATGACCTCAGTGAACGGCTGCGGAGATATTCGGAGTAAAGCTAAAGGTGTCCTTTAAAAGAATCGTACATCTTCAGATCATTCTTCTTCAAAGTACTGCATGTGATTTTGAAAAGCACGAAAATCTCGAAAAACCGCCATTTTCAAAATAACGTGCCGGGTACAATTTTTTTTTCAAAATACAAAATTAAAAAAGCAAAATGAAGCTTGCCTTGTCCTCTTCAAAACCCCCTTTGGTAAGTTGGCGTACATTTTTGCCCGCCGAGATATTCGATTTTCGGGATCGGTCTAGCTAGAAAATTTGCAGAGTGCCTAATTTCTAGATTTCAAGATCGGTGCAGATAGAAAATTTGCAGAGTGCCTAATACTTTTGGCCAAGGCTGTATTTATTTCAACTTACACGTAATATGTTTAAAATTTTGTTGTCTACTTTTTATTTTCTTCGATTGATATCAACTTCCTCACGATCTTCAGTGCCGCTGACATTCCGGGCGGATGAAACCCTGTCAACTAGCACACATTTTTTTCTCATTTCTTTCTTTCTCCAATACGGTGGCAGGTAATTAGCCGAAGGCATATGCATAATCTTGAAATTGAAAAAAAAATTGGTTTATTTTATTTTCATATTGGTTTATTTTGTTTTCTTATTGCAGAGTTATGACGATTTTCGTTGAGCAGGTCAGAACGTCTCGTTGCGGTACGGCTCTAGAGCGGCGCGGAGCTTCGTAGAGTTTCTAAGGGCATTTATACGACTTTGGCCAACATGGCTAATCATCCCAAAACTACAGACGAAAATAAATATTAAAAATTGATCTGTTATTTTAACTTCGAGATTATGCATACCCCTTAAGGAGTTTTCTAAATGTAGAAAATATTTCATATATAATTAGTGGTTATTCTAATGAACATGAAGTAATGATTTAAAATCATAGAAGCCTTCCATGGCTGTGAGCAATCTTTGGATTCGTATTATTCACCTCTTCACCCTCGACGTTGATCCGATCTTTCGAGTGGTTGCCCTTTCTTTGTCGTCGTTCTCCGCACGAAACTGCTATCTGGGTGTCGCTAAAATTACAAATAATAGCGAAGATTGAGGCGCCTGTCATTTTGTTGTGAACATTAGTATAAAGCATATGAATATATACAAATTACTACCTTGGTGATATGATATGCGTATCTGTTTTGCCTCAAATGTTGCGTCTCAAGGCTCGTCCGATTTAGCCGAAACTGTGACTAAATCAATTATTGTCAATCAATACAGTCCGTTATAAGGAGTCTTCGCACTTTAGACGATAAAAAAAGCCATTTTCATAAATTTTTTGATAGGTTTATATTATAGATTTTGATATAAAAGTTGTTATAGTCATTAACTAGACTTTCGAAATACATTTTTTTAAACGTTTGTACTAATGCAACCCAAACCAACTTTAACCGCCTTTTTTCGTTCGTAACATCGTACATGTTCGAAACTACTGAATCAATCCTTATGAAATTTTAACCACATATTTTTCAAACCTATAGCTATAGCGCATATCAAGGAATTTTAAAATTTTTGGTATTAACGTTTTTTCCCCAAAAAACGGTGACTGAACGCTTTTTTTTGGTTTTCCGAAAAATGTTCGCCATTTTGTTGTTTCTGCATATATCAAGTATTTTATGATATGCGCTATTGCCTTAAACATACTGAATCTAAAACTGTTTGATTTTTTTGTTTCGGATGATCCATCTCTGAGATTTCATCAACAGCGCCGACCTACAATTTTTTTAGGACATTTCTTGAACTACCATTTTCGTCTATAAATAGTGACGGGCAGAGATAATTTTTTTAAATGGATTTCTAACATCTATTTAATAAGCGTAACAACTTTTATATCAAAATCTATAATATAAACCTATAAAAAATAGCGTTTCTTAGCGTCTAAAGTGGAAAGACCCCTTAATACTGGGGTAAACGTATACATAACATTTTACATTTACTTACAATTTGGATCTTTCTGGCCCTCCTCGCCGAATCTCGTGGACATCAATGAAGTTTCTGATGGAGCTCCGATGTCGGTTGATGAAATTTCGCAAATAATCGAAACGTTTTTTTTTGGAGACGCCACAAAAACGAAACGCAAAATTTTCTTCAATTTTGTTGCCGAAATCCCTTTATCACCCGGATCCTGATCCTCGCATAAACCGATAACAAGTCGACCGAAAATTTCGTCGTTCCAAAGAAGGTTTTTGTGGTATTTATGTGGTTTTTCTGATCGGTAGTACGGCAGAGCGCCCGAAACCATTGCGATGACACAGACAAATGTATCGGTACGACCTCCTTCTACTGTCATCGTCTCCAACATGAAATGAGCACAATTCATGTTGGAGACGGTGACAGTAGAAGAACGGGAATTGAGCGGAGGCGAATTCGGGGCGGTAATATCGGGAATGTTCGATCGAGGGCCCGAAAAAGATTCAGAGCACCGAATTATTGTTTGTTGAATAACCAATGCTCCTACCGTCGTTCTTGCACCATCGTCAGACTTATCGACCCATTCGGACCGGAAGTAAGATAAAATCGGAGACGATTTCGGAGCAGTTATATCGGGAATTTCAAATCGAGGCCCCGAAAACTATTCCGAGCACCGATTTTATCTTTGTTAAATAAACAATGCTCCAATCGTCGTTCTTGCTGCATCGTCAGACTTCTCGACTCATTCTGACCGGAAGTAAGATAAAATCGGAGACGAATTCGGGGCAGTAATATCGAGAACGCCCGATCGAGGCCCCGATAACTATTCGGAGCACCGATTTTATCTTTGATAAATAAACAATGCTCCAATCGTCGTTGTCGCTGCATCGTCAGACTTCTCGCCCCATTCTGACCGGGAGTATTATAACATCGGAGACAAATTCGGGGCAGTAATATCGGGAATGTTCGCTCGAGGCACCGAGAACCATTCCGAGCACCGATTTTATCTTTGTTAAATGAACAATGCTCCTACCGTCGTGCTCGCAGCATCGTCAGACTTCTCGACCCATTCTGACTGGAAGTAAGATAAAATCGGAGACGAATTCGGGGCAGTAATATCGGAAACGTACGATCGGGGCCCCGATAACCATTCCGAGCTACGATTTTATCTTTGTTGAATAAACAATGCTCCCACCGTCGTTCTCGCACCATCGCCAGACTTCTCGACCCATTCTGACGGGAAGTAAGATAAAATCGGAGACCACTTCGGGGCAGTAACATCGGTAATGTTCGCTCGAGGCCCCGAGAACCATCCCGAGCACCGATTTTATCTTTGTTAAATAATTCCAGACTTCTCGACCTATTCTGACTGGAAGTAAGATAAAATCCGAGACGATTTCGGGGCAGTATTATCGGGAACGTACGATCGAGTCCCCGAGAACCATCCCGATCTACGATTTTGTCTTTGTTCAATAAACAATGCCCCTACCGTCGTTCTCGCACCATCGTCAGAATGCTCGACCCATTCTGACCGGAAGTAAGATAAAATCGGAGACTATTTCGGGGCAGGAATATCGGGAATCTCCGATCGAGGCCCCGAAAACTATTTCGAGCACCGATTTTATCTTTGTTAAATAAACAATGCTCCAATCGTCGTTTTCGCTGCATCTTTAGACTTCGTGCCCCATTCTGACCGGAAGTAAGATAAAATCGGAGACGAATTCGGGCAAGTCATATCGGGAAAGTTCGCTCGAGGCCCCGAGAACCATCCCGAGCACCGATTTTATCTTTGTTAAATAAACAATTCTCCTACCGTCGTGCTCGCAGCATCGTCAGACTTCTCGACTCATTCTCACCGGAAGTAAGATAAAATCGGTGACGATTTCGGGGCAGTAATATCGAGAATGTTCGCTCGAGGCCCCGAGAACCATTCCGAGCACCGATTTTATCTTTGTTAAATAAACAATGCTCCTACCGCCATTCTCGCAGCATCGTCAGACTTTTCGACCCATTCTGACCGGAAGTAAGATGAAATCGGAGATGATTTCGGGGCAGTAATATCGGGAATGTTCGCTCGAGGCACCGAGAACCATTCCGAGCACCGATTTTATCTTTGTTAAATAAACAATGCTCCTACCGCCATTCTCGCAGCATCGTCAGACTTTTCGACCCATTCTGACCGGAAGTAAGATGAAATCGGAGATGATTTCGGGGCAGTAATATCGGGAATGTTCGCTCGAGGCACCGAGAACCATTCCGAGCACCGATTTTATCTTTGTTAAATAAACAATGCTCCGACCGTCGTTCTCGCTGCATCGTCAGACTTCTCGACCCATTCTGACCGGAAGTAAGATAAAATCGGTGACGATTTCGGGGCAGTAATATCGGGAATGTTCGCTCGAGGCCCCGAGAAATATTCCGAGCACCGATTTTATCTTTGTTAAATAAAAAATTCTCCTACCGTCGTTCTCGCAGCATCGTCAGACTTGTCGACCCATTCTGACCGGAAGTAAGATAAAATCGGAGATGATTTCGGGGCAGTAATATCGGGAATGTTCGCTCGAGGCACCGAGAACCATTCCGAGCACCGATTTTATCTTTGTTAAATAAATAATGCTCCGACCGTCGTTCTCGCTGCATCGTCAGACTTCTCGACCCATTCTGACTGGAAGTGAGATAAAATCGGTGACGATTT
The DNA here is from genome assembly GCA_963210295.1 of Ophion ellenae. Taxonomy (NCBI): domain Eukaryota; kingdom Metazoa; phylum Arthropoda; class Insecta; order Hymenoptera; family Ichneumonidae; genus Ophion; species Ophion ellenae. The sequence goes on along the minus strand of OY723396.1, from coordinate 2,321,626 downwards.
CGGGGCAGTAATATCGGGAATGTTCGCTCGAGGCCCCGAGAAATATTCCGAGCACCGATTTTATCTTTGTTAAATCAACAATTCTCCTACCGTCGTTCTCGCAGCATCGTCAGATTGTCGAACCATTCTGACCGGAAGTAAGATAACATGGGAGACGAATTCGGGGCAGTAATATCGAGAATCTTCGCTCAAGGCCCCGAGAACCATTCCGAGCACCGATTTTATCTTTGTTAAATAAAACAATGCTCCTACCGTCGTCATCGCACCATCGTCAGAATGCTCTACCCATTCTGACCGGAAGTAAGATAAACTCGCAGACTATTAGAGAATGTAATTATGAAGCTGCGATCAAAATTCAAATCGATTCATGCTAAGGGCTCGCGTATTCCGGCCTCCCAGTTTGAAAAACAATTTTTTCAAGATGGGCTCTGTCGTCGCTATTTTGTATGAAAATTACAATAATTTATACATACTTTAATATGTCTTACATAAACCCTCTCATAAGAAATCCTGTTTCTTGTTTCATACTGCCAAAATAAATTGTCAAAGTTAGGCCTAATTGTCTGCCGCTCGAATGGTGTTACCCCTTAAGAGGAACCGCAGAGTCGCAACGCTTTGGGATTTCCATAATCAACCCGTATCGGTACGTGACAAATTGAATCTCAGGCGGTGCAGAAGATCTTCTCATCTATTTTCAATCCTAAAAAAACCTCGTATCGATTTTCGTCTGCCGGAACCGACTGATTTCGCCTCCCCTAATGAGAAAATGGAAAGCTTCTCCTCATATTTCCTAACCCAGCTCGAACACACTTTGAGATGATATTCGTACAGAAAAATGTATTTTTGGAGATCAATCCGACTATGATACTGAACGGAGTGGTCGAATGAGAAATGAAATCCTGAAAACATCCAATTCTCGAAAATCTGGCGTCAAGTTATTGAGAGTTTGTTAATAAAAACTTACGTATTAATTTTTTTTCAATACGCAAAAAAAATCGCTCGGTATATCGAAATTCGATAATCATTCACAATCCTTTGGTTTTGTTAATTTTTATTTCTTAAGGATTTCTTTTTGAAATTTTTATTTCAAAAAGAACAGGCGCTCTCGATGGATAATCGCGGCAAAATTCGTAAAGGTCATTAATTGCGGCGCGCTTCACGCGTTGGCACGCAATACGCCGAGCGATAGCAGACGATAGGTGAAACGTCAAATCGTGTATCACGATTCTCGGGCCGAATAGGTTGACAGGCAACGTAGCGAATGATTGGCTAAACGTCAGATCATGCGCGCTGGCATTTGTCACACGCTGCTGTTTCTCAGAACCTTCTTGACGTCGGCTACGACTTCGTGGCCAGTTGTCTACTCTTCTGACCTTTTCGATCGTCCAACATGGCGGATTCGAGAGTTAATTTCGAAGATCGAATGCCTATTTTCTAATGCTTCCCATTTGATGACGGAGGCGAAAAAACGAATACGACTCGGTAGAAATCTTTGGAGTAACCTGCCGACCCCGGCATTTCCCGCTGTTACCCCTATTCTGGATCACCCTGTATATATATACAGGGTGATCCAGAATTAACACCCGTTACAATATATATATATATATTGTGACGGACGATTTTTCCTCTAACCGGAAACGGGAACTCAAAACGGGATCTGGTGCGAGAAACCGTCACCTTCGGCCGTTCCTCCCGTGCGCGTGCATCCGCAATACCCGGGGCGCCAGAGACTTTGTTTCTCCGGTCGTCTCAACCGGAATAAACTGGGGTCGGGGTGATCAAACCCGACCCGCCAGGCGGAGACTGGAGCTCTCCTTGATTTTTGGTATCCCGGAATCCTAACCGGGTTCGGAGTCTGGAGACCTCCTCGATTTTTGATCGCCGGAATCGTTTAACCGGACCAACTGGATGCACTTGCACGGGGGAGAACGGTTGCGGTACAGCACGGCCGCTCAGGCTGTGGGTTGTGGTAGAGGGGTCGGGATTCACTGGGGAGTAGCGTGAACGAGCGCGGGATCTGTCGCTATCGCGATGGCGGTAACGTCACTATAAAATAAAATTAGATTTTATTGTGTAGTGCGGGAACCGGTGGGTGACCACCCGAGAACATTTAACGTAGACTTGACCACTTTCCTGCGACCGCGAAGAACACGGGCGAAAACGTCGTACGCACGGGAGCGAGAGAGCACGACGACGTGTCTCTAAAGCGGGAACGACAGCGCGACGTCACGGGCGCGAGAGAGACACGACACGTCTCTCGATCGCGAAGCTCATGGCTCGACGTCCCATCGACAACTGTCTCACGATATCACTTCAAAATCGGGAGCGATCGCGATTTTGGAGACAACCGTCTCACGCGAAGATTCGGTAGCGACTCTGTACCTCGCGCGACCAAGGCCGGCGTGCGAGGGATTATGCGAGAGCGAGACAGAGCGTGTTAACAGAAAAAATGTCAACACGCTCGCGGCATCGGACCATGCGAAATCGCCGGTTCAAGCGAGAACTTTATCTCGTATAATATCGAGAGCTGAAATATTATTTCGGGAGCTGGAATATTCTAATAGAATATTCCGTTCGGAATCTATATTTTCTGCCCGAGTTACCCCGAAAACGGAACGGTAACAAATCGGGACCTTTTCTCATCGGTAACATGGAGGCTCTCGGAGATCGCATCCCCGGGCCACCGTGCGAAAGCGGGCAAAGCTTCTGTCCAGAAGCGCGGCGCGGAGATCTCCAGCCTCCGCCCGTAACCTAAACGGCCCGCTCTCCAGCACGATGCACCGCTACGGTGGGGCGCCGGCGTTTCAGCCGGGCGTGCACCGATTCCCCGAGAGGCCTCACTGGGTGCATCCCTCGGTCGAGATTGCTCGGTACCTTGAGCCATACGCCGCTCGACCGAGTTCCGCACGGCCACCTAACCAAAACGGAAACACAACCCAAAACCTCAAACGTAACAAAACAAACACTCTAGAGAAAGGACCCTTAACACTAACGAATGGGTCGCAACCCGGGCATCGAGAGCATATCTTGAGCATCGGTAGCCTTTTTGTGACGTGGCTCAAAAAATCACGTCACAACTCCCCACCCCTTAAGGGTGGTTACGATCAGGGATCTACGTGATCTCTGCTAAGCAAGAGCCGTAGCTGAAATGCACGCGGTAGCAATCAGTGTCCTTCACAGTTGCAGTCGGTAGCTTAAACGGTGGGAAGGACCGAGACCTACTGCGGGGAACCAAGCATCCGCAGCGCGAGAAAGGAAACCAGAACACAAAATAATTATTCGTATTCAATGGCTCAAAATCATCTCTCCCGTTACAGTCGGTAGCCTAAAGGTGGGAGAGATCGAGATCTACCGTGGGCGAGTGATCGCCCCACAGCACGGGAAAAAAATAATCGCAAAAAAAACAAAAATAAATATTTTTGCGTAAACGGTAGCATGGTTGTCTCTTCCAGTTACAAATCGGTAGCCTTAATATCGGGGAAGAGACCGAGACCTGCCGCGGACGGACAACCGCCCTGCGACGCGAGAAACAAATTGGACCAAACGATCCACAAGTACCACCACCACGGACGGAACAGTCGAACCAGAGTCGGACTTACCAAATCAGCCGGAGTGTCCTTACTTCGGTGGTGGCTCCGGGAACTCTAGTTGTTCCAAGTTTTCCACCCATTCTCCGGGATACCTGGCGCCGAGAACCGAGTCGCGTCGTCGCGACTCACGGGAACTGTGAGGTTTATTTTCCTCGCCGGGGAACAGTGGCTTAGCCCCCTATCGCGGGAACTGCGGGACATCACGGTCCTGCACGAGAACTGGGGCCGGAGGCCCCTCATGGCGTGAACTGCGGGACGTTGCCGCCCCGCGCGAGAACCCAGGCTAATTCCCGTATTGCGAGAACTGTGAGGCGTTGTGGCCTCTGCGAACGCCAAGGCCAGAGGCCGGGCTGGCATGGCGGAGATCCGTTGCCGCGTGGCCACTTCGCACGAGCCCCATCGGCCAGAGGCCCACATTGCGGGAACTGTGAGGGTGCTGCCATCTCACGCGAGAACTATGGGCCAGAGGCCTTAAACGGGAGCTTTTACGGGTCAGCCACGAATGTGGGCTCTACCCGATGGGTGCCTCTACTTGCGTCCGACCCGACGTTAACTATTACGTCATCCCAAGGAAGGATTTCCTTCGGGGGAGACGTATCGGTAGCTGAGGGTGATCCTCGTAACTGCCTTCGCCGGTTTGCGGGTTCGGTAACTGGTCGGCGTGGTGTCGCTACACGAGAGCTTGTCGAGAAAGTATGCCGTCAAGGCTTATCACGGGAGACAGAGGAGATTTCCTCACTCGCCTCCTTGTCCGTTTCCCCGATTGCAAAGGGATAACGGGTCGTGGACACGCGTGACGGTCTTATCGGTAGCACAAGAGACGCCGGTGGTCCGGACATTCTCTATGCCGGTGACCCGTTTTGCCGTAATTGCAGCAGCTGGGTTCACTCAGCTTTTCGGTAGCTTCCGTGGTCTTTAGGGGACCACTCGGTAACGGGGGCGCGGCTTTGCCCGCCTTGTCCCTCTGGAACTGGCCCATAAAGGGGCCTCGGGAATCACTGGCGAAGTGGCGCAGACCGCGAGAGGTTGCGCTCACGTATCGTCTTTTCGGGAGCTGACGTCCGCTTGTTGCATAGTAGCAACAAGGCGTCCAATATCTCGAGAGCTTCGTGGCTGCGCTAGGCGTCACGCGTCGGCCGCTTAGGCGCGACCCGGTCGGGTCGGCTGTCCCAAAGTCGAGCTCCGCGGGCCCAGTGCCAGGTCCGCGATTGGTAAAACCTCGTCCGTTTCTTCGGACGAACGTTTCGAGAGCCGTGACGGGAGCTCAGGTACCCTGTCTCCGGTCGCCATGGGGTATTCCCCCCGGGACACTCGGAGCACGAGAGTGTGACTGGCTGAATCGAGAGCTAAGGGATCGTATCCCTTTTCATCGAATTTGATTCGACGACCTCGAGAACAGGAGACAGAACAGAGAAAAAAAATAATTAAAAAAAACAAAATAACATGTCTGTCTGTTTGGAAAAATAAAATTTTATCCAAAAGGCGAGATCGAGGGGGAACTTTCCCCCATCCGAGAACCCTGAAACAGGATCATATGCGAGAGCGAGAGAGAAAAAAAATAATAAAAAAAAATTCCTCTCTATCCGAAATACATTTTCGGATTTCGTGAGCTGAGGGAATCTGAATTCCCTTCCGTCGAAAGAGTCCGACGGAAACGAGAACGCGAGAGGAAACAAAAAAAGAATTAAAAAAAAATTACCTCTCGATCCGAAAGAAATTTTCGGATCTCGGGAACTGGGAAATTTTGATTTCCCTTCCGTCGAATGAATTCGACGGGACGTGAGCAAGAGAAAAAAAAATCAATTCCAAAAAAAATTTTTTTAAATATTGATATTTTCTCTCGATCCGAACTATTCGTTCGGATCTACGGGAACAGGGAAATTTGATTCCCTCCCGTCGAGTGAATTCGACGGGACGTGAGCGAGAGAGAAAATTCATTTTAAAAAAAAATTAAAAAAAAAATATAAATATTTTCTCTCGATCCAAACTATTTATTCGGATTTACGGGAACAGGGAAATTTGCTTCCCTCCCGTCGAGTGAATTCGACGGGACGTGAGCGAGAGAGAAAATTAATTAAAAAAAAATAATAAAAAAAAATATATATTTTCTCTCGATCCGAACTATTCATTCGGATTTACGGGAACAGAGAAATTTTATTCCCTCCCGTCGAGTGAATTCGACGGGGCGTGAGCGGGAGAGAAAATTAATAAAAAAAAAAAAATAATTAAAAAAGGTAAGATTTTCTCTCGATCCGAAATGAGCTTTCGGAATTTCGGGAACTGGGGGACTTTTTATTCCCCTCCGTCGAACGAATTCGACGAGGTCGAGAGCGATAAAGGAAGAAAGAAAAAAAAGAAAAAAAAAATCTTCTCTCTATCCGGGAACGGTGCAAAAACCTCAAATCGAAATAAAATTCCGATGAGGCTGGAGCCAAACAGGAGAACAAAAAAAAATATTTAAAAAAATAAAAATAAAAATAAAAATCCTATTGGCTCTGCTCGAGATCTGTAAGGGGAAAGGGAAAAAAAAACACGACAAACAAAAAAAAATTGTAATCCCACTTACAACGGGAACGCACGACGCATAATCAAGTTTTACTGGATTACGCGGGCCACCTCGGGGACACCCGATATATGATATTGCGCGTGCCACCTCGGGGACACCCGATGTGTGGTATCGCGCGGGTCTCTCCGCGAGGTACGAGAACGGAGCCCGAGAACGATTTCGTCGTTCTGGAAAATTCGAGAGTCGGCCAAAAAGAAAAAAAATAAACAAAACAAAAAAAATCTTTTCGGACTAACGGGAGCAATTATTCGGGTCTCGAAAAGGCATTTTCGAAACCCCGGGAGCAGATCGAAAAAAAAACAAACACGCAAACAGAACAACAACGAAAAAATACGTCATTTCGATATCGAGATCCCCCGAGAAAATCTACGAAATTCTCGGGTAACGAGAGCAGAAAGATCTCGAAATAAATTTTCGAGATCCCGGGAACAAAGACAAGAAAACAAGAAAACTTTAACAAAACGAATTTCACGACAAAAAAAAAGACACAAGCCAATTCAAAGGACGGAGCACATAACATGAAAAAAAAATTCATATCGAGAACTCGATTTCGTTCCCGAAATCAGCGAGAGCAAGCTTGGAATTTGAGTTTTTTTTTTGTCAAATTCCCAACCACGGGAGCTAGCATATTTTTTTTTTGGTCTTCGAAAATAAATTTTCGAAGTGCTCGGGATCACGGAAAGGAATAAAAAGATGCCTTTTTTTTCTTTCCCTTCGAAATAATTTTTCAAAGTCGCGAGAGCACCGGGGAGGTCGAAGGATAACTCCCCCGGTAACGAGAACGACGCAACTCCGCGGAGCCTCGCATCGCGGAAACCACGCAGGAAAAAAAAAGTCGTAAATTTTTACGAAAATAAAATTTTCCGACTGCGTCGGGAACTCACCGAAGGATGACCAATAATCCTAATGGACGATAATCCCTGGGACTCGAGAACACTGGTTTTTTTTTCACGAGAGCACTTTTTTTTTCTTCGGGAGCACTGTTTTTTTTTCTCGAGAGCACATTTTTTTAAATTATTTTTATTCGGGAGCAGTCGCGAACGTTTATTTCCGAAGAATACATCGGGAACACACGAAAACGCGTTACGAGAACTAAGAGAAAAAGAAAATATTTCTTTTTCTCGACGAGAGCAAGAAAGGCGGAAAGAACGGGAAAAAAAGAATAATTTAATTATTCCTTTCCGTTTTTCCCCTTAAACTTTCACGAGAACTGCTACTCGCCGGCGTGGCCCCACGTTGGGCGCCATTTGTGACGGACGATTTTTCCTCTAACCGGAAACGGGAACTCAAAACGGGATCTGGTGCGAGAAACCGTCACCTTCGGCCGTTCCTCCCGTGCGCGTGCATCCGCAATACCCGGGGCGCCAGAGACTTTGTTTCTCCGGTCGTCTCAACCGGAATAAACTGGGGTCGGGGTGATCAAACCCGACCCGCCAGGCGGAGACTGGAGCTCTCCTTGATTTTTGGTATCCCGGAATCCTAACCGGGTTCGGAGTCTGGAGACCTCCTCGATTTTTGATCGCCGGAATCGTTTAACCGGACCAACTGGATGCACTTGCACGGGGGAGAACGGTTGCGGTACAGCACGGCCGCTCAGGCTGTGGGTTGTGGTAGAGGGGTCGGGATTCACTGGGGAGTAGCGTGAACGAGCGCGGGATCTGTCGCTATCGCGATGGCGGTAACGTCACTATAAAATAAAATTAGATTTTATTGTGTAGTGCGGGAACCGGTGGGTGACCACCCGAGAACATTTAACGTAGACTTGACCACTTTCCTGCGACCGCGAAGAACACGGGCGAAAACGTCGTACGCACGGGAGCGAGAGAGCACGACGACGTGTCTCTAAAGCGGGAACGACAGCGCGACGTCACGGGCGCGAGAGAGACACGACACGTCTCTCGATCGCGAAGCTCATGGCTCGACGTCCCATCGACAACTGTCTCACGATATCACTTCAAAATCGGGAGCGATCGCGATTTTGGAGACAACCGTCTCACGCGAAGATTCGGTAGCGACTCTGTACCTCGCGCGACCAAGGCCGGCGTGCGAGGGATTATGCGAGAGCGAGACAGAGCGTGTTAACAGAAAAAATGTCAACACGCTCGCGGCATCGGACCATGCGAAATCGCCGGTTCAAGCGAGAACTTTACCTCGTATAATATCGAGAGCTGAAATATTATTTCGGGAGCTGGAATATTCTAATAGAATATTCCGTTCGGAATCTATATTTTCTGCCCGAGTTACCCCGAAAACGGAACGGTAACAAATCGGGACCTTTTCTCATCGGTAACATGGAGGCTCTCGGAGATCGCATCCCCGGGCCACCGTGCGAAAGCGGGCAAAGCTTCTGTCCAGAAGCGCGGCGCGGAGATCTCCAGCCTCCGCCCGTAACCTAAACGGCCCGCTCTCCAGCACGATGCACCGCTACGGTGGGGCGCCGGCGTTTCAGCCGGGCGTGCACCGATTCCCCGAGAGGCCTCACTGGGTGCATCCCTCGGTCGAGATTGCTCGGTACCTTGAGCCATACGCCGCTCGACCGAGTTCCGCACGGCCACCTAACCAAAACGGAAACACAACCCAAAACCTCAAACGTAACAAAACAAACACTCTAGAGAAAGGACCCTTAACACTAACGAATGGGTCGCAACCCGGGCATCGAGAGCATATCTTGAGCATCGGTAGCCTTTTTGTGACGTGGCTCAAAAAATCACGTCACAATATATATATATATATATTGTAACGGGTGTTAATTCGTTACAAATAAATGTATAGGTTCAGGGTCTCGAACAGGGAAGAAATTAATAGAAACTCAGGTGTTTTGGGTAGTCTTAACAAAAATATGATTTATTCAGTTTTTATGGCTCGATATAATCTAAAATAACGCTATGTACAAGTGTAATGTGGTGTTTGTGTTGTTTTATAGTGTTTTTCGCAATGATTTTCTCGGTCGGTCAACTATTCATTACTCGCATGGTACAGTGAGATCGGGCGGAATCATTTATCACGGATCGATATCGATTGCCCCCTCTCTTCTAGTTCTGTGGCTTCTGTCGGCCTAAGGTTGCGACGTGCTTTCGCTGGCGGCGCGATAGGTATCGGTGCTGGACCTATAGCGACGTGGTACTTTCCTTTATAACTTTCCCTTAGGGCGAGTCTCGTCGCGGCGCTCCCCCACTCGTGGCGCTAGAAATCGCGATCTACGGGACGCCGGCGCGCGCTCTCTCTCGTCACGCGTCGAGATCTATTCCCCTACCCTGGCACTGCCCTTCGCGTAGCGGTGATCGATGCTCTCTCCCGATCAATTATCGCGCGTCGATAATTGATCGCCCGGTCCTTGATCTTGGCGTACGATGTCGCCACCTACCTGTCTACGGTCGTATAATCGAGTGATGTGCCGCGAGTACTCGAACGTCCCTTTTTTGCATAGGATTCGATGCTCCCGTAATTTCGGAATACCTCCTTGTCCTTTCTGTGATCCTAATCCGTATTAATCGATGATCCCTGTGTGTGTGTGTGTGTGGGTGTGTGTGTGTATGTGTGTGTGTGTGTTTGTCGTATGACTGTAGCGTACGCTTTCTTATCTCCTAATATAATATTTCTTGTATTTTCCAAATTTAATATTTTACCTTATATCTATTCGTAACGCTCGCTCGTTATGATACCTTCTCGCTTCCTATTTTCTCCTGCTACACTTTTCCTATCTATTTAGCGCTAATTGTTTGGTATCTTTAATTTATTAACTTTCCTTATTGCTCTTTTTATTTTTCTTTGATTGTCCGATGTTTTCTCTTCAAAATAAATTTATCTCAATTCTGCTTCTTTTTTTGTTCCTTAACGTTCCGTGTTCCAGACGTTTCCGATCCACGAGGGATGTACTTGGTACAGCAGTACTGATTAACTTCAACAAAAAATGGAGAGAGCTTTCTAATGCTTTTAAATGCAACTCCGTTTTTTCCTTGTTTCTCAACGTTCCGTGTTCCCAGCGTTTCCTTCCACTAGGGAGGTACTTTGCCAAGCAGTACTTGTCGATCGGCGAGGAATGAAAGAAGTGCTCTTTCAACTGTTTGAAATATACGCATATTTTACCGCCTTTTCGTTTCCCCTTCTTTTCTGTTTTCCCTTAATTTAATTAGTCGGTTTTGTCCGGTGTTCACCGGATCCTCTTCCTTCATTTGATTTGTGGGTTTCTCTGGGTTTTACCGGTTTCTCTTTCCCCTTTTCTTTTGTCTACTCTTAATCCAATTAGTGAGTTTGTCCGGATTTCACTGGTTTTTCTATGGGTCCGAGCTATTTGACCTTGTTTTTATGTCAATCTGTCTCTCGCTTACCCCTTCTCTCTCCCGAAATCGGTTATTCTGGCTACGTGGTGGGGTTATTTATTTCTGAGACGGACTTGTACATCTCAAGATATATATATATATATATATATATATATATATCTTGAGATGTACAAGTCCGTCTCAGAAATAAATAACCCCACCACGTAGCCAGAATATATATATATATATATATATATATATATATATATATATATATATATATATATATATATATTGTAACGGGTCGGACTTCGTCACAATTAATTTTATTTGTTCGGGACTCGATTAAGGAAGAAATTAGTTGAAACTCTTGGTTTTGGAGGTATTTGGTAATAAAATGACCTTTATTCAGTATTTTGACCTGATATAGTATTAAAAGGTTCCGGTGTACAAATGTGGTGTGTTGTTGTATTTTGTGTATTTCAATGTATCGCGGGAGTATGTTTTGTGTGTTTCAATGTGTCGCTGGAGTATATTTTGTGTATTTTAATGCGTCGCGTCTCGGTCGGTCCCCCTTCTCCTACATGTATTGGCGCTGGCGGCGTGCATAAGTTACGGCGCGCTCTCGCCTACAGTGCGCGGAGTCTGCTGGGCGCCTTTCCCTAGGTTTCGCGTGGCGCTATCTGTCGCGGTCCAATTTCCCTAGTGGTGTCGATCGCAGCGCGCTCGATCTTAATACGGCGTGCTCCCCCCTCTCTTTCTACTGTCGCTCGTTGCGCGCGGTACCGCGCGCGCTCTCGTGCTAACCGCTGTCCCTGGGTCCCCCCACTCTATCGACTCGTGACGCGGTGGATCGCGGCGCGCTTGCGACTGACGCGCTACGGCGCGCTTTCTTGTAATTACTCTCCGTGAGCGTAATCGATACCGCGGGTCGGTAATCGATTACCCTACCTGTGACTGATGCCGTCGGATAGCGCCACGTACCCGCTTATGCTGATATTATCGATTGTTACGTGTGTTGTGTCGGTGTGGTGTTTGAATTTCGTGATGCCTCCTTGACCTTCAGGTTCTCCTGCTATTTTCGGGAGCCCTTGCAGATATTTCCTGTTTTTACAGTTGTATGTGTGTGTGCGTGTTGTCGCCTGGTATTTTTGATACCTCCTCGCAATTTCTATTCGCCTGATCCTAATTTTCTATCTCTCCTTTTGTAATTTATTCCTCCTTCGATTAAACTTAATGTTTTTTAGTACTTTTTCCTTTTTTTTCTCACGGTTCTTATTTCCGTCTTTATTGACTTAATAAAAAACTATGAAGGACTTCCAAGGTTATCGATGGAAATAAGAAATTATGTTTCTTTCCGTTTCGGCCCTCTGGTTCGGGTCCTCTTCAGAATATGTATATTTATTTTCCCTGTATAAATAATAATACACAGTATTTTACAATCACGTAATATCTAGATGTTGTGATATTTTATGTGACAATCGTGTTGGTTCTGTTTTAATTGTAATTATATACTTAAAGTATGGATGACGTCTTTTATTTCGTTACTTAATGTTATGTGTATGTATTGGTGTGTGAAATGTAGGGAGTGTAGAGAAAATATAGCAGTGAGATATGATAGTTTACTAACCTCGAAGTAGTGATATTTCAGGTTTTTTTATAATAAACACATGTTTGGAAAGATGTTGTGACGAACAGAGACATTATTTGTGAATATAAATAATGTTTCGTGAGAAGATGCTCAGTAGATGGAGTTAATATCGTTTATGGGCGATTTTTTCTGATCTGTAGTGGATAAGTAGTTATGGGTCAATTTTTATGTTTCATTATTGAGAATTTAAGTATAAGAATTTGATCTAAGAAAAGTTTGAGTGAGTAATCAAAAACTATGGTAATTACCTATTGAGTTTGTTCTTAAGACTGTGTTATCTTTCCAAAATGAGTAAAAAAAAAAAACTCGAAATTTACATTGGGTCGTTACATTTTGAGTTGTGTAGCGGACGAGAGTTCGAGAGAAACTGAGTGATGTATTGTTTTCTGGTGGCACATTAGAGTCTCTGTGCTATGAATTGGGGGAGAGATCGTGCTCGCAGTGACGTGTCAATGAGAATAAAATAGGTGCCCCAAGTTAGGGGTATTTAAAATTGGTTTGTGATGTCATTAAAATTAGCTTATCGTGTCAATATGTTAGTTCGTTTATCATGTCGATAATTTTAAAATTGTTATGTGAGGTAAAATATGGTGGAGTGTATTGATGGTTATATTATCGAATTGTAGATTGAGCTAAGCTTTTTTATGTCAATTCTAAAGTTGATGGCGTTGGGGTGTGCTTTAATTTGTATCATTTCCATGATTAGCCTATTCTTGAGCCAACTCTCATTGTTTAGTATTTTTGTGTTATCGAATTGAAAGTCGTGTTTATGTTCTATTGCGGGTTGTGCTAAGGCTGTGTGTATTTCGGTAGTGTGTTTTATGCTATTTTTGTGTTCTTTTATTCGGGTTTCAAGATATCTTTTAGTTTGGCCTATGTAAGTGGCGTTGCAATCATTGCAGTCGATTTTATAAACGATGTTGGATATTCGATTGTTATCGATTTTATCTTTGGTGGAACCAATGATGGATGAAATATTGTGTTTATTGTTTGTAACTAATGGTATATTGTATTGTTGGAAAAGACGGATTAGTTGGTGATGTATGTTTTTTGTGTAGGGGAGATTTATTATTCTGGAGGAGTCAAAATTATTGTTGTTCGTTTTTTTGTTTGTTGATTATGGAAACTCGATGTTTTATTAATTTGTCTGTGAATGAGATTGGATAGCAGTTTTTTGTCATTGTGTTGCTGATGAGTTGGAGATTTTCTTTAGGAAATGAAGGGTGAGATAGTTTTATTGCTCTGTCAATCAACATGTAGACTATGGCTTTTTTTGGGAGAGTGGGTGGTGTGAGAATAAATTTATGAATCTGCCAGACCAAGTTGGTTTTCTATACCAATTTGTGATGATTGAATTTTGTTTACGGATTAATAATAAGTCAAGAAATGGGATTTTGTTGTCTATTTCATTTTCGGATGTAAATTGTAGTTTTGGGTTATAGGAATTAACCATCTTTTTAGTGGATTCTAGTTTGTTAGTAGGTAGAGCAATAATAATATCGTCGACGTATCTTTTATATAACGGCAGTGAGAACTTTAATTTTTTTAGACAACTTGTTTCGAGGTCGATCATGACTATGTTGGATAGTATTGAGGTGATCCCATGGGTAATCCTGAGATTTGTTGGTAGATTTTGTCTTGGAATGTGAGAAAGGTTGAGAACATGATATATTCTATGGCTTTAATTATTTCGTGTAAGGGAAATGCATTTGAGAATAAGTTTGATCTTTTCTGTAGGCTGTGGATAACTAGTTGTAATGGAATGTTGGTGTAGAGAGAAACGACATCAAATGAGAATAGTTTATAGTTGAGTGGGATGGACAGGTTGGAAAGTGAATGTTTTAAGTGGAAGCTGTCTTTGACGTGTGAGTTGGTCGTACTGATTAATTTAGAGAGTTTTGATTGAATGAATTCCGCTAATCTGTGTGTTGGGCTGTTTATGGATGATACTATTGGACGAAGTGGATAGTTTATTTTGTGAATTTTTGGTAGGCAGGGAAAATAAATATACATATTCTGAAGAGGACCCGAACCAGAGGGCCGAAACGTAAAGAAACATAATTTCTTATTTCCATCGATAACCTTGGAAGTCCTTCACTGGCCGGACCGAAGCCGAAACTTTAACGATCTCTTTTCATCTACACGGCCGCATACTTCTTTGATCCATAAAAAACTATGTCCTAACTTTTTTAAGTTTCTTAAGGTTCCCCTCTTACTGCGTTTCCCCTCCAAATAGGTGGTACTCTGCGAAGTGGTACTTGTTAATCCACGTAAAAAGTCTAGCTCTTTGATGGCGACTCCTTCTTTCTCTTGTTTTTTAAGGTTCCTCTCTTTCTTCCTTTGCCCTCCGGATTGGTGGTACTAGGCTAAGTGGTACTTGTCAATCCACAAAGAAGTAGAAGAAGAAATGACGTTCCTCCAACTTTCTTCCTCTTTTATACCTACATTTTATTGTTTACTTTTCCCTTTCCCTTACCAATTACCCATCATTCCCTTTATTGTTAACTTTTTTCATGTTTTGAATAAATTTATGCTTCCTTTGTTTTTTTTTGTTACTTTCTCTGTTTTCTTTCCAACGACTTTTTCCCCTTCCCTTACTTTTTACCTGTCGTTACCTTTCTTTACTGTTTTTGTTTATTTTCTGTTTTTCTTTTTCTCTCTCACTTTTGATGCCTTTAGACTGTTTTTGTTCTTTTCTGTTTTTTCTTCTCTCACCCGTTTTTCCTTCCGCTCATTGATTTGTGACCTTCAGTTTTCGTGTTGTTTTTTCTCGAGGTCCTCATTTCGTTATTTCCCCCTCTCCTATTCCTCTCGATCGGCCTTTTACCGTTTGATATTTTTTGTGGTGGGGGTTTTGGCATGAGACGGACCTGTACGTCTCATTGTCCCCCTTTTTGATTCTGTTCCGGCTCGGATTGCCCTTGCGGCCTTCGAATCGTGAAAGAATCAAAAACAAAACACACGCAAAAAAAAACAAAACTCTTCCTACCTTTCTAACTGTTTTTACTGCTTCTTCTTCTTTCCGTACTCCTTTTCTGTCGCGCTTATTATTGCTTCCCCCTCCCTCACTTTATGTTTCGCTCGCATTTTTCGGTGGACCGCTGTCCTTCAGGGGTCGCTCGCAAGAAAAAAGAAATTCTTTGACACATTCGTTTTTCGTGTTTTTATTATTTGCCTACAACGAGGCCAGGCTATTGTTATTGTCGCTGTCTGTGTCTGGAGTCTCGTTGTTGTCTAGGCCCATCGCCCGCCAAAAACCCTCCTCCTCGCTGTCGTGTTCGTTGTTCATAATTGTCTCGGCGTCTTCGTTGTCCTCGTCGTTGTCGTCGTCGTCCGCCCAATTTTCCGTGTCGATATTGTTGTGATCGTGGTAGTCGGTGGTCGTGGTGTCGTTGATCTGGGTGCCGAATGCGATGGTGTTATTGTCGTCCGCCACCCATCTCCGGACTGCCTCCTGGTGATAAACGATCTCCCCGTGTCGGCACCCTTTACTCTCGATGGTCGGCGGATTTGCCTCTTCCGTTCTTCGGGCTAGTCCTAATTCAATCAGGAGGTCCGCCAGGCAGCGACCTTGGTTTGGGCCCTCGTCCTCAAGATATAAATCGACGAGGACGAGGCCTATCGCTGCTGGCTTCCCCCGGGCTTCATACGTGAGCTGTCCACGTCGTTTCCCGGACTATTTCCCGCGAGTAGAATATGTCTTGCTCGGTCCAGGTGTCCTCCGTCGGCGCGAGGTCCCCGTGAGTTGCCGGGATGGCCTGGTAGGGGTGTATAAAGGCCATGTCGGAGGCGGTGTAGCACTCATCTTGGTGTGCTATCACCGACACCCCCCAATCCCCTAGCCAGGCCACCAATTCGCCTTCTTCCGTCCGTCTGACCACCGTTGCTCGGAAAAACTCCCCACGGTGGCGGTAGAGGACGGCCGTTCCCGAGAAGGTTTCTTCCTTTAATAGGCGGTGAATTCCCGGTTCGCCAGGACTCATCCTCTGCCACGTCCGGATAATTGCGGCTTCTCGCCTCGATGGCTCATTGAGATGCAGGAATAGTTCGTTGGGGTTGGTTATTTCCGAGACTGTGACACCTCTATACATTCCTCGTGCGTTTTCTACTTCGCGATTTCTATACATGGTTCGTCTGTGATAGTTGACTGTCGACTGATGAGTTCTCTTAATTTTCCGAAGTCCTTCATCCCCTCTTTTTAATTTTCGAGCGATATTCCGGGGTGCCATCCCTTGATGTTTTCGTCCGTCACCTTGAAGAGTTCGAATTCGCTGAGTTTGTTTGTCCCACTCATGCCGTCTTGTTGTGCCTCGTTCTCGTTATGTATTATTTCCTTGGTGCTTTTTCTCCCATTGGTATTTATTTTATCCTTGTCCGTTGATTGGCCCATTCTGTTTCCTTTTTGAATTTCTGCTCGTATATTCTCTCGGTCTTCTTTCTTCGCTTTCTTTGATCGCCGCCGTCTTTCTGTCTGTGGATCTCTTCTATTTTCCTTCATGTTGATTTCGGTAAAGACTTTTCTTTTTCGCGGGCTTCCTTATATACCCTTTCCAGCCTTTCGGCATTGATTGTTTGATCTTTGAGATGGCCGCGTGTATCCTCTTTTTGTTCTATCTTGTTTTCTCGAGTCGCCGCTAGATAGCGTTTTAACATGCTCGAGTGGAACTTTCCCCGTTCCCTTTTTGTTTTTGGGTCTTCCAATAGAAAAGTGGCTTGTCCAACACATTTTTTTTATTTTATATGGTCCCTCATAGAGGGGCATGAATTTTGCAGTTTTTTGTTATCCGGGATCTGACACATTTAATGCGCGGACTAGTACCAGCTCACCGTTTTCAAAGGTTGTGGTCGTATGTGTGGCATTGAATTTTTCCGCCCTTTTTTGTCCTTTTGCCCGGATTCTTTCTCGGACTAGTTCAATCTTTTCCTCATAGGTTAATGCCTCTGTTTGGTCCTGTTTTAGGGCGTGGACCCATTCTCGCCATGGCCGGCGCGGTTTCTTCCTCGTTTGCAGTTCTGTTGGTGTACATTCCGTAGTTTCGTGTTGTGTTTCATTGATGCAGTCCTATATTACTGGTATCCACCGATACCATCCGGAGTGTTTATCATCCAGGAATGTCCTGAAGAACCGACTTAATTCTCGATTGACTCCCCTTGTGGGTGTCGATGTTCCCATGTGGGTGTCGAATGGAAGAGAATATTGCTTGTAGGTCTTCTCCTTTCAGGCGTTCCAACCATACTTTAAATGTGAATTGGGTTCCGTGATCAAATTGAATTCGTTTCGGCTTTCCGTACTTCGGGCTGTAGTCCGTAAAGATTCGGTTGATGGTGGCCGCCGTATTCGCTTTCTTCATTGGGTATAGCTTTACGAACTTGGTGAACGCGTCAATTGTCACCAGGATGTGTTGGACACCCCCGACTGACTTTGGCAGTGGTCCAAAAAATCTATCGAGATCAGATCGTTCGGGCCGTCTGGTACAATTGTCTGCATTTTTGCGTAGTTTGTCTGTACGGCCACTTTTACCCTCTGACATCTATCACACGTTGCTATGATCTGGCGTACCCTTTTTGCTAACCGTGGGCATGTGAAGTCCTCGGTGATCATGTGAAAGATTTTTCGCGCTCCTTGGTGACCATATATTTCATGACATTCTTTAATGAAAATGTTGATTAGTACTTCTGGTAATATAATTTTCCACTGGCCAGTCCTATCATATTTCTGGAGACATTCTTCGTAAATTCGTAATTGTTGCAAATGTTCCACATGCTGCTCCTCATTTTTCGACAGGCACAGCAAGTCGTCGACAAAGTTGACGATTGAGTTTCCTAGATCCTGTAAGACGACGTCCAGTCCTCTTATTAAGCTCGTCATGCTTGTTTTAAGTCCGAAGGGTGTTACTGTAAATTGGTAACATTTTCCCTCGTGCTGGAATGCCGTGTACTGTCGTGATTCGACTGCTAACGGGATCTGCCAGAAGCTGCTAGTTAGGTCTAGGCTAGACATGACCTGAGCTCCTCCACATCGTTGAAAAATCTCCTCGCGTTGGTGGTTCCGTATCATGGTCTTCAATGAGGTAGGCATTTAGTTGCCTAGTATCTAGGCAGAGTCGAATCGATCCATCCTTCTTTACTACGGTAACCAGTGGGTTGATGAAGCGGCTTTTTGCTCGTTCGATTACGCCATGTTCCATCATCCTTTTGATCACCTTTTGCACCTTTTCCAGGTATTGAACTGGCACGGGATACGAGCGATGCATATATGGCTGCGGATCCTTGAGTAACAGACGATGGGTGTAGGCGTGCATCCTGCCCGGTCTTCGGCTGAAGATGTGTCGATATTTTCGGATCAGGGCTTCAAATTCCTCCCTGACCCTTTCTTTTAGATTTGGACATTCCTGCAACTTTTGTCCTATTTCTTATTCCGTAATTTCATCCGATGTTCCTTTCTCGATTGCTGCTATATGGACCGGTGCTTCCCTGGTTGTCTGTTTTCTTCGCCAGATCCACCGCCCCCCTTCGAGTTCCGCGACGATTTCGCCCCTGATTCTGATCACACCCTGGCTGGCATCAACCTCTACCTGTAGCTCGAATAGTCCGTCGATACCTAGAATAGCGTTCCGGCCCATTTATGGTATGATTAGCATCTGGATACTTCCTCGCGATTGGTAAAGTTCGGCCTCTACCATTATTTGCTGCTTAATCCTTCCTGATTTGCCTCCAAATGCCCCAATGGCCTCTGTGCTCGTTACGGGTATTCTAGGACTATTCTTGAAGCTTTCTTTATGGTGTAAGAAGAAGTCCTCTGATAATCCTGATACTTCACTCCCACTATCGATCAGGATTTCTACGCTGATTCCCTCTATTTTGATGGGCAGCGTTGGACATCGTGGGTGTATCTTTTTCCCGATGCTCCTTTTCCCTATGTTGTCCATCAGGAAGTCCCTTGGATGTTCGTACACGTTCGTCTCGCGGACTATGGGCTTCTTTTCCTTGTTCCCCGATTCATTCCTGGTACTGCCACCGGCGGTTACTTCTTCGAGTAGGTAAGGTTCGCTCGTCCCTTCCTGTACTTCCGTTACTTCCTCCCTTTTTTCTTTTCCATCGTTTTTCTTTTTGGAGACCGTCATCATACCCATTTGAATGATTAGCTGATTTCCTTGCTCTTCCGTCTCGTTTGGTATGTGCCGCTTCTTTCTTGACCTTTCCTTCTTCTTCAGGTTTCTTCTTATCCGTTGGCGTGCTTCCTCCATGGCCTCCTGGATTTCTTCATCGTCCGTTGCGCCTCGTGATCTTTCATTCACTGTGGTGATTGCCATCGATTCGGGCGCAACGTTCAGCAGTTTCCCTGGTTCTGTTGTTGTCCAGCGGGTTGCCCTGTTGGTGTTGGTGGTGCTTGTGACTCCACTTGACATCTGATCGGCATGTTCGTGGTAGCTGGTCCACCGGACTGATTCGGATTCCATGGTGCTGCTGCTGGGTTGAGAGGGGGTCTTGTATCCCCGTATCCGCGATGCGTCCATGGCCCGCGCATCGCATTGGCTGTTGACCTTGGAATGGTGGAGGTGGTCCTGAATATCTCGGGTATTCTGTTCTCCATCTTGGGCTTGGGCCCATTGGGCGGGGTCCCCCTAATGTTTCGAAACTTTGGTTCTTCCACGGGTTGTTTTGCTCCCAGTTTGTATTGCTGGTCTCATGCCACCGTGGAAGAGATCTTCTAGCATTCAGGGGTTCTGCTCCATCCATACTTTCCAACAGTTCGAGGAAAGTATCTATGCTTTTGATACCACTAACCCGTACTGCCATTCTGACTGCTTCGTCGAAATGGTTTGCCAATTTCCTGATGATTTGTTCCTCCGTCGGACCTTGGCTTAAGTCCTCTGCGTTCCCGAAAATTTGGGTAGCATATTCGGTCCGGGTCATTCGATGCTCGTCCCACTCATATGCTCCGAATTCTAGATTCCTCCGTACTTTGTCTTGGATCTCTTGACTCCAATAACGTGCTTGGAATTTTTTCTTCTAATTCTTCAATTGACTGGACCCTTTCTTCAACGATTCTCCACCAATCCTTGGCCGTATCCCGGAGTGACTGGCTGATGATATAATGAAGGTCGGTATTTCCGGTAATTCACCAGAATTCCCTGGAGTCCTTCAGAAACCGCATTGGTCGTTCTCTTCCATCGCCGTTGTAAGTTGGTGGCTTTTGCTTTGCTGCATAAGCCTTACAGACATCAAGTCGTGTTACCTCTGGAGGCTGAATTTTGGGCCTGAATGTTCTTCTCACACTCCGTAATTCGTTTGGAGTGATCCGTAACGACTTCCCCTACATCCTTCGACGAATGAAGGAGCTGGGATATTGTCCGTCTGATGGCTTCCATCCGTGTATCAAAATCTTCAATTTTCTCGTCGTTTTCCTTCTGAGTTTGTTCGTGGTTTTGCTCGATCATTTTCTGAGCAATCACGATTTTCCGTTCAGTGCGTTCCTCGATTTTGTTCATATTGTTTGCCACCTTTTTGGTAATTTCCTCGTTCAGCTGACGAATCCGTATGATGCAGTTGTCATCTTGTTGCTTAATTTCCGGTGGGGCGTTCCCTGCGCTGCTCGTCGCGGATGCTGTTCATGGCTTTTATGAGAGCCAACGTGGTTTCGCTGGGCACCATTTCATTGTCCTCAATAATGACCTCGGTATTGCCCATGTTTTGATTGACAGCGAATGTTTCCTCATTCGTGGTCTGCACTGGACCTATTTCCGACAGTCGCCCAATATTCTGCCGATCTCTTCGACGGGCTTCTTCTATCAACCCATCCGCCGTAGTAGATTCCCAATTAAGGGACGTCTCAGTATTTGCCTGCGCCATATTTATTATTAGTACCTCCTACGAGGTTTTCTTTCTTATGTTCGAGTCCCTGTTCGGGCGGCAAATGTAACGGGTCGGAATTCGTCACAATTAATTTTATTTGTTCGGGACTCGATCAGGGAAGAAATTAGTTGACACTCTTTGTTTTGGAGGTATTTGGTAATAAAATGACCTTTATTCAGTATTTTGACTCGATATAATATTAAAAGGTTCCGGTGTACAAATGTGGTGTGTTGTTGTATTTTGTGTATTTCAATGTATCGCGGGAGTATGTTTTGTGTGTTTCAATGTGTCGCTGGAGTGTATCTTGTGTGTTTTAATGTGTCGCGTCTCGGTCGGTACAATACTCGAATAGCGGACTCGCTCGGATGGTAAGTGTGTTGGAACGCGATTGCTTTACCGTGGGTCGATGATTTTCTCCCCCTTCTCCTACATGTATGGGCGCTCGCGGCGTGCATGAGTTATGGCGCACTCTCGCCAACAGCGCGCGGAGTCTGCTGGGCGCCTTTCCCTAGGTTGCGCGTGGCGCTGTCTGTCGCGGTCCACTTTCCTTAGTGGCGTCGATCGCAGCGCGCGCGATCTTAATACGGCGTGCTCCCCCCTCTCTTTCTACTGTCGCTCGTTGCGCGCGGTATCGAGCGCGCTCTCGTGCTAACCGCCGTCCCTGGGTCCCCCCACTCTATCGACTCGCGACGCGGTGGATCGCGGCGCGCTTGCGACTGACGCGCTACGGCGCGCTTTCTTGTAATTACTCTCCGTGAGCATAATCGATTATCGCGGGTCGGTAATCGATTAACCTACCTGTGACTGATGCCGTCGGATGGCGCCACGTACCCGCTTATGCTGATATTATCGCTTGTTACGTGTATTGTGTCGGTGTGGTGTTTGAATTTCGTGATGCCTCCTTGACTTTCAGGTTCTCCTGCTATTTTCGGAAGCCCTTGCAGATATTTCGCGTTTTTACAGTTGCATGTGTGTGTGTGTGTGTGTTGCCGCCTGGTATTTTTGATACCTCCTCGCAATTTCTATTCGCCTGATCCTAATTTTCTATCTCTCCTTTTGTAATTTATTCCTCCTTCGACTAAACTTAATGTTTTTTAGTACTTTTTCCTTTTTTTTCTCACGGTTCTTATTTCCGTCTTTATTGACTAAATAAAAAACTATGTCCTAACTTTTTTAAGTTTCTTAAGGTTCCCCTCTTACTGCGTTTGCCCTCCAAATAGGTGGTACTCTGCAAAGTGGTACTTGTTAATCCACGTAAAAAGTCTAGCTCTTTGATGGCGACTCCATCTTTCTCTTGTTTTTTAAGGTTCCCCTCTTTCTGCCTTTCCCCTTCGGATAGGTGGTACTAGGCTAAGTGGTACTTGTCAATCCACAAAGAAGTAGAAGAAGAAGTGACGTTCCTCCAACTTTCTTCCTCTTTTATACCCACATTTTATTGTTTACTTTTCCCTTTCCCCTACCAATTACCCATCACTCCCTTTATTGTTAACTTTTTTCATCTTTTAAATAAATGTATGCTTCCTTTGTTTCTTTTGTTACTTTCTCTGTTTTCTTTCCAACGACTTTTTCCCCTTCCCTTACTTTTTACCTGTCGTTACCTTTCTTTACTGTTTTTGTTTATTTTCTGTTTTTCTTTTCCTCTCTCACTTTTGATGCCTTTAGACTGTTTTTGTTCTTTTCTGTTTTTTCTTCTCTCACCCGTTTTTCCTTCCGCTCATTTTTTTGTGACCTTCAGTTTTCGTGTTGTGTTTTCTCGAGGTCCTCATTTCGTTATTTCCCCCTCTCCTATTCCTCTCGATCGGTCTTTTACCGTTTGATAGTTTTTGTGGTGGGGGTTTTGGCATGAGACGGACCTGTACGTCCATTATATATATATATATATATATATATATATATATATATATATATATATATATATATATATATATATATATATATATATATATATATATATATTGAGACGGATAGGTCCGTCTCACTAACCCGGGCATAAAGGCCAAAAGGTCAACCGAGATAAGGAAAGAGAAGAAAGAGTACAGATCGACATAAAAACAAGGTCAAACAGCTCGGACTGACAGAGGGGCCGGCAAAACCCGAAGAAACCCACTAATTAATTTAAGGGAAGGAGAGGGAAAGGAAAACCGGAAAATACCGGATAAAACTAACTAATCAAATTAAGGGAAATAGTACAGAAGGGGAACAAAAACGGGGTACAATATGCGTATAAAAGGACGGAAACTTTTGGGGAAAAGGTACTCCTTCTTTGGCTGGGAAGTCGATCGGTACCAAGCACATTAATACTGACCCTCGGGGAAGGGAAGTGTGGAAGGCGGAAAATCGAAAGAGCAGTTAAGAGGTGGAGTCACTAGAGTCATAAAGTACTCTCAATTATCTAAAAACCTTGGCCGGTACTCAGCCGTCGTTAATACTGACCGCAAGGGAAGGAACGCGTGGTGGATGGAGGGTCAAGGTGAAAGAAATTGAGAAGGGACGAAAGATTATTTGAAGCAACCCCACTCAAAAGTGGAGGCGCGAGAGTAAAAAGAATACTCTCAATTATCTAAAAACCTTGGCCGGTACTCAGCGGTCACTAATATTGACCGCAAGGGAAGGAACGCGTGGTGGATGGAGGGTCAAGGTAAAAGAAATTGAAAAGGGGATAAAGGATTAACTAAAAACAAAATATCAAAGAAAAATAAAAAGAGCAATAAGGAAAGTTAATAAATTAAAGACAGCAAACAATTAGCGCTAAATAGGTAGGAAAAGTGTAGCAGAAGAAAATACGAAGCGAGAAGGTATCATGACGAGCGAGCGATACGAATAAATATAAGGGAAAATATTAAATTTGGAAAATACAAGAAATATTATATTAGGAGATAAGAAAACATACGCTTCAGTCATACTAAACACACACACACACACACACACACACACACACACACACACACACACACACACACACACCGGGATCATCGATTAATACGGATTAGGATCACAGAAAGGACAAGGAGGTATTCCGAAATTACGGGAGCATCGAAACCTATGCAAAAAAGGGACATTCGAGTACTCGCGGCACATCGCTCGATTAGACTACCGTAGACAGGTAGGTGGTGACATCGTACGCCAAGATCAAGGACCGGGCGATCAATTATCGACGCGCGATAATTGATCGGGAGAGAGCATCGATCACCGCTACGCGAAGGGCAGTGCCAGGGTAGGGGAATAGATCTCGACGCGTGACGAGAGAGAGCGCGCGCCGGCGGCCCGTAGATCGCGATTTCTAGCGCCACGCGTGGGGGAGCGCCGCGACGCGACTCGCCCTAAGGGAAAGTTATAAAGGAAAGTGCCGCGGCGCTATAGGTCCAGCACCGATACCTATCGCGCCGCCAGCGAATGCACGTCGCAACCTTAGGCCGACAGAAGCCACAGAACTAGAAGAGAGGGGGCAATCGATATCGATCCGTGATAAATGATTCCGCCCGATCTCACTGTACCATGCGAGTAATGAGTAGTTGACCGACCGAGAAAATTATTGCGAAAAACACTATAAAACAATACAAACAACACATTACACTCATACATAGCGTTATTATTATTATTATTATTATTTTTATTATATAGAGCCGTAAAAACTGAATAAATCATATTTTTGTTAAAATTACCCAAAACACCTGAGTTTCTATTAATTTCTTCCCTGTTCGAGTCCCCGAACCTATAAATTTAAGTGTAACGAATTAAGACCCGTTACAATATATATATATATATATATATATATACACACACACACACACACACACACACACACACACACATATATACAGGGTGATTCATAATAACCTGTACACCCGGAACTGGCGGGTTAAGCGGGGTACCCCGAGTATAACTGTCAAGGCTTTTTGGTCTCCGTCAAATGGTTTTTGAAGGGGAGCGATTCCAATTTTGGCGTTCGAAGGATTGTCATAGGGCTGCAGTCTGCCCTTGACGACGACGCCACTGTCGAGGGCTGCGTCTGAGCACGAGAAACGTAGCCAGTGACGGCTAGGTAGATAGGCATTTGTCTTGCTTGCCCGCCCAATTTGACAGAAAATACGTTTCGCGTATTTTCTGCTATTATTTTCTGTCATCTTGGGTACGCAGGTTCAGAGCGTGAGCCGAGCCGCGCGACTGAGTGTGACTTGTTTTTTCGGATGTCGTCGATCCCTATTTGTCGCACTTTTGTTCTCTTTTATTTAATGAGCGTTTCCTATCGCCTATCTCTCATTAATAAATATCTATCTTCTCTCTCGTCCTCTTTCATCTTTGCGTATACTTTTGTTTTTCCGTTCATTCACTCTTGTCAATTCTAACAAGGAACGCCACTTTGGTGCCCGCCTTCGATTTTAATGAAACTCATGTCCATGGAAGAGCACTGAAAACGGCCATACGCTTACGGTATGAATGGAAAAACAGTTACACTTGTTGAAACCCTTTTCAAATAGAAAGAGCTTTCAAATGCAGCATTTTTTGCGTCTCGTAAATTTTTTTTTTTCTCCAGATTTGTTAACCCTTCCTTGACACAGTGGGTAATATTGATCCGGACAAATTGAAATACAATTCTCACTTTTCCATAAACGACTGTTTTCAATCATTTTTAACAAAATTCAATTTTACATTTTCCGAACGTCAATTATGCAGACGTATGAAGAAATGTTTAAAGTGTATCCTGAATATGTTTCAATTAGAACCGACCAATGGGATTTTAACGGCAGATGAATGAAGTACTATCCGGGTCAAAAAGACGCAGTGTGTGAAAGTCGTGGCCAAATGTAAATGTGTCAAGGAAGGGTGAAGTATTCAATGCAAAGTTGTAAGAAAAAGAACCAAAAAAATCGCATTTGAACATTTTCCTCATTTGAAAACTTCCACGTGGTACGCTTTTA
The DNA here is from genome assembly GCA_963210295.1 of Ophion ellenae. Taxonomy (NCBI): domain Eukaryota; kingdom Metazoa; phylum Arthropoda; class Insecta; order Hymenoptera; family Ichneumonidae; genus Ophion; species Ophion ellenae. The sequence goes on along the minus strand of OY723396.1, from coordinate 2,295,785 downwards.
GTACTGACAATACTGGCGGTAGAAAATTAGTACATTTTTTTTTATTTCGGGTAAAGAATTTTCGTTTGAGGTTTTTTCTCGACATTTGATGAGTATTGAATGCCAAACTGTAAGAAAAATAATGTTCTTTTTTTCATCTTAATAATCATTAAATTAAGTTTAAGGAACAATAAACGTGCTCTTAAAATTTGTTTAAAACTGATCGATCCGGGAAGACACGCATGACCGGATCGATTCGGAATGTTGAAAACAACCGAAAAAAAATCTGCAATCCGTACTTATAACCATAATTGCAAGGTAGCGGCGGGTTTTCTAAACATCAAGAAAAGATAATTTTTTGTACTTTTTCAAATCAATGGCGAGCATGGAAACAAATTCGTCTCCAAACCAATAGTCAGGCCTCAAAGTTTTATTAAAGAATTTATTAAAGTTTCAGAAACTGCCGGTCAATTTGCTGTACAATGATTAATTCTCATACTTCATGGGAAGATGAGAAGGAGAGATCCATGATCAAAGACGCTGACTTTTTAGTCAGCGGCTGATAGTACAGCAATTAATTGTCGTATCGAGCGAAAAAAAACCCAACTGCACCTAAATGATAAGTTTTAATGACTCTGATGATCATTTCTTTTGCTTGGGCAATAAATGTTTCAATGACCCGGATATTTCTTTTGATAGGGAAATAAATGTTACTCAAAAAAATGTCAAAACTAGAAATGTCAAAACTAGAACTGGATTCAAAACTAGAAACTGCAAGCTTCAAAATCCTTATTGTCACTAAAAAAAATTATAATTTTCTGCTCCTTCAATTACATTAAGCGCAAAAATTAAAGGATCACTTTTTGTTCGTTGAAAAATTTCCCAGTTTCGGACGGCCATGTCGCGGTTGTCAATAATCGGAAAAAATAAATAACAAAAGCATTTTGTAGCGTTAATTGTCAATTTCAGAGCGCTTATGTTAATCAATTTTCATGAACTTTTATTAATTACAAAAATTGTTGGTAAGCAAGAAAAACGGGTATTCAAAAAATTGGACCAACTTTGCCGGTTTACGCGAGAACAGAAATTTTTGTAAAAAAAAATCCGTTTCAGCTATTTGAAAGCGTATATCTTTTTCTCTTATTTTATTTTTTCGAACCTCTGTGCGATTTTTATTCACCTAGTTATCACTGGCCGAATGAAAAAAAAATGCATTTGTTTTTTTTTTGGACGGTTCTAACTCTGGTCCAAATCATCGTACAGCATTCATAATGAAATCGTCGGAAAGCTTGGATTTTTTCTATGGCATAGAGGGTTTGAAATAATTTACGTATTGTTTTCAAATACCGTGAAATTGATTTTTGAAAACGTGTAAAATGCCGATTTTTACACATTCTGTCTATTACATAATACCGTTGCAACCAACGCACAGGGCTTTAAGATTTTTACGTTTTCTTAAAGCTAAGTGTACATAGGAACCCTTCCGCCGACATAGGGTACAAGGGTACATAGGAACCCTTCCGCCAACAAGGCTACATAGGAACACCGCCGACCTCCGAGACGCAGGAACTTCGAGGCGCTATGCGTCTATCGCACACGCCAGCCAGCTGAAGCCGTGGCACCCCGCCACCGAGGGCTCCAGCGTGGAGGACGAGGAGGTCGAGGACGACGAGAGCGAGAAGGAAGCACCGACACCGAGTGCAACGAGCGAGGCAGCCCAGGCGTCGGAGGCCACCGAAACAGTTGCCACGATTCCAGAAGACGAACCGGGAGGGCCGCAACGAGCGAGGCGGCAAACGCGCAGGCCGGCCCGATTGCAGGACTTCGAATTGTCCTGACTCGATGTCGAATGCCGGGTGATGTGGCATCTGACACGCGACCAAGCCAGGACGTACGGGAGAAGCTCGAGGTCGAGCGAAGGCAGGACGGCCGAGTGTTAGAGGCGACGGTGGGTTCAAAGGAGGCGCCATTGCGAGGGGGCGCAGCGACGGTTTTGAGGCGAGCCGGACACGTGGTTCTCGCGTAATGCGCGCGAATCCCGTAGGAGAGACGTGGGCCGTGAAATGCGGCGTGCTCGCACTCTGTGTTGTAGCATGGTCGAGGACAGTCGCGTCCAAAAAGCTAAAGAGTATTTCGCGTGAGAGCCGGTGCTGTGTGCGAACCGGGCTGTGTGGGCGCTGTGAAATGAAAGGGACTGTGTGAGTGCGAGAGCATAGCTCACGAACAAAATTGTACGCGTAGAGATCGTGCTACAAGAGTGTATAGCCTCCGCGTCTATAACACGCGGGGCTTCCCAATCCCCCCGTAATGGGGGGGGGGGGCATTACGCATAGTCGCGTGCGATTATTATTATTATTGTTATTATTATTATTTGTATACTTACCTTTAATTAACTCTATTGTCGTCCCGTTTGCAATAAATCGTTCGGTGTCAACTCCTATCCATCCTGTAAAAAAAAAAGAAGCCAAACCTTTGACGAAAGATCGCATTTCTCTTGTGCCGACTATGGAGACTAGATACCAGTAGGCCTATACTGTAACTCGGTAGCGACAGTTTTCGCCATCATTAGCTAACGACAGCCAATCGCAAGCACGATTACAGAAAAAAGCCACTTATTGGCTGTCGCAAGCTAACGATAACGAAAGTGTCGTTACGAGTTACAGAATAGGCCTAGAGGAAACGACCAAACCAGCTATAAGTAGGGAGATGTACAGCCATGGAGCCCAGATACCAGAACGTCCAGCGAGACTTTTCAACTCGTCCCTAAAACGAGAACGAGAAATGATGGCGCTGGGATGCTCCGGCACCTCTATGTATATAGATATACGCTAAACATGGGTGCGATCTAAGGCAGATCGCAGATGATGTACCTAACCCCCATTCGTATTAAGGGATAACGCTACTCCAGGATTTTGGAAAGACGTTTTCTTGCTTAAAAATACTTTGGTGTCATAAAAACAATATGCAATTGGTCCTGCAGCGATTTTTTTTTATTTAAAGATTCAATTATCGATTTGGCCGCAGCGACTCGGAGCGCGCGCTGAGTTGCTCGGACAACTTTAAATGCGTTTTTTTCGAAACCACTTTTTTCAATCTCGGAAGACGGATTACTCGACCACCTTTGCATGCATCGATTTGAAATTCTGATAGCAGCTTCACAATTACATTCGCTATGGGAGTACGTAGCCGTTTTTTTTTAAATTAAATGTAACCTTTTTTATAAACAATTGACTGCTTTTTTGTAAAAAATCCATTTATTTCCTTTAAAGCGCCCTATTTTTACAAAATTTGAAAGCACATTTCTAGATAGTCCCATAGCTAATAATATATAAATATTTTTTTCGGTTTTTGTTTCAGGTCTTATATTTTACGAGAAAACCGTTCTCCCGTGAAGCTATTTGTAAAAAAAAAACACGTTTTTCTAGACGGGCTTGAGTTTGAGTTTGAGATCTTTTCTCGATTTTGAGTTTTTTTTTCGAACCGTCATGAAGAAATTGTGAATCGGCAGATATTTCGACGTTTGATGTCACGATCGGTCTGTCGTGAGGTTATTCATCCGATCACTTTCACCTCGCACTGCGTACATACATACATAACCACCACAACGACGAATCCGAATATTTTGACTCGTGATTTTGACGTTTGCAGTTTACATAGAGGTCCGGAATTGATTAAATCAATGAAATTGCTTATACTCGTGCACTAATGTCGTGTATTGTGCGCGGTTGTACCTCAGGGTACAATATAATTATTTATCGCTAAATAATCGATTCTTGAAAGTGTTGTTAGCGATCAAATTTTAAAAAATGCTTCAGTTCTCGTTATATAAGCAGTCACTCAGAGATGGAGCTCGTCTTTTAGATTTAGTAATGACCTTTTGAAACAGTTATAATTTGGTACCAAATTGTTCCGTTTTCTTATTTATCTTCATGAATGCTTGTTGGCACGATCATAAGACAGCAGAGTGATAGCAATAGACTATTAATGAATCATAGATAAATTAATAACACAACAATGGTAGAATGAATCAAAGATGTGTGCGGCCGTGTAGATGACAAGTTGCGTTGAAGATTCGGCTTCAGTACGGCCAATAGAGATTTTCCAAGGTCAGCGATGGAAATAAATGATGTTTTTCTTTACGTTTCGGCCCTCTGGTTCGGGTCCTCTTCAGAAATTATATTTTTCTATATAAATCATAATACACAAATTTTACCAATCACGTTTGAAAGAGTTAAATACATGAACGTTTTATGTTATGATTGTGTTATAAAATTATTGTATCGTTTTGTATAACTGTTATGTTAATTCTGTTTTGGTTATAGTTATATTAATAAGATATGAATAAGTTCTTGTATTGCGTTAATTATTCTTATGTATCGGTATTTGAAATGCGTGATGTCTGAGAGAGCAGTATATTATATTATGTATATATATATATATATATATATATTTCATCTCTTTATAACTACTAGGTAGTACGAAAGCAGTCGATCATCGGATACCGCTCAAGGACGGGACAATGCCGATAAAGGTGCGACCTTATCGACTGCCGGAGGAGCACAAAAGGGAAATTCAACGACAGGTACAAAAAATGCTAGATGAGGATATAATCCGCCCAAGCACGAGCCCATGGAATGCCCGATTGCTCGTAGTGCCAAAAAAGACTACGGACGGAATGATTCAAAAAAGGGTGGTCGTTGACTTTCGATAGTTAAACGAGGCTACAGAAGGCGACTCTTACCCACTGCCCAATATCGCGGAGATACTGGACCAGTTGGGAAAGGCAAAATACTTCACAACCCTCGACCTCGCTTCGGTATTTCATCAAATCCCAATGGCGAAGGAAGACAAACCGAAAACGGCTTTTTCAACGCTGTTTGGGCATTACGAGTATCATCGAATGCCATTTGCCTTCAAAAATGCACCTCCTACGTTCCAAAGATTAATGGACGCAGTATTGGCCGGTTTGCAAGGCCTAAAATGCTACGTGTATTTGGACGATATTGTCATACACGGAGCCTCACTCGGCGAGCACGCCAAGCGGTTACATGAAGTGCTGACGCGGCTAAGAGAGGCTAATTTAAAAATACAACCCAAGAAATGCGAATTTATGCGAAAGGAACCGCAATATCTCGATCATATTGAAACAAAAGTCGGTGTGAAACCTGACCCCGAAAAACTAAAATCGGTAAAAAATTTGCCAATACCGAGAAATGTAAAAGAAATACAATCACTCCTGGGACTAGCCGGGTACTACCGCAGATTCATTAAAGATTTTTCAAAGATCGCAAAACCAATGACGAATCTGATAAAAAATGATGTCAAATTCGAATGGTACGAATTATGCCAAAGCTCATTTGACCATTTAAGGGAAGCCCTGATCACGGCGCACATACTCCAGTATCCTGATTTCACGAAGCCGTTTATCGTGACAACGGATGCCTCGGATAAGGCAATTGGTGCAATCCTGTCTCAAGGGAAAATTGAAGAGGATTTACCCATATGTTATGCAAGCCGAACTCTCAAAAAAGCCGAAACTAATTATTCGACTACAGAGAAGGAACTGCTTGCAATCTTATGGGCAGTGCATCAAATTCGAAATTAGCAACGATATAAACAAAATAAATAAAAAGCACAAAACAGTAGAAGATGCCATAAAGAGAAATGTGCAAATTTTGCAGATCGAACAACGGGTAGTCAACCAGTACAACGACCAAAAGACCCGGCAACAATTGGATGAACGAATAGCGGCTGTAAGCCTCATCATAGAATCATTACTGAATGACGTACGACAAATAGTTAATTTTTTAATAAGACTCACGAGAGGAATGGCGAGCCCAAGCATACTATCTCCAAGACAATTGACAAACTATTTGACTGACGCTTTACCCACTTTGCCAATAGGGCATATGTTCCATACCGCGATAAGCTACGCGCCAATGCCAACATTATTGGAGTTGTCAGAAGTAGACGCGTATAGTACGAAAACGTACATTGTACTTGTGATAAAAATATCGTTAATTGGCACCGAGGAATATAAAATCAGCAAAGCCTATCCTTTGCCTGCCAAAATACAAAATCGTAGTTATCAATTTGTAGAAATAAAAAATGACCTTGTCGCGGTCGAAACCACAAGAGAATCGTGCTTACACATAACAAAAAATGATTTGGAAAATTGTAAAGCCATAGCGTCACATTATTATTGCTGGCGAAAGCAAGCAGCGCGTCCCGCTCATACTTGCGCATCGTGCGAGGTGGCATTGTACATTGCACTTAAAGATAAATACGCGAATTGCGACTAAAGAGTTGCTCAGATAAATAGCACTCTAATTATTGCGTTAGACCGCCATGGTAGGTGGCTATACGTTGCACCGGAACCCGAAACGCTTCTCATCCATTGCGGAACACAACCAACCGCGTACGCGATCCTTACGGGTGCAGGGACTCTGGTATTGGACGGAAAATGTGCCGTCACCGCCCCTAGTTTTAGACTGGAAACCGTCGGCGAAATAAGACAGAACGTATACGCAGATTTCCTACCGCAATATAATTTATCATTCTTGTCTACAGATATGAACATACTCGATCACACATCGACAAAAATTGTATTGCCGCACGAAATCATAAACGATCCAAAAGAATTAAACAGGATCAGCGAACGTTTAAAAAACATAAAAATTAAGTTAAACAAAGAGTCAAGCGATTCAGTTACATATAGACATATAGTAGGTAACTATTCACTAAGCACAATCGCGCCGATAATACTCGGAATAGCCTGTATGTGCTATTGCCGCATAAAGCACGCAAGGAAACCTGTCCACGACGAGGACGAAAACAGGAAAGAAAACTTGGTTGCGCCGAGCCAACCAATGCCAAGGCGCAACCATGCAAAGCACTGACAGCAAAAAGGAAGCTGCCTATGCCCAAATTGAGACTAAAAATAAAGCGAAACACATCAACGACGAGTTCCGTGTAAAATTAACATACGAAAAATTTATTGAAAAAAAAGATTATAATTATGCGAGAATTATTTTAAGAAAGAAATATCTATATATACATATATGGGATAATCACACGGGAAAATGGACATAGAGATTTGTAAACCGAAGGACCGACCATCGATGCAAAATAAATCCCAGGAGGGATTTGATCTTTTAAAGGGGAGGGACGTTGTGTCCACAAACTTGTGCCATACGAAAGTGTTTGCGCAACTGCAAGAGTTCCACTTTGTTGCCCTCCTTGCGAAAGTGACACTTTATTGCCCTCCTTGCGAGAGTTACACTTTCGCATAATGCAAACGTCAAAATGACACTTTGCGACACGTCCTGACCAAGCATCTTATGATGCTTGATATGGGGCAAATTGCGACAATCAGAGTCGACAATTAAGAGAAGACACCAGGCTACAGACAGTCCTTGGTTGGATTTTGAACGGTTCGGTCCCAAGGTACGACCGACACACTGTAAATTCAATTATAAGACCAGCCCAGTAATAAACTTATTTTCGTATTCAACGAACTTGAGTTCCAACTCTTAATTTCGCAACGATCCCAAAAATACATATCCCCGGTTCTCGAGCCGGGGATACATCAATTGTAATATATGACTACCGGGCGGAGATTGGCGGATGCGTACGGTGATTTCTCGACCGCGAAGTTTGAAGCGCTTGAAGTAGCGGCGAGCGTCCTCGATTATCTCAATACGAGTGTCTGGCGGTCGCACATCGTCGAAGGGTGCGTCGCTCCTAGCTCCGCCCTGTCGTCTACGACCGCCGCCCTCTTGTGCCTCTGTAAAAATGTCACGAGAATGCTTTTAATTGTTAACGCAGTCCGTTCAGCAAGCGCAAGCTGTACCCGATGTTATTGTTATATTTGACCATGGACGCCTACAAAACGTCTTCATCAAGCAATAGGGATGCTGATGTATAACCTGTCGTAAAATCGGGTGGCTTACTTTCTATATATTTTTTTTAACATTTAAAAGTTTGAAGAGTAAAACAAGGTAATTTGTCTGTTGTTAGGGCTACAAGCTAGGTACAGCACGTAAAACTACAGGACATTACATGCCTCCTCCGCAACTCGCACCCCTTCAATGAGCGCTGCTTCTTCATCGGAAGATGCATCATAGAGTCCTTGTTAATCTGTAGGCATCTTGCTATTACTACGGTATGTCACATAAAATGGGCTCACACCATGAAGTGCAGCTTACCATTTATTTCATTAACGAGATTCCGCATACACGGCGTATTCTGGAGATTTCTGCGTTGTATCTCATCGAACGCACGCACAAGCACGCGATACTCTCTGAACAGGCTTCTATTATAAGCCGCCGCAATGACACGTAGAGGGGTCGACCATAACACATATTTTAAACGGCTCAAGAGAGGGCTTTCAGGTAAATAACGCAACTCGTTGCACCAATCATTATTGCACCTTCGTCGCAGCTGTGTATTGCGCGTTTTGGCTAAGCGCAAGAGATCTAAAATACGCGAGCGTATGTTACGGTTAGTCATGATCGCTCCTGAGAAATGTATTGTTGGCTGTCTGAATTGCAACTGATAGCCGCTCGAATTTTCCCCAATGCTCATAATACTACGAGCCCTGTGTATATGTGTATGTTTAATCACTAATACATAAACAATACAGCTCATTTCATTGTGATACTCATTTGAAAATCTTGAGATTTCTTTCTCCAAGCAAGCACCCGATATTTCGCGCGGTTGCAGTTTTGCTGACTGCCGCTAAATCATTGCAACGCGCATCATCAACGCCTCCGTCACATCTTTACATTCATTATAAAGAACTTTCATTTTCGTCGGAGGCATGCTACATGGTTTTATTTTTTTGAAACGGAAATTAACATCACGATCGAGATTAAAAGCGAAATCGAAATCGAGATTGAAATAAAAATTAAGAAAAAAAATAAAAACTGAAATTAAAAATCAAAATCGTAATTAAAAACTAAAACCGAAAGCAAAAATCAATATTGATATTAAAAATTCAAGGGTAAAATCAAAATTATAAATTGAAATTGACTCTGAAATAAACATCGAGATCAGTGTTCTCAAGTGGCAATCTTGAAATTTCTTCGATGATTGTGTAGTCGATATTTCGCGAAGTTGTATTTTTGCTGATTGTTGCATAAACGTGCTGGAGAGTATCACGAACGCCTCCATCGAATCTTTATATTCGTTATAAAGAACTTTCGAATCGCTATTGAGATCATCACCGAAATCAAAAATGAATATCGGTATGAGAAATCAGAAATAAAAATCGAGATACGTTTTGTTTATGTTTCGGTTTATTGTATATTTATGGTAGCACCGTTCTTTCTCAAAATCATATTAAGTTGGGCGTGTGCGTAATCAGCGCTGTATAGCGGGTATCTCTCTTTCGCTACAGCTCGAGCGCGGTTATTTCCTTCAACTTTGGATATTACCATTTTTACCCTAGGATCAATATTTTCGGACTTATACTTAATTTAGGGGTGAACTTTTCATTTATGTTCAGTTATTTCGTTTATATCAAGTTTATGGTAAAAATGGTAATGGATAATCAGGTAGGGAATTTTATTTGCTTCAACTTTGTTTATTACCATTTTTACCCTACGATCAATATGTTGAGTTATAATGAAGGTGCGGGAAAAAAAATATACAGTAGAACCTCGATTATCCGAACCTCGATCAACCCAACCCTCAATTATCCGAAAAATGACTTATGTTATCCGAATGCTCAATTATCCGAACGTTGGCGCGAAAGATACATTGTTGCTCGCTGCCACCGCCGTGAGCAACAATGAGCAACCCAACGCAACTTCTCCTTCTCAAAGGGTCGCGAGACTTAGCCGCTCAAAATGGCTCAAAAATGGACGATTTTATTTTTAAAATATTAAAAAAGGCATTCGACTTTTTTCAGGTGTTTAAAATACACACATATATTGTTATGCCAAGGCTTAGAAACACCTCGGAATGCATCCTGAGTCGTCAGTTTTAGATAAAGACTTTACGCTAAGAAACTGTCCCACGGTAGAGTTGCGAATCCAGCGTGGGAGACTAACTGCACTGCTTTCGAAAACCGCGCTTTGCTCGCGGAGTGATATGAAGTAGGGCGGAGTAATACATATTTTTGATAGGCTAAGGTGAATCTTGTAAGGAAGGGAAGTCAGTCGTCGTAACTCCTTCGACTCGGAACGACCTGGAGAATAAGCGAATAGTAGAATTACCGTATACGGAAGTAGAAATAGAAATTTCTTCATTGCGAGTCTCGAAATAAATGTGAGATTGATATAAGAGAAAAACGGAGAATAACAAGGTTTCAACTTGATTCCACCCCAAAAAACCCGGCATAACATAAAATTGGTGGCAGCTAAAAAGGATACTTCAAACCGGTGATCAAATGCCGTCCAAAAAAATGAGAAGCATAATGGTGATAGTGTAAGTGAAAATTTGATCTGTAACAAACCAGTGAGAATTTGTTTAAATAAAAATGTCGCGTTAATTTACGGAAATGGAAAATATGCTGCACGACTTTCGTGACGCGTTAGAGTCGCTTCGAGAAAAAGTTGACGGCCTGAACCAGAAAATTGATGATTTGGGAGGCAACAGAGAAATACATTCATCAGAAGAACTTAATGAAGCGCCACCCCAAGAAACTAATCACCAAGTGTCAACTGTAAAACGACTGAAAGAGAGCTTAGAATTTATTACCGAGTTCGAAGGGAACAACATCTCGGTGGAAACCTTTATTTCCGAGATAAAATCACTACTAGAAGAAATCCCAGAAACACAAAAAAAATATGTTCACCAGATTAGTGATATAAAAAAAAATCATTAAAGGTGCGCGCAAAGCAATTGACGGTCACGACATTCGAACAACCGAAGAGTTGTTCCAAGTGCTACGTAACAATTTCGGGGATAGCAAGTCCTACGAAATCAGCTTGCTTGAGAGAAGCCAATGCCAACAAAACAGTGAGGGCGTGAATGCATATAATAAAAAATGTTCAGAACATCACGCGAACGTAAAACGTGCAGTGACGAGTGATCGGAGCTTAAACCCTCAACATCGAGCAGTAATACTCCAAAATGAAGAAAAACAAGGGTTAGCACAATTTATTCGGGGACTGTTGCCGAGTATCAGATTATTCGTGAAAGCAGGAAAACCTGAAACAATAAGAGAAGCACAAAATCTCGCTCTGGAGACCGAGAAAGAAGAGGCAATGTCGCGGGTTCTGTTCAAAAAACCTTTTAAGGAAAATTCGTCAAACCCGGGAAGGTTCAGCAGCGCTCCGAATTATCAAAAAGGAAGTCCAAGAGCACGAAAGGAAGAAAATAAAAGCTTTCCGTGCCACGGATGCGGCAATATCGGTAATTTGATCAGAGAATGCCCGAAACGTCACAACACATCGTGGCAGAATTTTGCGTCACGCCACATGCCAAACGAACCACCGAACCATATAAAGTATACCGAATGTCAAGAGATCGAAAAAACCCCGGAGCAAGCTTCGTGCTCAGGATTCACAGCACCTATGGAGCGCGGGACCACTCCTTCTTGGCGGATACGGGAGCAGCAATAAATTTGATAAAAGAAAAAAACACCATCGGCCTGCCGGTAAGAACAAAATTCGCATCATTAACTGGCATAAACGACACTCCTATATTCTGTAACCAAGAATGTAAGATTACTCTGGGTAAAAATGATCACACATTCTTAGTAGTCCCAAACGATTTCCCTCTTCATGAAGATGGTATTGCTGGGCGACCATTTTTGGCAGAGGAAGGCGCCATTATCGACATGAAACAACGCATGATAGTTTTCGCTAGAAGGTGCTCGGAGACAAGAATGTTTAAATTAGATCTGTCGCATTCGGGTAACTATTCTATTTCCCGAAGCCAGCTATTGAAAGAAAATATTCGAATTGAACACATTTTGAATGGAAAAGATCGCTATAAGATTTGGGTGATTATCGATACGTATCAAGACGTTTTTTACCTGCCCGGTGATCCGTTACCATGTACTAATCTGGCCGAACACGCAATAGAAACGACCGATCAGACTCCAGTAAATGTCAAACAATATCGATACCCCTTGGCTCAACACGAGGAAATCCTGAGACAAGTAGACGAAATGCATCAAAAAAGAATCATCCAAGAATCGAACTCTCCGTACAACTCACCGTTATGGGTCTTTCCAAAGAAAAAGGACGCGTCTGGCAAACAAAAATGGAGAGTAGTCGTCGACTTTCGAAAAATAAATGAAAAAACTCTACAGGATGCCTATCCTTTGCCCAACATCGAGGAAATTCTTGATCAGCTAGGTAACGCACGGTACTTCTCAGCATTCGATTTGGCCAGTGGATTTCATCAAATCCCAATGAAAATAGAAGATAGAAAAAAACAGCGTTTAGTACACCCCATGATCACGTCGAATACTTACGCATGCCGTTCGGTTTGAAGAACGCCCCAGCAACATTTCAGAGGATGATTGACAACGCGCTACGAGGATTGATAGGCAACACTTGCTTCGTTTATCTAGACGATGATGTAGTCTATGGGAGGACTCTCGAAGAACACAATGAAAAGTAACGCGTATTTTTTGAAAGAATGAGAGCAACGAATTTAAAGCTTCAACCTGATAAATGTGAATATCTTCGACCTGAGTTGCAATATTTAGGGCATATTATCACAGAAGAAGGAGTGAAACCAAACCCTGAAACTTGCAGAAGTATTTCTGAATTCCCAAAACCGAAAAACGTTAAAAATGTCCGCCAATTTCTAGGATTGACAGGATACTACCGGAAATTCATTAGAGACTACAGTAAAAAGGCCAAACCATTGACGCAGCTTCTGCAAAAAAATGTTGATTTTATTTGGGGCACTCCACAGGCAAAGGCTTTTACCACCCTAAAAGGGGAATTATGTAAGGAATCGATTTTGGCGTTCCCCGATTTTTCTAAACAGTTCACATTGACCACAGATGCTTCGGACATTGCTCTGGGAGGAATACTCTCTCAAGAAAAAAATAGCAAGGAACATCTAATCGCGTATACGAGCCGTGTACTCAACAAAGCAGAACGAAACTATTCAACAACGGAGAAGGAGTTATTGGCTATTGTCTGGTGCATCAAACATTTTCGACCCTATTTGTACGGTCGTAAATTCAAGATCATTACCGACCACCGTCCATTAATCTGGTTGATGAATCACAAAGATCCGCATTCACGACTTGCAAGGTGGCGAATCGCTCTAGAAGATTATGAATACGATATCGTATACAAGAAAGGGATCCTCAACACCAATGCAGATGCGTTATCGAGGAACCCAGTCTTGGTAAACCGTCAAGCGAACATTGACAATCAGGCATTAGGGTCATCGAGAAGCGAGGAAAGCCCGACACCAGGTACCTCGAAAGAAGACGATTGGCCGAGGAAAATAATAGCGCCAAGAAGAAGAAAGGCTGACCAAGAAGAACTGGAAGAAAACGTGAGCACAAAAAGACGGAAGATTCAAGAAACAGGGGAAATATCAATGGAAGAATTGGAAGAACCACATCAGGACGATGCCCGGGAAGATACCGAACGATTCCGCCAAGAAAAACTGGGAAGAAAAATACTTTTGACGAACTCTCCAATACCCGAGGGTGGTGTGGATATTTGTTTCGTCAGACGAGAGGAAGAAGGACAAGACGAGGCTGCACAGAATTTCGAAGTCTATTCTGAGGAAGACAACCGTGAATTCCATGTAGTAATTGGGGTAGACCAAAGAACAACGACCGATGATTTATCGAGATACATCGAAGAATTATTTTATGCAGCAATTGCCGAAGAATGGAATGAGATTCATGTCGATCACGACAGTTGCATTCGCCTAACTGGTGTTTCGAGGAAAGCCATAGAAAAGCTGTGGTGAAATGTTTTTAATAATGGAAACTGTACTGTCTACCTCCACGACAGAGAGCGAATAATCCCACGAGAAGGTGATATCCAGAAGATACTCGAAGAAAACCACAATAGCCCAATAGGAGGTCATGGCGGAATCAAGAAAACCTATTATCGGATATCAGAACATTTCTTCTGGAAAAATTTAAGAAGAGATGTAGAAAAATTTGTAAAAAATTGTGTTATTTGTCAGAGGAATAAGGCTAACAGACACCCGACAAAAATGCCAATGGTAATCACTGACACACCGCAAAAATGCAACGACAAAATTGCCATGGATATTTGCGGCCCATTGCCATTGACTGCTAACCGGAACAAATACATTTTGACGATCCAGGATTGTTTGACCAAATACCTCGTCGCACTCGAACTCAAAGATTTCACAGCCCCTTCAGTAATGAAAATGTTTCTGAAAGGATACGTTAGATACTTTGGCGTACCACGTGCCATCCTAACGGACCGAGGCACGAATTTCACTAGCGATCTAATAAAGAACTTTACGAAAATGTTGGGAATTAAGCACATTACTACGACTAGCTTTCATCCAGAAAGCAATGGTAGTCTAGAAAGAAGCCATCAGGTATTGAAATATTATTTGCAACATTTCTCTAACAAAAATGCGGACGACTGGGACGAACGAATCCATCTAGCAAACTTATATTACAACACGTCTAAACATGAAAGTACTGGATTCATCCCTTACGAATTAACGTTCGGAAACAATCCGAGATGTATCTCTTCGCTGAAAAGGACCAATACCACTTACCCTGAGTATTTGGAAAACCTAAAAACGAAAATTACAACAACAATGGAGGAAAGCAAACAAATTATCGCTGACAGCAAGAGACGGACGAAAGAACGATATGATCGGCTGATTAATCCACAAGAATTTCATCCTGGGGATTTCATTTGGCTAAAAAGAGATAGTACAGCTAATGACAAGACGAACGCATTGAATTTCTCATTTGAAGGTCCATACAGGATAATTGAGAAAATTTCCGACGTTAATTATAAGATAGCTAAGAATAAAAAAGAGATAATTGTTCATGCGAATAGAATGAAATATGCTAATGTTACTTTGTTCCAGAACCATACTGATTAAGATATCGTCAAACAATGCCAGCAAGTCGGGGGAAATAGAATTCTCGACATTGCCTAACTTGCACATGGAGTATTTGGGAGATACGAAGTTTTTCCACGAGACTTACAATGTGATATCTTATTACAATTTGGACGAGCTGACCTTGGAGGAGAGCGAAGTTGGCGAGGCATTGAACACGGTGAAAACACTGTGTTCGAAGATCTGTGCAAAAAATGGATTAATTCACCAATAACGTAAACAATTGGACATTACCATTAATGATAAGTACAAGTTATTTTCCACCATTGGTATACCAACCCTGTTCAGGAATAAACGTGGGTTATTTGATTTTGTTGGTCAAGCAAGTAAAATACTATTTGGAACAATGAGCGTAGAGTATGCAGAATATTACAATAAAGATATAGATGCGGTTTATAATGACAACAAAAGAATTACAGAATTATTCAAAAATCAAACCCATATTATACAACTCTCCCTTCAGAAGAGTGAGACTCTCTTCCGCAAATATAACGAACCATTGCAGGAAATTGATCTTAATTTCCAAACTGTTGACAAAAACCTGAATGAATTACTGCAAAAAGAGAAAACATTAGAAAAGGATTCTTTGATTACTGAGATGTGCTTCGAAATCGAATTGGCATTGCTAGACCTAAACAGAAATGTTAGAGTTTTAATGGAATCAATTATCTTTGGAAAATCTGGCTAAAAAAACCCTCAGCTTTTATCGCCTAATGTATTAATTAGCGCTATTAAGTTAATAAGAGACGAAAAGGGTAACGAACGAATGCCCATTCCTGTCCATGGTAGTAATTACTTTGAATATTTAGAAATAAGCGACGTATCGATAACCGTAATAGGATACCGTTTTGTCTACATCATCAGAGTACCAATCCCTGAAATAGAAAATTATAAAGCGTATCGCGTAATTCCCGCCCCGAAATTAATTGAAAATAATGTAATCGCATACATATCCAATCCACATGATTATATAATCACCAACGACGAAAAGTTGCTATACACGCCGAGTTATTCAAACTTTTTAGATACCTGTAAAGTACACTAAACTTTATATTTCTGTAAAAGAAATAATCCGAAATATTATATGAAGGCGCATGATACCTGCCTAAGTAAAATTGTAAACGAACCACTTAAACTAAACAAAGAAGACTGTATTGTTAAGGTAGTTCACATAACCCATACTATGTGGATCCAATTTAAAGATAATAATAGGTGGTTATACACTGCACCAAAGCCAGAAAACATTCGAATTGTCTGCAACGATGATGTAGAAGAAAAAATAATCAACGGAACAAAAATTCTTTGGCTTGCGCCCGGATGTAACGCAGTAACGAATGATGTCATACTAAATTCGTACGTAGAAAGAAAATACAGTCAGAACGAGTCATTCACTCCCTTGATAACCTATAATTTCGGCAATAACTTTGAAATATTAAAAAATCGATCTTTCAACTTAAGTCTCTTGAAAATTCATGGAATTGAAACTCCCGACGTAAAGATAGGTGACCTTACCAGATACGGCACCAAATTAAGCGATGTTAGTAAAGAAATGAAAGGGATTGAACACCATGAAAGGACGCGAACCTTTCAGGAGAACATAACTAAATGGTTTTGGTACATTCTCTACGGGTCAGCACTACTTCTAATAATGTACCTGCTGTTTCAATTGAGAATCTTGCAATTTCTGAAATTCGTATGAAATAAAGTGTTTAACACATGCAGTTCTTTGCCAAATTGTGTTTCGAAGCAGCAATCGAATCATAACACTTTTCGAAATGACATTCCTATGGAGCCGGTAGAACCTATTAACAGAATAACCTCAAATAGGGACCCGTCCCCAAACACTTTGGACGTGCGAAAATACCCATCACGAACAAAAAGCGGAAATTTTAGACATTCAAATCTACGAATTTCAGAGTTTGAAGATGATCACGAATATGAGTAATAAAAAAATAAAAAGAGAGAAACCCCTTTATGTAAAATTGTGAGGGGGATTTCTCATCTATGGGTGGGGGTGTTATGCCAAGGCTTAGAAACGCCTCGGGATGCATCCTGAGTCGTCCGTTTTAGATAAAGACTTTAGAAAACCGCGCTTTGCTCGCGGAGTGATATGAAGTAGGGCGGAGTAATACATATTTTTGATAGGCTAAGGTGAATCTTGTAAAGAAGGGAAGTCAGTCGTCGTAACTCCTTCGACTCGGAACGACCTGGAGAATAAGCGAATTGCGAGTCTCTAAATAAATGTGAGATTGATATAAGAGAAAAACAGAGAATAAAAAGGTTTCAACTTGATTCCACCCCAAACAACCCGGCATAACAATATATATATATATATATTTATTTATAAGTCGAAGAAATTTGAATTACTTACCTGGTTGGCCATCACTATTTTTATAATAAATTGAATAATAAATTAAAGAAAAAATTACACCCCTATTTTAATTATCACTCCTAAAATATTGATCCTAGGGTAAAAATGGTACTAACCAAAGTTGAAGAAAATAAAATTTCTTAACCGATTATTGATTACCATTTTTACGATAAACTTAATAATAAACGAAATAACTAAACATAAAAAAAAATTCACCCCTAAATCAAGTGTAAGTCTGAAAATATTGATCCGAGGGTAAAAATGCTAATAACCAAAGTCGAAGGAAAAAAATTGCCGACGTGATTACTTATTACCATTTTTACAATAAACTTGATAATAAACGAGATAATTGACAGAAAAACGTTTTTTACAACTATTTGCAGTGTAACTCTATAAATATCGATCCTAGGGTTAAAACTATAATTACCAAACTTGTGGGGAATTACATTTCCCACAACTTTTGATATAATCATTTTCACTCTAAGGTTGAAAATAAGCGAGTTAATAATTCGAAAACCAAGAAATCCATCTTTAAATTAAGATGGCGGCAAACGCACCGGGGGGATTTTCCCGAAAATCGAGATTTACACTACGAACTCCCCCCCCCCCCCCACTAAGTATAAAAACGAAAATCGAACCCCGAATTAATTCCAGGTGAACTGAATTTTAGACCTATCTCGACTGGACTATTACTTTTTTCAGCTTGGACGGATAGTCGCTACTCCAGACACTCGGGTCCCTAATCAGAGGCTCAAGACTTGATTTCTTTTTGTTCCAGCCTCAGCCTATCCTTCTTTCGAACATTATCCTTACTTCTTTTAGCTTGGATCTATGATTGCTTCCGGAATTACGTCTGAGTTGGACTTCAACCAAGAAGTGCCTTCCTATCCTCAGGAAGGCCCTTTTATCCCCGTGTTTCCCGCTAATTCTTTCCCCTCCCCAAGCGCCTTTTTACAATAAATGTTGCTTTCATGTTTTCTTCTTTCTTTTTCTGTTGACATTTATCCCGTACTTCGGGGTTCCCCCGAGGGATGCCACCACTTGTGTGATTTCGAGCTAATTTATTCACGAGAAATAGAGACGGCCGTGGCCGCGCTTGACACATTATTGCCCTTCGCTCGGTTTGTTTAGCACGCGCGCGTGAGACGGATCTCTCCGTCTCAGTACACAATTTTTAATAAAATTATGTACATCATTTTAAGTCTGGAATAATAATTTGGGTCAATTGAAATTATGTACATGATTTTAGTTCTCATATAAAAATTGGGGACAATCAATTTTTGTACATAATTTTAATTCCCTCAAATTTTCATTCAGGAATTAAATGTATGTACATTATTTTATGCACCCCAATTTTTTTATTCATGTATTAAAATGATCTGCACAGTGCTGCACTGTTCATACAGAACTTGAAAAAGAATTTTCCTGCAGCACTGCGGATATTGTTAACCGATTAATTCCTCCATACGTCCGAGGGAGAAAAACCGCGCGAGGTACAGGTTAACACGGCGATAGTTACGGGTGTACCTAGGGAAGAGTTATGTTCGGATGCTTTTTTCGGGTCCTGAAAAGGACACTGTACCAAAAAATGCGGATCTCTTGGCGGTGCCTAGAGAGTCCGATGACGATAAATCGTTGTAGTAGGAAGGGGAGGAAGGAAGGAGGGAGGGGTTGGGTACCCTAGCGGTTGAACTCGACTAGGGGCCCGTGACCGCGTGGGTTGGTGGTGACGGGGGCAGGACGAGTAGGGATGCGGGAAGGGACGTACCCGGGAGGAGTGGTGACCGCCCGGAGTGCGTGGGAGGGGATTGGCTTCTCGGCCTCTAAGGCGAGTGACTCATAGAGGTCCTCGAATTCCGAGTCCAAGGATAGCGGTGAGGAAGAGGGAGACGACGTCAACGCCTTGGGGGGAGGTTCTCCCCATAAGTGTCGGTATTTGTTTCCTCCTTCTTCACCGAGAAATTTGGACTCCCGTTTCGAGAGTCCAGAGGTCCGGCCTCGGGCCGAGGAATTGAGAGGACGGTCTCGAGGTATTGACGAAGGGGAGGGAGCCGCTCATCGTGGAGAAACATGCGCTGTGCCCATTGAAAGTGGTGTTGGGTGTAGATGGTGACTTGGGTATCTGGTAGGTCAGATTTTTTTTGCCAGGATGGAAAGTCGCGGATCCGGTCGATGCCGGGTACAGGGAGTAACCGCGGTGTAGGGCAAGCCTTCCTCAGGAGCTGCCGCCGGATAAAAGCCTGGTTGCAGACGTTGCGAGGCATTGGAATGAGGAGAATGCAAGAACAAATGCCAGTAAATTTTTTCCTTTTTATGAGAATCAATGTACAAAAAGAAAAGAAAAAACAAAATAAACAGTCTAAAGATTTTAAGATTATTTACGACGAATATAAAAAACGAGACATAAGGAAAAATAAAAATACAGTTACAAAATTTAAGAGAAGAAAAAAAATGATGAATATAAAAAATGAAAAAATAAGTGAAAAAGGTATGGAGGTGATTTTTGTAAGGATGGGAAAAAAATCAAAGGGGAAAAAATGAAAGATTTTTTACAAGCTGTAAAAAGATCTTTTTTCGTTTTATCTGGACAGCACCGTATGGCGTGTTCGGTAAAGGCGATGTGGAGGAGTCACGGGCTGTGAGCTTGCTACGTTTCGACTGCTCACGGGCTGTGAAGCAGTGATCGAATCTCTCGTTCGCGACTCGAGACCAGACTTTTATACCCGTCTCGGGCGCGAACGTTTACGGGAAAGGATTTTGCCCATCGCCCGCCGTCGGCGCGCACACGAACTAGGGCGAGGCAGGCTCGGGGCAGGTCGGTAAGGAAGGGAGATATCCTCCGAGGATAATACACGGTGTAGTCCCACGGCGCGACGTAGACCTTATTTAGCGCGGCTATGAAACTTCGGAGTTACCCCGAAGTGTCACTTCTCTGTCACTTCTCTATGACACCGCTCTGACGCTTCGGTAGTAATAAAAAGTGTCTCGCGAGTGCGCGGTATGTGTTGTGTTTTTACAGGTGAGTGATATTAAACGGCGAACCGGGTAGGCTTGAATTACGTGGCGGACGCGGGGGTCACGGGAACTCAGGTGAGTATAACCTACTTGTCAATTTAACCTCAAAATTCTGAGAGGACCAAAACAAAAAATTAAAGTACTTAATAATAAAAAAACAAAAAGGCTTAGTAATAGGGTACGGGGAGGAATGGGCTGGGGGGCCGGAGAGATGGGATCAGTTTAGATTCGCGCCGTGGTTGGGGTTCTCCTCTCCGGTCCCATTTGTGTGCTACACCTTCCGGATTATAAATTTAGCCTGGACACTTGCAGGTGCGGAGGGATTCATCAGAGACTCAGCGCGGCCAGGATGCACTGGAGGACCTGCGATGAGGACGCTGCGATGGCGAAGAACCCTGGGTGCACTGCTGGCGTAGGACCTCGGCGTCGCCTCAGCGAAGGAGAGTCTCGGTGTCGCGTTGACGAGGTGAAAAAGGCCTGGTGGGCCATTGACCAGTCCCTTCGGTGAAGGAATGCCCTGGCGGCCCATCGGCGAGTGTTGTCGAGGGTAAAAGTTCCCCGGGGTAACTCCGACGGAGGTATCGTACCGGAGCGGTATCCCGAGGGCACTCGACGGAGGCGGCGGTGAGTAAGTATTTTTGCCAGTCGGATCATTTAGGCCACCGTAATGACCCTTTTTATTGTATTTTCAAGTGCAGGAGCGGGACGGGGAAAAATTAGGGGAAAACATTGACCGTGCTAAAAGGCGCGGACAACAAGATCACATTTGAAAAATTCTTGCAATTGCAAAAGCGCCGCGCACAGATAATTTTTTCGTATTCTCTGCTGCAAGGCGACATACATACATGTAGGCAAGGACAAAATCCAAGGAAATTTCTAGCGGGTACAGTATATTTTTGTTCATCGTTTATCAATGGTACTGCAAAGAAAAAATATTTTTCAAGTTCTGTATGAACAATGCGGCACTATAGAGATCACATTTGAAAAATTCTTTCAAGTCACAAAGATATTTTCTGTATATACACTAGTGCAAAAAATTAAGGGATCAACAAATTTTCCAAAATTTGTTGGTACATGTAGTACATCTCCGAAGGCCACAGCACCACAGTGATAGCAGCTATATCTATCTGCAAATTATACAACACATGTACATTACAAATAATAATAATATTTCATTTAATATTGCAGTTACCTTCGTTGTAAAAATCAAACGGTTCGTCACGGTACAGCAAAAATAGTTGACGGCGCGATTGTCGATCTTCATCCCCATTCCCAATTTTGTATACGGGATGAAAGCGCTGAGCCTATCGCGAGATTTAAGCAGGCTTTAGCGGAAGCGCTGTCTCGCCACTGGTACAGCCTAAAGCATCTTTATGATTCCCTAGCTGTTGTGTAAGTGTTTCAATTTAATGCTGTATTCATTTTACTGGCCCGTTTAGATGTACAATGTAGTCGCCAATTGACCGAATATACGAGTTGACGAATGAAAATTTTTCACTTTTGACAACGAATGAACATAAGGTGACGAGACTGTTCATTGACGTGACATTTCAATCGAGGCCTCGCATCGAAGGTGTTTACCAACTACTGACGATCGTTCGGGTCAAGTTGAACCACGTAAGATTTATTTATTATATTAACTGTCACTTGTTAGATTTGTCAGAATCCACAAACTAATCACTACCAAACCGACGAATTCGAACACTTATGAGGAATTGAACGATTAATCGATAATACTTGTGACTGAAGCTTTGTTATTATGAAGCTACTCTAGGTACAAAAATTAAAGGATAATGAAAAAGTCTGCCAATTTTGGGATCATTCACACAGAGCTGTCACTCTGCGAAAAATGTTCTAGTTTTGACATCTTGAGCTCAAATATTTTTACCACTGTCTGATTTTGAGTGATAATTAAAAAATCGAGACAAAATTTTTTTTTTATTTTTTGCTTGGTTTCACGATATGCACAGATCCAAATGAAAAAAAAAAATGATTTCATTGAAGAAAAGGTTGTCTAGGTGGATTCTTCCCCATTAATTTGAGTGGTTAACGAGCTCTGTACAATTTTTTTCGCTGAGTTATCGATGTTCAAAGCAGAAAAGACACTTTTGACTTTGTTAATTGATTACTCGGTAACTAATGGTCGTACTGAAAACAGAAGGAAGGTTTTGGAAACTTTGAAGTATTCTCTACAAGATTCTTTTGTCGTTTATTAATCACGAAAAAAAATTGAATTTTTTCAATTTCCTTTTTCTTGGATCGAGAATGCTTATTTTTGGATTGGTAAAAACTTGGATTATTGCCGAAAATAATGTTTGATCCTCAATAGAAGAATAGGAGGTGAAACAATATCCCTTAATTGATTTCTAGCAAAAGTGACACTTTCAACCATTTGGAACACAATGAAACCAAAATCGCAGTGGTTTGAACTTTTGAGAGTTGAGTTGGAATACTTTGAGGTTATGAAAAAATCGAAAATATCCGTAGTAAATTCAATATTGGCAACGTAATTCAGAAAATATTCGTAAATATGCTATTTTTCATATTTATTTAAAATTGATTCTCTCACATAAAAAAAATTGTGATTAATAAACGACAAAAGGATCTTGTAGAGAATACTTCAAAGTTTCCGAAACCTTCTTTTTGTGTTCTGTACGAACATTAGTTACCGAGTAATCAGTTAACAAATGCGAAAGTTTTTTTTGCTCTGAACGTCGATAACTCGGCGAGCAAAAATCGTACAGAGCTCATTGACCACTAGGTGGTCCTTAAAAAGGTAATTTCTGAATTTCTATGTTCCCAAGGGCCCAAGCACTTCGAATCGTTAAAAAAAATCACAGAAAAGTTTCAGATCTCAATCTGATCATAAAGTTTGTCCCACGGCGACGGAAGTTGTACATTTAAATAACATGTATACATTTCTTGGCTCTATATTCATTTATACGTTACTCGGTTGCATCTCACGCTAGCGCCTTGTAATTAGATTTGATTTGTACATAATTGTATGCTCTTTGAAACTGTCCACGTTATCATTACTGTTCTTAAATTGTTCCACCTAAATGAGTATTGAAAATCATTTTTTATTTAGAATTTCACTTTTTTCCGCTAGGCGTCAGTCTACTGGTGACGCTCTAAAAAGAGGCTGTTTTTCCGAATTCTTTATGAGCATGCTGTAAAAGATATCGATATGAAATTTGGAGAGGTGATAAATGAAGTCTTGAAATGAAGTATACGAACAAAATGTTTTTTCAATTATTTGTAATATGTTTATATGCAAAAATTGTAGCAGAACGTCACTCCGCGAAAAAAAACACAGGTCCACGCTGTACACGATATCATGAGGACGGTTTATCTGAAACAAAAAAATCAAAGATTTTTCGATTCAATGTGATTGTGGCTATCGTCTGAACTAGGAAAAAATAATTTTTATTCATAAATAACAAAATGGCGGACATTAAAAGAACCGAAAAAAATTAGGTTTTTTTGTCATCGTTTAATGTCCGCCATTTTGTTATTTGTGGATAAAAATTATTTTTTCCTAGTTCAGACGATAGCCACACTCATACTGAATCTAAAAGTCTTTGGTTTTTTCGTTTCAGATAAACTATTCGTGAAACACCGTACACACCGTGAGCATATGTTCTTTTTCGTGGCTTGACGATTTTTGCATATAAATATGAATACATGAATGTTAAAAAAAATTTTGTATATACTTTGAGAATTTATTCATAACCCGTTACCATTTTATATCGATATCTATTGCAGGATGTTCAGAAAAAATGACCAAAATAGCTTTTTCTTTGAGCGACCAAAATAGACTGACGCCTGAAGGTAGTTCTATCGTATATCGTTTTTTTCAGATTTTGTTTAAAAAATTGATAAATTGTCTTTAATGTCATATGCACGGGTGTAATATATTTTGGAAGGTTAAAAATGAATTTCCAAAAAAAATATGATTTTCGATACTCATCCGGGTGAAACTATTTAATAAGAACAGTAAATATACCGTGAACAGTTTCAAAGAGCATACTATTATGTACAAACCGAAACTAATTACAAGGCGATAACGTAAGATGCAAACGAGTAACGCATAAATGAACACAGAGACGAGAAATGTACAATGATGGTCGCCGTGGGGCAAACTGTGGGATCAAGATTGAGAGCTGAAACTATTTTGTCATTTTTTTTACGATTTGGAAGGGTTTGGGCCCTTAGGAGCATAGAAATTCAGAAATGGCCTTTTTGAGGTCTACCCTACGAACCACTCAAATTAAAGGGGAATAATCTGGCTAGACGAGCCTTTCAATTAAATCATTTAAAATTCTTTTTTGATTTTGATTTTTTTTTGTATTACTTAAGGATGTATAGGACAGCCAAAAATTGTACCTGGTTGAAATTTCCGTACTTTGTGATACAATAAAAATCTGAAAAAATCAGCAACATTTGGCATGTTATAAACAACGATTATCAATAATAATATTGTCCAAAAGTTATTAACGAATTGTTCGAACAAATAATTTTGCAATAACTGACCTCTGTCTTTTCTTGTACGAATCAAAAGTGTGTATTTTTCTGAACGCTCATGAATTTGATCAGAGATTTCTCATAATTGTGAAATTTTTAAAAAATATTGTGAAATATAAACACATATATTTAAATTGTATACATTTTTTTTGTAGACAGTTCAACCATCAGTTCTGAAAAGTTTCATTGAACAAAAAAAGCACAAAAACTGCTATTTAAAAATGTTTAATCCGGAATTTCATAACTATGTGAAAATTCGGAACAAATTCATGAGGGTTTAGAAAAATGCACACTTTTGATTCGTCCAAGAAAAAACAGAGGTCACCAGAAAGTTATTGCAAAATTATTTGTTTTAACAACTTGTCAAAAACTTTTTGGCAATATTGAGATTGATAATTGTTGTTTGTAACATGCCAAATGTTGCTGAATTTTTTCAGATCTTTGTTTTATCACGAAGTACGGAAATTTCAACTACATTCGATGTTTTGCTGGGGCTGTCTGTCCCTTACGTCGTTAAAATCAGCTAATGGTAAAAATATTTAAGCTAAAGATGTAAAAGCTGGAGACTTGCAGCTTCAATTTGCTATTTTTTACTGCTCTACGACCATTTTTCGCAGAGTGACAGCTCTTTGTTAATGATCGTCAAATTTGCAGATTTTTCATTATCCGTTCATTTTTGTGCCTAGTGTATTTGATTAAATAAGAAGTATTGTATATTAATTCGACTATTGCGTTCGAGTAGGGATTTCCCTTTATCTGGGCGCTCATGTCCAATAAGACGCAAGTGGCATATGAAGCAATTCTGCGCCACGTGAGGGAGCAGATCATGCCAGCCAATATTATAAAATTGGCAATGAGTGATTTTGAGCGGAGATTACGCAATGCGATTACGAGCGTATTCACCTCAGCGCTCAGCACAGGGTGCAACACTCACTATGATCGGGTAGGTACCCTTCAGCATACTAGATTATATCGTCTGTAAAATTTTAGATTTTTGAGATGGCCGCTAAACTACAAAACTTGTTTTTCAAAAGTGATATGTTTAGATTTAATTTATAATCTAAACATAAATGTTTAGATTTAATTTATAATCTAAACATTTTTAAATTTTTGCAGGGTTTTCGATTTTCCATTATGAAAAATCTATACTTAATCGCGGAACGCGACCAACGCAAAACAATGATCGACCATATATTACGATATTTCAGGCGCTATACCAGAAAGCCAAATCGGTTGGCTTACGCAATTTTCTTCGGGATAATGCCGAAGGAAAGAGTTTCATCAAAAAAGTCATGGCGTTGGCATACTTACCCCACGATTTGATCGAGGCCCAGTACGACTCAATCGAAAACAATTTTTCTCGAGCGATCGAAACAAGATTCAATGATTTTCGTCGCTACTATAGTAGCTATTGGATCCGAACTGTCACGCCAGCTGGTTTTAGCGTGTACGGACTTTCCCAGCGCAAGAACAATATGATTGAATCGTACCACAGTCAGCTTGGACACAAAATGGGAAATCGCCCTGGGCCGTCGGATTTTGTCGGTAAGTGTTGATTGTAGTATTTGCAAAAAAATCGAGTTCATAAAGTCCATAGATAAAATGTAGATAATATTTACATTATTTTGGTAAAAGACAAACTCCTGAAACTGCAAGCAAACGTTCAGACCGACATTCGCCGCCTAAGAAATAATTGCAGAATATCACGGCACGCACGATATATGACGATCTTGAAACAGAAGTACATATACAAAGGTAGTTTGTACTATATTTATATACGCGGTACATATGTAAAAGTAATAGCAATACATTGCATTTTTGTTTAGAATAGTATTTATGTCCCGAACGCCTGTAGTCTAATAAGGTTATAATTGCACGAATAATCACTTCATGTAACATAAAACAAAACGTGAGGGTTACAATGTACTCAAAAATTTGATGGTAGATGGCTTTTTGAGAGTTAGTGGTATCGCTTATATGTTTAAAGAATACTACCCATGATAAGTCTACTAGTATACTTGTTGATATTTTCAGCGTGGCGGCAATTGCACTTCCGGCAAATTACGCCAACTGAGTTTGTCGATAAAGCGGCATTCTTGAAGGGAAACGTAGGTCAACTCATGGCCGAGGAATTCAACCCACGAGAGGGCAACCACTTCGCGTTGCAGGAACCCCCAGTGGCTGTGCAATTAGGTAACATCTTGAATGTATAATATGACAACTGTAGCTAATGATGTGAAAAAAATTGAGTCAAGTAGATATACATGAGAAGTTAAGATGACTTTTAGTTGTCATTGATGTTGACATTGCGATTTCATGTTTGTACCATATTACTAAAGATACTTTTAACCATTTCAAAATCAATATATTTTGTTTTTTACCAGAACAAGATCCGGACTATGATCGAGCAGTCTTTGACTGCTCGATCATAGTCGTCGGCTTTGACCGACCGGACTGGCTCTTCGACGATGTTGAAATTCCACCTCTTGCTCCAGAAAACAGTAATTTATAACAATTCATTATGTCGAAGGCATTATTATTGACAGACGTAAAAAAGTCAAATATTTAACATAATCAAACGAAACGATACATTAGGTATATGCATGAAAATTTTGTAATATCTTCAGACATTGACGAGAGCAATTCCGACGACGCGTCATCAGACGAAGACCTTAATCAGATGGAGGCCGTAAATGCAGAAAAATAATTTTGATGACGGGTCATCAAATAGTCATCAAGGAGAAGAAGATCCGATTGAGGTTGCGGATGCAATTATTGCTAACCTTGAAGAGGAACAGCAAGTCCCATCACCCAACGACGATGGTAATTATTAGGGCTTTCCGAAATGAAAATTTAATTAATGTATTTGGTCCAGAACTTAATATTAAACATTATGACATTATTCAATGCATGCTGAGTAGAGGCCAACCAACCTGGAGCTGATGAAATCTCTGGCCCCGAACAAGTACCACCAACGAATAATAATAATGGAAATGTTGTGTGTGAGTAGCTTTAACATATGTATTCATATATGTTGTGACGGGCGATATTTTCACTAACCACGGAACGAGACCTAAAACACGAGATCTGGTGCGAGAAACCGTCACCTTCGGCCGTTCCTCCCGTGCGCATGCATCCGCAATACCCAGGGCGCCAGAGACTTTGTTTCTCCGGTCGTCTCAACCGGAATAAACTGGGGTCGGGGTGATCAAACCCGACCCGCCAGGCGGAGACTGGAGCTCTCCTTGATTTTTGGTATCCCGGAATCCTAACCGGGTTCGGAGTCTGGAGACCTCCTCGATTTTTGATCGCCGGAATCGTTTAACCGGACTAAACAGGATGCACTTACGCGGGAAAGAACGGTTGCGGTACAGCACGGCCGCTCAGGCTGTGGGTTGCGGTAGAGGGGTCGGGATTCACTGGGGAGTAGCGTGAACGATCACGGGATCTGTCGCTTTCGCGACACCGGAAACGTCACTAATAAAATAAAACAAGGGTTTTATTTTATAATGCGGGAGCCGGTGGATTATCCACCCGAGAACTTTTCACGTAAACGAAACGCAACGCGAACGCGAACTGCACGCGGAGACGTTACACGAACGGGAACGAGAGAGCACGACGACGTGCTTCTAACGCGAGAACGATAGCGCGACGTCACGGGCGCGAGGGAGACACGACACGTCTCTCCACCGCGACGTCTGATCGACAAATCTCTCACGATATCTTCAAAATCGGGAGCGATCGCGATTAGGGAGACAACCGTCTCACGCGAAGATTCGGTAGCAACTCTGTACCTCGCGCGACCAAGGCCGGCGTGCGAGGGATTATGCGAGAGCGAGACAGAGCGGGTTAACAGAAAAAAATGTCAACACCCTCGCGGCATCGGACCATGCGAAATCGCCGGCTCAAGCGAGAACTTTATCTCGTATAATATCGAGAGCTGAAATATTATTTCGGGAGCTGGAATATTCTAATAGAATATTTCTTTCGGAATCTAAATTTTCTGCCCGAGTTACCCCGAAAACGGAACAGTAACAAATCGGGACCTTTTCTCATCGGTAACATGGAGGCTCTCGGAGATCGCATCCCCGGGCCACCGTGCGAAAGCAGGCAAAGCTTCTGTCCAGAAGCGCGGCACGGAGGTCTCCAGCCTCCGCTCGTAA
This sequence comes from Ophion ellenae, assembly GCA_963210295.1. NCBI lineage: Eukaryota > Metazoa > Arthropoda > Insecta > Hymenoptera > Ichneumonidae > Ophion > Ophion ellenae. Next base: position 2,266,682 of record OY723396.1, on the reverse strand, counting down.
CCTAAACGGCCCGCTCTCCAGCACGATGCACCACTACGGTGGGGCGCCGGCGTTTCAGCCGGACGTGCACCGATTCCCCGAGAGGCCTCACTGGGTGCATCTCTCGGTCGAGATTGCTCGGTACCTTGAGCCATACGCCGCTCGACCGAGTTCCGCACGCCAACCTAACCAAAACGAAAACATAACCCAAAACCTCAAACGTAACAAGACAAACATTCGAGAGAAAGGACCCTTAACACTAACGGATGGGTCGCAACCCGGGCATCGAGAGCATATCTTGAGCATCGGTAGCCTTTTTGTGACGTGGCTCAAAAAATCACGTCACAATGTATATGTAGTATTTTCGGAAGTGTGAATAAGGAATCAAATTGGCAGAATATTTTTTAATTCGTGGGGTTATATGAATAATGATACTTATGCGCTAGTAGTATGGGGACCACTATGGCGACCCCCACTCCTGATGCCCACTCCTACCCCCACTCCTCGGTAGCCGAGGCGGTGGGTGCTGGAGTGGGGGTGGTCGTCCTTATCCCCCCACCCATCCCCCCTCCACGGTATCGGAGGTGGAGGGGATGGAGTGGGGATTTCCCCCACGCCCCGGCAGCGGGGTGTGGAGGGGGGATGGCCGGAGTGGAGGGTTCGCCATAGTGGCCCATTTTTTTTACTTTATGAAAATTCATTTTTTCAGAAATAAAGCTGTCTTACTCACCGAGGCCGTTGCTGCTCCTGGTGACGGTGAACTCCGAGAGGGAACACACACACACCCACACACGCGCCCGCGCGCACACACGAGCACGAGTGTCACGACTCGTTCTCCCACCCCTCCGGCTCGAACGAGTCGTCGAACCCGTCGTCGGGCCACCCCGCGTCGTAAAAGGCGACGGGTTCGGGCCTGTCGTTCAACGCCGCGATAGACACCGTCGCGACGTCGACGCCGTTGTACAGGCGCACGCGGGGGAGGGGGGTGTCGTTTCTGGACACAGCCAAGACGACGCGGTTCTCTACGAGGTCCGCGAGCAGGTCCAAGACGAAGGGAATGGCCTCAAGATGCGCGATCCCCGAAATCGTGCACTGAATAACGAGGCTCACGACAAACGCGCGAAAGGGCGCGGGGGTATACAGCGAGTCTGCGTCTACGTACCCGCTGGACACCTCATCAACAAAAAAAAACTTCACTATATCCCTCGGAGTCGCACGACACTATGTTCCCGCGGAGTACGTCACAGCCACCCGCGGGGATTATCACGCACGACGCTCCCGGCACAACATCGTCGAACGGGAGGCGTACTCCCGCCCGACGCTACACGTAAAACGCGTACAGGGCATCACGCAACCACTCGTGCGTTTCGCCCGTCGCCACTGTGCGTATATATACGGCCAAGCCGTCGACGCGGGAAACGCGGCACGCAAACGGCGCCACCGGGAGCTCGAGGCACTCGGAATACATTTTTCGCGGACTGGTGGAACGTGCGCGACGGAGTGTGAAGAGCAACTGAAGCTGCCAGTCGTATGAAGGGCATCTTTTGCAGATTTTGACAGGTCAGCATAATCGCACGTGTGCGAGGTAGCCGATGCATCATTCTACGATGAGCTCACCCGACGGTGAGCGCGATCGTTCCACGATGAGCTCATCCGACGGTGAGCACCGATTTTGGATAGCATAGATGCAACGTGTGCAAGCTAAGCGATTCAGTTTAGCTTCGCTCCACGATGAGTTCATCCGCCGGTGAACTCACCGCAGGAGTTTGCGAATTATGCTGATAACTGTCAAAATCTTTTGCGCAGCAGCCCACATGGGAGAAGCCGTATACTCGGCCTCTCCTCATTGTGTGGATATTCGTACCTGCTATAGAGAGCGCACACCGACGGTACTATGGCGACCCCCACTCCTATCCCCACTCCTCGGCCGGTGGTGGTGGCAGCCGAGGTGGTGGGGGGTAAGAGTGGGAGGAACGGTAGTGTCGCCATAGTGGCCCCTTTAAAAAATTTTTTTTACTCCTATCCCCACTCCTTGGCCCGTGGTGGGGCAAACGAGGTAGTGGGGGTAAGAGTGGGGATGAGCGGTGTTGTCGCCATAATGGTCCCCTTTATCTAATTATTATTTTCGCCGCAGTTTTTATAACTAGTGTGGAAGTTAAATATAAATAAAGTTTTCAAGTAGCGAATTAAAAATAATATTTTCACACGCTCACTGATGGACGCCGTCCGTGGTTCCTTTTTTGAAAAAAGAAGAAATACATTTTCGAAAAAACAATCATGCAGCACGCGAGAGGTGTCGTCGGATACTCGGAGCAATCGGAATACATTTTGCTCACCCCACACAATTTTTATAAATGTTACACTGTTTTTCAAAAGATCACATAAGTTTATAAAGGTCACAGATTTTTTAAAAATTTCACAGAGGAAGAGGTAAGTTCTACACGCTTCGCGATTCGGAGAGCAACTGAAGCTTCGGAGCGAATAAAAAGCCTCTGTTGCAAATTTTGACACGTCAGCACACTTGCCGAAGGCTCTACATGCTCGCGGTCATTGTGTGCCCGAGTTTGAATCGTCCAGCACGGCGCACAAACGCGAGCTACTCTGTAGAGATCTCGAATTATGCGTTTTTGCTGACAATCGCAAAAATGTCTCGACCCTAAACTTCGGACGACGCGTGTCTTCACCGAAAGAGACATATTTCTTACCGATATAAGTATTATCCCTATACAATTTTTTTAATGCGTTAGAATAAGGAATAGAGGAGTAGGAGGAAAAGCGTGCAGAGCAACGCAGGTGTATGTACGCTCAAAAGAGAGAGAGAGAGAGAGAGAGAGAGAGAGAGAGAGAGAGAGAGAGAGAGAGAGAGAGAGAGAGAGAGAGAGAGAGAGATGGCGCGAGCTGTAGTGAGAGAGATCTCCTACTATAGAGCGCGTCGATAAGAGAGAAAGAGAGAGAAACAAGGCGCTCGAGTTTTAGCGCTGATCCCGCACACGCACACGCCCAAGTTAATACGACTTTAAGAAAGAACGGTGCTACGATACATATACAATAAACCTACGTAAAAACAATAAAAAGAAAACGTAATTATTTTATCTCGATTTTTATTTCTGATTTTTATACTGATATTCATTTTTAATTTCGGCTATGATCTCGACGTAGTTATACTTACGCGCGCGCGCGCGCGTGCGTGCATGCGTGCGTGCGTGCGTGCGTGCGTGCGTGCGTGCGTGCGTGTGTGTGTGTGTGTGTGTGTGTGTGTGTATGTGTGTGTGTGTGTGTGTGTGTGTGTGTGTGTGTGTGTGTGTGACGTCTCGACTTCAATTTCCTGGCTCATGCCCTACAGGGTATTTAAATGAAAGAAAACAACACTATGGGGAGGTGGTGTTGCGATAGTGGCCCGTTTTGCATTTTTTTATTTTTAATTTAAAAAACCCACCATGGTCCCATCTTTTTATTGAAAATAAAAATAATAAAAGAATATTTAAAAATCATATTCTGACGCATTCACCGATGGCCTTGTCGGGCATCCAACGATGAATGGGGGAACAGGGCCTAGACCCACACACACACGCACGTACACACACACACACGCACGCACGCACGCGCGCACACACACACACACACACACACACACACACACACATACACACTCTTGACGAATCTCTCCTCAGATAATCACGGCGATGCCTTCATCCTCGACGCCCTCGTCATAATGAGCGAACGGATAGTTGAACAAACGTATGGAGAAATTTTCATTGTCCATATTGCCGAAAGCCACAACCACTGTCGTCAATGAACGCTCCTCGCAGAGATCCGTCAAGAACGTTTCCTTGTACGGCACATGACGAAGATGGTTAAGACCCTACAATCGGCATTTAATCTGGGTCGCTCCGATCGACGCAACAAGGTGGTCAGGGGAGTAAAGTGTGCTCGCCTCGTGATAAGGCGAGCAGTCTTCATCCACTGAAAATACCTCGGCGTAACCTTCACTATCGGCCGCTATCACCTCACCACGATACACTGCACACGTACCCGGTATCGCAACGGTACATGAGCGCCCAGGCACAAGCTCCTCGAGAGACAGGAGAACACACTGCTTCGCGTCTATGTAAAGGTTCTCGGGGATGCCCCGAAGAGCCATTAGGGTATCGCACATGCCCGTTGTGCGTATGAGTATACCGGTCGTTGATAGGGCACTAATTACGCGGCACACGAAAACCGTTTTGATCCCGTCAATATGTATGGGATACATAATACTTTTTTAGAGAGAGAGAGAGAGAGAGAGAGAGAGAGAGAGAGAGAGAGAGAGAGAGAGAGAGAGACAGAGAGAGAGACAGAGAGAGAGAGAGAGAGAGAGAGAGAGGGAGAGAGAGAGAGAGAGAGAGAGAGAGAGAGAGATCGTACTCGGTGCACAGAAAAAGAAAAACATCACAGAAGCGTAATAAACTTTGGAATGAACGATCGAACTAGCGCAACGGACGAACGAACGGTCGAGCGAACGCAACGAACGAACGATCGAGCGAACGGCCGCAAAGGGTTAACGAACGAACGATCGAGCGAACGCAACGAACGAACGATCGAGCGAACGGCCGCAAAGGGTTAACGAACGAACGATCGAGTGAGCGAACTAGCGAACGCTGCGAACGAACGAACGTGCGATCGCATTGAACGATCGAACGAACGCAAGGTTCTTTTACATGTCAAACAGCAGAGATTGTGCAAAGAAATTTTGTTTTTCGATATATGGTTTTTTGAACGAACATAGAGTTTTGTCCTGAAAATCAACAACACTACTTTGGACTGAGATGTTCGTTCGTTCGTAACAAACGAAAGATCGAACGAGGGTAATGAACGATGAAACGAACGATCGAACGAGCGGAACGAACGAACGATCGAGTGAACGGAACGAACGAATGACCCAAAGAGATCCCCGATTTTTATTTCAATGCCTTTTATGTCGAATTTCATTTTTTTTTTCACGATATTTTATTACGACAGCCGTTTTTTATTTCGGTTTTCATTTTTTAACTTTTAGCGAACGGGCGCAACGGATTAACGAACGAAAGATCGAGCGAACGCATCGAACGAACGAACGTGTGAAAGCGTTGAACGATCAAACGAACCAACGACCGCAAGGTTCTTTTTCATGTCAAACAGCAGGGATTGCGCAAAGAAATTTTGTTTTTCGATACATGGTTTTTTCACCGAACATGGATAGTTTTGTCCTGAAAATCAACACCACTACTTTGGACTGAGGTGTTCGTTCGTTCGTTCGTAACAAACGAAAGATCAAACGAGGGTAATGAACAATAAAACGAGCGATCGAACAAGCGCAACGAACGAACGATCGAGTGAACGGAACGAACGAATGACCCAACGAGAACACCGATTTTGATTTCGATTCCTTTTATGTCGATTTTGATTTTTTTTACGATATTTTATTACGCTAGCCATGTTTCATTTCGTTTTTCATTGTTTATTTCAATTTCGTGAAATGCCGACTGAGTACACGCTCGGGGACGAAATCTCAAGATTTTCTAAAAGTATAGCGCTTGAGCTGGAGACCCGTAATTTCAACTTTTATTTGCAAAAAGAATATAGCTTGAGAACATTCATTTGAATTTTCATTTCAATGACGATTTCGATTGTGGAATTTTTATTTCAATGTCAATTTCTATATCTGGTATTGAATTCTATTTTGAATTCGTTACATAAAAATGAACGAATGAACGCACCGAAGGATAGAACGATCGCAAGGAACGAATAACCGAACGAGTGAATAAACACAAGCTTCTTTTGCATATGGAAATGCAGTGATTGAATGAAGGAATTAGACAACGAAAGATCGAACAAGCGTAATAAATATTGGAACGAACGATCGTATGAGCGCTACGAACAAACGATCGAGCGAACGCAACGAACGTACGAGCGATTAAACGAACGATCGAGCGAACGAACGAACGAACGATCGAACGGACGCAACGGGTTAACGAAAGATCGAGCGAACGCATCAAACGAACGAATGTGTGAACGCATTGAACGATCGAACGAAACAACGAACACAAGGTTCTTTGACATATCAAACAGCTGGGATTACGCGAATAATTTTTTTTCGATGCATGGTTTTTCAAGGAACATGTGCATCCCTGACCATCGATACCACTACTTAGGACTATGGTGTTCGTTCGTTCATTCGTTCGTTCGATGGACCGACACACACACACACACACACATACACACACACACACACACACACGCACACGCACGCACGCACGCACGCACGCACGCACGCACGCACGCACGCACGCACGCACGCACGCACGCACACACACACACACACACACACATACACACACAATTTATTAATTTTAATTAATTAGAAAATTAGAAAAAGTAATCTTTTATTCTATTGCTGCTTTATTGATATGTAAAAGAAGCTTGTGTTCATTTCTTCGTTCACTCGTTCGTTGCGCTCGTTCATTCATCCAACCGGTCGGAGCGTACGTTTGTTCGTTCGGTCGACTGTGTTTAATTGAATTCGAAGTTTTCAATGAGGATGACGTGAATATGTCCCGATGGAAGGTATGTATTCCTGCTTTAAATGACGTTTTGACGTGACAACGTCTTAAATTAGGTTGCGGCTCCGTAGCATGCACGGAAAAATATAACGCCCGCTCACGTCTGTTACAGTGAGTCATGACCGAGAGAGAGGCACGCCGGACCGCTGAATGCCGTCTCTCTCCCACTCAAGCATAATCGGTGCGCTGCGCGCGCAGCATTCGAGAATTAGGCGCGTTGAATCGGTGCGTGCTTGCGTCTCTGTCCTTCTCGTGCGTTCTTGGTGTTGGAGCAAAAGAAAGAAAGCGTCATAATACAAGTTCACACGTGTGGTTAAAGTATCGTCAGCTGTGTCTGTAGTGATTGTGGAGTGATTAGATTCGTCATTTACAACAACTACAACGATAAAGGTAAATAATTGTACACTGATATTCCATTATCATGAACTATGATTGATTGATTAATTGTTAGAATAATCTAAGAAACTGAGTTTATAGGTTATGTCTTACTATTGATAAATGTTAGTGTTAAGTAAACAATTAGTTTAAATCATTCCGCAATCAATGGTAATTCAGTCGATGTAGAAATAAAAAAAACAGCGCGTACTGCTAGTCAAACATTTAAAATAACAAATCATAACCTCCAACCTGTCAAAACAATGCGTCCAAACAAACGAACCAAACCGACCAATCACCACGCGCGGAATTAACTTGAATTTAATTGTGTTTAGCAAGAATTTCAACCTCCAATTTTAGTGAATGTTTTAATTTTTCATTGCATCATTTAAAATTCCAAATTTTAATCAATTTCAAATTGATTCAGCAAGAATTAAAACCTCCAACTTGGATCAATGTTTTGATTTCCAAATTGGTTCTTTATCTACAAATATTAAGAAAAAGTGACAGAACATTAGAAAACTTGAATTTAACTGCGTTTAGCAAGAATTTCAACCTGCAATTTTAGTAAATGTTTTAATTTTCAACTTCATCATTTACAAATCCAAATTTTGATGAATTTCAAATTTATTTAGCAAGAATTTAAACCTTCGACTTGAATAAATGTTTTGATTATGGTTTGTTTGGGTTTGTTTGGGTTCTCTTCATCGGGTTCTCTTATCATCGTCCAATCCTCAACAGAATCACTCAGATAAGAAATAGTTAAGTTAAGGTATATATGTAAAAAATGTTCAAGTAAATCAAATATATTTCTGTAATTAAAATGTGCAATTGTTATTTTTATTTAAATCCTTGTTCCCACTGTGCGAATAGATCATATTCAAATCAACAAATATTATTTTTTAAATTTTATCAACCTGTATTCAGAATAGCACTTCATTTATAATTCCAGGCACAACTGGCGAATTATTTGGAAACTGTGCGTGATATCTTGGACACCATCAAAACACGAGGGCCTTATCCTTTTGGAAATTTACTGAACAGCTTGCGGCCGACTGATCACCACAGAGTTGCCGATATTCTCGAAGGGTGAGAGGAGAGAGCCACCACCACCACCACCACCACCACCAGCGTTCGGGAGTCTTGGGTATTCATCATACCAGCACTGGGCATATAGAAATTGTTCGGAGGCTATGAAACATGTCGGTCTGATAAGTCGAGCAAAAGTATGCGTGTATTACACTCATGAAATATTGAGAAAATATAAAATCATCTGTTATCATAACTCGATGTCGCCTCGCTCATATACCCTCCAGAACGTAACGAACGATCGAACGAACACGGCGGGCCAATGATCAAATGGACGAAATTTTTTACATATACAAAATCAGTGTTTGAACGAGCGAACGCAATGAACGAGTGAACGCACGGCCGATCGAACGAACGCTACGAATGATCATACGAACGCAACGATACAACGATCGCAAGATCGAACGAATGCGACAGTCAATCGAACGATTGCAATAAACAATCGACCGAACGAACAAACGTATGCTCCGATCGGTCGAATGAATGAACGAGCGCAACGAACGAGTGAACGAAGAAATGAACACAAGCTTCTTTTACATATCAATAAAACAGCAATAGAATAAAAGATTTCTTTTTCTAATTCGATGCATAGTTTTTGTGAAGGAAAAAGAGGAGTGGGCCGGTCGAATGAATGAACGAGCGCAACGAACAAGTGAACGAAGAAATGACGACAAGCTTCTTTTACATATCAATAAAGCAGCAATAGAATGAAAGATTTCTTTTTCTAATTCGATGCATAGTTTTTGTAAAGGAAAATTGAGCGTTTGTTTTTCACCGGCAATCAACGCTACCACTTCGGACCTCGATTGAGCGAACGCAACGAATGGAAGATCGCACAAACACAATGAGCGATCGAACGAACAAAGAAAGTAAGCTTCTTTTAGGTATCGAAAAGCAGTAATTGGCCGAGGGATTTTGTTGCGCAAAGTTTCTTGTGAAAGAAAATCGAGCGTTTTTTTTCACCGAAAATCGACTTCGGACCGCGATTGAGCGACGATCAATCGAACGGACGAGCGATTGAACGAACGAAGAAACTAAGCTTCTTTCAAATGTCAAACATCAGTGTTTGGCCAAGGGGTTGTTTTTTCGATGCACCGCTTTGTGTAGACGAAAATCGAGATTTTTTTTCACCGACAATCGATGCTTCCAATTCGGACCGCGATTGAGTGAACGCAATGAATAGAGGACCGAACGAACGCAATGAGCGATCGAACGAAATCAACGAACGATATTAGTGGTAATAGGCCGGTTCTAACTCAGGGATCTCAGGGGGGAGCGGGGCGGGGGAGTCGAGCGCGGGGAAGCCGGGCTATGCATGGCGGAGGGGGGGGGGGGGGGATCCTGCATGCGGTAGCCGAGTGCGGGGTTCCGGCGGAGGGAAAGGGGAGGGGTGTTAGAGAGTGGGGATGCTAGTTTTTGGTGACGATGTCTTCCCGGCGATAGCTGGACCCGCGGGTGAGAGGGGGAAGCCGCTGTCGACTCTGTGGGGGAGGGGGCATCATAGAGTCGCGGGTCCTTGAAAACCCATAAAATCCGATAATTTATTATCAACATTATAGATGTAAGCGGAGCATTTTTGTCTAGACTATTCACGGGAGTTTATATATATAAAAAAAAACAACTTAGACAAATGTGTGCATGTGTGTGTGTGTGTGTGTGGGGGGGGAAACTACCATTTATGGCTAGGAAAATTTTCGAGAGTGAGATAACGATAGTTCCCATATGAAGGGTTACCCTTCAAAGCCCATAAAATGCTTTATTTATTGCATGCAGCTGCAACGTTATTCTACAACAAGTTTCAACCCGTCGAGGTTTCATTCCACAAGATTACGTCAAGATGTTCACATGTGCGAGTATGTACGCAGTGCATCCGGCTAAACACCCCCTGGACTTGACCAAAAACGAGCTCGAACAGGTTCCAAAGGTCTTGCTCCTAAAGTATTGGGGTAACTTTATTGGTTTACTGTGGGATCGTTTGCCGGAGCATCATCGGAACGATAGTGAAGTGATATCGTATCTTCCATGCATGGAGCATTATAATACGCCACAGATGAAGGACCACATTGATGGTCCCCCACCCCAACGTCGGGACTGTGAAAAGTGTTGCGAGGGGGGAAATTCTCTACGTGCGGGGTTCTTCGAACGTGTTTGAACCTGTTACACATGCCTATGATTGGATAAGTGGGGAGAAGTTTTTAAAATCTTAGTGGAGGGGTTACGAGGGAGCTTATGATTTCGTGGTCCAAGCTCAGACTGCACTATTCCACCGCACCATCAACTTCTCCGAAAAGAACTTTGAAAAAGAGTGAAAATGGATCTCTCAAATATCAACAAAGTCAGCCTGATGGCGGAATTCCTCCCAACGAAGAAGCTGTCAGAACTCCACGTCCATTCGGATCATCAAATCACGGACATGAGAGCTGTACAGAGAAAGTTTGGAAAACGCTACATCGTGGACGTTGCAAATGAGTTTGCCGTCTTCTTGCCAGCGCGGCTGGTAAAGGCCTTCGATCAAGATCTGAAAATGTTCGAGAGTATGCTGCAACTGGCGTGCAATGGTCGACTCTACATGAAGTACATTGGTGGAAAATACAACAGCGTCGAGTTCCATCGAGTCTGAGTATGGTGGAAAAGAACGCTCGTGAAGGCCCGGTGGAAACAACGAGTTCAACAGCAGCCAGCATCATCACCATCGTAGAGTGCAAGGACTGTTTGCATCACAGTCATCATTATCGTAGAGTTTTCGACGCTCGAGTCTGAGTATGGTGGAAAAGAACGCTCGTGAAGGCCCGGTGGAAACAACGAGTTCAGCGGTAGCTGGCATCGTCACCATCGTAGAGTGCAACAACTGTTTGCATCACAGTCATTATCATCGTAGAGTTTTCAACGCTTGATGCTATGTAAGAATGTACAAAAAAAGTTCTTCATCGAATATAATGTAAAAAAAAAAAAATTGTCGTCAAACTGTATTCGCTGTAACGTCGCGAGCAAAGCGCATAAAAATATTGCGTTTTCTTTCTCCTACTTTGTTGAAAACCCCCGAGAACGCTGGCCTGAGCGATTTCCCATGGAAATCGAGAATAACCATTAAACGAATATGGCATTCACATTTTTCGACACATTCTTGTATCTTCTTAAGCTTAGACATACCACAACTGCAATGTAACCTATCGATAATAAGCGAGCGTCGGGCGTACTTTCGTACGACCCTCCTTACCCACTCGAATCCAACGAGAACATAGTTTTACGCACGCTTTCTCGGAAAAGTCGTAAAACAAAAATTATCATACTGCAAGCCAGATGACCTAGAGTTCACCCGCCGGCGAAGGCATATCTGAGCTCCGATTCTTAAATCCGTGTGGGAATCAAGGATAGACCAAGACCGCCGGAAAAGTCCACTCGACTCGGTCATAAAACCGGGCCGCGACGAAAAACAAAATGCACATGGAAGGGCTATGAGGCGCATAGCAGCTGCACTATCGCGGAGCGACTCGGGACCGGGCCCTATACTTTAGATAAACAAACACGATCTCATGCGCTTTTTCCACGAAAACTCGCTCGGAATAGCTTCATTCCGATTGGTCGCCTTGTAATTAATTTCATGCGCCTAGACTCCCAGATACAAAGAACTGTCTCCCACGTCAACCGCTCCGATTGGTTAAAAGAGTCAAAAACGAAAACCCCCTTTTTTTCTCCTACTCCACCCAAGAAGGGAAATCTGGGGCAGGAAGGTCCAGAGGATTAAAAGAAAAATCAGTTCAGCATCATCATCCGAACCAGAAAGATCTCTTCTATCGACTCCAACCCTGTATCGCGATTCGTAACTCTATTCCGCGTTTAACAATCCAACTCTGTTTTTCGATCATCCATTTGCATATCTATATACTTCGAAAAGTATTGTGAACCTTCTCCGCGCTCTTCACACTCACGAAGTGACCCTCTGACCCATCTGCGGCACCATTGTAAACACAGCGTGTGTGCGGCCCACCGACCGACTTTGTACAAGCGAGCGTAACAGGCCGAGAGCGAAGGCCCTTTCACCGAAGTCCGAAGGACCGTCATCCAGCGAACGTAAGCTAACTGCACCATTTTTTGTATCATTTTCTTAATCCGCCGAACTGTACTCTTCCCATGTTTCCGACCGGCCAAGTGGACGGCACTTGGTAATAAACGAAAATTTGTAAACGGTAGCTACATCTGTCGCAATCACTCATATAACTCTTGACCATCTAGGCACTCGAGACCTAGAACACCCGTTCCACACATTCTCCTTTTACCCTCATCCCGTGCTATTGCGCTTGGCGTAGGCAAGAAAGAGGGAAACGAAAGTTTTATGCTCTCATCCCTTCCGGATGTGACATATTAATTTTTGGGGGCTCGTCCGGGATTGTAAAAAGGAAATGTGTTAATTAACCCAATGTCTGACGACGAATCAACTAGCTCATTAAATCTAAATATTACTGAAGACCCAGCTGAGCAATCAGGATATTCACTGAGAAGTTCCAACGTAGAATTATTGTCTGGTCTCGAATCTATTCCAAAAAGATCAATAAAAACATTAAACTTACCTCGGAAAACCGAAATAAAAAACACAGTAACAATGACGACGTTAGGAACAAATCAGTTAATCTCCCTTAAAGATGCAATAAGTTGCGTTCCCGAATTCGATGGAAAAAATATCCCTTTGTCAGAATTTATCACGGGATGCGAAGACGCAAAAGATATGCTTCCTCCCGAAGCTGAAAAATATTTAGCCAAATTAGCTAGAAACAAGTTAAAAGATCAAGCTAGAGAAGCGATACATGGGACAAAATTCGAAACGATAGAAGAACTCACAAAATTCCTTAAAAAAATATATACACCAAACAAATCCGAAATGCAATTGTTAGGAGAACTCGGTACAATTTTCCAGACGGACAACGAAAGTGTCGTAGATTTCATTTCAAAAATTAAGAAAAAGGCAAGAGAGATACTTGAGGCGCGAAAATTAGTTAACAATGGCACAGACGACCCCATTTTCAAGACCATGGTGAGCGATTATTGCCTAACGTGTTTTAAACGGGGTTTAAAAGGGGAAATTGAACAACGACTCCCTCAGTGCGACCTAATTGAAGACGCGATCGAACACGCGATAAAAATCCAACGCGAGGTTAATGCGCGGAAAGAATTGCAAACAAACACCGCTAAACTCGAAAAACCCGTTCCAACACAAGCAGTTAAATTATGCAGTATTTGCAAAAAGGACAATCATTCAACTGAAGCTTGTCGATTCGGATCCCTCACTTGCCAAATCTGTAAAAATCAAGGCCACAGTGCCAATGAATGCCGAAAGGTGTCAAATGAGCAAAGCTCTGTCTCTTGTCAAATCTGTAAAAAACCCGGTCACACGGCAGATCGGTGTTATGCCAATCAGAACTCCCGCTCCATAAATTGCCAATTGTGCAAAAATCCAGGACACACGGCCGATAAATGCAATTCGCAAGGCCGGTTCACAAACTTCGCAACAGACTGGCGACGTCAGTCGGCCGGCCCTCAATGCCAAATTTGCAAAAAAATCGGGCATACCGCTGATAAATGTTTCCAAGCAAAAACCGAGCCGCCTAACCCCAACTCGAACGTTTGTCGGTACTGCAAAAGGGTAGGGCACGTTATCGAAAATTGTCGTACCCGCGAATTTAATAACTCGCGAAATCAGCCGGGAAACGGCTTGAATACCCCTCGGGCGGACGCGCCGAGAGGTTCTCCGATCCCAAAGCGTCCGGTTACCACGGTCGTAACGAACCCACCGAACGAACCCATCCTACCTACACAATAAATGCAGAAAATTTCGACAAATTACCCTCGGTGTGTATCGGAGCACTACCGGAAGTGGGTAAAATATCGGTACTGTTGGACAGTGGCGCTATCCCAAATTTGATTAAAAAGAAATATATAAAAAATTTGGCTGGTATCGACGAACAAGATATCATTAGATTGAAGGGAATATCCGAGGCACCAGTTTTTGCATTGGGAAGTGTAATGCTGCGTGTATTCGGATTCGAGGCCTTATTCCATATCATACCCGATGAGGTAGGAATCCCTCACCCCGGTTTATTGGGGACCCGTTACTTTTATCAAACAAAATCCAAAATAAATTTCGAGACAGAGTGTTTCGAATGTGGAAATAAGACATTGCCTTTCGAAAAAACGAATGAACCCGACGAGGTGATCGAAATCCCCGCGCGTTCGGAAACGACCTTCCATGTGAAAGTCGAAAACCGCACGTTAAAGGAAGGATATATCCCGCCTTTAAAAATCCGCCAGGGTGTTTACGCCGGCGATTGCCTGGTAACAAACACCCACGGAAAGGCCCATTTGAAGGTTTTTAATACCACAAATGACGCCGTAAGACTGCGCGTGCCAGTCATAAAACTACAGGAATTCGACATTGTCGAAGACCTGACGAAAATCGAATCAAATCCAGATTGCATGACAATCTCCAGTTCCAATCCTATTTCTCGCGATGCTATTCCAATTTCTCGCGATTCTAATCCTAATTCGGACGTAGATTGCATGACAACTACGCCGGTCCAGAGCCCAGTAGTGGCCAATCCAAAAACATCGACAAAAAACGTCGAAATAGAACTTTGTCAACGCTCCAGCGAGAGCGAAGACGAAGAAAAACCTAATAAAAACCAAAAATCAAAAACAAACCAAAACGAAAAGAAAACAAAATCCGGTTGCACGACAACCTTCAGTTCTAGTTCCTTCCCTCGTGATCCTTCTATTCCAGGCGTAGATTGCAAGACAATCACGTCAATCCAGAGCCCAATAGAGGCCAATCCAAAAGTTTCAATTCCAAAAGGCGAAAAACGTCGAAATAAAATCTTGCCTTCGCCCTAATGAAAGCGATGACCAAGGAAAATCAAATAAAAATTTCTGTAGCGAGGAAAGAGCAAGAACAAAATCCAATAAAAAATCAAAATCAAACAAAGACGAAAACGCGAAAAGCAAAAAACCAACATCAATCAAACAATTAAACAATGAGAAAAACGAAAAATCGACAACGAATCAAAATAAAAATCAAACCCAAAATAAAAACCTAAGTGTAAAAACAATTTTAGAAACAAACGTAAATTGCGTCCCCACCTCTGAGTCAACATCGCGTATAATCGAAAAAAAATCCAGAGCGTCCAGAAATAATCAAGAATCTCTTACGTCTAGATCACTTGGGAGACGAAGAATTAAAACATGTCGAAGAAATTATCGAAACGTATTCAGATCGGTTGCATTTAAAAAACGAAGTACTGGGAGCTACCCACGTACTCAAACATAAAATTCCTACAGTCGACGACCTCCCAATCAACACCAAACAGTATCGGTTCCCACAAGCCCTTAAAGGCGAAGTCCAGCGTCAGGTAGATGAGCTGCTAGAATCAAATATCATAAACCACTCGGAATCCCCAAATAACAGTCCTGTTTGGATAGTACCGAAAAAACCGGACT
Organism: Ophion ellenae; assembly: GCA_963210295.1. Lineage (NCBI taxonomy): Eukaryota > Metazoa > Arthropoda > Insecta > Hymenoptera > Ichneumonidae > Ophion > Ophion ellenae. Next base: position 2,251,176 of record OY723396.1, on the reverse strand, counting down.
CCAACGGCAATAAACGTTGGCGGATGGTAATAGACTTCCGAGCCCTTAACGAGAAAACAATCGGCGATTCTTACCCTTTACCGAATATCACTGACATTCTGGACCAATTAGGACACGCAACCTATTTCTCCGTGTTCGATTTAGCATCCGGTTTTCATCAAATCGAGATGAACCTCGAAGATAAACCAAAGACAGCCTTCTCCACGCCATACGGGCATTATGGATTCACTCGAATGCCTTTCGGGCTCAAAAATGCTCCGGCGACCTTCCAACGCTTAATGGATGTTGTGCTCAGCGGACTCCAAGGAGTATCCCTCTTTGTTTATCTTGACGATATCGTAGTTTACGCAAAAGACTTAGAAGAACACGGTGACAAAATTCACAAATTAATGGAACGATTGCGTAAGGCTAACCTCAAATTACAACCGGATAAATGCGAATTTCTCAGACCAGAAGTAAATTACCTCGGCCACATAATTGGAAAAGATGGATTAAAACCAGACCCAAACAAATTGTCAGCAGTAAAGGAATTTCCTATCCCAAAAAACGTTAAAAATGTTCGCCAATTCTTGGGCTTAACAGGATATTATCGCAGGTTCATTAAAGACTTCTCAAAAATTGCAAAACCTCTAACCCATCTCTTAGAAGACAAAACCGACTTTGAATGGACGAACGAAACGCAAACAGCATTCGAAATTCTTAAAAATAAATTATGCGAAGCCCCTATCCTCCAGTACCCCGATTTCGATAAACCATTTATTATTGCGACAGACGCTTCCGGGTACGCCCTGGGCGCAGTCCTGTCACAGGGAGAAATAGGAAAAGACAAACCCATAGCGTACACATCGTGCGTATTACGCGGCGCAGCCCTTCGGTACGATACGTACGAGAAGGAAGCCATGGCGATCGTTCACGGCGTGAAGGCCTTCCGTCCTTATATCTATGGTAGAAGGTTCACGCTCGTTACGGATCATAAGCCCTTGGTTTGGTTCAGAACCGCTAAAGACGCTAACGCGCGTGTACTCAAATGGCGACTCAAACTTTCCGAATACGACTACGAAGTCGTCTACAAACCCGGCCCACTTAACTCAAACGCTGACGCCTTATCCCGAAACCCGATAGAAAAATTGGAAGATGTCAAAACCATACCCAATTGTCAACAGGAACAACTCGAAAATTCAAAAATCACGTTACAAGATTTAGCGCGCCAATTAGAAGAGACTAGTGATAGCGATGAGGAAAACGAAAATCCCACAACTTTCACAACTCAAGCTGAAGTCCATCCCATTCCCTGTGAAGAAAATATAAACGTTGTCACTCGCTCACGAGCAAAAAACGATGCATCCCCGAAATTAGGAGAACCGTCACAACGAAAAAACGAAACATCTGGCGACAACGCTATGACCAGGGTCGATGCACCTACCACCAAACGGGTAGACGTGCACTCCGAACCCCGACACCTTGCGCGCCGCACTTGTAAACCCATAAACTACGAGGAGAGTAGCGACGAGGAAACAGAGGCCGAGATATTCGAGCCTACGCGTGCCCGACGACCCAGAGAGGCCGTTCACCCCAAAACAGCTGAGGGCCCTAGCCAGCACAAAGCACGTCCTATCCCTTATTCCAAAAAATCCGCCGATCCGGACTCCGATGATTCGACAGATTCAGATACCAGTTCTCATGATCCGTTAACTTCCGAAGACGAGGATCCTCCTGCAGAGGAACCAACAATGTCCAAATTTAAATTCGCCAATTGCATTGATACGAAAGAATTATTCCATTTCCGTAGTGACAATTTAGTCTATTTTATCGACTCACAAGGAAAACCATGTGACACTGGAGCACAAAAATTATCAGAATCAAACAAGCTTCCGCTCTGGAAAGATTTATCAGTAGGCCAAGCCTACAGTAAAAAGGTCGGAAAAAAATATCATGTTGCCCTAGTCATCAAAGACGAATATTCTGGATCATTATCCTTCGTATCAGAAAATGTTAAGTAAAGCATAAGAGAATTAAAAGACCTTTGCGAAGATCTCAAACTCCAATCGCTGAGTATTTGCCACAGTAATCACGTCGAGCACCTAATATGGGCCGACGTCCTCAACATAATTAAAGAAACGTTCAAAGCCAGTCCAATAAAAATATTGATTTGTTTGGGAACATTACAGTACGTGCCGATCGAAAAACGCGATTCCATATTTTACGAGATGCACAAGTCCCCGATAGGAGGACACAAAGGTGTCTCAAAAACGTACAATAGAATTAAACGCGAATATTTCTGGGAAGACTTGAAATCAGACATCCAAAGAAGAATCCAACAATGCTTAGAGTGTCAACTAAAAAAATTAGTCAGAGTCAAAACCAAGCAGCCGATGATAATTACCGACACTCCAGGTACAGTTTTCGAAAAAATATCGATGGATATTGTAGGTCCAATGCAACGTACTTCAAATCAAAATGAGTACATTCTCACAATTCAAGACCATTTATCAAAGTATTGTGTTGCTATCCCGCTATCAAACGCACTTGCGACAACAGTCGCTGATGCATTCATAAAAAGATTCATATGTGTTTTCGGCGCACCCAAGGCATTACTGACAGATCAGGGGAGTAACTTCCTAAGCGGTCTAATGAAAAGAATCGCGAAACGCTTCCGCATAAAGCGATACCGAACTACAGCGTTTCACCCCCAGTCCAATGGATCCCTTGAAAGATCTCACCACGTGCTAGCCGAATTCTTGAAACAGTATACCGATAAGGATAACGAATGGGATCAATGGTTGGAACTAGCTATGTTTTCATACAACACCAGTGTTCACGAAAGCACAAGACATACTCCTTATGAGGTAGTCTTTGGAAAACTAGCAAGAGTCCCGTCGAGTGAACCTCTTCGCGAATCAGACCAACTACCCACTTATCGTGGATACTTAATCGAATTGATAACACGAATAAACGGAATCAGAAACCTTGCTTACGAAAATTTAATCTCATCCAAACATCGGTCAAAAAAATATTATGATAAAAATGCGAATCCTAAAAGTTTTAAGGTAGGAGACTACGTCTACCTCCAAAAAGGACCGAGACCTGGCAAACTCGGAGACCATTATACTGGACCACATAAGGTTCTAGAAAAACTGGACAAGGGTAACGTAAAAATCCAATATAATAACAAAACACGAATAGTGCATGAAAACAGATTGCGATACTCACACATTAACACTGAACCCAAAAACAAAAAGAAGAACAAACCACCAAGAGTCGACGAATCCGATTTTAATCATAATTAAATAAATAACCACAACAATTACACTGTTTTTTCAGATGGCTGTTATCGAACTATTCAGAAACACCAAGGGGTATAACTTTTATGAAATCCCAAAAACCACTTCGAAATTCCAAAAACAAATTCAAATTTCCAAAAACAACAACGCTGTCTATTAAGAATTATCTAACACTAATTCGAAAGATATCCGCCCAATGTTAACACTACAGTTATATCCGATGAGCGACACATCCAGAAAGAAATTTAAACGCTATACTACGATATTCTTATTCAATAATGTAACCGAGAATGTTAAATTCTTCAAAATAGTTTATCTCCTGCGATACAAGCACTAGACGAATTTACATATAGTTTAAGGAAAGCTCTAAGCCATATGGTGGTACTAGGTAGCGAAGTATTACATGTTATTAAATGTATACCAATAGAAGTAAACCTGATCAGGTTAAAAGAATGTTAAAAGAATGTGAAAAGAAGGTTAAAATAATGCTAAAAGAATGTTAAAAGTATGTTAAAAGAAGGCTTAAAGAGTTTGAAAGAATGTTAAATGAATATTACGATCAACCTGTCACTCGTGGGAACGAAAAATATGGCCTTACTCCTCGAACTCATATATTACCAAAACAAGAACTCAAACAACCTGTAATTCCTTCCTCGATATTACCTTTACGGAGACATCGGGTACAAATTCATGCCTGCTCCTGTCAAAGCCATACTACCTGCAAACATGAAGCCGTCGACGAAGTCTACTTGGCGATACACCAACCCAGAACTACCATATGGGATCTATTCCGCAGAAAACATCGACAACGCATCATGTTTCCTGTAGAGCAGCCCACTGCCATAAACAACATGGCACGGGGCATCAGTGGTCAAAACACTGTCAACCAAGCGGACTCAATCTGGAATCGCTCCTGGGGAACATTTTTTGAATTCGGTACAGCAAACGCTGGTGTCACCCGAATGTTACCCATCGTTCGATCGAGTACGCTTCTCACAGATACGGTGATCTATACGTACAGCCTATACACTGTCTACGGCTGGTCGGTCTACCTCATCGGTGCAGTAAGGGACTCGGTTACGCACCTCCTGATGCACCTGGCTAAGTGACCTAGGAAGAAAACGTCAACCGTGGAACTGGTCAAGAACTCTAAACTCGTCACATCTCCTTCTGTCGAACCAAAGGATCAAGTCACGACCAACGCTGCAACACATGATCTCTACATTAACATCTCCGATCGTTCAAGGTACGATCAACGTCCTAAAACACGTCCCTTTCCTTTGAGTTCGCACGAGAAGACATTCGAGTATCAAAACGATCATTTTAGTCATGCCTAATAACGTTTCTCTCTATCCTCATTACTATTGTTCTTTTAACCTTGTCAAGTAAGATAAATTGGAATGAGTTAATAAGTATCTATTCGTAAAGAAAAAGAAAGAAATAAACGCGTAAATATACATCTTACAGTGATGTAAAAAAAAGGGAAAAAAAAACATATATACATAATTTAAAAAAAAAAGGAAACCAAAAATCTCGTACAAAAATCTTTTTAAAAGAAACACATACGCTTTCTTATAAGTCGATAATGAAATTCATGCGTACCTCCTAAGCGCAAGATAACTATAAATTACACCGTCATAATAGATACCAACCTTCGAATATATTTAAGTCAAATTGTAAGTCGATCAATGACAATGCCAATGCATACTATCGTGCCACTATATTTTTATCACCACCCTCAATGACTGATCGAGCGAGACGCTCAATCCTAAAGGGGGGAGGTGTAACGTCGCGAGCAAAGCGCATAAAAATATTGCGTTTTCTTTCTCCTACTTTGTTGAAAACCCCCGAGAACGCTGGCCTGAGCGATTTCCCATGGAAATCGAGAATAACCATTAAACGAATATGGCATTCACATTTTTCGACACATTCTTGTATCTTCTTAAGCTTAGACATACCACAACTGCAATGTAACCTATCGGAAAATAAGCGAGCGTCGGGCGTACTTTCGTACGACCCTCCTTACCCACTCGAATCCAACGAGAACATAGTTTTACGCACGCTTTCTCGGAAAAGTCGTAAAACATAAATTATCATACTGCAAGCCAGATGACCTAGAGTTCACCCGCCGGCGAAGGCATATCTGAGCTCCGATTCTTAAATCCGTGTGGGAATCAAGGATAGACCAAGACCGCCGGAAAAGTCCACTCGACTCGGTCATAAAACCGGGCCGCGACGAAAAACAAAATGCACATGGAAGGGCTATGAGGCGCATAGCAGCTGCACTATCGCGGAGCGACTCGGCGCCGGGCCCTATACTTTAGATAAACAAACACGATCTCATGCGCTTTTTCCACGAAAACTCGCTCGGAATAGCTTCATTCCGATTGGTCGCCTTGTAATTAATTTCATGCGCCTAGACTCCCAGATACAAAGAACTGTCTCCCACGTCAACCGCTCCGATTGGTTAAAAGAGTCAAAAACGAAAACCCCCTTTTTTTCTCCTACTCCACCCAAGAAGGGAAATCTGGGGCAGGAAGGTCCAGAGGATTAAAAGAAAAATCAGTTCAGCATCATCATCCGAACCAGAAAGATCTCTTCTATCGACTCCAACCCTGTATCGCGATTCGTAACTCTATTCCGCGTTTAACAATCCAACTCTGTTTTTCGATCATCCATTTGCATATCTATATACTTCGAAAAGTATTGTGAACCTTCTCCGCGCTCTTCACACCCACGAAGTGACCCTCTGACCCATCTGCGGCACCATTGTAAACACAGCGTGTGTGCGGCCCACCGACCGACTTTGTACAAGCGAGCGTAACAGGCCGAGAGCGAAGGCCCTTTCACCGAAGTCCGAAGGACCGTCATCCAGCGAACGTAAGCTAACTGCACCATTTTTTGTATCATTTTCTTAATCCGCCGAACTGTATTCTTCCCATGTTTCCGACCGGCCAAGTGGACGGCACTTGGTAATAAACGAAAATTTGTAAACGGTAGCTACATCTGTCGCAATCACTCATATAACTCTTGACCATCTAGGCACTCGAGACCTAGAACACCCGTTCCACACATTCTCCTTTTACCCTCATCCCGTGCTATTGCGCTTGGCGTAGGCAAGAAAGAGGGAAACGAAAGTTTTATGCTCTCATCCCTTCCGGATGTGACATCGCCGTAGATATAGGAAATAAATGGAGAACGATATTTGTTCAAAATGGTTTTATTCATTTAAAAAAAATCCCTCGCTCACGCAACGCTTCGTACACAGAGAGCCAGCTTTTCAACGACTTTACATTCGCTTTGGCGCAATTGTATTTTGTATTGAAGGAATGATGGGGACATTTAACGTTTGCGATTTTCGGCAACTTCTGCAGCGATGGACAGTCCAGAGTCTCCAGATCGATGACGTTTGTTGCTGAATCCGTGATTCTCGATAGCCATGAGCACTTCTCGAATCCCTTGGCATAGATCGTAAGAGCTCCTCCCAAGATTCCTCGAATTGTCGTTCTAGCTGCCTCGTATGGTATGCCACTGTGTTCCCATCGTATTCCATGATAATTGCGTTCCAGCCACTTGTTTGTCATTTTGTACTTGGCCGGTAAAGCGTCCCAGGCGAATGGTGCATCGAAGAAGAATGTCAACGGTTCAGCGTTCTTCTCATGGAGTTTGACGATGGACATCTCCTTTAGGACAAATTCGTTGACGGGTCTCTTGAACCCTTGCACGTCGACGATAAGCTCCATGATGACTGAAGTGAGCGCGGATCATTGGCATGATTTTATACCAATTTTTTAACCCCACCACTGATTGGATTGTACTCGACAATACGATCACGGAGGATCATGCAGTACGCTGAAGTTTGCGATGGAATATTGTTTTTCAATTCAAACTCAAGGCGCACATCAACAGGGCCGGACTTGAGCGAATCGTTTTGTTTTGAGCAGTCAATGACAACGAGGGGGGCTTTTTCTAAAAATTCCATCCTACTCAGCCATGGTTCAGCCTCTTTGTTGTAATAGGTCGGCTGAAAGTTTGCATACATCTCGTAGAGAAGAGCATATTGCTTTTTATCAATGTTCAAATTTAAATTTCCATATGGATAACATTGCGAGTTGAGGTATAGCTTGACGTCGCTCAGGTTACAATGATCAAAGTGGCTCGCATTGTGTTGTTTCTTATTTTTCCGATCCGTCTGCAACGCGAGTATGCCATATCGTGGCTTCTCCAGCTGATTCGAAGTTTTCACAGACCACACGTGCTTGGAGGTGGCAGGCAGCAATGGATATTCGTACAGTTCCCATGTTCGGAAACTCATGGAGATTGGTGCGTCTTTGGCGAGAAACTTTAACAGTTGAATTTTTCGCTGATCCGAGACTGTCACATACGGCACTAGCCATTCTATTTTATGCAATACGAGTTTGTAGTCTTCAGGCGCTGTTTGTACAATGGCATTGTCGCCGGTCTTTGATCTCGTGAGAATCAACTCGTGCTTGGCATTTACGCCAATTTTCCGATAATCTTCGGCAAATCCGAGGAGCATGCTGAGCGGAATGCACACATCAAAGTTTCCCGATACACCTACAATCTGCTTGGTCTCTTCGACATCGAGCCATCCAGTGTTCTCGAGCATAGAGCTTTTGGCCGGTGAGAGAGATGAATATCCCTTAATTACACTTGTAATGCCGACATTCTTATTACGATCGATTTCTATGGCATTCAGCTCATATCGCACTTCCTCAAACAAATGACAAATGGCATTGTTGACGAGACTTGTAGCAGTGGTTGGCGCCCCATCACGCTTGGATAATTTTCCACATATGTGTAGCGAACTCTTGCTTGGCAGGATGGAGAGGTCTTGATGTTGGATGGCAATACGGATTTCATCGCTGTTATTGAAGGTTTAAGATGCATATGGCTGATGAGCGTGAATCTCACAATGGATGATGGATTCATCAAAGACCACGGGTGTCTGAATGTTTACGAATTCTTCTTCCATTTTACGCAACAGATGCACAGAGCACAGACTAAATAATTTTTTACACGCTTTCGCCACGCACTTTGAGACCCAAACTCTTCAAGAGTAGCACGTTTTGACGTGTTAGCACTTTGGGCGCTGGCCGACGACTGATTGTTTTTATCCATGACCGTTTATTGTTATTGGAAGATCTGTTGAAAACAATGCCCATCACGACTTTATATGCAGGCGTATGGTGATTACTTCACCGCGGAAATTTACCAAATCACCGTCTTGATCCACTATGCGAAGCTGTATCGTGTCAATCGTTTGGCTCGTGATTGGCAGATATATTACGTGGGAGGGAACTTCAATGATCTTATAGCCCGGTGGCACAGATGGAAAAAATTCGTGAATTGTGTGTACTTTTTGTCCGTTAATATAGGCGCCAGCGGTAATGTTGCACTCAACGCGTAGGGCGTTCACTTTGAGAATGGCTACTGGAAGATCGGATTCGTGTCTTTTATTGGCTTCCAATTTGCGTGCGGTGAAGCCTAGTAGATGACCAATAGAATCTCTTGGCTCAAAATTGACATCACGATCACACTCGATCTCACTGCGTAGCGTGTTATTGTTGGGTTTAATGCTGATGCTGATGTTTTTACGCGCGAGCTCTGCTTGTACAAACGTCTCAATATCCTCTTTTTCATAACTGCCCGTAGGTATCGTCAACACCTCATCTCCCACGTAAAGTTTATCATGGTCAACGTCGATATTTGTATACAATTCATATATTATATGTATATTTCATTCATACAATTCATTATTATATGTATATTTCATATACAATTCAACGAGACCGAGGGTATAACTTTTGTGTGACGAGAGTTCGATGGGGGGAAAGTACTGCGCCTCGAGTATGGACGATGAGCCAGATATTTGTCTATGTTAAACTTTCGTCCATGATGCTGGTAAATTAACAACTGAATTCGCCACGTCATGTCCCTCGTATATATAGTGTATATTTGTCTTTGTGCTGCAATTGTCGAGAAAGAAACTTCAGGCACAAATGTCCACATTCAATCTTATCATATTCCTGATATCCCTTATAATTATAATTTACGCTACCGACACGGAAATATCTCATGAGCTCGGATGGTGGTGGAAGATTGCCGAAACTATCAAAGTACATGACTTTCGATCCGGTATTTTTGTAAGCGACCCAGTGTGTTCCAGGACCGACATTTTTATCCAAATTTACAATTGCTGCTTCACATTTGAAAGGTCCGCTCGCTGGCAATGTATCGCGCATGTAAACTCCACGAAAATGTGGAATCTTTAGGATTTTTGCATATTTGAGTAGGTCATGGTGAGGGGTTGGTGTGGTAGCGTTACTTCTAGTTTTTTGGCTTAATATGAAGGCCCAATCCCTGCTTATATGATTTCAGATGTAGACCCCGACCTAATGCAATTGCTTCAATTGTTCGATTATGACGCTTACTTTCATCCAATTCACGCTTAGCTGCTTGAGCAGCATTTACAGCTTTAACCATACTAGCCGCACCACCCGACAAACCACCCGCAGCGCTAAGACCCGCAAAAATGGACTCGAGGAAGGGCAATAAACCACCAATTTTATGGGGTACAGGTAGAACGCGAGGTGTGCGCACTTTACCACCTTGCAACTTTACCGCTGCACGAGCACCCTTTAGAGCTGATTTGATAATCTCGTGCGGAACATTACTTTGAATCATTGTCTTCTTTGCAGCGCCAATTATCTTTTTCAAACAAACGCCACCCTTGCGGGCCTTCATTCCCATGCCAAATTTTCTCTTTGTCTTCATAATATTTGCCACACCCCAAGCACTGGCTTTTTCACCGATACTAGCGTCTCTCACGGTAACACGTTGCCTAGCCTGTTCAGCCAACACTTTATCCGCCAAATGTCTCGCCTCAAGATTATCCGATTAATCGAATACGCAATATCGTGTTGTTTGCAAGCCGTATCCAATGGATTAATGCCCGGATCACCATGAGCAAGGCGCTTGGCCAACTTTGTGCCTGATCCAAAATACTGATACCCAGGCAAATGTAGTTCAACGGGGAGTTTGTTGATGAGGCGGTTGACCAAACATTTACCACTCTTCCTATGCACAATCATGTCTGAAGACAATACGCGACTGACGGATAATCCCTATAAGAAGCCTATTTATATGATTTCGCCGTTAGTCGTGTGTGAGATGACGTCCAGGAAGCAAACTATCGGAGGCGGACTTCCCGTGATACATTTCGACGAGTTTGTCGAAGACCGTGGAGGGAAAAAGAAACGCCATGGGTATTTATTGCCGGATAGCATACGTGCACTGTTTTGCGGTCCATCGAATTGTGGGAAAACCAACGCTTTGCTCACTCTCATCATCCATCCGAATGGTTTGAGATTTGAGAATATTTACTTGTATTCCAAATTGCTCAAGCAGCCAAAGTATAAGTTGCTCGAACAATTACTCGAACCTGTGAGCGGAGATGAATATCATCCATTCGAGGCACATGAACAAGTGATAGCGCCACGTGATGCACGATCCAACTCTATATTCATCTTTGATGACATAGCATGCGAAAAACAGGATAATGTTCGGGCCTTCTTTTCCATGGGACGACACGAGATTGTTGATAGTTTTTATCTTTGTCAGACGTACACTCGTATTCCCAAACATCTCGTGAGGGATAATGCAAATTTCGTGGTGCTTTTCAAGCAGGACGATATGAATCTCAAGCACGTCTACAATGACCATATTAATACGGATATGACTTATACGTGCTTTAAAAACATGTGCGTCAATGCTGGAATTCTGACAAGTATGCATTTATCACGATTGACAAGGATAGCGATATTAACGGAGGTCGATATAGACAAGGTTTTGATTATTTTCTCACTATTGATAAATGACTCATCGCTGGTAGTTGAAGAGACAGTATTGCGCATGCCGTGGTAGTGACAACATGAAGAGCGAACAATTATTGCGTGAAAAGGATGTGTTGCGTGAAATTGCCAAGGCGAGCGATGCAATCAGACGAAAGCATCGAATGATGAAAATTGGGAAAGATAACGATCAGCAGAGAATGCAGGATGTCTTTAAGCCTATAGTGGGGCCATTGGAGAAATTGGTGTCGTATAAAAATGGCGAGGTGGTGGCGGTGAAGTACGAAATTAAGGATGAAAAAGTGGGAGATACTGTTGAAGAAGAAAAAGAAGATGCGTTAAATAGTGTGAAACAGCAAAATGCGGCACATGATTCCTTGAAGAGTGAAACACAAGATTCGTTTAAATTGATATATGAGGATGACGATGACTCGCAAAATGTCGATGAGTTGATCAGCGAATATCTCCTACTATTACAAACAAATAGAAAGGCAACCTTGGATGTATTATATGGTGTACGAAATCTCACTAACAACAAATTAATGATTGGCAGTTCTCCGATAATTTTCGACTCTGAACATATTCGTGTGGGAGATGCGAGTTATGCGAAAACTGTTGGATTAACGGAGCTATTGTTTAAAAAAGTGCCTAATGTTGAAACTCTCACACTGGACGATTTGAAAAACTACGAAAAGATTGTAATCTCGACGAATGCGCACAAAGAATTGTATAAGCCTAGTGTGTATAAGGCTATACGACGTAACACCAGCCACAAATTTAACACATATATCGCCAATATAGTCGATTATCATGTGGGACAGGGTATGCCAAAGTATAAGCTAGCTAGAAAAAACACCCAATTGGACTATATTTATTGGGACAATCCAAACGAGCTAGTGGATCGTCTTCGCTTACTTCTGGCATCCCAAGCAGCCGGAAATTCATCACATGCGAATGAAATTATATCGATTATTGAGGAATTGCGTGAAGCTGAAATCATTTATCAACTCGACATCGGGGAATTCACGCATTCTCATCATGAGTGTCGATGTATTTGGACGTCATTCAAGTAGGAGTGTACTCCACAGTAAGCAAGGTCCTCCAGGTCGACCCGGGATTGGCTTTAGAATTACCGCAGATGGTCATTATGACTTGGGGCAGAAACGATTGTGTAACATTGCAAAGCCGGAAGGAGAAGATGACGCCATCACTCTAAGTGCGTTACAAAAGAAATCTCGAACTATCATTAAGAACATACGCAAAGAAATGAATGAGAGTAGTCACTTGTTGGTTAATGGACTTGAAGCTACGATACGAGACATTGCGATGACACTCGAGGTCGATGTCCAAGCTCTACAAGATTTGGTGATTCGTAATTCGAACGTCATTGCTGAATCCAACCACAAATTTCTCCTCACCGTCATCGATACCTTCTCGAAATTCGCCTGGGCCGTGCCAATGCTGAGTAAGAGTGGTAAAGATGTAGCAGCAGCAATGAAGTCGATCCTCGTTAAGGGACGCATACCGCAGAACTTACACGTTGATCGGGGAAAAGAATTCTACAATTGTGACTTTAAGGCCATCATGAAAAACTACAATATTCACATGTATTCAACATATAGCAACTTGAAGGCATCCATTTGCGAGCGTTTCAATCGTACATTGAGGAACAAGATGTGGATGCAATTTAGTCTTCGTGGTAATTATAAGTGGATCGATATTCTTGATAATCTAATTGCCGAGTACAACGATTCTGTACACCGCACCATTAAGATGAAGCCGAGAAATGTCAACGCGGAAAATGAGAAGCAATTGCAGCAGATTTTCAATAAGCCTCCAATGAAAAAATCGGCAAAATTCGCCGTTGGTGATAAAGTGAGAATCAGCAAATTTAAGACTGTTTTCGAAAAGGGTTACACCCCAAACTGGACAACGGAAATATTTACAATCTATCGTGTGAAAAAAACTCATCCCGTGACGTACCACTTGAAGAACCATAAAGATGAACCGATCGCCGGTGGTTTCTACGAACAAAAGCTTCTCAGGGTCAAGCACCCCGATATCTATCTCATTGAAGCGGTATTGAAGAAGCGCGGTAATCGAATGTTTGTAAAATGGCTAGGGTTCGACAATAGCCACAATAGTTGGATAAGTAAATCCGATTTGTAGTCGATAATAAAGAAAATGGAAAAATATATATATGTTTTATGATTATTGACCTCAACTGCTGGTCGTCTCCGCATCCCTCCAAGGCCTCCGACCAACTCCACAGCAGGCATCCCGAGCTTGCTTTTTTTTCCTTCTCGCCTTCAGTAATCCCTTTTTTTCGTGGAACGTGGCTACGAGGAGATGGACAAGTAGGGTTATAAACACACACGAACACACACACACACACACACAAATCACATAGGATTACGAAAAAGTCCTTTTCTTTATTTACAAAAATAATCATCTCTTTACAAACACTATATTAGTTATGAAAAAATTTACATTAAAAAAAAAAATGTTTACATCGGTATTCTATAATGCCCCCACGGAGGAGCCGGGTATAATATATCGCTTATCGTCATGTGGGCTTAGAGCAATTTTTGTCTCACGGATTGTGTAGACTTTGTGCAATTTCGATCTGATGCATGGTTGCGTATGCATCATTTCAATGTCCTCATTCAAACACCGAACATAGTCTTCGAATTGTATCGTCCTCGTTACAACGCTATTGCGAACACCTTTAACTTTTTTTGTGTCCTTTTCCCCTTCGACCTGTGTCGCGTACATTTTCGAACGAAGTCCGATGAATGCCGTCATAATGGCACCATTACATTCGCCTTTCATAAGACCGGGTACCTTTTTGTTCACTAGCGGCATATCATACTTATTGTCCGCACCGTAATCGCTCGTATCGAATTTTGCAATGTCACGCTTCATGTCGGCATATACATCATCGCTCTCAATGTCATAGATGAGACTGTCCGTATCGGTATACATGATTTCACACTTATTTCGATACAGAGGTGCCATATACTCATGATGAAATCCATACAAGCACGTTTTGGATATGTCAAGTATGCACATACCCACATATATCGGCTTGTTGAATTTCACCTCGAGTTTATGCAATTCCACAGCGATAAGATTTTCGGAAAAGACGCTTCGACTGTGGAAGTTTGGCTTCGCAATCATTGCCTCTGCGCCAAACCTGCCCTCCCATTTTGTCAAAAGTTTTACATCTACATGATTGCGCACATTCTCCATCGTTTTGCCAAATACCGCCTTATTCATCAATTTGAATAAGTTTTTCTCAAAATCATTTTTGGCTACTGTCCGAAACTGAGTATTTAGCTCGATATATGAACGTAGCCATGTTGATTGAGTAAATTGTAAAACTTTATGGATTTTCTTAAGGCGAAGCCCATGCCGTAAACATTGTTGTAAATTTCGATAATGTATGACATAGCGTATCTTATCATAAACGGTTGCGAGCAGCTTCTCCTGCCGCTTACCCGGTGGTTTTTCGTGTGTTGGACAAAACGGCAAATCTTTGTGCGCATCATGTAGAGTTTGTGGATATTCTAAGTCAACCTCAAGGATGTAGCCTGTAGATGAATCTAGCGGAATGCATGATGGATCAAACTGGGAGACGTCGTCGACCCATCGAAAATTTGCATATGGCAAAGGTTGGCACATTGCCCAGCCATATAAATTGTTGACATCAAAATACATCAAGTATGATGATTCTTTCGATGGATCAAATGACTCCATGTATTTATTATTAGCACGGGCATATCTGTTTGAGCATTGGCTAAGACCACCGCGTATACCTCGTTCAACAAATAAAACCATATCGATGTCGATCGATTCGAATTTAACGTTC
Source organism: Ophion ellenae (assembly GCA_963210295.1). Taxonomy (NCBI): domain Eukaryota; kingdom Metazoa; phylum Arthropoda; class Insecta; order Hymenoptera; family Ichneumonidae; genus Ophion; species Ophion ellenae. The sequence continues at coordinate 2,236,150 of OY723396.1, read as the reverse complement.
GTATGCTTTAACATCGCATCCCAGGTGTATGCGGGCAATGTGTAATAATACGCGGGATCCAGCCCATAACTCTCAATACATGTGCCCCGAAAGTTTTAAAAAATATCCCCCAATAATAAGACATCAGTCTTCAAGTACAAATCGCTGTATTCACCCAGCGTTCGAATGGCAAATCGCCCCCAAACGTTTTGAGCATGTGCGTACTCGCTCTCGGAAATCGTGTCATCTGTCAGGGAATTATAAAATGTGTCACGTGGCGGTAAGCAAGTGTCGTCCAACTTATTCACATTATCTATATATTCGTATGGGAAAACCCCTTTTCGCGTCAACAAGTTGAAGTCGTCTCTCGATATGTCTGTGAATTGCCTTCGCAAGATTTTGAATTTGTCCTCGGTCAAAAATGATGCTAACTTGTCAAGACTAGTGTTGAGAAATTTGTACGAATCAATGAAGCGTAATTGAATATTGTGCTTAGAATCATCTACAATTTGAATGTGTTTGGTAAACGAGATGTACTTCTCTTTCGTTATCGGGAGTACATCAATTTTCTCTTCGAACGCTGTGGCTACTTCCTTGATTATAAAATGTGCATCATAACCTGATAAATTGTGGAAAACCACTGGAATGAAAAATGACTGCTTGTAATTCAAGTTGCAATTAGAATGGGCAGGGCCTCTATAGCGCCCCGTCAGGTGGCAATAATCTCGAACGCGTATATCACCTTGTGCAAATGCTTTCTTACATATATGACATTGAGTAGCGTTTCGAAAACTTGTCCATTCGCCCGGTGTTAGATGAACCATTGGCACATTGTCACAAAAAATTTCTTTTATGCGCAGTGCAAGATTTTTAAGCTCTTCAACGAACCATTTTATGGGATCGGTACTGCGACTTGAGTGATACGAAGAAAGCGATTCGTCGTATGAACAGCATACATAGTACCCAATACTAAATACTTCGTGCCGTTGATGATACGTTGTCGCGGTCTCCTCCCTAGTCCTCGCTAAGACGCACTCCAAATCAGCATACACGATAAATGGATGTCGCTCTTTCCCGTTGAAGTTCGTGAATTGGAGCCATTTGTTCGCTTCGTTTGGGAGTCGGATGGCACAATCATTGATCGCTCCACAATCAATCTCATGCGATTTCAATGTATCCTCTGATGAGAAGTAATGCAAACACCTGCAAAAAAAAGAATGAGGATTTTTTTTCTATTTATTTGTCCGAGCGTCTATACATATTAGATATATTAACTTGCTACATACCGATCGCATATATATTTTTTATGACTATTTCTGCTCAGTTGTCCGCTGACGAGCCTCGACAGGTTCTTGATGCATGCGAAATGTCCCACATTGTTATCCTCAGTATCGAGAATATATAGCAAATTTATATGTCTTTCCTTCTTCTGCCGAGTCACACGGATTGGAACAATGTCTTTTTTGATGGTGGTAGTATATACATTGGTCGAAAGATTGTTTTGAAGTTCAAATTTCTTGATTTGGTTCATTGTCATTGGGAATTCAATGTCTCGTAGATTTAGCACTGTTGAATAATGTGGGTATGATATTGGGCGGTCACTGTTTCGTTCGGCCGGATATAAAGCTGCGACCACGGACCATGCAAAACACGCATTGTCATTGGACTTTATATTGACAACTGCACGTTTCACTATTACTTCCCGTGGTAATTTCAAGTTGCAACCAGCGCACATTGGATTAAACTTGTTTACACTTATTGTGAGATTGAGTATTTTTCGGAGCGTCCAACTACTTTCACGGTCTTGAAACTCATCGAGCATGGTTAAAGTAGGCTCCATAACACATTGCTCATACCACTCCTGTGAATAGTCTAGACAAAAATGCTCCGCTTACATCTATAATGTTGATAATAAATTATCGGATTTTATGGGTTTTCAAGGACCCGCGACTCTATGATGCCCCCTCCCCCACAGAGTCGACAGCGGCTTCCCCCTCTCGCCCGCGGGTCCAGCTATCGCCGGGAAGACATCGTCACCAAAAACTAGCATCCCCACTCTCTAACACCCCTCCCCTTTCCCTCCGCCGGAACCCCGCACTCGGCTGCCGCATGCAGGATCCCCCCCCCCCTCCACCATGCATACCCCGGCTTCCCCGCGCTCGACTCCCCCGCCCCGCTCCCCCCTGAGATCCCTGAGTTAGAACCGGCCTATTACCACTACTCACGATCATGCGAACGGACGAGCGATCAAATTAACGTAGAAAGTAAGCTGCTTTTAGATATTAAAAAGCAGTGATTGGCCGAGGAAATTTCTATTCGTTTCATAGTTTTTTGTGAACGAAAATCGAGCGTTTTTTTCGCCCAATATCAGCGCAACGAACGAGGGAAAGAACGGATCGTCCGGTCGTTCACTCGTTCGTCCGTTAAACGAACGAAAGATCGAATGCACGCAACGAACGATCGAGTGAACGCAACGAGTGAATGAAGGAACAAGCGATCGAAAGTTCGAAGGATCGTACTTTCGGAATACCGAACGAACTAATGCATCAACCGGTCCATCGAACGAACGAATGAACGAACGAACGAATGAACGAACGAATACCGCAGTCCTAAGTAGTGGTATCGATTGTCAGGGATACACATGTTCGTTGAAAAAGCATGCCTCGAAAAAAAATTATTCGCGTAATCCCAGCTGTTTGATATGCAAAAGAACCTTGTGTTCGTTGTTTCGTTCGATCGTTCAATGCGTTCACACGTTCGTTCGTTTGATACGTTCGCTCGATCTTTCGTTAATACGTTGCGTCCGTTCGATCGTTCGTCCGTTCGTTCGCTCGATCGTTCAATGCGATCGCACGTTCGTTCGTTCGATGCGTTCGCTCGATCTTTCGTTCATTAAGCCTTTACGCCCGTTCGCTTGATCCTTCGTTCGTTGCGTTCGCTCGATCGTTCGTTCGTTCGTTGCGCTGGTTCGATCGTTCATTCCAAAGTATATTACACTTCTGTGATGTTTCTCTTTTTCTTTGCACCGCGTACGATCTTCAGTTCATCATCATCTTTGAAACAGAGCCCATCCTTCTCTCTCTCTCTCTCTCCCTCTAAAAAAGTATTATGTATCCCGTACATATTGACGGGATCGAAACGGTTTTGTGTGCCCCGTAATTAGTGCCCTATCAACGACCGGTGTACTCATACGCACAAAGGGCATGTGCGATACCCTTATGGCTCTTCCTCGGGGCATCCCCGAGAACTTTTACATAGACGCGAAGCGGTGTGTTCTCCTGTCTCTCGAGGAGCTTGTGCCTGGGCGCTCATGTACCGTTGTGATACCGGGTACGTGTGCAGTGTATCGTGGTGAGGTGATAGCGGCCGATAGTGAAGGTTACGCCGAGGTGTTTTCATCGGACGAAGACTGCTCGCCTTATCACGAGGCGAGTACACTTTATCGCCCTGACCTCCTCGTTGCGTCGATTGGAGTGACCCAGATTGAATGCCGATTGTACGGTCTCGACCGTCTTCGTCATGTGCTGTACACGGACACGTTCTTGACGGATCTCTGCGACGAGCGTATGTGTGTGTGTTTTTTTTCTATAGGGGGGGAAATGCGTTACGCACCGTAGGTGTTGTGTGGTGCGCACCCGTGTGTCGGACTCTGCACTAGGTGCCCTACCGACTAAAACCCTAAACCTCTTTCGTCACTGGCCATGCTTTCCTCCGCGGAACCGCCGTTAGGCACTACTTTGCGACGGTGGTCTCATCCGAGGCTTTTCCTCGGTTTCATCTACCCTTCATGGTTCTGTTCTTCTCTGCTTATCTTCTTGCCGCAGTTGCTTCAAAACCTCTGCTGCGAACATGCTCACCGCCTCCCACCCTGCTTCTTGGGCCAGCATTCCGTCCACTACATTTTCCGGCGTAATCTCTTTGCCCAGTACCTCTTCCATCTCAGCGCGGGGCGCGTCGAAGCGCGGGCATTGGCAGAGAATGTGTTCCGCGTCCTCTACTATTCCTTTGCAAGTTGGGCACTCTGGCGACTCGTCAAGTTTGTACTTGTGCAGGTACGCTCGAAAGCATCCATGCCCTGATAGGATTTGTGTCAGGTAATAATTCACCTCGCCGTGATTGCGATTCACCCACCTATCGACCTGGGGAATGAGCGGGTTAGTCTATCGTCCTTTGGATGATGCATCCCAGCTAGTCTGCCAGCGCTCCATGTGGAACCGTCGTTCTTCCGCTTGCAGCTCGCGCGAGGCTAGGGGCGTTGTCTTCTTCCTCGTATACAGCGATCGTCGTTCTTCGCAAGTATTTCGATGGGTACCATTGCTGCAATGACACATGCTGCGTCTTCCGATACAGTGCGGTATGCGCATGCTACCCTTAGCGCGCTGCGGCGGCAGACTGCCGACGCCTTCTTCCTGTACGCTTTGATTCTCAATGCGTCCGCCCAGATAGCAATGCCATACGTCAGGACTGATGTGCTCACTGACGATAAGAGTGTTCTTCTGATTTGCCTGGGGCCACCAACATTCGGCATTAGCCGTGAGAGTGCTGCTCCTACGGTTGCCGCTGTGCAGCTACCTTGCTCCACATGATGGTGGAAGTTTAGTCGCGCATCGATCATCACACCTAGGTACCGAATGTACGGTTGCGATACGATGTCGTGTTCGCCTACGGTGAGTGTCATGGTCTCAGTTACTTTTCTACTAGAGATGAGGACGGCCTCTGTCTTGTGTTTCGCCAGTTCAAGACCAACTGAACCCATCCATTGTTTGATCATCGCAAGGGTCTCGTCAAAGATCCTGTTGATCTCCTCGAGGTACTTGGCCTCAATGACCACCGCGACGTCGTCTGCAAAGGCCACTAGCTTTCCCTCATCGGGCGGTGCAAGTTTCAGCAATCCATCGTACATGATGTTCCACAATAAGGGGCCCAGTACGGAGCCTTGGGGGACTCCTCCTGTGACTCTATACTCTTGGGGACCGTCTTCCGTATCCCACTTGAGGAATCGGTTGCTGAGATAATTCATTAGAATTCTTGTCAGGTACTGCGGCACGTTCAGCTTGTTTAAAGCATCCCAGATGCAGTCCCATCTTGCCGAGTTGAAGGCATTTTTTATGTCGAGGGTGGCCACCAGGCAATACTTTTTGGCCCCTCTTTTCCAGCGTGATCCGGAAATAGCACCTTCAGCGGTTTCCACAACTGTATTTATCGCATTGAGCGTTGGGCGAGCCTTCCGAAATCCGAACTGGTTGTTCGCGAGGGAGTCCCCAACAGCATTTTCCAGTCTATTGTATATAATTCGCTCGAAAATTTTTCCGGCTGTGTCCAGCATGCAGATTGGACGGTACGAAGAGGGTTCTTCCGGAGGCTTTTTCCCTTTGGGCAGCAGCACCAGCCTCTGCCGTTTCCATGGGTCCGGGAAGACTCCTCCCTGGAGGCATGTGTCATACATATTCCTGAACATCTCTTGAGCACCATTAATGGCTGCCTTGATGGCTGTGTTGGGAATACCATCCATTCCCGATGCCTTATTTGGTCCCACTTTGCCGCAGGCCTTCACAAGTTCCTCCACTGTGACAGGGAGGATGACCTCATCCACCCTCCGTTCAATATTGCACTCGTACTCCGGCTGTCGCGGGAATAGAGCCATTACGATTTTCCGTAATAGTTCGGGACAGGACGGTGTTGGCAACGTCTGTGCTTTGAGCCGCGTCATGACCACCTTGTACGGTCTACCCCATGGATTACCTTCAACCTCACCGAGTAGTTCAGCCCAACACTGTCTTTTGCTGCTCTTGATGGCTTGATTCAGCTTAGTACGTGCTTCTTTGTGCTTCTCTTCCATTGCTTGAAACGTTGCTTTTCGTCGGGCTCGTTGAGCTAATCTTCTCGCCTTGTTACACTTCGCTCGTAACCTGGCTATGGTGTCATTCCACCAATACACCGGTGTATGGACGTTCATGTCGCGCTTCCTCGGCATCGTGGCGTCGCATGCGTTGACGACTCTTCCCATAACCGTTTTCATCTTACTGGTAGCATCCCCGTGGGTGACCACTTCCTTGTGCAGGGCTAACCGGAAGAGGTTCTCCTCGAACATGCTCACTTTCCAGCCAATGGCGTTCGTTCTTTTCGGCAGTTGCCCGCTCCGCTTTTGGAGGTGGGCTTCCCACGTGATTGCCTGATGGTCACTAAGCGTGTACAGACCAGTCACTTTTCAGCTGTCATTGTCTCTCGCTAGGCAGTTGCTGACGAACGTCAGGTCTACAATTGAGCTCGCATTGCCCCTGCAGAAGGTGGGCGAGTTGCCGCTATTGAGTAGGACTAGGTCTAGTGATGCTATAGCCTCGAGCAGGGTGACAAGAAGGGCTTGCCCCTTCTTGTCTGTCTTTTTGCTCCCCCATTCCACTGCCCAAGCATTAAAATCTCCGGTGATTGCGACAGGGTTACGACCGCGGATGTCTCTGCACATTTTGTCTAGGAATTCTTCGAATTCGCGTCATGCTCGGCGGGGCATAGCAACTGTAGAATTGGATGCCTCCTAGCTTTATCCTCACGAAACCTACCTCTGTCCTTTGAATAAACTCCTGGATGGCCAGTTTATTGCAGAACCAGACTACAGCCTTGCCTGTCGCATCTGCCTGCCTGCGATGTTCATCTCGTGCACTCTACTGTTCATAGTGGCCTCTTCGCCGAGCGCATTTTCGATTTTTGAGCATAGGTGAGCCGTCTCTTCGGTGCTCACTTCATCAAGGATAAGAATAAGATCGCCTGCTGCTGTTCTGCGTATCTTATTGACGCTTTTGCCAACCTCTCCCAATGAGGGGTCTTTCTTGACTTTATTCAGGATTTCGGCGTAGGTCGGCTCTCCCTTCTTTTTTATTACCAGCGCATTCGGTAGCGCCGGGGTGCCCCGCGACTTGCGAGGTTTCCTGGCACGTACGGTCTGCCACTCTTGGTTCTCGTTGCTCGTTCCCGAGCCCTGCTTCGTTTGTGTGGGAGGAGGGTGTGCTAGTTCTTTCCTTCTCTTTATCACTTTGACCTCTCTTGACGGCGGAGTACGCTTCTTTCTCGCATCACTGCTGTGCGCGTTTCGTAACGGTGTACGCGTGCTTCCGTCTTGAGTGTTTTCGTCCTGTGGCGTACCTGCTGTCGGTGAGCTCTGGGTTGACGCACTGACTTTTGGTAACGTTATTTTTCTCTGTCGCACAGGAGTGATCGCTCCCTCAGTTCTCCGTACGATGTTGTAGGAGCCGCTTATAGCGCTGGCCAGCCTCCGTATATCACCATGCACGTTGTTCTTGCTCTTGATGAATTCGAGCAGTTCGGTGATCTGCCCTCCCAGCCTGTCGAAGGCCTTCGCCTTTCTGCTTTCCTCAGCTTGGTCTCGAGCCTCGCTTGGTGCATTAGATGTTACAGTGGCCAAGTAAGACACCTCTGCGGTATTGCGGTCGTTCGATGACGACGTCTCGGGGCCCGCTTGCCCACCCCCATCAGACGCCGGTACTGGGGTTCCGTGCCCCTGCACCCTAATCAATATATCCTTCGATGTACTTCCCATGTTGATTTGTTGTCGAGGTTTCTTCCCCGTGTCTGTTTGGTCCACGGGAGGTATTTCCATCGCCTCCTACCCTGTATATCTATATGGACATCTCCATATCCACATCCACATACAGATAGATATCTCTATATGTATATAGATATTTCTACATCCATGTCCACATTTATATAGGCGGGCCTCCCCCTATCCGCCGCCTGGGGACGCGCAACGTAGGGGTTTCAGACTCCCGCTTTGGGTGTGCGCGCGCGCGCGTGTGTGCGTGTGTGTGCGTGTGTGTGCGTGCATGCGTGCGTGTGTGCGTGCGCGCGTGTGTGTGTGTGTGTGTGCGTGTGTGTGTGTGTGTGTGTGCGTGTGTGTGTGTGTGTGTGTGTGTGTGTGTGTGTGTGTGTGTGTGTGTGTGTATCTAGGCCCTGTTCCCTCATTCATCGTTGGATGCCCGACAAGGCCATCGGTGAATGCGTCACAAAATGATTTTTAAATATGCTTTTATTATTTTTATTTTCAATTAAAAGATGGGGCTATGTGGGTTTTTTTAAATTAAAAATAAAAAATTGCAAAAAGGGCCACTATCGCAACACCACCTCCCCATAGTGTTGTATTCTTTCATTTAAATACCCTGTAGGGCATGAGCCAGGAAATTGAAGTCGAGACGTCACACACACGCACACACACACACGCGTAAGTATAACTAAGTCGAGATCATAGCCGAAATTAAAAATGAATATCGGTATGAAAAATCAGAAACAAAAATCGAGATAAAATGATTACGTCTTTTTAAAGTATCGGTTTATTGTATATTTATCGTAGCACCGTTCTTTCTCAAAGTCGTATTAATTTGGGCGTGTGCGTGTGCGGGATCAGCGCTACAACTCGAGCGCCTTGTTTCTCTCTCTCTCTCTCATCGACGCGCTCTATAGTAGGAGATCTCTCTCACTACAGCTCGCGCCATCTCTCTCTCTCTCTCTCTCTCTCTCTCTCTCTCTCTCTCTCTCTCTCTCTCTCTCTTGAGCGTACATACACCTGCGTTGCTCTGCACGCTTATCCTCCTACTCCTCTATTCCTTATTCAAACGCATTTAAAAAATTGTATAGGGGTATTATTTATATCGGTAAGAAATATGTCTCTTTCGGTGAAGACACGCGTCGTCCGAATTTCAGGGTCGAGACATTTTTGCAATTGTCAGCAAAAACGCATAATTTGAGATCTCTACAGAGAAGCTCGCGTTTGTGCGCCGTGCAGGACGATTCAAACTCGTGCACACAATGACCGCGAGCATGTAGAGCCTTCGGAAAGTGTGCTGAAGTGTCAAAATTTGCAAAAGAGGCTTTTTATTCGCTCCGAAGCTTCAGTTGCTCTCCTAATCGCGAAGCGCGGAGAACTTACCTTTTCCTCTGTGAAATTTTTAAAGAATCTGTGACATTTATAAACTTATGTGAACTTTTGAAAAACAGTGTAACATTTATAAAAATTGTGTGGGGTGAGCAAAATGTATTCCGATTGCTCCGAGTTTCCGACGACACCTCTTGCGTGCTGCATGATTGTGTTTTTTCGAAAATGTATTTCTTCTTTTTTCAAAAAAGGAACCACGGACGGCGTCCATCAGTGAGCGTGTGAAAATATTATTTTTAATTCGCTACTTGAAAACTTTATTTATATTTAACTTCCAAACTAGTTATAAAAACTGCGGCAAAAATAATAATTAAATAAAGGGGACCATTATGGCGACAACACCGCTCATCCCCACTCTTACCCCCACTACCTCGTTTGCCCCACCACGGGCCGAGGAGTGGGGATAGGAGTAAAAAAAATTTTTTAAAGGGGCCACTATGGCGACACTACCGTTCCTCCCACTCTTACCCCCCACCACCTCGGCTGCCACCACCACCGGCCGAGGAGTGGGGATAGGAGTGGGGGTCGCCATAGTACCGTCGGTGTGCGCTCTCTATAGCAGGTACGAATATCCACACAATGAGGAGAGGCCGAGTATACGGCTTCTCCCATGTGGGCTGCTGCGCAAAAGATTTTGACAGTTATCAGCATAATTCGCAAACTCCTGCGGTGAGTTCACCGGCGGATGAACTCATCGTGGAGCGAAGCTAAACTGAATCGCTTAGCTTGCACACGTTGCATCTATGCTATCTAAACTCGGTGCTCACCGTCGGATGAGCTCATCGTAGAACGATCGCCCTCACCGTCGGGTGAGCTCATCGTAGAATGATGCATCGGCTACCTCGCACACGTGCAATTATGCTGACCTGTCAAAATCTGCAAAAGATGCCCTTCATACGACTGGCAGCTTCAGTTGCTCTTCAGACTCCGTCGCGCACGTTCGACCAGTCCGCGAAAAATGTATCCCGAGTGCCTCGAGCTCCCTGTGGCGCCGTTTGCGTGCACGCGTTTCCCGCGTCGACGGTTTGGCCGTATATATACGCACAGTGGCGACGGTCGAAACGCACGAGTGGTTGCATGAAGCCCTGTACGCGTTTTACATGCAGCGTCGGGCGGGAGTACGCCTCCCGTTCGATGAAGTTGTGCTGGGAGCGACGTGCTTGATAATCCCCGCGGGTGGCTGTGACGTACTCCACGGGAACATAGTGTCGTGCGACTCCGAGGGATATAGTGAAGTTTTTTTTGTCGATGAGGGGTACAGCGGGTACGTAGACGCAGACTCGCTGTATACCCCCACGCCCTTTCGCGCGTTTGTTGCGGGCTTCGTTATTCAGTACACGATTTCGGGGATCGCGCATCTTGAGGCCATCCCCTTTGTCTCGGACCTGCTCGCGGACCTCGTAGAGAACCGCGTCGTCGTGGCTGTGTCCGAAAACGACACCCCCCTCCCCCGCGTGCGCCTTTACAACGGGGTCGGAATCTCAACGGTGTTAATCGCGGCGTTGAAAGACGGGCCCGAGCCCGTCGCTTTCTACGACGCGGGGTGGCCCGACGATGGGTTCAACGACTCGTTCGAGCCGGGGGGGTGGGAGAACGAGCCGTGACACTCGTGCTCGTGTGTGCGCGCGCGCGCGTGTGTGGGTGTGTGTGTGTGTACCCTCGGAGTTCACCGTCACCAGGAGCAGCAACGGCCTCGGTTAGTAAGACAACTTTATTTCTAAAAAAAACAAAATCTGTCCAAGAACTCATTAGATGATTCCATTATTTGCATCTTTGCATGCTTAAATTCAAAGTATGAGCTTCTTATGATAATGAAGTAAAAAATTTAATTGAGAATGACGTAACATCGTTGTAGAACAAACATTGCATGATTTTCGAAAAGCTGTAGCTTACATCACATTAGTTGAAAATAATCGTAGAGTTATCCGAACAGAAGCAAATTTGAAATCTTTAAGTTTGGAGATACAGCGCTCAAATATTTTTATCATCGACTAATGTCGAATCATCATAAAAAAGTTAATGCCAACAACTTTTTCAAAATTGTGCTGACCTTTGGATATTATGAACATTTAACAGCATGCGCAAGACAGCTGATTGGGGAAAAAATATCTAATGTAAAAGCGGTAAATATGGGAAAAAGGTGGCATCCAGTCAATAATTTCTGAACTCGGAAAATTGTAGAATAAGAAAAATATTGTATAATTACCAAATGCGAAGAAGGCGAACGGGTGGGAGTCGGGAGTAAGAGCCGAAGACGTAAGTTATGGGGAACGAACCGGAAGGAAACAAAGGGGAGAAAACAAATAATTTTATGAACAATTCTGAAAAAATTCGGAAACATTGTTAGCAGCGACTAATGTCGAGACATCATAAAAACGTGAGAGCCAAAAAACTTTTCCAAATTGTGCTGACCTTTGGATAGTATAAACATTTAGAAGCATACGCAAAAAAGGTGAATGGGAAATCTAAGATCTATTGAGGAAAAAATAAACTGACAAAAATATGCAAGGAAGCCAATATATCCGGAAGGAACATTTCGTGGCGGTCGTAAGAGGGTAAAATATAAAAAAAGGTGAAATACAGTCAATAATTTTTGAACCCGGAGAATTCTAAAATAAGAAGAACCCGGAAAAATTACCAAATTACAAGGAGACGAGAGGCTGGGAGTTGGGAGTGAGAGCGGAAGACGCAAGTTATGGGAAACGAATGGGAGAGAACGAGTAATTTTATAAACAATTCGGAAAAAAATAGGAAACATTGTTAGCATCAACTAATGTCGAGTCGTCATGCAAACGTGAGAGCCAAAAATCTTTTCCAAATTTTGCTAACCTTTGGATAGTATAAACATTTAGAAGCATACGCAAGACAGGCGAATGGGGAAAACATATCTCATGATGGGAAAAAAACTGAAAGTAATATGCCAGAAAGCCAATACATGCTGAAGGAAGATTTCGTGGGAGTCGTAAAAGGGGAAAATATGAAAAAAATGTGACATCCAATCAGTTATTTCTGAACTCAAGTTATAGGAAAGGAACGGGAGGGAAAGAAAAAGGGGAAACAAGTATTTTGATGAACAATTCGGAAAAATTAGGAAACATTGTTAGCATCGACTAATTTTGAGTAATTGAAAAGTAAAAGCCGGATGGGAGAAAAAAGACTTTTATGAAGAATTCGAAAATATAATAAGGATGAACTGAACGAGGTGGTGAAGAAAATAAAAAATGAATTTAAAAAATCAACGGAAAGATGGCAGTTCATGGGAAGCATGGGACAGAAGCATGGGACTAGAGGCGTATTTTTGAATTAGGAAAGGCGTTACAGGCGAGAAGGTACGCAAAATCGGGCAAAAATAAAAATGTTTCAGCTCATGATGTCGAAACTGGAGACTTGAAGCGTTAATTTTTCTTCCTGTATAACGCTACGATTATTTTCACCATATTGTAGCCTATCAAAAATCACTACAAAATGTTAGCTTCTTTAACATATTTTCCTTGTTTTGCCTAGTACACGCCGGTGCTTGCTTCAAGCACTGGGAGGAAATACGGCGTTCACACTTCTCTGGATGAATTGTCACATTATTGTCACAGTATCAAAGTCAGTTGAGGGTATTCGAGATAAAGTATTACTCTTAGTATGTGGCATAGGTCCGAAGAGATTGAGCATTTGTAGTGTACTTTGCCGTCAGGCATCGTCCGTCGGGCCGTTTCTCTTCCGAGTTAACGTAGCCTAACGTGACGCCGGTGCTTGCTTCAAGCACTGGGAGGAAATACAGCGTTCATATTCTTTGAGAATAATATTTGCGTTAGAATCAGAATCACATTATGTTCATGGCATTTTTTGAGACCTCCTAAACATTGAAATCGTTGAATTACGATAAATCAGATAATTTTTCAAAGAAAGGGTCATAATGAGGAAGAAGTCAAGTATTTAGTTTTGTTATTTGATCTACACTATTTGAAAAGTATTTAATTAGAAAATCGGGTGTCTCAATTACCAGTATTTTTTTAACGTCTGTCAGTATGATCTTTTTAACACTTGATAAACACTTAATAAATAAACTTAATCATAATTAAAAAGTATATGTACTTCTTAGTTATAATTTTTTAGCTGTCTGCCGTTTCTGCTACTTGCAGAGGGCCACGCACAGTTATGTGCCATGTGGCCATTATTGTTCCTGCGCCGAATGCGCACATCGAGTGTGGGATGAAGGAGAAGAAGCGGAGTATCGATGCCCTATGTGTAGAACGAATTGCACAGCACTTCCGATGCGAATATGGTTCGGGTGATTACATTCCGAAGTGTGATCGATGTAATAATAAAAAACTAAGGAAAAACAAACTGTTGTGTTGGTTTATTTGTTTAATTATCGTATAGATATACCATATAATATGAGAAATTGTATGAGAGAAAAAAGCCGGATACCGTTGGTTGAGGTAGTTCTACCATGACATTTAAATCGAAAAATTCTTTTTCAGTTTTTCTCACATACAAAAAGGTTTGCGGGCTCAAGTTAGTTAAGAAAAGTTGTTGCAAATTGATTAAAGAACAAAATACTCCAAATTTAAGGTAATCGAAGGTAATATATACTTGCTGCACGATTACAAAAATTGCGAAAGTTTTTCTCTTCAAATTTTTTTGAAAAACATTAATAAAGCTTCTTTGATGTTGAATAAAAATGTATGCCAAGTTTATTGATGAAAATGCAACTTTTAACACCCGCTCTTATGAGAGACTACCGAAAATTGTGATTTTTACCAATAAATATCTGAACTTCCGCTTGGTAAAACAATCCAAAACACTGCATATGACATCAAAGAAGATTTATCTAAATTTCCGACAAAATATTAAGGGAATGATATAACGATATAACTGCCTTAAACACGTGGTGATAAATGAAACATATATTCTTCAATCACCAAACTTACATGTTACACCCTCTCGAGCCTTATTTTCAGATCTCCCAATTGTTTATACTGTAACGAGACCCTTTCCGGCCCGTATCTTCTTCCTTCTCGCAGACTCTCTGTACCCCTAGACCTTACGTGACTAGTCTCCAAATTCCTCCTCTACGGCCCTTTTTATCGCTTCTGTTCCCACGGACCCGCCTAGTCAATGCAGCTACTTTTCCTAGAATCCAGGATCACACGTGTGCTCATTTCCCTTGGAATTATCCAGACTATGTCCCAAAAATTTTCCCCACTACGACTACTCTCCCACAGCCGATTTCTTTATAAACACGTCTCGCGATAGTTCTTAAGGCATTAACTCCTAATCTGTACTGGACGAATGTTGTAACCAGCTCCGTTGAATAAATCTTCCTCACGATTCGATTAAAGTGTCAACCGCGTCCTCGCATCCAAAAACCGCGCTTCGCAGCCAAGCTGGCCACCGACCTTCGGAACTACGAAACATCCATTTTCCGACATAACAAAATTAGTGCTAAGTGTGGGGTTCGCCAGCTTTAAGTGTTAGAAGTTTGGAATCTTGGACTACACCAAGAATCAACAAGATAGTTAACATCAACGCTGGATTCGCACAACAAATCGGTGAGTAAAAAATCATTTACTCAATACCGCGAAACTGTGAATATCGCGACCGATTCCGAATCCGGAGCCACTAGCAACATGTTGCTTTCAAACATGAACGAATCCCTAAAGAACGCGATGAATAAAGTGTTCGATCGACAAGAGGATAAAGAAGGACTTGGGCATGAGACAGAGCAACTCTCACGAGCTCCAAGTGTAATCTCAGAAGAACAGTTCGAAAAGATCACGCCGAATGAAGCAATAGAGCTTATTAAAGAATTTGACGGAAAAAATGTCGGGTTTGAGGCATTTGTAGAGTCAATCGAAGACATTGAGATAACAAGTAACGCGACAGGACTATCTACGTCGTTTAATAATCGCGAAAAGAATAATAGGTGACGCGGCGCGTGAATTGCAAGATTACGAAGTCGATACGTACGAACGACTTTACGAAGGACTCCGCATTCTATTCAGTAACCTACAGCCTGTTGGTGTTTTCCATGACAAACGTTCACGCATGTTCCAAGGAAGGAACGAGACCGTCTCAAAATTCACTAACAGATTCCTCGATATCCAAAACCAAGTGCTAGCAGTGCTCGCGAACTCTACTCCAAATGAAAATAAACGAAAACTAATAATCGAGTACGAGAGAGAGCAAGTGTCCTGCAATTATTGCAAACGCATCGGTCATCTCGAACGTGATTGCCGCACCAAGGTATGGGAATCACCAAACCAAAAGAAACCCTGTCACACAGCAATCGGGTTTTCGAAGAGGTGCACCACCACCTCGCCCGCCTTTACGAGTCAACCACTTGCCTGTGGAGGAGATAACCGAGGTCTAGGAAGAGGGGCAATCCCTCGAGTTAACACCGTTGGATGCGCAAAGCGAGTCGTCAGACTCTTCATGCGAGACATACGAGGACCTGGAAGATTTCTACTAGTTACCGGAGCCGCTATCAGCCTTATGAAACTAAGCAGCCTCAAGGGAACTTCACTGGTCGACAAAAAGGTCAGTGCAGAATTTAAAATGGGCAATGATTTACACAAATCATTGTTCGTTACACAACAAGAGTACGAGGGACAAAAACGAATATTTTACGTCGTCCCTGATGACTTTCCTCTCGAGGAGGACGGATTAATCGGCGTCCCCTTTATGGAGCAATATCAAACATACATCGGTATCGGAAAAGACAACTTCCTGCAGTTTAATGGAAAAAGACTCGAGTTCGAACCGCTAATTATCACAATCCCAGCAAGATCCATTCACTTCATCGCCATACCAACAAACATTGCAATTGGACCGGCCCTCACAAGCGAAGAAAATTCAGATTCCATAGTACCTTGCGTATTCGTAGCAAAGGACCATGAAGCCCGAGTGCCAGTAATAAACGACTCGGAAGAACCCAAACGGGTTACGGTAGACTTACTGCGTGGGATACCCTTCAAAGAACTTACCCCTTTACCGGTGGAGGCGCGCCGCGACGCACCGGCGGACGCACTAAGGATTCACGCACTCTCTGACAATTCGTCAGAGAGAATTGGACTGCTCAAAGAAAATGTGCGCTTACAGCACGTGCCACCAGAACTAGCGGAACAGGTGTGGGACATCGTGTCGTCCTACCCCGACGTGTTCGCTCTACCTGGCGACCCACTGCCAGGTACAAAAGCGGTCAAACATCGCATCATTACCAGTGACGATGTACCGATAAAACGTTTGACGATAAACGTCAAACAGTACAGGTATCCTCCGGCACATAAGGAGAAGATCGATCGACATGTGAACGAGATGCTGGAACAAAGACTCATCGAGCCAAGTGAGTCTTCGTACAACGCCCCACTCTGGGTGGTACCAAAAAAACCTGACGCATCAGGAAAGAAAAATGGAGAATTGTCATTGACTTCCGAAAAGTAAATGAGAAAACTGCTCATGATGCGTATCCCTTATCGTGCATCGACGAAATTTTAGACCAATTAGGAAGATCAAAATATTTTTCTGCTTTCGATTTAGCCTCGGCGTTCCACCAAATTTCGATGGACGAACGAGATAAGCAGAAAACAGCCTTCTCGACTCCGTCGGGACATTACCACTACAACAGAATGCCTTTTGGGCTGACAAATGCACCCGCTACGTTCCAGCGCATGATCAACAATGATCTACGGGGGCTTCTCGGCAATACCTGCTTTGTGTACTTCGATGACATAATCATCTATGGCAATACGTTAGAGGAGCATAACAAAAAGTTAATGGATGTCCTGAATCGCCTACGCGAAGCAGATTTGAAGCTGCAACCGGATAAATGCGAAATCCTTCGCCCAAAGATGGAGTTCTTAGGACATGTTACATCTAAAGAAGGAGTGAAGCCAAACCCGAAGAAAACTGAAGCAGTCACAAACTTCCCGGCGCCAAAGGACTCCAAACAAATTGAACAATTTCTCGGACTCGCCGGATACTACCGCAAATTTATAAAAGACTTTAGCAAGATCGCTAAGCCACTGACCGAGTTATTAAAAAAGATGTCACCTGGGTGTGGACAGAAAAACAAGAAAAAGCCTTTCAATTACTGCATACCGCGCTAGCAACTGCCCCTGTACTACAGTATCCCGATTTCACAAAGGAATTTGTCCTGACCACCGATGCCAGTAATCACGCGGTCGGTGCGGTATTATCATAGGGACCGATAGGAAAAGACCGACCGGTCGCTTACTCCTCTCGCACCCTCAACAAGGCAGAGCAACGCTACTCTACCACTGAAAGAGAAATGCTTGCGATTACGTGGGCAACGAAACATTTCCGCCAATGCTTATACGGAACACATTTTAAAATTGTCAAGCCGCTTATCTGGATATTAAAGGCCACTGACCCTCCAACTAATAGCCGCTTGATGCGACTACGAATGAATGTGGAAGAATACGAGTACGAACCTATTTATAAGAAAGGCTCTGTCAACACCAATGCAGACGCTCTTTCTCGTATCTACACTGTAACGACCCGAGGACAACAACGATCGAGGCTCACAGCAGGAGATAAGTCT
Organism: Ophion ellenae; assembly: GCA_963210295.1. Taxonomy (NCBI): domain Eukaryota; kingdom Metazoa; phylum Arthropoda; class Insecta; order Hymenoptera; family Ichneumonidae; genus Ophion; species Ophion ellenae. Next base: position 2,218,673 of record OY723396.1, on the reverse strand, counting down.
ACTCAACACACTAAGGATTGTGACGACGACTATCCAGCACAGGAACAAGAAGAACCATCAATGGAAGATCCACCACTGTACCTGGAATTCGAGTTATCCGAAAACATTCCGTTGTTTCTCGAAATCAGCGAAGACACTCCACCTAGGGACGTTCCTGCTCTAAAAATAGTGGGCGAACCAAACAACGCCACGGATTGCCTTTACATTGATTTTTCCTAGGTCGAAATTAACTGGTACAATCGTATTGCAGCCGTTCTAAGAAACGTAGACAGCACAACGAAAACCCACTTGGGCTGCGACCACCTCCGCGCTCATCTAGGAACAAAAACCCGGATTAAACAAATGATTAATTTCATTTGGTCAGCGCGAAAGAATCGCCCTCCATTGTACTTCTACGACAGAGAACTTTATGAGCCAGGTACCGAAGAGGAGCGTCAGCGCATCATAAAAGAGCACCATGGGGCTCGGCATAGCCAAGACCCTCGACCGCATAAAGGCAGTCGCTACCTGGCCAAACGTACAAAGGGATGTCGAGGATTATATCCGAAGGTGTGACACGTGCCAGAAGATCAAATTGGTGCGCGTACGGCCGCAAGCGGCAGCCGTGATCACAGATACGCCTGAACGTCCGAACGATCAGATCGCGTTGGACCTTGTAGGACCCATTCCCGAATCAACAGATGGATACAAGTACATAATGTCGGTACAGGATCAATTGACGAAGTACATCACGTTGATTCCTCTGAAGACTCAAGATGCTCACACCATTGTAAGCGCACTGGTTGAGCATTTCATTTACATTCACGGTGCACCTAAGAAGATCCACACGGACGGGGGCCGAAATTTCATCAGCCAAACGTTTAAACATCTAGAGAAACTCTTTAGGATTTCTCACATGACGACGAGTACGTTCCATCCTCAGAGCAACGGCAGCCTCGAGAGAGCTCATGGACCAATTAAAGAGCAAATCAAAGCCCTCATCCATGACCACCGCGAGGACCGGGACAAGAAGCTGAAATTCATCTTAATAGCCTACAATACGGCAAAGCACGAAGGTATTGGATTAACACCTTTCGAGATGCAGTTTGGACGAAAGCCAAACGTCCCGAATAGCATCCCCATCCGCCGAACTAATGCCACTATTGACGGATACTCCGAGGGACTTCGAGCGGACCATGAACGGATTTTGAAGAAAGGGCGTAACCACCTAATCGCAGCAAAAGAGCGTTGCAAAGCTTACCAGAACGCTCACATCCATTGGCCTGCCCCAATCTTCAACAAGGGTGACGAAGTTCTCGTTGCTCAGGAACGAGATAAATCTCCACTCGCCCCGAAGTGGGAAGGTCCCGCTATAATTTTCGAACGAACGTCCGATGTTAACTACGAAATTCTACTCAGAAATAGGAAAAAACTAATTCATGTAAATAAACTTAAGCCATATTTACGAAATTAATTATTCTCAAATGTTTAGGGATAGGATGCTGTGGTTTCTCTTGATGCTCGCGTCTAGTTGCCTGGCCAATAAAGTATTTCGAATGGAGCCAGTCTCGTGACCAATCTACCTGGAACATCAGGGGGACGTGGTAATGTTCCACAAAACTTGGACCGTCGTCAACTACGTCGAACTCACTGAGATCAAATTGCAACAAGACGAACTATTCACCATCGGCGATAGGCTATCGACCGTATGTAATGCTACGGAAGGCACAACGAGATGTTTAGAGTCAATAACAATAGAAACTGTACAAAATAGACTGCTCCGAATCGAAGATCGTAGAGTCCGGCTCGTGAACATAATTAATTATACTCTACGTTTTAAGAGAGGAGTGTTTAATTTCATTGGCGACATTAGCAAAATTCTGTCCGGCACCCTCGGAAACTCAGGCGCTGAGTATTGTAATACAGAAATCGATAGAATTCACGAAGACAACACAAAACTAAGTGCCCTAATGCGTAATCAAACCACGATTGTCAAACCTGAGTAGTATGGGGGCCACTATGGCGACCCCCACTCCTACCCCCACTCCTCGGTCGCCGCGGTGGTGGGGATGGAGTGGGGATGGTCGTCCTTATCCCTCCGCCCCTCCACCCTCCTTGGTGTCCGAGGTGGAGGGGATGGAGTGGGGATTCCCCCACGCCCCGCCGGGTGTGGAGGGGGGATGGCCGGAGTGGAGGGTTCGCCATAGTGGTCCCTTTTTATTTTTACTTTATGAAAATTCATTTTTTAGAAATAAAACTATCTTACTCACCGAGGCCGTTGCTGCTCCCGGTGACGGCGAACTCCGAGGGCACACACACACACACATACACACCCAGGCGCGCGCGCGCGCACACACACCAGCACGAGTGTTATGGCTCGTTCTCCCACCCCTCCGGAACGAGTCGTCGAACCCGTCGTCGGGCCACCCCGCGTCGTAAAAAGCAACGGGTTCGGGCCCGTCATTCAACGCGGCGATTAACACCGTCGCGACGTCGACCCCGTTGTACATGCGCACGCGGGGGACGGGGGTGTCGTTTTCGGCCACAGCCACGACGACGCGGTTCTCTACGTAATCCGCGACCAGGTTCGAGACGAAGGGGATGGCCCCAAGATGCGCGATCCCCGAAACCGTGCCCTGTATAACGAGGCCCGAGACAAACGCGCAAAAGGGCGCGGGGCTTACAGCGAGACCGCGTCTACGTACCCGCTGTACCCCTCATCGACAAAAAAAACTTCACTATATCCCTCGGAGTTGCACGACACTATGTTCCCGCGGAGTACGTCACAGCCACCGGCGGGAATAATCACACACATCGTCGAACGGGAGGCGTACTCCTGCCCGACGCTGCACATAAAACGCGTACAGGGCTTCACGCAACCACTCGTGCGTTTCGCCCGTCGCCACTGTGCGTATATATACGGCCAAGCCGTCGACGCGGGAAACGCGGCACGCGAACGGCGCCACAGGGAGCTCGAGGCACTCGGGATACATTTTCGCGGACTGGTGGAACGCGCGCGACGGAGTCTGAAGAACAACTGAAGCTGCCAGTCGTATGAAGGGCCTCTTTTGCAAATGTTGACAGGTCAGCATAATTGCACGTGTGCGAGGTAGGTGATGCATCGTTCTACGATGAGCTCACCTGACCGTGAGCGCGATCGTTCTACGATGAGCTCATCCGACGGTGAGCACAGAGCTTAGATAGCATAGATGCACGTGTACAAGCTAAGCGATGCAGTTTAGCTTCGCTCCGCGATGAGTTCATCGGCCGGTGAACTCACCGCAGGAGTTTGCGAATTATGCTGATAACTGTCAAAATCTTTTGCGCAGCAGCCGACATGGGAGAAGCCGTATTCTCGGCCTCTCCTCTTTGTGCGGATATTTGTACCTGCTATAGAGCGCGCACATCGACGGGCACGAGCATACGTGTGTCGTGGCATCGGGCCGCTTGATGAAACGAATTCAAAATAGAATTAAAAACCAGATATAGAAATTGACATTGAAATGAAAATTCCAAACTCGAAACCATCATTGAAATGAAAATTCAAATGAATGTTCTCAAGCTATATTCTTTTTGAAAATAAAAGTTGAAATCAAGGTTCCCAAGCGCAAGCGATATACTTTTAGAACGTCTTGAGATTTCGTCCCCGAGCGTTCGTACTCAGTCGATATTTCACGAAATTGAAATAAAAAATGAAAAAGGAAATAAAAATTTGCTATCGTAATAAAATACCGTTAAAAAAAATCAAAGTCGACATAAAAGGAATCGAAATAAAAATCGGTGTTCTCTTCGGGTCATTCGTTCGTTCCGTTCACTCGATCGTTCGTTCGATCATTCGTTTCATCGTTCATTACCCTCGTTTGATCGTTCCTTTGTTACGAACGAACGAACACCTCAGTCCAACTTAGGGGTGTTAATTATCAGGACAAACTCTCTATGTTCGTTGAAAAAAATCATATATCGAAAAACAAAATTTCTTTGCGCAATCCCTCCTGTTGACATGAAAAAGAACCTTGCGGTCGTTGGTTCGTTTGATCGTTCAATGCGTTCGCACGTTCGTTCGTTCGATGCGTTCGCTCGTTCGTTCGCTTAATCTTTCGTTCGTTAACCCGTTGCGCCCGTTCACTCGATCGTTCGTTCGTTGCGTTCGCTCGATCGTTCGTTCGTTCGTTGCGTTCGCTCGATCGTTCATTCGCGCTTGACGATTCGAATGTTTATCGCTTCACTGGAGAATCGACTCATCATACAGTCGCAGTCACCGCTTTCCTCACCATCATCGCAAAGAATAAATTATCGCGGTGCTCGAACAATGGAAAATAAAATTCTTCGCGTAATCACTGCTGTTTGATAAAACACCTCGGCGTAACCTTCACTATCGGCCGCTATCACCTCACCATGATACACTGCACACGTACCCGGTATGACAACGGTACATGAGCGCCCAGGCACAAGCTCCTCGTGAGACAGGAGAACACACCGCTTCGCGTCTATGTAAACGTTCTCGGGGAGCGATCAAACGAACGTAGAAAGTAAGCTGCTTTTAGATATTAAAAAGTAGTGATTGGCCGAGGAATTTTCTTTTCGATTCATAGTTGTTTGTGAACGAAAATCGAGCGTTTTTTCGCCCAATAACAACGCAACGAACGAGTGAAAGAACGGATCGTCCGGTCGTTCGCTCGTTCGTCCGTTAAACAAACGAAATATGGAATGCACGCAACGAACGATCGAGTGAACGCAGCGAGTAAATGAAGGAACAAGCGATCGAAAGTTCGAAGGATCGCACAATCGGAATACCGAACGAACGAGCGCATCAACCGGTCCATCGAACGAACGAATAAACAAACGAACACCGTAGTTCCAAGTAGTGGTATCGATTGTCAGGGATACACATGTTCGTTGAAAAACCATGCATCGAAAAAAAATTCTCCGCGTAATCCCTGCTGTTTGATATGTAAAAGAACCTTGTGTTCGTTGTTTCGTTCGATCGTTCAATGCGTTCAATGCGTTCGTTCGCTCGATCGTTCGCTTAAGGACGCAACGGGTTAAAGAAAGATCGAGCGAACGCATTGAACGATCGAACGAACCAACGAACACAAGGATCTTTTACATATCAAACAGCAGTGATTACGCGAATGATTTTATTTTCCATTGTTCGAGCACCGCGATAATTTATTCTCTGCGATGATGGTGAGGAAAGCAGTGACTGCGACTGTATGATGAGTCGGTTCTCCAGTGAATCGATTAACATTTGAATCGTCAAGCGCGAATGAACGATCGAACGAGCGCAACGAACGAACGAACGATCGAGCGAACGAGCGCAACGGGTTAACGAACGAAAGATTAAACGAGGGTAATGAACGATGAAACGAACGATCGAACGAGCGCAACGAACGAACGATCGAGTGAACGAAACGAACGAATGACCCGAAGAGAACACCGATTTTGATTTCGATTCCTTTTATGTCGATTTTGATTTTTTTACGATATTTTATTACGATAGCAATTTTTTATTTCGTTTTCCATTTTTTATTTCAATTTCGTGAAATATCGACTGAGTACACGCTCGGGGACGAAATCTCAAGACTTTCTAAAAGTATATCGCTTGAGAACATTCATTTGAATTTTCATTTCAATGACGGTTTCGATTTTGGAATTTGTATTTCAATGTCAATTTCTATATCTGGTTTTAAATTCTATTTTGAATTCGTTTCATAAAAATGAACGAACGAACGCACAGAAGGATAGAACGACCGCAACGAACGAGTGATTGAACACAAGCTTCTTTTGCATATGAAAATGCAGTGATTGAACGAAGGAATTAGACAACGAAAGATCGAACAAGCGTAATAAACGTTGGAACGAACGATCGAAAGAGCGCTACGAACGAACGAACGATCGAGCGAACGCAACGAACGCAGGAGCGATTAAATGAACGATCGAGCGAACGAACGAACGATCGATCGGACGCAACGGGTTAACGAAAGATCGAGCGAACGCATCGAACGAACGTGTGAACGCATTGAACGATCGAACGAACCAACGAACACAAGGTTCTTTTACATATAAAACAGCAGTGATTACGTGAAGAATTTTATTTTCCATTGTTCGAGCACTGCGACAATTTATTCTCTGCGATGATGGTGAGGAAAGCAGTGACTGCGACTGTATGATGAGTCGGTTCTTCAGTGAAGCGATTAACATTCGGATCGTCAAGCGCGAATGAACGGTCGAACGAGCGCAACGAACGAACGAACGATCGAGCGAACGCAACGAACGAACGATCGAGTGAATGGGCGCAACGGGTTAACGAACGAAAGATTAAGCGAAGGAACGAGCGAACGCATCGAACGAACGAACGTGCGAACGCATTGAACGATCAAACGAACCAACGACCGCAAGGTTTAATCGTCAAGCGCGAATGAACGATCGAGCGAGCGCAACGAACGAACGAACGATCGAGCGAACGCAACGAACGAACGATCGAGTGAACGGGCGCAACGGGTTAACGAACGAAAGATTAAGCGAACGAACGAGCGAACGCATCGAACGAACGAACGTGCGAACGCATTGAACGATCAAACGAACCAACGACCGCAAGGTTCTTTTTCATGTCAACAGGAGGGATTGCGCAAAGAAATTTTGTTTTTCGATATATGATTTTTTTCAACGAACATAGAGAGTTTGTCCTGATAATTAACACCCCTACGTTGGACTGAGGTGTTCGTTCGTTCGTAACAAAGGAAAGATCAAACGAGGGTAATGAACGATGAAACGAATGATCGAACGAACGATCGAGTGAACAAAACGAACGAATGACCCGAAGAGAACACCGATTTTTATTTCGATTCCTTTTATGTCGACTTTGATTTTTTTTAACGGTATTTTATTACGATAGCAAATTTTTATTTCCTTTTTCATTTTTTATTTCAATTTCGTGAAATATCGACTGAGTACGAACGCTCGGGAACGAAATCTCAAGACGTTCTAAAAGTATATCGCTTGAGGTTGAGAACTTTGATTTCAACTTTTATTTTCCTAAAAAATATAGCTTGAAAACACTCATTTGAATTTTCATTTCAATGATGGTTTCGAGTTTGGAATTTTTATTTCAATGTCAATTTCTATATCTGGTTTTCAATTCTATTTTGAATTCGTTTCATCAAGCGGCCCGATGCCACGACATACGTATGCTCGTGCCCGTCGGTGTGCGCGCTCTATAGCATGTACGAATATCCGCACAAAGAGGAGATGCCGAGAATACGGCTTCTCCCTTGCGGGACTGCTACGAGAGCGCGTATGTGTGTGTCTGCCAGAAAGCGGCCCGATTCCACGTCCAACGTACGCTCGTGTCCGTCGGTGTGCGCGCTCTATAGCAGGTACGAATATTCACACAAAGAGGACAGGCCGAGAATACGGCTTCTCCCATGCGGGCTGCTGCGCAAAAGATTTTGACAGTTATCAGCATAATTCGCAAACTTCTGCGGTGAGTTCACCGGTGGATGAACTCATCGCGGAGCGAAGCTAAACTGTATCGCTCAGCTTGCACACGTGCATCTCTGCTATCTAAACTCTGTGCTCACCGTCGGGTGAGCTCATCGTAGAACGATGCATCGGCTACCGCGCACACGTGCAATTATGCTGACCTGTCAAAATCTGCAAAAGATGCTCTTCATACGACTGGCAGCTTCAGTTGCTCTTCAGACTCCGTCGCGTGTGTCTCATCTTCTGTTCCATCAGTCCGTGTTCGCGAAAAATGTATCTCGGGTGCCGCGAGCTCCCTGTGGCGCCGTTCGCGTGCCGCGTTTCCCGCGTCGACGGATTGGCCGTATATATACGTACAGTGGCGACGGCCGAAACGCACGAGTGGTTGCGTGAAGCCCGGTACGCGTTTTACGTGCAGCGTCGGGCGGGAGTACGCCTCCCGTTCGACGATGTTGTGCCGGGAGCGTCGTGCGTAATAATCCCCACGGGCGGATGTGACGTACTCCGCGGGAACATAGTTTCGTGCGACTCCGAGGGATACAGTGAAGTTTTTTTTGTTGATGAGGGGTACAGTGGATACGTAGACGCGGACTCGCTGTATACCCCGGCGCCCTTTTGTGCGATTGTCGCGGGCTTCGTTATACAGTGCACGGTTTCGGGGATCGCGCATCTTGACACCATCCCCTTCGTCGCGAACCTGCTGGCGGACCTCGTAGAAAACCGCGTCGTCGTGGCTGTGGCCGAAAACGGCACCCTCCTCCCCTGCGTGCGCATGTACAACGGGGTCGACGTCGCGACGGTGCTAATCGCGGCGTTGACCGATGGGCGCGAATCCGTCGCTTTTTACGACGCGGGGTGGCCCGATGACGGTATCGACGACTCGATCCGGAGGGGTGGGGAACGAGCCGTGATACTCGTGCTCGTCTGTGCCCGCGCGCGCGCGCGTGTGTATGGGTGTGTATGTGTGTACCCTCGGAGTTCACCGTCACCGGAGCAGCAACGACCTCGGTGAGTAAGATAGTTTTATTTCTAAAAAATGAATTTCCATAAAGTAAAAAGAAAAGGAGCCACTATGGCGAACCCTCCACTCCGGCCATCCCCCCTTCACACCCCGCGGGGCGTGGGGGGAAGCCCCACTCCATCCCCTCCACCTCGGATACCGAGGTAGGGAGCGGTGGGGGAGCGGTGGGGGGATAACGACGACCATCCCCACCACCTCGGCTACCGAGGAGTGGCGGTAGGAGTGGGGATGAGGAGTGGGGGTCGCCATAGTGGCCCCCATACTACTAACCTGTAATCTCAACTCTTTCTGGCTGAATAGAAAGTTTGCGCAAAGAAACCGATCACCTTCGTAAGGCAATGTACAGTATAGGTTACCAAACAGCGAATGATACTCGCAATATCATCATCAGCACCCTTCTGGAAACCATCGCTATATCATCATCAGCACACTTCTGGAAACCATCATCGATGAATATAGCGAAAATCTTAACAATGTACCCAATGCCGTAAATGATGGAAAGCAAGAAAATGTACATCCACAAATTCTCAGCCCAACAGATCTAATTATAGCTCTCCGCACCATCCGAGAAAATACGATTTCTAGTGATACACACCCTGTACGGCTAGAAGAAGGAATAGAAATAAGCGAAATAAGCGTCATGATTGTTAACAACCGCTTTGCTAACGTCATCAAAGTTCCAGTGGTCGAAAATAATGTATTGCATGCATACCGACTAATACCCATACTCCAACAAAAGTCATCCGGCAATTCCTTTTACAATTTGAATCCACCCGACACGATAATCATCATCAATAATTAAATACTTGTTTACACCTAGTAATGAAAACGATCTCGCTGGCTGTAAAACGCTGGGTCCGAAATTACTTTGTAAAAGACAGAATCCAGATTACGCCATCAACATTCCCAATAGCTGCGAAGCCGTCATACTTCAAAGACAAACTGATATTTCCGATTCACAGATTCAGATATTATTAATTAATTTAGCGAAGTCCCTATGGATTCAATTAAAAAGTGGAAATTCTTGGATTGTAACCTCAATCACTCCCGAAATACTTCACATTATCTGTGACGACCATAAAATCCGACAGACCACCCTACACGGAACCAACAGAATAACACTTTCAGGGACTTGCCTTGGACAGACTGACAATATTGTCATTAGACCCAGACTCAAAGAAAAAAATATACAGACAACGGACGTAATTGTAAACAAGACGATCAAGACTCCCAAACTCGATGACATATTGAGTAACTACTCTGTATCCCTGGACGACTTACAGGTGACTACTTTAGGAAAGCCCACGCATATTGACGCAACGCAACTGAAATTCCTTGGACAAACATTAGACGAAGTATGAGAAGAAGCTGAATAAATTGGATGCCGTCGACGAAACAAATCATTTTCCGAAGCAGCTAACGACGGACTGAAATACCTTGGATATGCGTGCATCTGTATTGTAGCCTTAGTGTTAGCCTTTAAGACAGGTCTATGTACGTGTTTAGGCAACCTGATAGTTAAATTTTTGGCGTGTACCTTTTCACCCTATATCAATGTGTACACCAATTGTTTCCATACGAATACCACCGAGAGCATCATTTACGAAACTCATTATCCACCCTTCCAGAAAATCCATCCATCCAGAAAAACTTATCTTATCAAACCGAATCCGACCCTCCGATACTCGCTCGACTATACGGCATACCAATAGACGTAACCTGCATACCCTAAGGCGTAGAAAATCCAATGACCACTCTATGGATTTTCTAAAATAAGGGGGGAGGTGTAACGAGACCCTTTTCGGCCCGTATCTTCTTCCTTCTCGCAGACTCTCTGTACCCCTAGACCGCACCCCCGCGCTATAAATGATCGTTTCCTGGACTGCACTTCGACCCGATGCCTTGTACTCCGTCCCCGACTTTCCCAGGACACAGGTATAATCGACTGCATTCCAATCTTTCTTCACACACCTTACGTGACTAGTCCCCAAATTCCTGCTCTACGGCCCTTTTTATCGCTTCTGTTCCCACGGACCCGCCTAGTCGGTGCAGCAGCTTTTCCTAGAATCCGGGATCACACGTGTGCTCATTTGCCTTGGAATTTTCCAGACTCTGTCCCAAAAATCCTCCCCACTACGACCACTCTCCCACGGCCGATTTCTTTATTAACACCTCTCGCGATAGTTCTTAAGGCATTAACTCCTAAACTCTACTGGATGAATGTTGAAACCACCTCCGTTGAATAAATCTTCCTCACGATTCGATTAAAGTGTCAACCGCGTCCTCGCATCCAAAAACCGCGCTTCGAAGCCAAGCTGGCCACCGACCTTCGTAACTAAGAAAAATCCATTTTCGGACATAACAATACTCTCTTCCCTCCATTCTCTTCACATTTCTTTTTGTTTATCTTCCGTTTTCCCCCCGTTTTCATGTTTTTATTATGATGCTAAGAACTCCAATTACGGTCCTTTGCAAAATAAAAATAAAACGTTCTAGACAATTTGGCTATTTCAACCCACATCATCTGTCCATTCTTGTCGCTATTTTTTCGTTCGCTATTTCTTTCATTCGCTATCTTTCCATTCGCTATTTGGATCCGTCAATATTTTCATTTTCTCTGTTTTTATTGTCGATGCATTGACTTTTATTACTATTAACCAGTCTTATTTTTTAATATAAAAAATACTGACAATTGACTTCATGCAAATCTATATAGTTTTAATTAAAAATATAAACGATACAAAAATGTATTTTTGAAATTTGTAGGTGTTCAAATAAATAGCTTTTCGATAAACGTTCATTCGATTAAATCTTTCGTCGTGAATTAAAGTTTCAAATGACTCAGTGTTCGTTACCTGATATTCGAAATAAAATAAAATTCTATTTATCAGTTGTTCTATATTCTGCCGTTCAAAGTTTTTATCCTCACCCTCATTTTTATGGGTTACTGGCAATTGGTGGTAGCATTCTTCCAGTCTTATTAATGTTACTTCGATAGGTATACATTTGACTATGTGTACAACCTCGCCTGCAATGGCGGCCATGTAGCCTAGTCCTTCCATTAATCTGTATGCAAAATCACCAGGAGCTTGCGTCGCGAGAGGTAGACTGGAAGGATTTGGCGTTCTCGATTACATTGATGGACAAGTATGTCGTAATAGAGAGTTTGGATTTGTTGACGAATATGACGTTCCACATAGATAAATTTCGAATTAACATAAGCGAATATGTTGGCAATTGGTAATTGTTCACGGGAGACGAACGCGTTTAACTTCGAAATATGATATATAAATAGTCTTGGGTGTTCTGTACCGATTATTTCACAGTGCCAATGCTGTTCAACCTCTCTACGCGCGAGGGTAAAAGTTATGACCTTTGACGTTACTGAGTACAGTATTTGGGTTCCACCGGATTCGGCTTTCCGTGCCTTGGTCGCTGTGCCTTCGAAAAGTATTCCATATTGTTCAAAACCACAAGTTCCATGTGGAGTTGTTCCCAGAAGGTGTGTCTACCTTCGGGATCTTCACAGAAGGTGTAAAGTAATGGGCAAGTAAATCCGGATTTAAGCCGAATCTGGTTTGAGTCGACAATTACTTGCGTGACGTATTCTCTTAATGTAATTTTGACGGATCCTTGTACAACAACGTTTTCCCAAGTTCCGTCCGGGTCAGAATATGATGTACCGCTGCATTCGCCACTATTTTTGACATGGCCAGCTATAGTGAGACTGCTAACGGTAGTATGATTTGGTTTTATTCCTGTTATCAGTGTTCGTCCTATGCGTGTTGAACCATGTTTGTGCATGCCCTTGTAGGTATCTCGACTAACGGTTTCTCAGTTTTCAGCTTGACCGTTACTGACGATTGACACGTGCGAATACATACCGGAGTAGTATATCGTTCGGAGAATTTCTTCTTTACATTATATTACTCGTGTTTCGGAATAGTCATTCAGTTGTAACGATTGTATGTATTGCTTGGTTCCTTCTACTTTCGGAGGGATAATATTGCATTCGTCGATATCAAGTAGTGACAGTGTCATTATGTTCGTTGCGCTCGATCCACAATCCTATCCCACCATGGTAATCGCAGGCGGGATAAGGCGCAATATTATTATTACCAGCAAGAGAGACATCTGGAAATGTTAAGCATTATTGTGATTGTTAATCGATTCATGGACTGAGAATCATTAAATATATTGGGAAGGTGGTTTATTTATTAGGATGGAAGTCGGGTTCATCACTTGCTGTTTTTTTGCGTTTCGTCTTTCTTTTTATGGTTTCGGCATTTATGTGTGAATACTGTAATCTATTTTCGTGAACTATTCGTGTCTTGTTGTTGTATTCCATTTTTACATTACCCTTACTTAATTTTTCTAAGACCTTAGGTGGTCCTGAGTAATGAGCTCCAAGTTTACCAGGATTCGGTGGTAATTATCGTATATTAAAACGTTTTTACATACTTTATATACTTAGCGATTGAAATTTGAAGTTCACGCAAATATTCTTTAATTCCCTTACGCTTCCTCTAGGATTTTCCGATATGAAAAATAATGATCCGGGATACTCGCCTTTAATAACTAGAGCAAAGTGATATTTTTTTCCAACTTTGATACGATAGGCAAAGTCTCTTATTACGTCTCAGCCTCCACTTTTTTCTCTATTTTTTTGAAACCACGATGGTAAATACGCACGATAGCAGCACCCTCACTCATCGATCAAAAACCTATATTTATTTAACGCTAAGCGAGCGATCGCCGAAACGTACCACAAGACCAAAAGCGAAACCGTCGCACGTAGATCTCCACGCATAAACATAGCCAACGACAGACAAATTTCAGAGAGGAGCGTACTCGCAGCCTCGAAAGAGAATCCTACGCCTAGAGCACTCGATCAAAATGCAGGGACCGAACTACGCCACAATCCTACCTTGTCCTAAGACCCAAACAATCCTACGAGGAAAACTCGCTTGCGTCAGAACACGTCACCCGGTCATATCGCAAGATCCACGAAACCTCAGTCGCTGAACCCGATCCTCGGACATAGAACAATGGCCGCATTCACCATAGCGGTAACCTAATAAGTACATGAACAAAACTATTCCCACGCATAACGCCGACCTATCACGTAAGTCAGCGGGCATTCTTACAATTCCAATCACTACGAAGCTCTGATCCGAAAATGCATTCCCCTAAAAAAGCTCCTTCCCCGACAACCAGACTTTCCTAATTTTCATATCACGAAGGAGCAGACACTCTGTATTCGAACTCCGAACTGAACAGTCGACTTACAAGGCTAAACCCTTTCGCTCTGCGTTTCCGTGTACTCATTGTACGAGTAACTATCTTTGTACCGAAATTATAAGTTTGTAAGAGTTAAACGTAATACACGTGAACTACGTGAATTAAGACAAAATGTACGCGTCTGAACATTTATTTAATCAACAATTAATCCATCGGGCGGATCCAACTCTCTTACCAGAATTACGCACCTCAAATTCGTATCAATCCAAATTGTTATTAAACTGTGTTCGGAAATCACGCGGAAGCCAAACAAAGACTCACTGCGCATTCTAATTCAATTCGAACTTTCGCGCTCTAAATCGGCAACCTCGCGAGTCCCACCTAAATCTCCCTCCGGGACGTAACAGTTTGGTATACAATAAAACTAGTAGCAGCGGAAAAAAAGAAAAAACCTTCAAATAAATTACCCATCAGTAATAAAACTGATGGCAGCGGTAAAACAAAGAGACAATTCATCGGCTATAATACTGTCGACATCCATCCGGTGTCGTTGAATAAACGGATCACGAACGCCGAATAATCTATCGTGCAAAAATGAAAAAAAAAATAAAAAAAAGACTGTTCCGTGTGAAACGAACAAGTACTCCACACCAACGTCGCACCGAGATCAACACAAGGGACGCAGAGCCATAAATTAATGAAGGGCGCAAGGCCGAAGAGCAGACCCGAGCCAGCGACGCACACCCGGACTGCTGGTCAAAACACCAGCCGCACCTCACGATAAGTCAAGTAGCCTGACACTACTTGTTTGCAACCAAACATCATTGGCACGAGCGAGCTACAAGATCATCACTGAGTAAGTCATAAACTCATAATGTCTGTACCAATCCAAATGGAGACTTCGGAAGCCCATCACCCAGCTCAACAAAGTCAAATCTACCCATCACAGACAACGATCACACCATCAAATGCGCATAACTATTATGAAGCGTCTTTCGAAAATAATATATATCCACTACACGCTAATCATCGAGATTTCACAAGATCGATTCGATGTTCGATGGGACCCCGAGTTCGATGGGACGCCTAAAACATGTTAAACCATTTTTTGAGCTATTGCGATAACGCGAAAGAATTCATCCCAGCTGTAGGCGAAAGATTAATAGTCACACTCTTAAAGAGTAAATGCAACGGAATCGCTTGCGATAATCTTGAAAGCTTTACAATAACAACAATCGATGAGTTCACAGACATCCTAAAACGAAAATTCATCCCTTCCAAACCCCCTCTCACCTGGATCACGGAAATGAGCACATTTTCCGAAAAAGATAAAGGAACGGTACTCAGCTTCTACAGTAGACTAAACACTCACTTGAAAAAGACAAACCAAGCCATCGAGAATTCGAACTTATGTTCCATCGAAGAAGCGAATATTTTCGCGGAAGACACAGCGACTGATCAATTTCGAAGAGGTCTTAACGCCGCCTATCGCCTCCATATAACGCGCAAACGGTACCCAAATCTCGAAAGCATTTTCAAACAAGCAACGGATATCGAAAAAATGTTAGGACCAATCGACCCCGAAAATACACAATCGACTTGCCTACCAATTCAACCTTTCAACAAATCAAATAGTCAAAACGAAAACAAACCCGGAAGCTCAACCTTTCGTGCAAACCCGAGCAAATTCTGCAATTATTGCCGAAAGACAAACCACACAACAAATTATTGCTACCTTCTGGCAGAAGACAACTCACCAAAAGATGCTACAAGCAGAAGTAACATATCATGCAGCTATTTTAAAAAACCGGGCCACTTCATAAATCAATGCCGTAAACGAGCATATAATAATGGGAGAAAAGACGAGGCTCAAACCGGAAAACAGCCGGGAAACGAGTCAACGACCCCTCGACCAGGCGTCTCGACGGGCCCAAACACCCAAGGACGCCAGGCACAGTAGAATCGGAAACGAAACAAAAAATCCTCCGAGCCTCTTGTAACCTGAGCACACGAACGAATAACTACCAATCACCCACAATTAGCATTGAATCGGAAGATCTCAAGAAAACGCAAACATTATTTCTCGCAGATTCAGGCTCACAATTAAATTTGATCAAGAGCGAAAATATTTGTCACCCAAATCTCATAAACAATCTCATAATTTACGAATTATACAGAATTTCAAATTTCAAATTAACATCGCAATTCATTACTAGTCCGTAACATTCAATGTTGTCCCGGACGACTTCCCTGTTGAATTCGACGCAATCCTCGGTCATGAAACAATCAGAGAAAGTAAAGGTAGAATCGACTGGGAAGGGCGATACGTACGAGTCAATAACGTGGACATCCCATTTACAAACACAGAATCATTTTTTCTGCGGGCCAGACAGAAAACGATCATGTTCATTCGAGTCCCGTTCCCGTAATTTCACTCTATCCCGTAATTTCACTCTATCCTTTCGATATGAGTACAGGCGAGAACGATCAAGAGGATGACCACACCGCGAATACACAGACCCTAGAGCACAAAAACCCTTGGACGCGAGAAAACCGTGCCAACGGAGTAATGAGTCTTTTGCGGCGTAATACGGTATCTACACTTGTAGAAGAATACGTAGACCTCTTTCATCTACCTGGTGAACCCCTCCGCTTAACGATCGAATGCAAACATCGAATTCCCACTGTAGACGATCGACCGGTCAATACAAGACAATACAGACATTCGCCATTCCAAAGACCGGAAAGAAAAAAACAAATTAACGATCTGCTACAATTAAATATCATTGAACCCTCGAAGTCACCGTATAATTCACCAGTTTGGATAGTTCCGAAAAAAGCAGACTCAAAAGGCAATAAACAATGGAGACTCGTAATCAATTTCAGAAAATTAAACGATGTCACAATAGGAGATGCTTACCCCCTGCCGTTAATAACAGACATCCTTGACCAACTCGGCGATGCGAAGTAGTTCTCCATTTTTGACCTAGCATCTGGCTTTCGTCAGATAGAAATGGATCCGAAAGACAAATACAAAACAGCCTTTACGACCCCTCACGGTCATTACGAATTCCATTCGGATTGAAAAATGCACCAGCCACATTCCAACGATTGATGGACCTTATTCTAAAAGTGTTACAGGGTAACGATTTACTCGTATATCTAGACGACATAGTAATCTACGCACGATCAATCAAAGATCAAATTTAGAAAACTTGCGGAAAGATTACTTAACGCAAATGTAACTCTCCAAACGGATAAATGCGAATTCTTAAGAACCGAAGTAAGATATATGGGACATCAAATCTCTGCAGATGGATTAAAACCCGATCCAAAAAACATCGAAGCCGTGAGAGAATTCAAAATACCGAAAACTCCAAAGAACATAAAAGAATTCCTAGATCTAGCTGGATACTATCGCCGCTTCATACAAAATTTCGCAGCAATTGCAAAACCCCTTTCGGATCTCACTAGCAAAAATTTTGAATGTCATTGGACATCTCAACATCAATTAGCATTCGAAACATTGCGAGACGGGCTATGCTCAACACCGATTCTCCAATACCCAAATTTCTCGGAACCTTTCATCGTAACAACCGACGCATCCAACTATGCCGTCGGCCGAATACTTTCGCAAGGGAAAGTCGGAGAAGACCCCATGGTCGTAGCCGCTTCAAGGGTCCTTAACAAGGCCGAAAGAAATTATTCCACTTTAGAAGAAGAAATGGTCGCTGTGATGTTTTCCTTAAAACCTTCCGACCCTATCTTTATAGCAGGCCATTCACCCTACTGACCGACCACCGGCCACTCGTCTGGGTAAACTCTATGAACGACCCGACGTCACGCGTACTGAGATGGAGAGAAAGATTAAAAGAGTTCGATTTCACAATCCAGTACAAGCCAGGAAGAGTTAATACAAACGCCGATGCACTTTCTCGAAATCCAATAACTCTCCCTATCAAATTCAAATGGCGTACTAACGACACCCCATACGGAAGAAAAACCCTACATCCAAACCCAGGCATCGCGAGAACATATTCGTCATTGGATCCAAGCGCCAATAATAAGAAACTCAAAAAATCGAAAACTACTTCGGAGGATGACAAGACGAATGCTTCCCCACTAAATCATTCAATATCTATTCCTCGAGCAACCGACTTCACAGATACGGCAATTCCGAGAGAAACGTACGTGAGTCCCGTTGCAGAGCGAACGAAATTCAAAATCAAACAATCTCGATTCCCCAAACAAGCAACCTTACAGATACGGCAATTCCGAGAGAAACGTATGTAAGCCTGCTTGCCAAAGGATCAAATCTAACTCAAAGTGACCGGCCTGATCAACCGATCATCAAAGACCTCAACAAAAAGAGGCCACGTAACAAATCAAATTCTTCGGAGATACAAGAATCAAATTCCTCAGAGCATCAAAAATCAAATCCTCCAAAACACCAAAAAACAAACTCTTCAGAGCATCGAAGATCAAGTTCTTCAAAGCAACCATCATCAGATTCCTCGACCTGGATGAAGGCTTTTCGAACGAAGATAGAAAATCAACAGATGAAAGTCATAAAAGTCAAGTCACGAGACCCCCAACTACCAACGTAGAACAGCGCTCGGACGATGTAACAGCCATCGCCAAAAAAGGGGAACCAGTCCTTTTAGCCACTCGTAAATCCTCCAGACCGCGAAAAACCCAAAAATGTTTTTGCTGCCCTGATGCAAGCAATCCCGCACATACTAGTGCCCCACGTGCACAAGTAGCGAAGGGTAAAAAAAGGCCACCCAGGAGTACTTCACAAGCAAAAATAATCAGGAATTCTCCGGGCCAAGAACAACCCCCAGCCACTCTTCCAAACGTTGCAAACGCCAACACCTCCGAAAACGAATCTTTTCATCAACAAGAAAATGCTCCCTCCCTGACACCATTCAATAATTCCCCCCCTACGATAGAAAACGGAAACGACAATAGCGGAAACGAATAATGGAAACAAATACCAATGAAGAGGAGCCAATAAACAACAACAAGCAGCGAATGGAATTCATTAACGTCATCGTAACAAGAGACAACATCGAAATGACAAAAAACAATTACATTTGTTTCATTTCTGCCGATGGCACAGTCTCGAACGATATCGACAAACGATTAATCGAGATGGGCTTGCTAAAAAATATATCCCCAACTAACACCTTCGAAATCGGACAAGTCCTCATATCGGGAATACCAAAGAAACGAGTATTTGCCCTAGTAGCACAGGAAAACTCCACATCATCCTTAACGAGAGAAAATCTTACCAAATCCCTCCGAAATCTGAAAACAACGATGGTAGAATTGAACGTCAAATCAGCAGCATTTTCTCAGAAGCGCAGTAACCTTAACGACTCAGCATGGGCAAAAATAAAAAGCATTATTCGAGAAAGTTTCGCGGATACCGAAATCCAAATAAAAATCTGCCGCGACGAAATTACTGTCCCACCAGAACAAGACAGGCTCGACATCATAAAATAATGCCACGAATCTCCAATAGCAGGTCATAAGGGCGTGACCAAAACATACAACAGAATCCGACAACAATATTTTTAGGACAATCTCAAAAAACAAGTAGAAGATTACATTCGTCAATGCGCCAGTTGCCAGAGGAAAAAGTTAATGAGAATTGAAACCAAACAACCCATGGTGATTACAGATACTCCGATCAGTGTATTCGACAAAATTACAATGGATATAGTCGGACCGATAACCCCAGAATCTGAACTTGGTCACCGCTTCATATTAACAATTCAGGACAACCTCTCGAAATTTTCATTTGCAATTCCGCTGAAAAGCGCGACCGCGCACGAAATCGCTTACGCACTAGTCACGGAATTCATATGCTTATTCGGATGTCCGAAAGTAATATTGGCAGACCAAGGTGCAGCCTTCATCGGCCGTGTAATGAAACAATTAACGAGGATCCTAAAAATCAAGTAAACTAAAACGACAGCATTCCATCCACAATCAAATGGATCGCTCGGACGAAGTCACCAAGTGCTCACGGATTACCTGAAACATGACACCAATAAAAAAGATTGGCATAAGTGGTTACAGCTGGCAACTTTCGCATACAATACAAGCGTACACGAAGGCACGAAATACACACCATTTCAGGTAGTCCTAGGCAAAGTCGCACGACTACCCTAAAAATTTTCATATCTCGACGAAATCTTAACGAACGACGAGCACGTGAACAATCTTGCGCATCATTTACAAGAAGTTCGACAATTAGCTCGCAACAACCTCGAAAATGCCAAACAAAAATCCAAAACTCACTAGGATAAGAAAATCAACCCCGTAAAATTCCAAATCGGAGATCAAATCTACCTGATTAAAAATCCGCGAATAGAAAAATTTGACGACAACTACTTAGGTCCTTATGAGATAACACAAACTTTCCCAGACCAAAACGATATCAAAATTGCGTTAACAAACAATAAACGAAAAATTATCCATTGTGATCGGGCTAAACTAGCACGCTAATGAATCAATCTCGCAAACTCGAAGCCCGATGTACTCAGACCTGCACGACTCCTTCCACATCATCTAAGCTCATCTATCGCGCCCCACCGAACTCGCCTTCCACAAAATAGGTTAAAACATGCGACTATTACTTAAAACATACTTTAGCAAATAGGATAAAAATCATACGACTATCACTTGAAGACATACGTTAACAATGCGTAGAATAAAATCAAAATATATACATACCTTTTCTTCTTCGTTTACCCGGGTGGATGTACACCAGATAGAATCTAGGAATAAAATTAATCAAAGCGAAATGTAACTTCTCGTAAACATTATGGTACTGCATTATGGTACTGTATCAAATAACAAAACAATACCTATCTACCACTATACTTAAGCTACATTGTAAATCGATCAATGATGATGCCAGCTCACAAATCGTGCGACCATATCTTTCGATTACAATTATAACTGAATTTAATTGAGCGAGACGCTCAATCTTGAAGGAGGGAGGTGTTACGTCCCAGCCGTCACTTTTTTTCTCCATTTTTTTGAAACCACGATGGTAAATACGCACGATAGCAGCACCCTCACTCATCGATCAAAAACCTATATTTCTTTAACGCTAAGCGAGTGCTAGCCGAAACGTACCACAAGACCAAGAGCGAAACCGTCGCACGTAGGTCCCCACGCATAAACATAGCTAACGACAGACAAATTTAAGAGAGGAGCGTACTCGGAACATCGGAAGAGAAACCTACGCCTAGAGCACTCGAACAAAATGCAGGGACCGAACTACGCCACAATCCTACCTTGTCCTAAGACCCAAACAATCCCACGAGGAAAACTCGCTTGCGTCAGAACACGTCACCCGGTCATATCGCAAGACCCACGAAACCTCGGTCGCTGAACCCGATCCTCGGACATAGAACAATGGCCGCATTCACCATAGCAGTGACCTAATAAGTAGATGAGCAAAACTATTCCCACGCATGACGCCGACCTATCACGTAAGTCAGCGTACATTCTCACGATTGATTAACCAATCACTAAGAAGCTCTGATCCGGAAATGCATTCCCCGAAAAAAGCTCCTTCCCCTACAACCGGACTTTCCTAATTTTCATATCACGAAGGAGCAGACACTCTGTATTCGAACTCCGAACTGAACAGTCGACTTACAAGGCTAAACCCTTTCGCTCTGCGTTTCCGTGTAATCATTGTACGAGTAACTATCTTTGTACCGAAATTGTAAGTTTGTAAGAGTTAACCGTAATAAACGTGAACTACGTGAATTAAGACAAAATCTACGCGTCTGAACATTTATTTGATCAACGATCAATCCATCGGACGGATCCAACTCTCTTACCAGAATCACGCACCTCAAATTCGTCTCAATCCAAATTGTTATTAAACTGTGTTCGGAACTCACGCGGAAGCCAAACAAAGACTCACGGCGCAAGCTAATTCAGTTCGAACTTTCGTGCTCTAAATCGGCAATCTCGCCAGTCCCACCTAAATCTCCCTCCGGAACGTAACATTCTGTCAGAGTGTTCCAAGAAGGTAGCTAATTTATTTTTTGCAATTTTTGTGATCCAGGATCACAAGGATTTCCTTGAGAATCGATAAAATAAACTAGATTATCGTTACGGAAATGAAACAATTCTTTTGTCTCCATACAATTAGCGATTTTAAATCGGGACGTCGTCGGGTCCCTTGCAGGAAGATCCGCGTTTTCGGAGGTCAATGGATTATTGGAACTGGCGTCTGAGTCTGTGGAGGTATCGAAATTTCGGTCAGTGTGTTTTCGGGAAAAGTAAAAAGGCTGTGCCTTGCGCTGGCTAGGGCCCTCAGCTGTTTTCGGATCATTGGCCTTCACAGGCCTTCTGGCGCGTGTCGGCTTAAGTACCTCGGCTTCTATTTCCTGGTGTCGAGGTTTGGGATGCAAGTCTGAATGTTTAGGGATAGATGCATTGACCAAGGACATGGTTTCTTCGCTCGATGTTTCATTTTTCTGTTGCGTTGCTTTCCCTAATTCCGGAGGTACATTGTTTTTTGCTTGCGAGCGAGTAACAACGTTAATTTTTTCTTCATAAGGAATATGATGGATTTGGGCTTGAGTTGTGAAGGTCGTAGGGCTTTCAGGTTTTTTATTATTATTGACAATCTCCTCTACTTTATATAGGGAATCCTGTATCATGACTTTTGATTTTTCAGCTTAACCTAGTTGACCATTGATTATCGTTTTTACTTCTTCTAATCTCTTTATTGGGTTTCGCGATAGTGCATCGGCATTCGAATTAAATGTACCGGGTTTGTAGATGACTTCATAATCGAATTCAGAAAGTTTGAGTCGCGATTTGAGCACACGTGCGTTAGCGTCTTTAGCGGTTCTGAACCAAACTAAGGGCTTGTGATCTGTAACGAGAGTGAACCTTCTGCCATAAATATAAGGTCGGAAGGCTTTTACGCTGTGAACGATTGCCATAGCTTCCTTCTCGTATGTATCATACCGAAGGGTTGCACCGCGTACCACACGCGATGTGTATGCTATGGGTTTATCTTTTCCGATTTTGCCTTGTGATAGGACTTCGCCTAAAGCGTATCCGGAAGCATCAGCAGTGATAATAAATGGTTTGTCGAAATCGGGGTACTGGAGGATAGGAGCTTCGCATAATTTATTTTTAAGTATTTCGAAAGCTGTTTGCGTTTTGTTTGTCCATACAAAGTCAGTTTTATCTTCTAAGAGATGAGTCAAGAGCTTCGCGATTTTTGAGAAGTCTTTAATGAATCTGCGGTAATATCTAGTCAAACCTAGGAATTGCCGAATATTTTTAACGTTCTTTGGAAGAGGAAATTCTTTCACTGCTGCTAATTTGTCAGGATCTGGCTTTAATCCATCTTTTCCAATTATGTGGTCGAGTTAAGTTACTTCCGGCCTAAGAAATTCGCATTTGTCCGGCTGCAATTTCAGATTAGCGTTTTGTAACCGTTCCATTAAATGGTGAATTTTGTCACCGTGTTCCTTTAAATCTTTTGCGTAAACAACGATGTCATAGACAAATAGGGATACTCCTAGGAGTTCACTAAGGACAACGACCATTGAGCGCTGGAAGGTTGTTGGAGCATTTTTAAGCCCAAAAGGCATTTGAGCGAACTTGCTCGTATTGCGTGGAGAAGGCTATCTTTAGTTTATCTGCAGGGTTCATTTCTATCTGGTGGAAGCCAGATGCTATATCGAATATGGAAAAATAAGCTGCATGTCCCAATTGATCTAAGATGTCAGTAATATTCGGTAGTGGATAGGAATCGTCAATTGTTTTTTCATTAATGGTGTTACATCCTAGCAAATGTGCCTTCTCTCAGTTATTCCCAATATCCTCATTTGCCGTCATAAGCGTATTAAATGTATTAATCTAAGAATAAGACGCATAACAGCATTAAACGGAACTTGCGTACGTTCCACGAGCATATTTTTCGTCTATTTTATTCAGTCGGTCCGCCTCGTGTTATAACCTCGCATTTCTTCAAGGCGTAAATATCGAACTCCCAGAAAGAAATACGAGGCACCACTCGAACGCACTTCGCGCACCCAATATATTCTTTTGATATGAGATGTCACCACAGTCATAATTTAACATAACACAAATCATGCGCATGCTTAGGTCTCAGATACCGAACTCTATATCCCATGCGCTTTTTCGCCGAAACACGGGACAAAGGTCCACTGCCTTCGATGCGTGCGATTCTATATAAGGAATGATCGAGATCGATTCTGCGAATCATGAATATCGCGACCAATCACGCTAAAACCTTAAAGTTCCTTCTCCCACAAATTATCCCATCTTAATTTTCTCGTCAAGAAAGACTTCCTTCCGCAAGTCAGTCTCCCGACAATCGTCATCAAATACAGATCTCAGTCTCGCAAAATCTTCCATCAAATTAATTTCACTTCTTAATCTTGTTCTGACAGAATTCGAAGTGTAGTACGGGTATCATAGAGTTTCGAATATTATACATCTTCGGGTTTTGACCGAAGTGTCGTATAAACGTTTAGTCGACTCTCGCGGCCTCGAGTCCGTAAAATAGTTCAAGTGCTGTTTACTACGCGTATATATATAAATACTCCCAGCGCCCCAAAAGTCTGGTGCTGGTGATCGCTTTCCGAACGCTAAGCGTGGCGTCCCTCAACGAGGTCCTTATCTGCGAGCGTCAACCGATATCCTTGCGAGCGTACCTACACACTGATACACTCCCAAACACAGCGACCAATGTAAGCGACAAATTTCATTGTATGTTAATCCGATTGTTCCCCCGACTTCATAGTTATTTTCATTGTCATTGTGTCTGTATAAGTAACTTTATTAATCCAATCACTTATTTGTAATAAACCTTTAGTTAAGTTTGTACAAATTTGTCGGATTATTTTTCGATACCAAATCACTGCATGATTTCCTAATTTCAACTCATTCCAAGCACTACCCCTTTTTACCCTCATCCCGTGCTATTGCGCTTGTCGTAGGCAAAAAGGAGGGAATCAAAAAAATATATTCCCACGTCCCTTCCGGACGTGACATATTAATTTTTGGGGGCTCGTCCGGGATATTAAAAAGGGAATGTGCCGATTGATCCAATGTCCGGGAACGAATGAACAGCTAGTTCATTGAATTTAAATATCTCTGACAACTTAGGTGAACCATCGGGTTATTCTTTGAGGAGTTCTGACGCTCAATTGCTACCTGGTCTCGAACCTAAGAAACGACCAGTAAAAAAATTAGAATTACCCCAAAAACTCGGTAACAAAAACACAACAGACATGGCGCTAGGTACAAATCAGTCACTCGCTTACGTATATTTAAGGGAAGCTATCGAAATGGTCCCGGATTTTGACGGGAAAGGTAGCTCCTTCTCAGATGTTGTAGCCGGATGCGAAGACGCATTGGCGTCGCTTCCGCCCGGATCCGAAGCACGGTTTGTGAGAGTAATTCGAAACAAATTAAAGGGTCAGGTTAAGAAGGTCATCCGGTCGTCCACGTTCGAAACCGTAAAATCTCTTCTGCAGTTATTAAAGAAACTACATGCTCCGAACAAATCTGAGGTGCAACTGTTGGGAGAACTCAGTCACATTTTTCAAAGAAGCGTTGAAACCGT
The DNA here is from genome assembly GCA_963210295.1 of Ophion ellenae. NCBI lineage: Eukaryota > Metazoa > Arthropoda > Insecta > Hymenoptera > Ichneumonidae > Ophion > Ophion ellenae. The sequence goes on along the minus strand of OY723396.1, from coordinate 2,193,300 downwards.
GAGAGATTGTTCCACTGCAATTAGGGATAAAGCTAAGGAAAGACTCGACGCTCAACCAGCATCCCAAAACGGCACGGAAAGTGCCGCTCACAGAAAAACATTAGACGGCTATTTCCTCTCGTGTTTCAAACGCGGGCTAAGGCTGGAGATAGAACAGCGTCTCTCTCGGTGCGACGATATCTCGACCGCTATAGATCATGAGATCGAAATCGAACGCGACTTGGAAGCCCGTAAGGAACTTCTCTCGTCCTCTGTTAGATCCGTTCCGAACAAATCGGTAACAACCTGTAACATCCGTAAAAAAGACGACCATTCGAGCGAAGCTTGCCGATTTGTGACAATCACATGCCAAAAATGCAACAGTAGAGGTCACAAAGCCAATCAATGTGTAAATAATCAAATCGCTCAAAAATCGGTCACGTGTCAAATTCGCGATAAACCCGGTCACATCGCGAAAAATTGCTACGTTAACCAAAAATCTTCAAATTTTTCTGGCAATCAATCACACCGCTCGCCTGGTCCTCAATGCCCACTCTGTCATAAGCAGGGTTATACCGCGGATCGATGTTTTAAATTTCGAAACAATCCCCCGAATTCTAATCCGCCATCCTATCGGTATTGCAAAAAGGTCGGGCACACTATGGAAAACTGTCGTGATCGCGATTTTAATAATTCGCGTAATCAGTCGGGAAACGGGCCGAGTGCCCCTCGGACTGACGCACCGAGCGGCCCGCTCACTCAAACGCGTCAAGCGAACGCCGTCTTTCTCGGGGAGCCAAACGAAACTATCCGACATACGCAATAAAGTCCGAAAATTTCAACACATTGCCCTCGGTATATTTCGGAGCATTACCGGGAAAAGGGCCAATTTCGATGCTATTAGACAGCGGTGCCATCCCCAATTTGATAAAAAAAAGGCATATACAAAAAATATGGTAGACATCAACGAAGAAGATGTCATTAAATTAACCGGCATATCCGAATTACCGGTCTTTGGACTAGGGAGCGTGCGACTTCGCGTATTCGATTTCGAATCGCTATTTCACATTATACCCGACAGTGTGCCGCTTTCCTACCTTAGTCTGCTGGGGTCTTCATATCTTTATGAAACCAAGTCCAATATCAATTACCGAACGAAATCTCTCGAGTGTGGGGATAAATCATGGCCTTGCGAAAAAAGAACCTAACCCGACGAGGTGATAGAAATCCCCGCGCGTTCGGAAACGCCCTTCTTCGTGAAGGTAAAATACAGCATAATAAAAGAGGGAAACCTCTCGCCTTTGAAAATCCGTCAAGGGTATTCGTCGGCGATTGCCTGGTGACAATCATCGACGGAAAGGCTCATTTGAAGGTTTATAATACGATAAATGACGCTGTCCAAACTGATCGTCCCAGTTGTGGAGCTGCAGGAATTCGACGCTATCGAAGACCTGTCAGAAAATACTTCCAGTTCAGACTGTACGACAGTTTCAAATTCTCGTTCAATCCCTCGTGACCCTCCTAATCCGAGCGTAAATTGCACGATGATTGCGCCGATCCAGAGCCCGAAAGTGGCCAATTCCAAAATTTCGATGACAAATGTCGAATCAAATAACAAGTCTTGTAGCGAGGAAAGAACGAGAATCAACATCAATGAAAATAAAAATTTCAGTCAAATTCCGAGCCAAAAAAACAAAAGCCGACAAAAATAAAAACGCGAAAAACACAAAAATGAAATCGATCGAAAATTGAAAAATCGAGGTCAATCGTAACGAACGGATAAACAATGAAACAAATCGAAATAAAAGTAAAAAATCGAGTCAAAACGTGATCTGCGTTCCTGCCTCTGAATCACCATCGCGCATAGAGAAAATCAATTCAGACCGCTCAAAAATAATAAAAAGTCTCTTGCGATTCAACCACCTTGCAAAAACCGAATTAGAACATGTCGAAAAAATGATCAAACAATATTCAAACATATTCCATGTAAAGGGCGAACCTCTAGAAGCCCCACATGTGCTTCGACATAAGATCCCAAGGGTCGACGACCTGCCGATAAACACTAAACAGTATCGGTTCCCCCAAGCGCTCAAGGGCGAAGTCCAGCGTCAAGTGGACGAGCTATTAGAAACAATAGTCATAAGCCACTCGGAATCTCCAAACAACAGTCCCGTTTGGATAGTCCCGAAAAAACCAGACTCCAACCGTAACAAACGTTGGCGAATAGTAATTGACTTTCGTACTTCGAACCTAAAAACAATCGGTGATTCATATCCCCTACCCAACATCACAGATATACTGGATCAGTTGGATCGCGCGAATTATTTTTCAGTGTTCGATTTAGCATCCAGTTTCCACCAGATCGAAATGAATCATGAAGATAAATCGAAAACCGCTTTCTCTACCCCACATGGGCACTACGAATTTTCAAGAATGCCATTCGGGCTTAAAAAAGGCCCCGGCAACCTTCCAGCGCTTAACGGATGGGTGGATGGAGGAGTGGACTCCAAGGAGTATCCCTCTTTGTTTATCTCGACGATATCGTAGTGTATGCCAGAGACCTAGAGGAGCACGGTAAAAATATTCACGAACTGATGGAACTATTGCGCAAAGCCAATCTCCAACTACAGCCGGATAAATGCGAATTTCTCCATCCAGAAGTCAGGTACCTAGGGCACATAATCGGTAAAGACGGACTTAAACCAGACCCGAGCAAACTCTCAGCCGTCAAGCATTTCCCTTTACCCAAAAATATCAAAAAATATTCGCCAATTTTTGGGCCTAACCGGTTATTATCATAGGTTTATCAAAGACTTCTCCAAAATCGCGAAACCCCTAACTCGCCTCTTAGAAGACAAGGTTGAATTGAAATGGACTGACGAAGAGCAAAAAGCTTTTGATATCCTAAGGGATAAATCATGCGAAGCTCCTATTCTCCAATACCCCGATTTCGAAAAACCGTTTATTATAACAACGGATGCTTCTCGAAATCCATTCATCACAAGGAGACCTAAGGGATAAATTATGCGAAGCTCCTATTCTCCAATACCCCGATTTCGAAAAACCGTTTATTATAACAACGGATGCTTCTTCGAAATCCATTCATCACAAGGAGAAATCGGAAAAGACAAGCCGATAGCTTATACGTCGTGCGTACTGCGAGGAGCGTACCTTCAGTACGGCACGTACAAAAAAAAGCAATGGCAATCATTCATAGCGTAAAAGCCTTCCGACCGTATATCTATGGTAGGAAATTCACGCTTGTAACGGATGACAAACCTTTGGTTTGGTTTAAGACCGCCAAAGACGCGAACGCACGCGTTCTCAAATGGCGACTCAAGCTGTCCGAATACGATTACGATGTCGTATACAAACCGGGCACACTAAATTCAAACGCTGACGCATTGTCGCGTAATGCAATCGAACAACCAGAAGAATCCAAAATAGCCGCCCATTGCAAACACGAAGAAATGAAAAAATTTAAAAACGCGCCACAGGAGATAACTCATTCAAAAACGAAATCCAGTAGCAGTGAAGAAGAAGGTGCGAATCCCATTCAAATTACGACACGGGTCGAAATCCATTCATTTCCGGAATCCAAAAAAATAAATGTCGTCATCCGTGCTCAGGCAAGGGAGACTGTACTATCCGATCCAGATACAATAATACAAGCATACGAAACGCTCGATGACGTTAGTGGGTCAAGTACCGATGCGCCTGCTGTCGAGAAGGCCGACGCACGCCCCGCGTCTCACCATCGTACACGACGACCTCGCAAGGCCGTGAACTACGAGGAGAGTAGTGACGACGAGACGGAGGCCGATGTAATAAGACCGTACGCGTCACCCAACATAAGAAGGCCGTCGGCTCAAAAACATTCAATGGGCCGAACCAGCGCAAAGCACCTCCTATCTCTCACTCCAAAACCTCCACCGGATCCAATTTCCTCCAATTCGGATAATTCGACAAATTCAGATTTCAGCTCTCTCAATTCAGAACTTTCTGAAGACGAGATCCCTCCAACGGAGGAAAAAAAAATATCAGAACTTCAAATCGCTAATTGCAACACGACTAAGGAATTGTTCCATTTTTGAAACGATCACCTAGTGTCTTTTGTCGATTCAGCTGGCAAACCATGTGACTCTGGAGCACAAAAGTTGTTAGAATTAAACAAACTTCCCCTCTGGAAAGATTTGACGGTTGGCCAAGCTTGCAGCAAAAAAGTTGAAAGAAAATATCACATCACCCTCGTTATCGAAAGCGAGTATCCACGATCATTATCGTTCGTATCAGAGAACACTAAAGAAAGCGTAAAGGAATTACGAGATCTTTGCGAAATTCTCGAACTTGAATCATGGAGTATTTGCCAAACGAATCATGTCGAACACATAGTATGGAACGACATTATGAACATCATAAATGAATCCTTTAAGAATAGTCGAGTAAAGATAATCATTTGTCTGGGAACTCTACGCTACGTGCCAATTGAAAAACGAGATTCGATTTTTTTTAAATGCATAAGTCCCCAATCTGAAGACATAAGGGTGTTTCAAAAACGTACAATAGAATCAAGCGCGAATATTTCTGGGAAGATTTAAAGTCAGACATCCAAAAAAGAGTGCAGCAATGCTTAGAATGTCAATTGAAGAAATTGGTCCGAGTCAAAACCAAACAACCGATGATAATAACGGACACTCCCGGAACCGTTTTTGAGAAAATATCAATGGATATTGTTGGACCTATGCAACGCGCGTCAAATCAAAACGAGTATATTCTCACGATCCAAGACCCCCTCTCAAAATATTGTGTCGCAATTCCGCTTCCAAATGCACTGGCGTCTACGGTCGCTGATGCATTCATAAAAAGATTCATTTGCATTTTCGGTGCGCCAAAAGTGCTATTAGCAGACCAAGGAAGCAATTTTTGAGCGGTCTCATGAGAAGGGTCGCAAAACGTTTCCGCATTAAGCGATGTAGGACAACGGCGTTCCACCCGTAGTCCAATGGTGCCCTCGAAAGATCTCACCACGTATTAACCGAATTTTGGAAGCAATACACCGATAAGGATAACGAGTGGGATCAATGGCTAGAATTGGCAATGCTCTCGTACAATACTAGCGTACGAAGTACAATACTACAATACGAAGTACACTCCCTATAAGGTAGTCTTCGGCAAAGTTGCAAGAGTCCCATCGAGCGAACCGCTTCGGAAATCAGATCAGCTACCCACATATCGCGGTTATTTAATTGAATTGATCACTCGTATAAACGGAATCCAAAACATTGCGTACGAAAACCTAGTCTCATCCAAACAAGGCTCAAAAAAATATTACGAAAAAAACGTGAATCCTAAAAGTTTTAAGGTAGGAGATTTCGTCTACCTTCAAAGGGGGCCCAAACCGGGTAAACTCGGGGATCACTATACCGGACCACATAAGGTCCTAGAAAAATTGAAAAAGGGTAATGTAAGAACCCAGTACGACAACAAAACATGAGTGGTTCACGAAAATCGCCTGCGATATTCGTATATTAACGTCGAAGCCAAACCCAAAAGAAAAAGAAAGCCAACCAGAGTCGACGAAGCCGATTTTAATCCTAATTAAATAAGTAATAATAATAATTATCCTGTTTTTCAGATGGCTGTTATCAATTATTGTCGTCTAACGATATCACCTGTGCACTTGCAACCAGAGAACTAGATCAAAATTTCTAGTTACAGTATCATCAGTAAAGAACATCCGAAATTGTTTATGTTTAAAACTCGCCGAACTAACTGCTTCACAATTCAAGAGAGATTTCCAGTCACGAACTTAGAATTGCTTACACCAATTCGAAATTCATATACGTAGCCATTATTTTATATTAGAAAAGCATTATATTAGGATATGCATACCCAACAGTATAGCAAAGAGCGCCAAATGTTCCAAACAAGTTTGTTATTAGCGGTCCAAGCCTCGGACAAATTGTATGCAATTTAGGAAAGAAACCGAGTTATATAGCGATACTTGCTGGCGAAAGAGTACACGTTATTCAATATACAGGGTGACTTTTTAAGGTGGACAGGTGTTTTTAGAGGGTCTTGCGCGGTGATTTTGCGACTGAAAAAAATATGAATTTTAATGGTTTTTCACGCTTTCTTTGAAAAAAAATATATCGTATTTTTGCCATGATTAGCATTTGCCAGAGAAAATAGCGTATTCTGGAAAAGAATAAAAAATCCATTTTGCGTGCAGGAGAATGAAGTTCATAAAATTCCGAATACGGGACACTCCCGAAAAACTTTATTTGTGCTCCCCGTCATGGAGAAAAAAATTATCAAACATACGATTAAAGTGTATAAATCGGAATTTAATCAGTGGAACAAACGAGCTAAGTCAGGCACGACAGTGCTATAGGAAGTGCTAGTCTGCTGACGTCACAGCTGCAACTTCCGAATGGTCGGCTGTCACAGGAAGTTGGTTCAGAGTCCGATGATACGCGGTCGAGCCGAGGGACCTGAATGTGTCCCTATCTGAGAACTTGATTCAAAATAATGTCAATTCATAAAATGTTCGAGGATTCCGTGCACTGAAAATACGATTTTCAATCATTTGCGATTCGCTAACAACTTTTGGAATAAATGATTCTAGCAATACATTTTAAAGTAATTTGACGTGGAATTATTAATTTTTACCAAATATTACAAGATTTTTGTTTTTTAATGTTGCATAAATTATCTTTACATGTTGTAGTTACAGAATTTTTTAATATTTTATGAAAAAGTCAAAAATAAAAGTGCTGGTATAATTTAACAAAAAATAATAATATCACGCGAAATTACTTTAAAATGTATTGATAGAATTATTTATTGCGAAAGTTATTAGCGGATCGCAAATGAAGAGGAATATTGTTTGCGGACCATGAAATCCGCAAACATTTTCGAAATTGACATTATTTCCTATAAAGTTCGCAATCTATAGATCAACTTCAATCGATTATCTTAAACCTCAATCCATAAAGGTATTTCAGGCACATTAATCCCGTGAAACTGGGTCGTTTTCGTTTTTGCACTGCCAAACCAACAATTGTCAATGGAAAAAATTTGAAAAAAATCATGGTCGATCTTTAAACCGTACTTCAACAGGAATAATAAAGTTGTTTTGTTCCTTATTTTCGATTTTTTGAAAATAAATATAAAGTGAAGAAAATGATCTTGGGCGGCATGAAAACGACGCAGGTTTACGAATCGCGGGTTAGCATTTGCTCCGCAATGGGTCAGATTGAGTCGAGAAATCTGACGATGCTGCGACAACGACGGAAGGAGCATTATTTATTTATCAAAGATAGAATCAGTGCTCACAACGGTTCTCGGAGCACCGATCGGACATTCCTGACACTACTGGCCCGAATTCGTCTCCGATTTTATCTTATTTTCGGTCAGATTGGGTCGAGATGTGTGACGATCCTGCGACAGCGAGGGAAGGAGCATTATTTATTTAACAAAGATAAAATCGGTGTTCGAAACGTTTCTAGGAGCCTCAATCGGAAATTCCTGATAGTACTGCCCCGAATCCGTCTCCGATTTTATCTTATTTCCGGTCAAATTGAGTCGAGAAGTCGGACGAGCAGCGAGAACGACGGTAGGAGCTTTCTTTATTGAACAAAGATAAAATCGGTGCTCGGAATGGTTCTCGGAGCCTTGATCGGACATTCCCGACATTACTGCCCCGAATTCGTCTCCGATTTTATCCTACTTCCGGTCAGATTGGGTCGAGAAGTCTGACGATGCCGCGAGAACGACGCTAGGAGCTTTGTTTATTTAACAAAGATAAAATCGGTGCTCGGAATGGTTCCCGGGGCCTCGATCGGACATTACCGATATTACTGCACCGAATTCGTCTCCGATTTTATCCTACTTCCGGTCAGATTGGGTCGAGAAGTCTGACGATGCCGCGAGAACGACGCTAGGAGCTTTGTTTATTCAACAAAGATAAAATCGGTGCTCGGAATGGTTCCCCGGGCCTCGATCGGACATTCCCGATATTACTGCCCCGAATTCGTCTCCGATTTTATCTTACTTCCGGTCAGATTGGGTCGAGAAGTCTGACGATGCCGCGAGAACGACGCTAGGAGCTTTGTTTAATTAACAAAGATAAAATCGGTGCTCGGAATGGTTCCCGGGGCCTCGATCGGACATTCCCGATATTACTGTCCCGAATTCGTCTCCGATTTTATCCTACTTCCGGTCAGATTGGGTCGAGTGGGTTGACGATGCCGCGAGAACGACGGTAGGAGGTTTGTTTATGAAACAAAGATAAAATCGGTGCTCGGAATGGTTCCCGGGGCCTCGATCGGACATTTCCGATACTACTGCCCCCAATTCGTCTCCGATCTTATCTTACTTCCGGTCCGATTGGATCAAGAAGGTTGACGATGCCGCGAGAACGACGGTAGGAGCTTTGTTTATTTAACAAATATAAAATCGGTGCTCGGAATGGTTCCCGGGGCCTTGATCGGACATTCCCGATACTACTGCCCCGAATTCGTCTCCGATTTCATCTTACTTCCGGTCAGATTGGGTCAAGAAGTGTGAAGATGCGGCGAGAACGACGGTAGGAGCTTTGTTTATTTAACAAAGATAAAATCGGTGCTCGGAATGGTTCCCGGGGCCTTGATTGGACATTCCCGATACTACTGCCTCGAATTCGTCTCCGATTTTATCTTACTTCCGGTCAGATTGGGTCAAGAAGTGTGACGATGCGGCGAGAACGACGGTAGGAGCTTTGTTTATTTAACAAAGATAAAATCGGTGCTCGGAATGGTTCCCGGGGCCTCGATCGGACATTCCCGATACTACTGTCCCGAATCCGTCTCCGATTTTATCCTACTTTCAGTCAGATTGGGTCGAGAAGTCTGACGATGCGGCGAGAACGACGCTAGGAGGTTTGTTTATTTGACAAAGATAAAATCGGTGCTCGGAATGGTTCCCGGGGCCTCGATCGGACATTCTCGATATTACTGCCCCGAGTTAGGCTCGGATTTTATCCTACTTCCGGTCAGATTGGGTCGAGAAGTCTGACGATGCCGCGAGAACGACGCTAGGAGCTTTGTTTATTTAACAAAGATAAAATCGGTGCTCGGAAGGGTTCCCGGGGCCTCGATCGGGCATTCCCGATATTACTGCCCCGAATTCGTCTCCGATTTTATCGTACTTCCGGTCAGATTGGGTCGAGAAGTCTGACGATGCCGCGAGAACGACGCTAGGAGCTTTGTTTATTTAACAAAGATAAAATCGGTGCTCGGAATGGTTCCCGAGGCCTCGATCGGACATTCTCGATATCACTGCCCCGAATTAGGCTCCGATTTTATCCTACTTCCGGTCAGATTGGATCGATAAGCCTGACGATGCCGCGAGAACGACGCTTGGAGCTTTGTTTATTTAACAAAGATAAAATCGGTGCTCGGGATGGTTCCCGGGGCCTCGATCGGACATTCCCGATACTACTGCCCCCGAAACGTCTCCGATTTTATCTTACTTCCGGTCAGATTGGGTTAAGAAGTCTGACGATGCCGCGAAAACGACGCTAGGAGCTTCGTTTATTTAACAAAGATAAAATCGATGCTCGGAATGGTTCCCGGGGACTCGATTGGGCATTCCCGATATTACTGCCCCCAATTCGTCTCCGATTTTATCGTACTTCCGGTCAGAATAGATAAGGAAGTCTGACGACGCCGCGGGAACGACGGAAGGAGCATTGTTTATTTAACAACAATAAAATCGGTGCTCGGAATGGTTCCCGGGGCCTCGATCGGACATGCCCGATACTACTGCCCCGAATTCGTCTCCGATTTGATCTTACTCCCAGTCAGATTGGGTCAAGAAGTCTGACGATGCCGCGAGAACGACGGTAGGAGCTTTGTTTATTTAACAAAGATAAAATCGGTGCTCGGAATGGTTCTCGAAGCCTTGATCGGACATTCCCGATATTACTGCCCCGAATTCGTCTCCGATTTTATCCTACTTTCGGTCAGATTGGGTCGAGAAGTCTGACGATGCCGCGAGAACGACGCTAGGAGCTTTGTTTAATTAACAAAGATAAAATCGGTGCTCGGAATGGTTCCCGGGGCCTCGATCGGACATTCGCGATATTACTGCCCCGAATTCGTCTCCGATTTTATCCTACTTCCGGTCAGATTGGGTCGAGAAGTCTGACGATGCCGCGAGAACGACGCTAGGAGCTTTATTTATTTAACAAAGATAAAATCGGTGCTGGGAATGGTTCCCGGGGCCTCGATCAGACATTTCCGATAGTACTGCCCCCAATTCGTCTCCGATGTTATCTTACTTCCGGTCAGATTGGATCAAGAAGTGTGACGATGCCGCGAGAACGACGGTAGGAGCTTTGTTTATTTAACAAAGATAAAATCGGTGCTCGGAATGGTTCCCGGAGCCTTGATCGGACATTCCCGATACTACTGCCCCGAATTCGTCTCCAATTTTATCTTACTTCCGGTCAGATTGGGTTAAGAAGTCTGACGATGCCGCGAAAACGACGCTAGGAGCTTCGTTTATTTAACAAAGATAAAATCGATGCTCGGAATGGTTCCCGGGGGCTCGATTGGGCATTCCCGATATTACTGCCCTCAATTCGTCGCCGATTTTATCGTACTTCCGGTCAGAATAGATAAGGAAGTCTGACGATGCCGCGGGAACGACGGAAGGAGCATTGTTTATTTAACAACAATAAAATCGGTGCTCGGAATGGTTCCCGGGGCCTCGATCGGACATGCCCGATACTACTGCCCCGAATTCGTCTCCGATTTGATCTTACTCCCAGTCAGATTGGGCCAAGAAGTCTGACGATGCCGCGAGAACGACGGTAGGAGCTTTGTTTATTTAACAAAGATAAAATCGGTGCTCGGAATGGTTCTCGAAGCCTTGATCGGACATTCCCGATATTACTGCCCCGAATTCGTCTCCGATTTTATCCTACTTTCGGTCAGATTGGGTCGAGAAGTCTGACGATGCCGCGAGAACGACGCTAGGAGCTTTGTTTAATTAACAAAGATAAAATCGGTGCTCGGAATGGTTCCCGGGGCCTCGATCGGACATTCGCGATATTACTGCCCCGAATTCGTCTCCGATTTTATCCTACTTCCGGTCAGATTGGGTCGAGAAGTCTGACGATGCCGCGAGAACGACGCTAGGAGCTTTATTTATTTAACAAAGATAAAATCGGTGCTGGGAATGGTTCCCGGGGCCTCGATCAGACATTTCCGATAGTACTGCCCCCAATTCGTCTCCGATTTTATCTTACTTCCGGTCAGATTGGATCAAGAAGTGTGACGATGCCGCGAGAACGACGGTAGGAGCTTTGTTTATTTAATAAAGATTAAATCGGTGCTCGGAATGGTTCCCGGGGCCTTGATCGGACATTCCCGATACTACTGCCCCGAATTCGTCTCCAATTTTATCTTACTTCCGGTCAGATTGGGTCAAGAAGTGTGACGATGCGGCGAGAACGACGGTAGGAGCTTTGTTTATTTAACAAAGATAAAATCGGTGCTCGGAATGGTTCCCGGGGCCTTGATCGGACATTCCCGATACTACTGCCTCGAATTCGTCTCCGATTTTATCTTACTTCCGGTCAGATTGGGTCAAGAAGTGTGACGATGCGGCGAGAACGACGGTAGGAGCTTTGTTTATTTAACAAAGATAAAATCGGTGCTCGGAATGGTTCCCGGGGCTTCGATCGGACATTCTCGATATTACTGCCCCGAATTAGGCTCCGATTTTATCCTACTTCCGGTCAGATTGGGTCGAGAAGTCTGACGATGCCGCGAGAACGACGCTAGGAGCTTTGTTTATTTAACAAAGATAAAATCGGTGCTCGGAATGGTTCCCGGGGGCTCGATTGGGCATTCCCGATATTACTGCCCCCAATTCGTCTCCGATTTTATCTTACTTCCCGTCAGAATAGATAAGGAAGTCTGACGATGCCGCGAGGACGACGGAAGGAGCATTGTTTATTTAACAACAATAAAATCGGTGCTCGGAATGGTTCCCGTGGCCTCGATCGGACATTCCCGATACTACTGCCCCGAAATCGTCTCCGATTTGATCTTACTCCCAGTTAGATTGGGCCAAGAAGTCTGACGATGCCGCGAGAACGACGGTAGGAGCTTTGTTTATTTAACAAAGATAAAATCGGTGCTCGGAATGGTTCTCGAAGCCTTGATCGGACATTCCCGACATTACTGCCCCGAATTCGTCTCCGATTTTATCCTACTTCCGGTCAGTTTGGGTCGAGAAGTCTGACGATGCCCCGAGAACGACGACGGGAGCTTTTTTTATTTGACAAAGATAAAATCGGTGCTCGGAATGGTTCCCGGGGCCTCGATCGGACATTCCCGATATAACTGCCCCGAATCCGTCTCCGATTTTATCCTACTTCCGATCGGATTGGGTCGAGAAGTCTGACGATGCCGCGAGAACGACGCTAGGAGCTTTATTTATTTAACAAAGATAAAATCGGTGCTGGGAATGGTTCCCGGGGCCTCGATCAGACATTTCCGATAGTACTGCCCCCAATTCGTCTCCGATTTTATCTTACTTCCGGTCAGATTGGATCAAGAAGTGTGACGATGCCGCGAGAACGACGGTAGGAGCTTTGTTTATTTAACAAAGATAAAATCGGTGCTCGGAATGGTTCCCGGGGCCTTGATCGGACATTCCCGATACTACTGCCCCGAATTCGTCTCCAATTTTATCTTACTTCCGGTCAGATTGGGTCAAGAAGTGTGACGATGCGGCGAGAACGACGGTAGGAGCTTTGTTTATTTAACAAAGATAAAATCGGTGCTCGGAATGGTTCCCGGGGCCTTGATCGGACATTCCCGATACTACTGCCTCGAATTCGTCTTCGATTTTATCTTACTTCCGGTCAGATTGGGTCAAGAAGTGTGACGATGCGGCGAGAACGACGGTAGGAGCTTTGTTTATTTAACAAAGATAAAATCGGTGCTCGGAATGGTTCCCGGGGCCTCGATCGGACATTCTCGATATTACTGCCCCGAATTAGGCTCCGATTTTATCCTACTTCCGGTCAGATTGGGTCGAGAAGTCTGACGATGCCGCGAGAACGACGCGAGGAGCTTTGTTTATTTAACAAAGATAAAATCGGTGCTCGGAATGGTTCCCGGGGGCTCGATTGGGCATTCCCGATATTACTGCCCCCAATTCGTCTCCGATTTTATCTTATTCCCGTCAGAATAGATAAGGAAGTCTGACGATGCCGCGAGGACGACGGAAGGAGCATTGTTTATTTAACAACAATAAAATCGGTGCTCGGAATGGTTCCCGGGGCCTCGATCGGACATTCCCGATACTACTGCCCCGAATTCGTCTCCGATTTGATCTTACTCCCAGTTATATTGGGCCAAGAAGTCTGACGATGCCGCGAGAACGACGGTAGGAGCTTTGTTTATTTAACAAAGATAAAATCGGTGCTCGGAATGGTTCTCGAAGCCTTGATCGGACATTCCCGACATTACTGCCCCGAATTCGTTTCCGATTTTATCCTACTTCCGGTCAGTTTGGGTCGAGAAGTCTGACGATGCCCCGAGATCGACGACGGGAGCTTTTTTTATTTGACAAAGATAAAATCGGTGCTCGGAATGGTTCCCGGGGCCTCGATCGGACATTCCCGATATTACTGCCCCGAATCCGTCTCCGATTTTATCCTACTTCCGATCGGATTGGGTCGAGAAGTCTGACGATGCCGCGAGAACGACGCTAGGAGGTTTGTTTATTTAACAAAGATACAATCGGTGCTCGGAATGGTCCCCGGGGCCTCGATCGGATATTCCCGATATTACTGCCCCGAATTCGTCTCCGATTTTATCCTACTTTCGGTCAGATTGGGTCGAGGAGTCTGACGATGCCGCGAGAACGACGCTAGGAGCTTTGTTTATTTAACAAAGATAAAATCGGTGCTCGGAACGGTTCCCGGGGCCTCGATCGGATATTCTCGATATTACTGCCCCGAATTCGTCTCCGATTTTATCGTACTTCCGGTCAGATTGGGTCGAGACGTCTGACGATGCCACGAGAACGACGCTAGGAGGTTTGTTTATTTAACAAAGATAAAATCGGTGCTCGGAACGGTTCCCGGGGCCTCGATCGGACATTCCCGACATTCCTGCCCCGAATTCGTCTCCGATTTTATCCTACTTTCAATCAGATTGGGTCGAGAAGTCTGACGATGCCGCGAGAACGACGCTAGGAGCTTTGTTTATTTAACAAAGATAAAATCGGTGCTCGGAATGGTTCTCGAAGCCTTGATCGGACATTGCCGACATTACTGCCCCGAATTCGTCTCCGATTTTATCCTACTTCCGGTCAGTTTGGGTCGAGAAGTCTGACGATGCCCCGAGAACGACGATAGGAGCTTTTTTTATTTGACAAAGATAAAATCGGTGCTCGGAATGGTTCCCGCGGCCTCGATCGGACATTCCCGATATTACTGCCCCGAATCCGTCTCCGATTTTATCCTACTTCCGATCGGATTGGGTCGAGAAGTCTGACGATGCCGCGAGAACGACGCTAGGAGCTTTGTTTATTTAACAAAGATAAAATCGGTGCTCGGAATGGTCCCCGGGGCCTCGATCGGATATTCCCGATATTACTGCCCCGAATTCGTCTCCGATTTTATCCTACTTTCGGTCAGATTGGGTCGAGAAGTCTGACGATGCCGCGAGAACGACGCTAGGAGCTTTGTTTATTTAACAAAGATAAAATCAGTGCTCGGATCGGTTCCCGGGGCCTCGATCGGACATTCCCGACATTCCTGCCCCGAATTCGTCTCCGATTTTATCCTACTTTCAGTCAGATTGGGTCGAGAAGTCTGACGATGCCGCGAGATCGACGCGAGGAGGTTTGTTTATTTAACAAAGATAAAATCGGTGCTCGGAATGGTTCCCGGGGCCTCGATCGGACATTACCGATATTACTACACCGAATTCGTCTCCGATTTTATCCTACTTCCGCTCAGATTGGGTCGGGAAGTCTGACGATGCCGCGAGAACGACGCTAGGAGATTTGTTTATTTAACAAAGATAAAATCGCTGCTCGGAATGGATCTCGGAGCCTTGATCGGACATTCCCGATATTACTGCCCCTAATTCGTCTCCGATTTTGTCCTACTTCCGGTCAGATTGGGTCGAGAAGTCTGACGATGCCGCGAGAACGACGCTAGGAGCTTTGTTTATTTAACAACAATAAAATCGGTGCTCGGAATGGTTCCCGGGGCCTCGATCGGACATTCCCGATACTACTGCCCCGAATTCGTCTCCGATTTTATCCTACTTCCGCTGAGATTGGGTCGGGAAGTCTGACGATGCCGCGAGAACGACGCTAGGAGATTTGTTTATTTAACAAAGATAAAATCGCTGCTCGGAATGGATCTCGGAGCCTTGATCGGACATTCCCGATATTACTGCCCCTAATTCGTCTCCGATTTTGTCCTACTTCCGGTCAGATTGGGTCGAGAAGTCTGACGATGCCGCGAGAACGACGCTAGGAGCTTTGTTTATTTAACAACAATAAAATCGGTGCTCGGAATGGTTCCCGGGGCCTCGATCGGACATTCCCGATACTACTGCCCCGAATTCGTCTCCGATTTGATCTTACTCCCAGTCAAATTGGGCCAAGAAGTCTGACGATGCCGCGAGAACGACGGTAGGAGCTTTGTTTATTTAACAAAGATAATATCGGTGCTCGGAATGGTTCTCGGAGCCTTGATCGGACATTCCCGACATTACTGCCCCGAATTCGTCTCCGATTTTATCCTACTTCCGGTCAGTTTGGGTCGAGAAGTCTGACGATCTCCCGAGAACGACGATAGGAGCTTTGTTTATTTGACAAAGATAAAATCGGTGCTCGGAATGGTTCCCGGGGCCTCGATCGGACATTCCCGATATTACTGCCCCGAATCCGTCTCCGATCTTATCCTACTTCCGATCGGATTGGGTGGAGAAGTCTGACGATGTCGCGAGAACGATGCTAGGAGGTTTGTTTATTTAACAAAGATAAAATCTGTGCTCAGAATGTTCCCCGGGGCCTCGATCGGACATTCCCGATATTACGGCCCCGAATTCGTCTCCGATTTTATCCTACTTTCGGTCAGATTGGGTCGAGAAGTCTGACGATGCCGCGAGAACGACGCTAGGAGCTTTGTTTATTTAACAAAGATAAAATCGGTGCTCGGAACGGTTCCCGGGGCCTCGATCGGATATTCTCGATATTACTGCCCCGAATTCGTCTCCGATTTTATCCTACTTCCGGTCAGATGGGGTCGACAAGTCTGACGATGCCGCGAGAACGACGGTAGGAGCTTTGTTTATTTAACAAAGGTAAAATCGGTGCTCGGAATGGTTCTCGGAGCCTTGATCGGACATTCCCGATATTACTATCCCGCATTTGTCATCGATTTTGTCTGACTTCCGGTCAGATTGGGTCCAGAAGTCTGACGATGCTGCGAAAACGACGGGAGGAGTATTGTTTATATAACAAAGATAAAATCATTTCTCGGAATTGTTCTCCGAGCCTCGATCGGACATTCCCGATATTACTGCCCCCAATTCGTCTCCGATTTTATGTTACTTCCGGTCAGATTGGATAAGGAAGTCTGACGATGCCGCGAGAACGACGGTAGGAGCATTGTTTATTTAACAACGATACAGTCGGTGGTCAGAATGGTTCTCGGGGCCTCGATTGGACCTTCCCGATATTACCGCCCCGAATTCGTCTCCGCTCAATTCATGTTTGTCTTCTGTCACCGTCTCCAACGTGAATGAGCTCAGTTCATGCTCTTCTCCTTCACCGTCTCCAACATGAATTGAGCTAATTTCTTGCTGGAGACGGTGACAGTAGAACGAGTTTTTCCCGATACATTTGTTATTGTCATCGTGATGGCTTCGGGCGCTCTGTCATACTACAAATCGGGAAAACCAAAAAAAAATCATAAAAATCTTCTCTGGAACGACGAAATTTTAGGACGTGTTGTAATCGGGTTGTGCGAGTATCAGGATGCAGGTGACAAAGGAATTTCGGCAACAACATTAAAAAAAATTTCAAGTTTCGTTTTCGTGGCGTTACCCAGCAAAAAACGTCTCGAATATTTGAGAAACTTCGTGAACCGACATCGCAGCTCGATCATGACTTTCATTGATTTCTACGAGATTCGGAGAGAACGGCCAGTAAGATCCAAATTGTAAGTAAATGTAAGATTTTACGTATACTTTGACTCCAGTATTAACGGGTCTTCTCACTTTAGGCGCTAAAAAAAGACTTTTTTTAATAGGTTTATGTTTATATATTGATATAAAAGTTGTTACACTCATTAAATACACTTTA
Organism: Ophion ellenae; assembly: GCA_963210295.1. NCBI lineage: Eukaryota > Metazoa > Arthropoda > Insecta > Hymenoptera > Ichneumonidae > Ophion > Ophion ellenae. Next base: position 2,175,927 of record OY723396.1, on the reverse strand, counting down.
GAAATTCATTTGAAAAAAAAATTATTTATTCAAGTCACTATTTATAGACGAACATGGTAGTTAAATAAATTTCCTCATAAAATTGTAGGCCTGCGCTTTTTTTTCGAAACAACAAAAAAAACGTGTTCTTTCCACCGTTTCTGGGAATAAATAGAAAATGTCAAAATGAAAAAAAAATCCTGGATATGCGCTATAGCTATAGATGTAAAGAATATGTGGTCAAAATTTCATACGGATCAGTTCCGTAGTTTTTAAGATGTTATCAACAAGCCGTCGGAAAACTTTGTTTCGAAAAAAACGCCGCTAATGTTTGTTTGGGTTGCATAAGTACATACATTTAAAATAAAATGTATTTCGAAAGTGTATTCATTGAGTGTAACAACTTTTATGTCAATATCTATAATATAAACATATCAAAAAATTCATGAAAACAGCTCTTTTTAGCGTTTAAAGTGCGAAGATCTTTTAAAACGGACTGTATTGATTGACAATAATTTTTTTACAGTCACAGTTTCGGCGAAATCGGAGGGGCCATGAGAAATTTCATTTTAGGCAAAATGGATACGGAAATCATATCACCCAGGTAATAATTTGTAAAGATTCTTATGCTACACTCATTACAAAAATTAAGGGAACAGTAAAATTTCAAAATGTTTTCATTGATTTTTGAATAGCTGTAACTTCGTGAAAAATGGTTGATTCGTAAAAAAAAAGGGTTTCAAAGCTTGAAACTTCTAGTTTACGAATCTCACCGGCAAACGTTTTAAGCAACACGTTCGGTGTGAATCTAAGAAATACCGCGAGGCAAAATTTTTCGAATTTCAGCGACACCCAGATAGCCGTTTCGTGTGGAGAACAAGGACAAAGGAACCACAACAAATTGAAAGATCGGATCAACGTCGATGGTGAAGAGGTAAATAATACGAATCCAAAGATTGCTCACGGCGATGGAAGGCTTGTTTGATTTGAAAACATTACTTTATATTCATGAGGATATCCACTAATTATCTATAAAATATTTTCTACATATAGACAACTCGTTAAGAGGTATGCATAACCTTGAAGTTAAAATGACAGATCGATTGGGAATATTTTTTTTTTCATTTCAAGTTTTGGGATGATAAAAGCCTGCTTGGACAAAGTCATATCAATGCCTTTAGCAACTATACAATGCACCGCGTAGCGCTAGAGCCGTAACGCAACATGACGTTCTGACCTGCTCCACTAAAATCGTCATAACTCGGTCAATTTTTGGAAACAAAAAATCTTTTTTTTTTGTTTCTAGATTATGCATATCCTTTAAGTAATACCTGCCACCGTATTGGATAAAAAAATAAATAAGAAATAAAATGTTTGCTAGTTTACAGGGTTTCATCCGCCTGGAATGTCGGCAGCATTGAAGATTTTGAAGAAATGCATCAGGATCGAAGAAAATAAAAAATAGACGACAAAATATTAAACACTTTATGTGTACGTGGAAATAAATACAGCCTTGGCCAAAAGTATTAGGCACTCTGCAAATTTTCTATCTGGACAAAAAATCGAATATCTCGGCGCAAAAAAATCGTACACCAATTTACCAAACGCGGTTTTGAAGAGGACAACGCAAGCTTCATTTAGCTTTTTTATTTTGTATTTTGGAAAAAATGTTGTACCCGGCACGTTATTTTGAAAATGCCAGTTTTTCACGACTTTTGTGCTTTTCAAAATCGCATGCAGTACTTTGAAGAAAAATGATCTTACGATCTAAGATTTTTTTAAAAGACACTTTTAACTTTAATTTCGTTGTTTAACACAATTTTTGCGATTTTGCGATGGACATTTTGTTATCATACGTATACATAAGCGCGCGGCTACTGATCAACGAATACAAAAAAAACGAGGTTTGACATAACTGGACGCAGTTGCAACTTTCCGTGAACAATGATTGAGACGAATTTTTCTGTTTTGTTTGTTATACACGATCACATTATATTATGCATAAACACGCACACACGCCCACACACATGATTTAGTTCACTTTTTCAAAGACTACAGTCACGCAGGAATTGTCTTCTGATTTCCTCTAATATACTTTCTATCTAGCATCTCATTATAAATTGCATCGTTCTGAAATCGCGCCTCGTCGCCGATGTCCTCAACGTGATATGTCCGTGGTGAGTGTGCGAGCTTTTTCTTTTTCTTTTTCTTCTTCTTCACACAGGACGAGAAACGCAAGGAAAGAAAATAAACTCTGGAAACAAAAATAATTGCGGCGGAATCTGAATCGGGTTTCTTCTTTTTTCTATTTTTCGTAAGTGATAATGACGTACATCTCTATCTCGGTCTTTCTCCCTCGCGACGTCAACAACGATTCTCTATCTCACTCTCTCCCTCTTGCACAAACTGCACATGCGCATTTTTTAATAGTCGAGTTTGAAACCCAAAAAATAAAAAAATGAATCAACCCTTCATGATGAACAATTAAAAGTAGAATGTTTATAATTCGAAAATCTCCATCTATAGACTGTAACGGTGCTCTCGCGGGACCGCTGTGTCTTTTCATCTCGACCGCGTGCTACCTTCACTTTCTTTCTATCTCGCTCTCCTCCTCACACACACACACACACGCGCGCGCACGCACACTTATGATCCCAATCCCAATCTCACGAATGGCCCACCAACGGACGGACGGTCTTAACTAATCGTAGTGGCACCATTCTGATTGACGTCGATCATTCGTCCACTTGGACATAATGCAAATATTCTCCCAACAATTTGGCCAAGTTGCGTCGCTTGAATCGCAATTATTCTTTCACGACATTGCGAACGAAATGGACTGACGTTGAGGGTTTCCTGGATTCGCTGGAGATGCGAGAACAAGGTGGCGTAATCTAGAAAACGTCAAGATCGAAATGAATGTAGGCTTGAACAGCGATTTTTTTGCTCTGCGTCTGCAGAGAGGCGAAGGAATATTTATTTCGCTGTACTTATTTTTATCTTGTCAATATTTTTCAGCACGTTTTCCATGAAACGTCTCAAACTTTAAAGTCCTTAAAAAAGCAACAAACATGTTCGTAAATCCTCCGTATCGAACATTTTTATAAAACCCCCCCATTTTTTAAAATGTCGTACAATTTTCTATGAAATTTTTACAAACCCTCCCTATTTTCTCAAATTTTTACGATTATCAATTTTCCCAAATTCTTATCATTTTCAAAGTTCTCCTCTTTTAAAATTTGGCTTGCTCAAGACGACAGTAATTATGCAGTACGAGGACTTTTCCAAAAAACGACGGGAAATTCTTTTTTTCGCCATCATGTTTATTCCATTATAGTAAGTGATATTCCTTCGGGGGAGGCTGATATTTCCCGTTAATTCCATATGTTATGGGATTTGAAGTTTCCAGAAACAGGTAATATTTCGACGCCTATCGTTTGTTGTCGCTAAACAGCTACGTGTTTCCTGAGGGCCAACCCGAACAAACAAACCCAAACAAACACAAACACACTCCCCAATATAGGCGTTGAAATATTTAAAAATTCCCTACTTTATCACGTGTTTCCGCGAACTTCAAAACCCTATAACTTATGGAATTAATGGAAAATGTCAGCCTTCCCCGACCGAATATCACTCAATGTAATGAAATAAACAACCCGAGTAGAAATTTTGATAGGGCCCAAATCAGGGCCCGATCAGGTTGCCTGACTGCCCTGGCAGGGCACTAATAAGGCAGCTCGAAAGGGCCCTTCTAGGAAATGTAACATTGTGTCACATATGGGCCTGACCTTGTTGCCTGATCAGGCCCCTATCAGGTTGCCTGATCAGAAAGAAATGCATATAATATTTCAAAAATCCAAAATGGAATGAACCACTTGATTTAGAGTTCCACTACAATGATTTTGTATCATAATTCGCCATTCCCTGGCCTGCTGAAATGTTTTTGTTTGAAGAAAATATTTCGCCTATATGGGAATCGAACCTCGTACCTACCTACCCAAAGCTAGGCACGCTGCCACTATGCTACCGAGTGCTTGTAACATCTTGGTCCCAGATATGGCATAAGAGACCAAATGAATTCCTATAATTATTTGTTGCATCACATAAAGTATATCAATTAGTTAATATCATTGTGACTAATTCTCTCTCTCTTCGCCTTACAAAGCTGCCGAAATCTTCTAACACGCATCCGAGTTGCATAACGTTTTTTGTCGTGACAGTCCATAGCACCTTTTTTTAAAATGGAATTCAGGAATGCATCGAAACTCCGAAGCTACGATGCTTCAAAATCGAAGTTTTCATGTGGAAAATAAGAGGTTATGTGCATCTATCGACTGCTGAGGCAGTTATAGGGAAAGCCTATTCATAGCCTCATCGGGGAAAGCCTTAGTAGGATCTTATCAGGGACGCCTTAGTAGGGCCATTTTAGTATAGCCTGATTTAGGGCCTAAATACATCCGGCCCGATCGGGGCCGGATCAGGATATCCGGAATAGGTTTTACCCGTGTCACACCCCGATCGGGGCCTGATCCTAGCCAGGCTAACCCTAAGAAATTTAGATTCGCGAAGTAGACGGTGAAAAAAAAATTTCCCGTCGTTTTTCGGAAAAGTCCTCATACTGGCTAACTACCAAAACGACTAACCTGCTCCACCCGAAGCTGCCAATCCGACGTTTACTGAGCAGAATCTTATTCTTTCCATCGTCAGTGATTGCGACGAAGGGCTGCAGTGTTCCTTCGAGAGGGTCTATACGTCAAGCAAAACGTTTGTTGTCTTACAATCTTCTCGTGATATGTTAACTCTTTTATGTTCCTTCCTCCCTTGACGCTGAAACCAAACTTGGGGGTCGAAGCTGGCAGAACAAACGTACGCAAATCTATCTGTCAGTGGTATTGACCGTTTGGGATGTATGATATTGTCGGGCAACGACGCGAAGATGTGTAGAATGAGTCGAAATTTTCCACGCTCTGCGCCCGTTAACGAATGTGTTAATAAATACTCATAATGACGTATGTACTATGTTTACGGTATGATGGATTTACTTTATTCCACTAAGAATACCGTGTGTGGAATAATTTTCCTGATGGCCAAATCGCTCGAAAATTCGACCGCTGATTGTGAGATTTGGGGATTGAGTGGACGGATCGAGAAGTACCCTAGACCAAGAAATAAGGAAAGTCACATTATTCTTTTCAAATGTCATCAGATTTTCGATTCTTCGACGCGTTTTTGCGCATCAGCGATTTCAAGTAAAAAAATGACGGATAGAATGCCAACTTCGTGTGTAAAAAGTACGCGGCGAGTTCTTCAGAGACATTGGGATCTCATCGAGAGTTTTCGACATTTCATTTTTTAGAACAATTTAAGATTTGTGATAACAATTTTTTATGTACAATTTTCTATGTACCATTTCCTATATACAATTTTGTTTGTACAATTTTCTATGTGCAATTTGCTATATACAATTTTCTATGTACAATTATCTAGATACAATTTTGTTTGTACAATTTTTCATGTATAATTTTGTATGTGCAGTTTTGTATGTCCAATTTTCCATCTATACTTGTCTATGTACAATCGAAATTAAAATATACAATCGACAAAAACTGTACAATAAGAGCAGTAAGTTATCCATACAAGTGACAAAAAATACGACGACCAGATTTTAAAGCATCATAAACGCAGAAAAGATTATTACGTTTGGCTATCAAACATTCCTCGATCGTTCCAATTTAGTTTGGGATGTACTATGTACGAACGAAGCCCTATTTACAATGCAGGGAATGATCAAGCACCAATACGTATGGATCCCAGAAAATCCTCAGTAAACTTCAAAGTGCTGACATAACAAAAGAAGAATTAGAATTAATGTATAGACCCGAATTCCGAATGATAAAACTAAACATCCAAAGTTTTCTGATGGGATAATGGGTACCGATACATACAAGGATTTTTAGATAATATTGTGCTGTAATATTAAAATGGGTACCTACAGATAATCGGCGAAGGATGCAGACTTCAGGATGGTTACCTCTTACGGCGAGAAAACTGAAAGAACTTCACAAACGATGGCTGAATCGAACCATCAGAATAAGGATAGCACATACATTCGCGTACAAAAGTTTTATCTCATCGGTATATCCATGCTTTATCATTCAACAAACATGGTATAAATTTCCATATATTCGAGATGTTATGAACATTAACCCCTTGACTGGGAGTGGCACGCATAGGGTCAAAAAAAGTCGTGCCATTTTTGTGTCATGACACGTATAAGGGCATTTGAAAAAAAAACCTATTTCTGCTGCATCGAATCAATGCAGTAGAAATAGGTTTTTTTTTCAAATGCCCGAGTGTCATGACACAAAAATGGCACGACTTTTTTTGCCCCTATGCGTGTCACTCACAGTCAAGGGGTTAACCTTCGTAACGTCTTGAATATATGACAATTTTCTAGACTTTTGGGAATCATAAAGTACAGACCTACTGATGGAACCAAACTTTTGTACGCGAATGTATGTGTTGGAGGGTTCGGCATCGAAGGAACCGACGACACAAGACATCTCGCAAGCACCACGAGGAACTTGTACAAATGCTGCAGCGTGCCAGAACCAACATATTCTGTAACATAGAAAATAATAAAGTATTCAATCAAAGAGAAAACTGGTATATTGTACGGCGGTAGAAAAAGTCGATTTTTTAAATAATAATACATGTGAAGAATAGACCATTTATTTCATACAAGTGCAACGTACCGTACAACGCCAAGGCTAGCTTTTCAGACGGGGTTCCACCTTTTTAATAAATGCTCGACGTGGCCCCCTTCCTGGTCGATGCAGAGCTCTAATCTTTTCGTGATGTTGGTCCTAGTACGCTGCAACATTCGCGGCGTTATTGACGCAAACGCCTCCCTGATGCGTTCCTGCATATCTTCCCGTGTCGTCGGCTCGGTCTTATAGACTATCTCCTTGATCTTTCCCCACACGAAAAAATCGAGTGGGGTCAGGTCCGGAGATCTCGCCGGCCACGGAACCGTTCCACGTATTCCGATGATACGATTCGGGAGTCGTTCGCGGAGCATCGTTAACGGTATTCTCGCCGTATGAGCAGGGTGACCATCCTGCTGCCACCACATCCTCAGTCGTGTATCCAAAGGTACATCTTCCAAAAGCACCGGCAGAATATTTTCTAAAAATTCTGCGTATACTTCGCTATTCATATTCCCGTCAAAACACCATGGGCCGATAATTCTGTCATTCAGGATGCCCGCCCATACATTCACTCTCCACTGTTCTTGTCTTGGCACTTGAATGGTCCATCCGGGATTTTCAGGTGCCCATTGTCGAACATTTTGCCGATTGATGATTCCCCGCTTAGTGAAGCCAGATTCGTCCGTAAACAACACGTCCCTAAAAAAATTGGGGTCATCTCGAAGTTGTTCAAGACCCCAGACGCAAAATTCTAGACGTCGTTCATGGTCCAATATCGTTAGATGTTGGACTTTTTGTGGCTTGTATGGATAGTTGACACTCCCCACAATTCTTCGCACAGTTTCTCGATGCATGTCTATACAACGAGAACGAAAGGAACAATAGTTAAGAGAGAGTTAGTCAAAATTCTTAAAACGCGTTTTCTCAAGGATGATACATTAGGATCATCCTTGGAAATCCAGGAAATCGATATTTTTTTCGGTTGCATCCACCAAATAAGGTGAATTAAGGTAAAAAAAAGAAGAATCGTCGAAGGAGAGCTCAACAAAAAATTATTTCGAACGGCGCATTGCATTTGAATACTTTCCATAAGATTAACACAGGAAAATATTGGCACTTCTGAACGTCGTAGTAAAATTCTTCGGAAAAAAATCTCACGAGAATGTCATCAAGATATTCTGACAGAGAATTTAACTCCCTACAAAAAAAGTTCCCACGAACAATTAGCTTAGAACAACCGTCCAAGTGGTATCGCTGTCCGAAATTAAATTTTATTACTTAAGCGACGTGCGCGCCATAGCACACGCTGCCACCTGGCGGCAGCATGCGGTAGCTCGTAGTGTAAAATTACAAGCTTCACCCTCGCGCCACTAACGGGAAACCGCGACATTTTCCCCCCATTTTGGCTGCTACAAAATTTCATTCGTTAATGCGAAGTGAATCCTGTAGTAGGAGAGGCTGCCTCGAAAAAATTAGCTAGTCACTCGTGGTACTTTAACGAGAAAATTGTTGCTTTGTCGTTTTTCGACAATGCTGTGCCGATAAGTGTGAATGCAAAAATGGTACAAGCTCTGCAATCTCGAGAAAAATCCAAAAATCCTACCGAGTGAGTAATTGTTAAAAAAAAAAACGATTGGAAAATGTTGCTGAAAAAATACATAAGCGATTTCGTTACTCAAGAATCCTTATTTCTTTTCCAGCAATTCAATTTACCTCATGATTTTTTGAGAGTAAATATTGAATTATGGCCGGAAAATGCCACTTATTTGAGTTGCTTAGATTTTTTTTTAATTCACAAGTCGTTAATAACGTAGCCGAACGTGGTGTCACTTTGATAGAAGCATATAACGGTTCATTAACAAAAAAACGAAGAGCAGCTATAATATTTATTGGGCGTAGTGCAAAATCATTGACAGGAATTCCCTAATTGCAACAAACAGACTCTTAAAAAAAGGAACGATGATTATCAAGCATTATAATGTAAAAACAAATTATTTTATCTTATTAAACCAAATTCATTGAATAAAACTTTACGAAACACGCTCAATGATGGACGTCGTTTCTTTTATATTTCTTGTTGTACTTGATTCTTTTTTGTATCAGAGAAATATTTTGAGAACGATTCCAAGCAAATTGTATGTTAGGGCAGAACATTCTCTAAAAAAAACCCAAAAAGTTTTTTTTGTAAAGCGAAAAATTCGATTTTTACAGCCTTTTGAATTATTTTTTTTTTCTATCAATTCAATTTCAGACAGCGATTCCACTCAAACGGTTATTCTGAGCTAATTTTTCGTAAAAACTTTTTTGTTGGAAATTCGATTCTCCATAAGAATATGTTAATGACATCTTTGTGTGATTTTTTTCTGACGAGTTGCACTTCCACATTCAGAAATCCCAATATTTTCCTGGGTTATTCTTATGGAAAATATTCAAATGCAATGCGCCATTCGAAATAATTTTTGTTGAGCTCTCCTCCGAGGATTCTTCATTTTTTACCTTAATTCACCTTTTTTGGTGGATGCAAACGAAAAAAAAGTATCGATTTTTTTCCGCACACCCTAATGATACATATTCTTGTTTTAAATGTTTACTTTATTCCTCAAAGTACACGCTGTCTTTGCGCTTCTTACCTTCGCGCCTGCATGTTCCTTTTTCTACTTTACATTTTCCCATTATATTTTCTGCTTTTCGCACTATAAACCCCATCCTATCCTCTCTCGGATTACGCACACCTTTCATCGCCCCACTCGGATTTTACCAATCCGACTTAACCCCCGTTGCGTCCACAGTCACAGTCTTACGCGACACTATACCGCCTTTGGCGAGGGTACGGAGAAACTGTGGAAACCCGTGCCGCTATAGACGGCCCTATATACTTCTGATTCCGTCATACACAAACTTTTTCATTAATGTTTCTACACTATAGTCTCAGAAGTATCGGCCTTTCGCTCACTGGTCGATGCGCCAATCGGTGCACGGCTAAGCGGTCACCACTGCCAGTATCAGCAGTGCGTAGCGCTGCTAACTGCAGTTTACCGCCGCAGCCGAACCCCGACCACCAGCGGAACCCCGATCCACGAGCGTCGGTCAAGGATAAAACATTTTAATCGTAAAATAAAAGCATCAACTCTGCGTGTATTAATTCGACAGACTGATGTTCATTTTTTTTTAAATAAAAACAACCACCGATAAGAAAACGGATTTCGAAAATTTGTGAGGTTATGTCGATCTTCTATATGCCCTCAAATATCCTCCAAACAACTCAAGCTTAAAGTCTCCAGTTTTGACTCCTAGCAATTCAAATGCCTAATGATGAACATTTTTCGATAAGTCACATGAAAAACAAAGAAAAATCATTTCACCTAATTTTTTTTCCAATTCAACTTTCGGAACATTCTGTCTCTTGCTTTTGGGTAAAAAAGAGGACTGTAACGTCTTAACTTCCTTGAGGCCGTCGTCTAATGCCATGAGCCGAAAAAATAAATTGTTTTTTTTTTTCATTTTCTAAAAGTATAATTTTTTGAGAATAGTTTCGTTTTTTAGCAATTGAAAAATTCCGATATTCAGCCGGGTTATGGCCCTTTGTAGGGGTCGCGTCAACGGGAATAACCGACTACCTGACCCAAACCCAAACAAACCTAAATAAGAGATGCCTGAAGTGCGCGAAGATCATAATCGTCAAATATCAATGAACTCTTTAAGCAAGGAGAAGGTATGGTTCCTTAGGAACGCAGACTGAGTGTAAGTTTGAAGGTTTTATCATATTTGTGCATGTACCATTCTTCAAACTTTAATTCGTTTTCTCAAAATTAGATTTATTAACTTTTTGGGCAAGATATTTTGAAACCTAATTGAATCTACCATCTGCGATCTACACTAGCAAGGAAAAACCTTACAGACTGTCACTCACGGATTTTGATAACTCTCAGATATGTTGTAGAGGGATCTACCCTGAGTACCTGAGTAACGGGATTTTATACAACGCTCTTTAGTTTTCGAGAATAAGCGTTCGAAAGTTTAGCTCGTAGCTACCATACCGGTACGGTTGCACCTTTGTCGAACCAGCGGGCGTGGCCCAGTGGGCAAGGTTCCAGGCTATATAGCTTGATACTTCTGCTTTAATTAGAGCGGTCGGAGAGCTCTGTATGATGATTTTTCGCCGAGTTATCGGTGTTCAAAGCAAAAATGACACTTTCGACTTTGATCATTAATAAGTCCCGAAGTAAAGGTAGTACAGAAAAACATGGGTGTTCTGAAAACTTGAGAGTATTTTTATAAGTTGGTTTTATTGTTTATGCAAAAATGTCAATTGAAAAACATTCATTTAAAAAAGTTGAAAAATGCTTCTTTATGATGTTTCGCTTAACATGGGATAAGTTTGCAAATAATGAACATACGAAGGATCATTTTCATGTTCTTTTTTGACCTTGAAGTATTACGAAGAAACCTCATTAATAATTAACAATTTTTTAATCTATAAAAACACGTGTTTTTCATTTCCTGTTTAATAAACCACGAAATCCCCAAATGTCTGCTGTCTGATGGTTTTCGAAAATAAAATAAAAAATGACATCTATCACTAAACGACGGCTCTAAACGAAATCGAATATTGGGGAGATCCACCTTATCTATCCTGTAAATTGTGGATACTCACTCATATCGCGAGCAAGACCTCGTGCACTTTGCATCGGGTTTGTCTCCATTGCCCGTAAAACCTCCGCCGACCTCGGACCGGTAACAGTTGCCGCTCGCGGCCTTCTTGGCGCTTTTAGAACACCGTATTCTTGAATTGTCTGGGCAAGGCTATAAATATTTCATGATTTTACAATTATTGTCTCTAGCGACGCCTTATAGAAATATAGTAGACCAAAAAATTGAAGGAACGGAACATTTATTCCATCTTTTAGTATTTTCAAAAGCACTATATATCCGTGAATAATGGTCGTATCGAGATGGAAAAATAGCATTTGCAAGTTTCTAGTTATCAGATCTTGCGGAAAGAAATTTTTGTGACCGATCGTTATCGCGCAATCTTAAGGAATAACGGGAAAGATTTTTTTCCAACTTTTAGTGTTTTATTTTTCAAGGGTCCACGTGCTAGGAAAAACTTTTTCCAGCAACTTCAATGGATAGTTCTGTTAGCTTGTTTATTTAGCTGAATTTTGGCTTTTTTTAATCTCTCTATTGCAATTTTTCGTTGAGATATCTGACAGAATGAAAAAAGTTCCTTTCGTCTTAGATTATCGATATCTCAGCAACCAATGATCGTACAAGAACTTTTAATTGATTTTTGGAATTTTTTTTTCTTCACCCTCAACATTAATCTTGGAAAAGTGCAAAAAATCATTTTTTACGGTGTTCAGCACCATGCAAATATTGACTAATTTTTCCAAGTTTTTTTAGCTTAAGGAGATTACGGTTCGTGACGAAGAAAAATCGATTTTTTTTAAATACATAATTTGCAGCTCGAAAGTGTTCAGAACACGTGAGTAAAAGGATATATTCGTACGCAAAGTATTCTAGAATTTACATTTTCCTGGAAACAGCATTTTTCAGCGCGCGGGGCGCTCTGCAGCTTCAACGGATGAACCGATGCAGACGGATCTCCGTGCAATTAAAAGAACGTTCAATTTGCGGGGCCATTAGGAAGCGATTTTGGTCAAAAAATGATTTAAAAGGGTTTTCGTCCGTCGAAGCAAAAAAATTGGGGTTTTTTTTTCAAACAGCTACCATTTTTTCATACAGGGGTTTTTCAGAAAACAAAAAAAGTAAAGGCCGCCCGAATTTAGTCTACTTTAATCATTTTCAACCCATTTTTGTTTCGGATAAACTGGAAAGGCTGTGGAGCGCCCCAGGCAGACCAAAGCACGACGTACATGGTTTCATTTGACGGGAGTTTTTCAGTGGAGACAAAAGCTGAGAAATTTACGGAGTTGATGCAGCAGTCTGCATATGGACTCTAGACTCTACACTACATTTTTGAATGAAATTAAAATTTGTTCAATTTTATAAAAAATACTTGGCGTAGCTTAAATATTTTCATTCAAATAAGATGTCAAGCGACGCTGACTAATCTCTACGGACATAAAAGTTTACAAAGAGTTAATGCAGCGATCAGCGTATGAACTTTTGACTCTACGCAGATGTCTACCGAGAGACTGAAAACTATGATCTTTAGACTATATAGAAACATATTTTAAAAAGAAAAAGAAATGACTGTACAAATAGATCAGGAATTTTTCAATTGAAATCTTTATGTAATCCCGTAACGGCTATATTTTTTTGTATGCTATACGTCCAGTAAACTTGATTCTTTTTTCTATACGGTATGTTGTTTATGAACAAAAGAAACCAAATCTATTGAATGTCTATCTTAAAAACATTTTATACGTTACGAAATTAAATGAAGATATCTATTGTACAATTACGTTCGATTGTACAAAACGATAAATTTAATCGAAACACAATCAAATACGATGATTAATAGGGAACTGCAAATTGGTCGTTGTCAAATTTTATACATTCTGCAATGTTTCATAGATCTCATCATTAAAGCAACTTCTGAATCGGAACAACAACGCAACGAAGAGCGTGAGAAATATTCTAAGGAGATTTTTACGCGGGTCTTGGTGCTCAGGTTTACCGCTAAAAAAATTGAAGGAAAGGTGTTGCTGAAAACAACAAATTTCGGAAGTTGCATAATAGGTATGTTTTTCAAGCTGTTCAAAATATTTTTTGCTGTGTTTCTATGATATAATATAAATATAGATATATATATTACAATTTTTCGATTTATTTACAGCTGCGCTCACAAACTGCCAAACGCAGCAGGATGGAACTCCGATCAACGCAGATGCTGTGTTAAAAGCTGCAGGGAATGCCATATCCAACGCAAAAGACTGAGATGGACGCAAAGGACACCAAGTAGTCGGAAAAACGATAACCCAGGTGTGGTGTTCCATTTTTTACGGTGTTCTTACCTTTCATTTTTTTAATTGATATTTTCATTCACCAAAAATGTATAAATGTTAATTATTTTTATAATAAATTTAACACGCAATAATTCCATTTTTGCTATTTTATTTCAGCCTCTATTTACCCGTGATCCTTCCAAGATTCTTCAATGATTCCATGGGGAATCTATTTAGAGTAATTAAGGAATCCGGTTCTGGATCCCTAATGGAATCCAGTTTACGGATCTTACATTTAGTCTTAGAATCTGATCCGATATCGGACTAGACCCCGACTGGGAGCCTGGGATACAAGTCAGAATCCAGCTGAATTCCCTGCCAAAATTTCTGCACGGGATACTTTCTATACCCTTAAATTCTTCAACTACATACCGTGTGAAACTTTGTCGCGAAGGAACGGGCTCGCCATGTTCGTCGCGGTAGATCCGGACAGCCGCACTATAATTATTTCCAGCACGGATAAGGCACGCGTGCATGTTAACGCGTCGTGCGTCAGCCATGACTGTCAAACGTTTGATAGAAAAATGCCGTGCAAGGAGTAGCAAAAAACAGATTAAGATCGATTTTTATATCATAATTGATAGTCATATACATACACGGGCTAGGCAACTTCATGTTGGCCGTTCATTGCGGAATATAGAATATGCAAAGACCGTTCTCGCACCATCGTCAGACTTCTCGCCCCAAACTTACAGGACGAAAGATAAAATCGGAGACGAATTGGGGGCAGTGATATCGGGAATGTCCGATCGAGGCCCTGGGAACCATTCCCAGGACCGATTTTATTTTTGTTAAATAAACAAAGCTCCTATCGTCGTTCTCGCGGCATCGTCAGACTTCTCGACCCAATCTGACCGGAAGTAGGATAAAATCGGAGACGAATTCGGGGCAGTAATATCGGGAATGTCCGATCGAGGCCCCGGGAACGATTCCGAGCACTGATTTTATGTTTGTTAAATAAACAAACCTCCTAGCGTCATTCTCGCGGCATCGTCAGACTTCTCGACCCAATCTGACCGAAAGTAGGATAAAATCGGAGATGAATTGGGGGCAGTAGTATCGGAAATGTCCGATCGAGGCCCCGGGAACCATTCCGAGCACCGATTTTATCTTTGTTAAATAAACAAAGCTCCTAGCGTCGATCTCGCGGCATCGTCAGACTTCTCGACCCAATCTGACCGCAAGTAGGATAAAATCGGAGACGAATTCGGGGCAGTATTATCGGGAATGTCCGATCAAGGCCCCGGGAACCATTCCGAGCACCGAGTTTATCTTTGTTAAATAAACAAAGCTCCTACCGTCGTTCTCGCCGCATCGTCACACTTCTTGACCCAATCTGACCGGAAGTAGGATAAAATCGGAGACGAATTCGGGGCAGTAATATCGGGAATGTCCGATCGAGGCCCCGGGAACCATTCCGAGCACCGATTTTATCTTTGTTAAATAAACAAAGCTCCTACCGTCGTTCTCGCCGCATCGTCACACTTCTTGACCCAATCTGACCGGAAGTAAGATAAAATCGGAGACGAATTCGGGGCAGTAGTATCGGGAATGTCCGATCAAGGCCCCGGGAACCATTCCGAGCACCGATTTTATCTTTGTTAAATAAACAAAGCTCCTAGCGTCTTTCTCGCGGCATCGTCAGACTTCTCGACCCAATCTGACCGGAAGTAGGATAAAATCCGAGCCTAATTCGGGGCAGTAATATCGAGAATGTCCGATCGAGGCCCCGGGAACCAATCCGAGCACCGATTTTATCTTTGTCAAATAAACAAACCTCCTAGCGTCGTTCTCGCGGCATCGTCAGACTTCTCGACCCAATCTGACTGAAAGTAGGATAAAATCAGAGACGGATTCGGGGCAGTAGTATCGGGAATGTCCGATCGAGGCCCCGGGAACCATTCCGAGCACCGATTTTATCTTTGTTAAATAAACAAAGCTCCTACCGTCGTTCTCGCCGCATCGTCACACTTCTTGACCCAATCTGACCGGAAGTAAGATAAAATCGGACACGAATTCGAGGCAGTAGTATCGGGAATGTCGAATCAAGGCCCCGGGAACCATTCCGAGCACCGATTTTATCTTTGTTAAATAAACAAAGCTCCTACCGTCGTTCTCGCCGCATCGTCACACTTCTTGACCCAATCTGACCGGAAGTAAGATAAAATCGGAGACAAATTCGGGGCAGTAGTATCGGGAATGTCCGATCAAGGCCCCGGGAACCATTCCGAGCACCGATTTTATCTTTGTTAAATAAACAAAGCTCCTAGCGTCGTTCTCGCGGCATCGTCAGACTTCTCGACCCAATCTGACCGGAAGTAGGATAAAATCGGAGCCTAATTCGGGGCAGTAATATCGAGAATGTCCAATCGAGGCCCCGGGAACCATTCCGAGCACCGATTATATCTTTGTCAAATAAACAAACCTCCTAGTGTCGTTCTCGCGGCATCGTCAGACTTCTCGACCCAATCTGACTGAAAGTAGGATAAAATCGCAGACGGATTCGGGGCAGTAGTATCGGGAATGTCCGATCGAGGCCCCGGGAACCATTCCGAGCACCGATTTTATCTTTGTTAAATAAACAAAGCTCCTACCGTCGTTCTCGCCGCATCGTCACACTTCTTGACCCAATCTGACCGGAAGTAAGATAAAATCGGAGACGAATTCGGGGCAGTAGTATCGGGAATGTCCGATCAAGGCCCCGGGAACCATTCCGAGCACCGATTTTATCTTTTTTAAATAAACAAAGCTCCTACCGTCGTTCTCGCGGCATCGTCACACTTCTTGATCCAATCTGACCGGAAGTAAGATAAAATCCGAGACGAATTGGCGGCAGTATTATCGGGAATGTCCGATCAAGGCCCCGGGAACCATTCCGAGCACCGATTTTATCTTTGTTATATAAACAAAGCTCGTACCGTCGTTCTCGCCGCATCGTCACACTTCTTGACCCAATCTGACCGGAAGTAGGATAAAATCGGAGACGAATTCGGGGCAGTAATATCGGGAATGTCCGATCGAGGCCCCGGGAACCATTCCGAGCACCGATTTTATCTTTGTTAAATAAACAAAGCTCCTACCGTCGTTCTCGCCGCATCGTCACACTTCTTGACCCAATCTGACCGAAAGTAGGATAAAATCGGAGATGAATTGGGGGCAGTAGTATCGGAAATGTCCGATCGAGGCCCCGGGAACCATTCCGAGCACCGATTTTATCTTTGTTAAATAAACAAAGCTCCTAGCGTCGATCTCGCGGCATCGTCAGACTTCTCGACCCAATCTGACCGCAAGTAGGATAAAATCGGAGACGAATTCGGGGCAGTATTATCGGGAATGTCCGATCAAGGCCCCGGGAACCATTCCGAGCACCGATTTTATCTTTGTTAAATAAACAAAGCTCCTACCGTCGTTCTCGCCGCATCGTCACACTTCTTGACCCAATCTGACCGGAAGTAAGATAAAATCGGACACGAATTCGAGGCAGTAGTATCGGGAATGTCCAATCAAGGCCCCGGGAACCATTCCGAGCACCGATTTTATCTTTGTTAAATAAACAAAGCTCCTACCGTCGTTCTCGCCGCATCGTCACACTTCTTGACCCAATCTGACCGGAAGTAAGATAAAATCGGAGACAAATTCGGGGCAGTAGTATCGGGAATGTCCGATCAAGGCCCCGGGAACCATTCCGAGCACCGATTTTATCTTTGTTAAATAAACAAAGCTCCTAGCGTCGTTCTCGCGGCATCGTCAGACTTCTCGACCCAATCTGACCGGAAGTAGGATAAAATCGGAGCCTAATTCGGGGCAGTAATATCGAGAATGTCCAATCGAGGCCCCGGGAACCATTCCGAGCACCGATTATATCTTTGTCAAATAAACAAACCTCCTAGTGTCGTTCTCGCGGCATCGTCAGACTTCTCGACCCAATCTGACTGAAAGTAGGATAAAATCGCAGACGGATTCGGGGCAGTAGTATCGGGAATGTCCGATCGAGGCCCCGGGAACCATTCCGAGCACCGATTTTATCTTTGTTAAATAAACAAAGCTCCTACCGTCGTTCTCGCCGCATCGTCACACTTCTTGACCCAATCTGACCGGAAGTAAGATAAAATCGGAGACGAATTCGGGGCAGTAGTATCGGGAATGTCCGATCAAGGCCCCGGGAACCATTCCGAGCACCGATTTTATCTTTTTTAAATAAACAAAGCTCCTACCGTCGTTCTCGCGGCATCGTCACACTTCTTGATCCAATCTGACCGGAAGTAAGATAAAATCCGAGACGAATTGGCGGCAGTATTATCGGGAATGTCCGATCAAGGCCCCGGGAACCATTCCGAGCACCGATTTTATCTTTGTTAAATAAACAAAGCTCGTACCGTCGTTCTCGCCGCATCGTCACACTTCTTGACCCAATCTGACCGGAAGTAGGATAAAATCGGAGACGAATTCGGGGCAGTAATATCGGGAATGTCCGATCGAGGCCCCGGGAACCATTCCGAGCACCGATTTTATCTTTGTTAAATAAACAAAGCTCCTACCGTCGTTCTCGCCGCATCGTCACACTTCTTGACCCAATCTGACCGGAAGTAAGATAAAATCGGAGACGAATTCGGGGCAGTAGTATCGGGAATGTCCGATCAAGGCCCCGGGAACCATTCCGAGCACCGATTTTATCTTTGTTAAATAAACAAAGCTCCTAGCGTCTTTCTCGCGGCATCGTCAGACTTCTCGACCCAATCTGACCGGAAGTAGGATAAAATCCGAGCCTAATTCGGGGCAGTAATATCGAGAATGTCCGATCGAGGCCCCGGGAACCAATCCGAGCACCGATTTTATCTTTGTCAAATAAACAAACCTCCTAGCGTCGTTCTCGCGGCATCGTCAGACTTCTCGACCCAATCTGACTGAAAGTAGGATAAAATCAGAGACGGATTCGGGGCAGTAGTATCGGGAATGTCCGATCGAGGCCCCGGGAACCATTCCGAGCACCGATTTTATCTTTGTTAAATAAACAAAGCTCCTACCGTCGTTCTCGCCGCATCGTCACACTTCTTGACCCAATCTGACCGGAAGTAAGATAAAATCGGACACGAATTCGAGGCAGTAGTATCGGGAATGTCCAATCAAGGCCCCGGGAACCATTCCGAGCACCGATTTTATCTTTGTTAAATAAACAAAGCTCCTACCGTCGTTCTCGCCGCATCGTCACACTTCTTGACCCAATCTGACCGGAAGTAAGATAAAATCGGAGACAAATTCGGGGCAGTAGTATCGGGAATGTCCGATCAAGGCCCCGGGAACCATTCCGAGCACCGATTTTATCTTTGTTAAATAAACAAAGCTCCTAGCGTCGTTCTCGCGGCATCGTCAGACTTCTCGACCCAATCTGACCGGAAGTAGGATAAAATCGGAGCCTAATTCGGGGCAGTAATATCGAGAATGTCCAATCGAGGCCCCGGGAACCATTCCGAGCACCGATTATATCTTTGTCAAATAAACAAACCTCCTAGCGTCGTTCTCGCGGCATCGTCAGACTTCTCGACCCAATCTGACTGAAAGTAGGATAAAATCGCAGACGGATTCGGGGCAGTAGTATCGGGAATGTCCGATCGAGGCCCCGGGAACCATTCCGAGCACCGATTTTATCTTTGTTAAATAAACAAAGCTCCTACCGTCGTTCTCGCCGCATCGTCACACTTCTTGACCCAATCTGACCGGAAGTAAGATAAAATCGGAGACGAATTCGGGGCAGTAGTATCGGGAATGTCCGATCAAGGCCCCGGGAACCATTCCGAGCACCGATTTTATCTTTTTTAAATAAACAAAGCTCCTACCGTCGTTCTCGCGGCATCGTCACACTTCTTGATCCAATCTGACCGGAAGTAAGATAAAATCCGAGACGAATTGGCGGCAGTAATATCGGAAATGTCCGATCGAGGCCCCGGGAACCATTCCGAGCACCGATTTTATCTTTGTTAAATAAATAAAGCTCCTAGCGTCGTTCTCGCGGCATCGTCAGACTTCTCGACCCAATCTGACCGGAAGTAGGATAAAATCGGAGACGAATTCGGTGCAGTAATATCGGTAATGTCTGATCGAGGCCCCGGGAACCATTCCGAGCACCGATTTTATCTTTGTTAAATGAACAAACCTCCTCGCGTCGATCTCGCGTCATCGTCAGACTTCTCGACCCAATCTGACCGGAAGTAGGATAAAATCGGAGACGAATTCGGGGCAGTAATTTCGGGAATGTCCGATCGAAGCCCCGGGAACCGTTCCGAGCACCGATTTTATCTTTGTTAATTCAACAAAGCTTCTAGCGTCGTTCTCGCGGCATCGTCAGACTTCTCGACCACATCTGACCGGAAGTAGGATAAAATCGGAGACGAATTTGGTGCAGTAATATCGGTAATGTCTGATCGAGGCCCCGGGAACCATTCCGAGCACCGATTTTATCTTTGTTAAATGAACGAACCTCCTCGCGTCGATCTCGCGTCATCGTCAGACTTCTCGACCCAATCTGACCGGAAGTAGGATAAAATCGGAGACGAATTCGGGGCAGTAATTTCGGGAATGTCCGATCGAAGCCCCGGGAACCGTTCTGAGCACCGATTTTATCTTTGTTAAATAAACAAAGCTCCTAGCGTCGTTCTCGCGGCATCGTCAGACTTCTCGACCCAATCTGACCGGAAGTAGGATAAAATCGGAGACGAATTCGGGGCAGTAATATCGGGAATGTCCGATCGAGGCCCCGGGAACCATTCCGAGCACCGATTTTATCTTTGTTAAATAAACAAAGCTCCTACCGTCGTTCTCGCCGCATCGTCACACTTCTTGACCCAATCTGACCGGAAGTAAGATAAAATCGGAGACGAATTCGGGGCAGTAGTATCGGGAATGTCCGATCAAGGCCCCGGGAACCATTCCGAGCACCGATTTTATCTTTGTTAAATAAACAAAGCTCCTAGCGTCTTTCTCGCGGCATCGTCAGACTACTGACCCAATCTGACCGGAAGTAGGATAAAATCCGAGCCTAATTCGGGGCAGTAATATCGAGAATGTCCGATCGAGGCCCCGGGAACCAATCCGAGCACCGATTTTATCTTTGTCAAATAAACAAACCTCCTAGCGTCGTTCTCGCGGCATCGTCAGACTTCTCGACCCAATCTGACTGAAAGTAGGATAAAATCAGAGACGGATTCGGGGCAGTAGTATCGGGAATGTCCGATCGAGGCCCCGGGAACCATTCCGAGCACCGATTTTATCTTTGTTAAATAAACAAAGCTCCTACCGTCGTTCTCGCCGCATCGTCACACTTCTTGACCCAATCTGACCGGAAGTAAGATAAAATCGGACACGAATTCGAGGCAGTAGTATCGGGAATGTCCAATCAAGGCCCCGGGAACCATTCCGAGCACCGATTTTATCTTTGTTAAATAAACAAAGCTCCTACCGTCGTTCTCGCCGCATCGTCACACTTCTTGACCCAATCTGACCGGAAGTAAGATAAAATCGGAGACAAATTCGGGGCAGTAGTATCGGGAATGTCCGATCAAGGCCCCGGGAACCATTCCGAGCACCGATTTTATCTTTGTTAAATAAACAAAGCTCCTAGCGTCGTTCTCGCGGCATCGTCAGACTTCTCGACCCAATCTGACCGGAAGTAGGATAAAATCGGAGCCTAATTCGGGGCAGTAATATCGAGAATGTCCAATCGAGGCCCCGGGAACCATTCCGAGCACCGATTATATCTTTGTCAAATAAACAAACCTCCTAGCGTCGTTCTCGCGGCATCGTCAGACTTCTCGACCCAATCTGACTGAAAGTATGATAAAATCGCAGACGGATTCGGGGCAGTAGTATCGGGAATGTCCGATCGAGGCCCCGGGAACCATTCCGAGCACCGATTTTATCTTTGTTAAATAAACAAAGCTCCTTCCGTCGTTCTCGCCGCATCGTCACACTTCTTGATCCAATCTGACTGGAAGTAAGATAAAATCCGAGACGAATTGGCGGCAGTAATATCGGAAATGTCCGATCGAGGCCCCGGGAACCATTCCGAGCACCGATTTTATCTTTGTTAAATAAATAAAGCTCCTAGCGTCGTTCTCGCGGCATCGTCAGACTTCTCGACCCAATCTGACCGGAAGTAGGATAAAATCGGAGACGAATTCGGTGCAGTAATATCGGTAATGTCTGATCGAGGCCCCGGGAACCATTCCGAGCACCGATTTTATCTTTGTTAAATGAACAAACCTCCTCGCGTCGATCTCGCGTCATCGTCAGACTTCTCGACCCAATCTGACCGGAAGTAGGATAAAATCGGAGACGAATTCGGGGCAGTAATTTCGGGAATGTCCGATCGAAGCCCCGGGAACCGTTCCGAGCACCGATTTTATCTTTGTTAATTCAACAAAGCTTCTAGCGTCGTTCTCGCGGCATCGTCAGACTTCTCGACCACATCTGACCGGAAGTAGGATAAAATCGGAGACGAATTCGGTGCAGTAATATCGGTAATGTCTGATCGAGGCCCCGGGAACCATTCCGAGCACCGATTTTATCTTTGTTAAATGAACGAACCCCCTCGCGTCGATCTCGCGTCATCGTCAGACTTCTCGACCCAATCTGACCGGAAGTAGGATAAAATCGGAGACGAATTCGGGGCAGTAATTTCGGGAATGTCCGATCGATGCCCCGGGAACCGTTCCGAGCACCGATTTTATCTTTGTTAAATAAACAAAGCTCCTAGCGTCGATCTCGCGGCATCGTCAGACTTCTCGACCCAATCTGACCGGAAGTAGGATAAAATCGGAGACGAATTCGGGGCAGTAATATCGAGAATGTCCGATCGAGGCCCCGGGAACCATTCCGAGCACCGATTTTATCTTTGTTAAATAAACAAAGCTCCTAGCGTCTTTCTCGCGGCATCGTCAGACTTCTCGACCCAATCTGACCGGAAGTAGGATAAAATCCGAGCCTAATTCGGGGCAGTAGTATCGGGAATGTCCGATCGAGGCCCCGGGAACCATTCCGAGCACCGATTTTCTCTTTGTTAAATAAACAAAGCTCCTACCGTCGTTCTCGCCGCATCGTCACACTTCTTGACCCAATCTGACCGGAAGTAAGATAAAATCGGAGACGAATTCGAGGCAGTAGTATCGGGAATGTCCAATCAAGGCCCCGGGAACCATTCCGAGCACCGATTTTATCTTTGTTAAATAAACAAAGCTCCTACCGTCGTTCTCGCGGCATCGTCAACCTTCTTGACCCAATCTGACCGGAAGTAAGATAAAATCGGAGACGAATTCGGGGCAGTAGTATCGGGAATGTCCGATCAAGGCCCCGGGAACCGTTCCGAGCACCGATTTTATCTTTGTTAAATAAACAAAGCTCCTACCGTCGTTCTCGCGGCATCGTCAACCTTCTTGACCCAATCTGACCGGAAGTAAGATAAAATCGGAGACGAATTGGGGGCAGTAGTATCGGCAATGTCCGATCGAGGCCCCGGGAACGATTCCGAGCACCGATTTTATCTTTGTTAAATAAACAAAGCTCCTACCGTCGCTCTCGCGGCATCTTGAACCTTCTCCACCCAATCTGACCTGAAGTAGGATAAAATCGGAGACGAATTCGGGGCAGTAATATCGGGAATGTGCGATCGAGGCCCCGGGAACCATTCCGAGCACCGATTTTATCTTTGTTAATTAAACAAAGCTCCTAGCGTCGTTCTCGCGGCATCGTCAGACTTCTCGACCCAATCTGACCGGAAGTAGGATAAAATCGGAGACGAATTCGGTGCAGTAATATCGGTAATGTCCGATCGAGGCCCCGGGAACCATTCCGAGCACCGATTTTATCTTTGTTAAATAAACAAACCTCCTCGCGTCGATCTCGCGGCATCGTCAGACTTCTCGACCCAATCTGACTGAAAGTAGGATAAAATCGGAGACGAATTCGGGGCAGGAATGTCGGGAATTTCCGATCGAGGCCCCGGGAACCATTCCGAGCACCGATTTTATCTTTGTTAAATAAACAAAGCTCCTAGCGTCGTTCTCGCGGCATCGTCAGACTTCTCGACCCAATCTGACCGGAAGTAGGATAAAATCGGCGACGAATTCGGGGCAGGAATGTCGGGAATTTCCGATCGAGGCCCCGGGATCCATTCCGAGCACCGATTTTATCTTTGTTAAATAAACAAAGCTCCTAGCGTCGTTCTCGCGGCATCGTCAGACTTCCCGACCCAATCTGACCGGAAGTAGGATAAAATCGGAGACGAATTCGGGGCAGTAATGTCGGGAATTTCCGATCAAGGCTCCGAGAACCGTTCCGAGCACCGATTTTATCTTTGTTGAATAAACAAAGCTCCTAGCGTCGTTCTCGCGGCATCGTCAGACTTCTCCACCCAATCTGACCGGAAGTAGGATAAAATCGGAGACAAATTCGGGGCAGTAATGTCGGGAATGGCCGATCAAGGCTCCGAGAACCGTTCCGAGCACCGATTTTATCTTTGTTGAATAAACAAAGCTCCTAGCGTCGTTCTCGCGGCATCTTCAGACTTCTCGACCCAATCTGACCGGAAGTAGGATAAAATCGGAGACGAATTCGGTGCAGTAATATCGGTAATGTCCGATCGAGGCCCCGGGAACCATTCCGAGCACCGATTTTATCTTTGTTAAATAAACAAAGCTCCTAGCGTCGTTCTCGCGGCATCGTCAGACTTCTCGACCCAATCTGACCGGAAGTAGGATAAAATCGGAGACGAATTCGGGGCAGTAATATCGGGAATGTCCGATCAAGGCTCCGAGAACCATTCCGAGCACCGATTTTATCTTTGTTAAATAAAGAAAGCTCCTACCGTCGTTCTCGCGGCATCGTCCGACTTCTCGACTCAATCTGACCGGAAATAAGATAAAATCGGAGACGGATTCGGGGCAGTACTATCAGGAATTTCCGATTGAGGCTCCTAGAAACGTTTCGAACACCGATTTTATCTTTGTTAAATAAATAATGCTCCTTCCCTCGCTGTCGCAGGATCGTCACACTTCTCGACCCAATCTGACCGGAAATAAGATAAAATCGGGGACGAATTCGGGCCAGTAGTGTCAGGAATGTCCGATCGGTGCTCCGAGAACCGTTGCGAGCACTGATTCTATCTTTGTTAAATAAATAATGCTCCTTCCGACGTTGTCGCAGCTTCGTCAGATTTCTCGACTCAATCTGACCCATTGCGGAGTAAATGCTAACCCGCGATTCGCAAACCTGAGTCGTTTTCATGCCGCCCAAGATCATTTTCTTCACTTTATATTGATTTTTAAAAAATCGAAAATAAGGAACAAAACAACCTTATTATTCCTGTTGAAGTACGGTTTAAAGATCGACCATGATTTTTTTCAAATTTTTTCTACTGACAATTGTTGGTTTGGCAGTGCAAAAACGAAAACGACCCAGTTTCACGGGATTAATGTTCCTGAAATACCTTTATGTATTGAGGTTTAAGATAATCGATTGAAGTTGATCTATAGATTGCGAACTTTATCGGAAATAATGTCAGTTTCGAAAATGTTTGCGGATTTCATGGTCCGCAAACAATATTCCTCTTCATTTGCGATTCGCTAATAACTTTCGCAATAAATAATTCTATCAATACATTTTAAAGTAATTTCGCGTGAAATTATTATTTTTTGCCAAGTTATACGAGCACTTTTATTTTTGACTTTTTCATAAAATATTAAAAAATTTTGTAACTACAACATGTGAAGATAATTTATGCAACATTAAAAAACAAAAATCTCGTAATATTTGGTAAAAATTAATAATTCCACGTCAAATTTCTTTAAAATGTATTGCTAGAATCATTTATTCCAGAAGTTGTTAGCGAATCGCAAATGATTGAAAATCGTATTTTCAGTGCACGGAATCCTCGAACATTTTATGAATTGACATTATTTTGAATCAAGTTCTCAGATAGGGACACATTCAGGTCCCTCGGCTCGACCGCGTATCATCGGACTCTGAACCAACTTCCTGTGACAGCCGACCATTCGGAAGTTGCAGCTGTGACGTCAGCAGACTAGCATTTCCTATAGCACTGTCGTGCCTGACTTAGCTCGTTTGTTCCACTGATTAAATTCCGATTTATACACTTTAATCGTATGTTTGATAATTTTTTTCTCCATGACGGGGAGCACAAATTAAGTTTTTCGGGAGTGTCCCGTATTCGGAATTTTATAAACTTCATTCTCCTGCACGCAAAATGGATTTTTTATTCTTTTCCAGAATTCGCTATTTTCTCTGGCAAATGCTAATCATGGCAAAAATACGATATATTTTTTTTCAAAGAAAGCGTGAAAAACCATTAAAAATCATATTTTTTTCAGTCGCAAAATCACCGCGCAAGACCCTCTAAAAACACCTGTCCACCTTATAAAAGTCACCCTATAAGAGTATAAGTAAATCTGACCTGGTTAAAAGAAATTTACGATCAATCTCCTGTCACTCGTGGGAACGAAATATATCTCCTTATTCCCCGAACGCATATATTACCAAAAAAGCACTCAAACAACCTGGAATTTCTTACTTCCCACCTGTTACCTCTTCGGAGACACTTGGTACAAGTTCATCCCTGTTCTGGTCAAAGCCACACCACCTGCAATCACGAAATCTACAATGAAGTCTACTCGGCGATACATCAACCCAACAGCATCAGCATCCTGTGCGATGTACTCCAAAGAAGATATCGACAACGTACGATATCGCGTAATGTTTTCCGTGGAGAAATCCGCTGTCGTAAACAATATGGCACGGGGCATCAGTGGTTACGTACTTCCTGATGCACCTCGCTAAATAACCCAAGAAGAAAACGTCAACGGATGGAGTGAGTGGTCAAGAACTTCATCAACTCCTGTCGGCCCCTCCAGCTAAACCAGAGGGCCAATATCAACGCTGCCACATATGATCTATACGCTGTCATCTCCGATCATCCAGAAAACAACAAATCCTCCAAACTTCGTTCCTTCTCTTAAATTCGCACGAGGAGATTTAAGATAATTCTGGTCATGCTAATAATTTATTTTTTGTCATCGATCTTTTAACCTTGTCAACTAAGAGATAGGGTAAAATAAGTAAATGAGCAACTATGCACGAGGAAAAACAAAAAGGAGAAAACACGTACACATACTGTTTAGCGGAAAATAAAAAAATTGTATTCATAATTATGAAAAAAAAACGGACAAGAAAGAAAAACTTCCTTGCACAAAGATCTAGATATACAATAACCAAAAATATTCTCATAGAAAGATATACAGGGTGATACAGGGAAAGATATACGTACTTATACGAATATTTGAAAGGTAGCGGGGGGTTTTCTAAAACTCAAGAAAAGGTAAGTTTTTTGTACTTTTTTCAAATCACTGGCAAGCATGGGAAAATATTTTTCGCCAAAACCATAGTCAGGCCTCATAGGGAATTTATTGAAGTTTCAGAAACTGCTGGACGATTTGCTGTACAATGATTAATTCTCATACTTCATGAGATATCCATGATCAAAGACAAAAGGGTAACTTTTCATTCAGCGGCTGATATTACAGCCACTAATTGTCGTACCGAGCCAAAAAAACCCAACTGCACTTAAATGAAAAGTTTCAATGACCCTGATGTTGATTTAGTCGAAAAAAAATATTCTGAGCCCAGGGGCAAATTTAGAGAAAAAACAAAAGGAATATTTTTGTCTCCTGATTTTTCTTTTGCTTGGGCAATAAAAGTTACTAAAAAAACTCATCAAAAGGTTTCAAAACTAGAAACTGCAAGCTTCAAAATCGTTATTGCCACAAAGAAAATACTATTTTTTTCTAATTTTCTGCTCCTTTAATTACATTAAGCGCAAAGATCAAAGGATAACTTTTTCTTCGTCGAAAAATTGCCCTTTTTCGGACGGCCGTATCGCGGTTGTGAATAATCGGAAATATGAATTAAAAAAGCATTTTGTAGCGTTGTGAACTTCAGAACGCTTATATTGATACATTTTTATGAACTTTTTTCAACCAAAAAAATTATTGGTAAGTGGCCAAACATGCGATAACGCAATCCCTACAGTGGACGATAGCGACGAAAAAGATGTTCAAAATGAATCTTTCATAGATTCTTTTGCTGTTCATGACTTAAACATGGAAGAAGAAAACTCACAAACCATCGAAAATCGCCCTTCCTGTTCCAAACAAAGAAAATTGTTTTAAATCTATCATCGACGTTTAAAATTTAACAAAAACAATTTTTTTATTATTATGATGATGATGCGATCCTAATTTGTAAATTGCGACTCAAATCGCGCAAATGATAATGAAAATGAATAAATGAATAAATTTTCATGTCTTTTTCAAACAGTTCGTCAAAATGTTTATATTGCGCAAACTTTCCTCCTATCGCCCATATCTCTCCTTTTCATGATAAATATTATTGTTACCGTCTCTATTATAAAATTCTTCGATTACACTTTTTTTGGCATGCTAGAGTAACCTATTACCACTAATCGCTGTTTTTCTTTACCTGACGCCAACTTTCATTGCGCTAAAACTCAGCAACTATTGATTTTACAAAAAAAGTTTTACACAAAAATTGTAGAAAATGTCATGCTCTACAACTGTGATTATCACATTTTTTTTCCGTATTTCCGAAAATTATCCAGATTCTTTCCAAAAACAAAAATTTGGTTTTTAAATCGACTATATCTCGCAAAATATGAATAATAGAGAAAAACGTTTCAAATAAAAAAGATGGAAAATGTTATTTTCTACAAAAAAGGTTCTTACAATTTTTAACGTAAAACTCACCGTTTCCGAGATATTTGCAAAAAGACGTTTTTAAAGATGGCGGCTAACGCTCGCAGTTTCGGACGACACAAACTTGGTTTTATACTTAGGGGACACTCTCTGACATAATCCAATCGAAAAATCAATTATCGGGATTTTTTGCGGAGCGGATGTCTAAAAATCCTGGACTATTGGGCGCGATATTCGAAGACTCAATTTAAGGGGTTTAGTTGGGATAAAACAAACGCGTTCAATACTTATTACTTCGTTCTCAACCACTTATTTTGCAATAAGCGATTGAGAGCAATGACGCCAATGGTGGGCCGTTCTGAAGAGATTAAATCGTAAGAAATGTGCAAGTTCGATTGCAGGTACGAGGAAGCTTGCCTCGTTATCAAGCCCTAGGCCTTACTTATGGGGTGAATTCGAAGAGATCGGCACGTGATCATTTCGTTTACATTCGCGCCTGACGGTTTCGATTAAGTCAGGGGTTCCCAAGGTTTTTTCTACCACGCCCCCCTAGTACTTAAAATGAAAATCTTTCGCCCCCCTCCCCATCGCCGCACTTTTATAGTTCTTACAAATGATCCTGTTTCCGTATTTCAAGGTTGTTGCATTTTTAAAGGGTGGAGGGATATCCGAAGTTCCTATGCTAATACATTGTGTGACGTCACCACTGCCAACTTATTGTAGCGAAATATTAATTACGTGTACGACTAAATATTGCGAAAACGTTCAAATGTACAGTAAATAATCGTAATTATTATTTACATATATGCTAATTTGATGGAGTTGGGATTATCAGAAAATTAAATGTAGATGTTTAATAATCCTATTAAGATAGACACGAGCTTTGACAACGTCGCTCGGTTCTGTCGTAATGGAGGCTGTCAGGTTTACACTGTAGTAACTACGACAGGTGGCAGCTGTGTTACGCGCGTTTCGTGCCGGTCGGCGTTTTGAAAGGTTATGGGAAAGCAAAAGGATGCAACAAATAGTTCAGGAAAAAAGATTAGTGGGCCGCAAGGTTTCCGATGGAAAAGATGATCTGTCAGTGCTCGTGCCCACAAGCACCGTACTATGCTCAACGAAGCTAGAAAAAAGGCAATACAGCATAATAAATAAAGGAATAAGTTCCCATTAGTCACATTTGACTTTAAAGTAAAATTCTCCAATTACCTCGATAATATTCCCGTTCAAGGGGAAGTGAGCGGACATCGCAGCGATCGGGATTTTCATTTTATCGGTTTTGATGAATTATAGAATTTTAATTGCAAAAAATTAATGATCAGCAAAAATTAATGTTTGGCCATTACGCTGGACGAACAAAAAAAACTCGACTTTGGGGCACCGCACTTAAGGGGTTAAATTAAGAAAGCGAGTTCGTGGAAATATGTAATATAAACAATCTGCTCTTTCCAGGTGTAAAATAGCGACTTAAGTTTGCCTTGACTCCGGAACCTCATTTAAGGTGTCATATTGAGGAGGGCTATGTGTGCTAAATTTGTCTTATTTCATTCAAGTTAAATGCATTGCATCTATCAGTTCTCGGTGCAGGATGCACCCAGCACAGATTTCGACTTTGAAAAACATCGCCTAAGGGGTTCAATCCGATGACAGGTAAATGACAATCGCATATAAAATCTCCTTGAGGATTTTAACAAAATGGACTCAATTTAACATGGACTTTCCAATGCTACCAATCAATTCGGCCGTACCGCGCCGTTCGAAAGCCACGTTTCAGGGGGCGAGTTAAAACGTAGGCCCGGCATTATATCCGAGTTTAGTAAAGGCATTTCTTATACATCGAGAGAACCAACCCTCCTCGTGCGCGAGAAAGCGATTTCGCTGTTATGCGATAGTCAAAGACTTGATTTAAGGAGTCATACTCGATGCAAACAGCGTCCACATAACATTTCAGGAGGGAGGCGGAAAATACAAAAAAAAGTTTACTATCTTCTACTGTAACAAACAAAAAAATGCAATGCTGTCGCACTATTGGGAGACGTTGTTTAAGGGGATTGGTTATTAAAGGAGGTTGTGTAAATTTTGTCTTGAGGCGACCTGAAAGATTTCCAATGCATCCTTTCCGGGTGCGAAAGAGCAGAAAGGCTCAGCCGCAACTACCGAACTTCGCTTTCGACGTTCGAATAGAAAAGAACGACCCTTGCGAAGATGATTTCAAATCTTCCATCACTTTTACTGAGGTGCAATTAATATTATCTTTTCAGCTGCGATAACATTCCACGGCTCGATCCTAATGATGTGCAAGTGGGCCAAGAGTGAGTGCAAATCAGCTCTTGCAAGCTCAATGAATCTTATGAATTCGGCCAAATGTACAGTTATTAAGTGCGGAGGTTGCAGTTGAGCCAGATATCAACTTTGGGAAACTGCATTTACGTGGTTGAAGAAGTAAGATGACGTTACACTTTACGTTCCGTCGTAAGAGAGCGTTTGAGGCGCTCATCTGAGGGCGGATTTAACGATATTGGGCGCGAGAAAGCGACTTTGCTTGGGCGCGATATTCGAAGACTCAATTTAAGGGGTTTAGTTGGGAAAAAAAGAACGCGTCCAATACTTATTACTTCGTAGTATTGCATGTTGTTTTCGGTGCAATACGAGGGATATGTGAGATAAATGCTCGAGCTGGTTGAAATGTTGTCTACATATAAGACAATACCCGTGAGGTGACTCAGAACTATGACTTTGTCCATACCAAAGTCATACCACTCAGAACCCAATAAGGACTAGTATTAAGGCGTTATACGCAGTTGCAAGGACAAAAAAAGTCGTTTTTTCACGATTTTTTTCTGGAAAAGGATTTCATTTGGGCAAAACGAAAAGTATTAGGCAGTGTAGTGGCATTTTTGAGACCTAGATTAGCATTTTTTATTTTCAAAAATATTCATTAACATTGCTCCTGTAGGAAGTCTCCTGGAGGTCCCCGAAAAAAGTGTCCGGTGGTGAGCAAAGTATCTCCGGTTTGGATTATCTAAAATGAAAAAAACCACAAAGATTATTTTAGGGGATAGATAAATGCAGGTATTGATCGAGGGAATAGTCCCAAATTTTAATTTTTGAAAAAATGGTGGCTCCGGAAATAAACAATTTCGATTTTCGACCAATTTTTTTTCGTTAAATCGTTGAAAAAAAATTGAAATACTTATCGGAAATCTTATTCCTTCGATCAATACCTGAAGAATTTATCTGACAAGGTTGTGTTAAAATTGCAGACCGATCGGTTGAGCCGTGTTTGAGAAATCGTGCTCACCGACTTTGAAAACACCGTTTTCAGAAAAACGCGTTTGAAGTTTCAACAGTCGTTCACACATATTTAAGCGTCCTTACAAATATGTGTGTATTTCCGAGAATATTCACTGGATCGATTTGAAATTTTTAGGAAATATACTCACATAATTTTACATTCCGAAAATGCCATAAAATAAATCGATTTTTTGAAATTGCTAACTGCGTATAACCCGTTGAGTAATCAAGAGAATAAAGATGAAATCGATACTCCGAACGGTTTTCGCATATTCGGTCAGACATTGCCAAGATCATTCACCCGAATTCGTTTCCGATTTCATCTTATTTCCGGTTAGGCCGATCATTTTTTCCGTGGTAGAAGATACGAGTTTAATCACAGAATCGTTCTTTCACGTGACACAGATGAACTCAACTTCAGGCTGCAGACATGTCTTCGTTCAACCGTCTTGACATTTTTTCTGCCTTGAAAACAATGACATTTGCAACCTTCCGTATTGATCCATCTGTCACCGTTGAGACATCTATTGACCCATCATGACTTCGACGGCGTATAAAAAAAAATATTAACAAATTCGTGAAAAACATTATTTTGAACGACGAAATTTTTGGACGAATCACCGTCGGCGTGTCCGACTATCCGGATCCCGGGATTAAAGGAATTTCGGCAAAAGTATTAAGAGAAGTGATCAGTTACACCTTCGTGGCTCCTCAAAATAAAAAAAGAGAAGACTACATACGAAATTTTATTAATCGACACCGCCGCTCCATCACTGAATTTATTACAGCCAACTTTATCGAGAGAAAAACTTCAGAAGGATGTAAATTGTAAGTAAGCCTAAATTGTTAATCCTACAACATATGACTTTTTTTTACCTTCAAACGCATGATTGGGGTTCGAACGCACCACACGCTCTTCTTGATAATAAATCCGATTGTTTGCTAATGAACAGACTTTCTCATACATGGTTTCCTTCGTTTTTTTTATAAGGAAGAGAATGGTGTACGAGAAATCGACTTTATTTACATTCAGTTGATGAAAAACCCATTCAAAGACAGAAAATCGGAAAATATCAGCAGAAGGCAAATATTTAAAACAAAAATTTGTAATTTTTCAACGGTTCAACCGATCGTAAAATCTCAAGCGGTATTTTGAAGGGGAGACTTCAGGGACTATTGAAAAAAATCACTGTTGCTTCATTCAGTTTAAAAAGTATATTTATTTGGGCCATTGAAAATGACGAGGTCCGAAAACCAAAAATTGTGTTTCAAAAGTTACTTTTACTATAAACTCGTACGAAAAGTTAATCTGACTGAACGGGATGAAGTACTGTGCAAAAATGTAATCAATTGCCGCACAATCGGTGCAAAATACCAGCGCAAATTATAGCGTTGAGACATTATCTGTACAATTATTTTTCAATTATTATTGTTTATTGCAATCCTTAAATAATGTATTCGCATATTGTCCTCAAATTTCGCAATAACATATATAAATTGAACTTTCATTTTTGGAACAAAAAAAAACAAAAAGTTTAAATATAATAGGTTCAACCATTTTGAGATAACCAATTAAGTTTTGTATTTATTCCTAATAATTAAAACCTAATAAGTACGTAAATATTAAATGAGACATTCAAAAATACAACTGCACAACATAATGAAGAAAACAAATTAATTTTTTTTTTTTTTTCTTTGAAAAAGTGTCTCTCACTACGAAGCCATTGCTTTCACACCGAATTCATATTGAAATTCACAATATAACAAAAATGTATGCGCTCTTCTTATTCGTGTTCTCATAAATTATTCAGAACAATTCATTTGCAGTCAAAGTTTCGAACAAATCGGACGAGCGATTCGGCATATTATTGAAGGCGATTCGACAGTGAACATACATATACGGATGTACTTTCTTTTTTGTAAATATCTTGATGCTATATATGAATTGATAGTCATGTTACTGGGAAAATATATAATTTAGGCGTTCTATAGAATGCCTCGTCATCCTATGCAGTACCGGATTCGTCTAGGCTATGGATAAAATATTTTATCTGTCGTCGACTATTATATGAGGCATTCCACGCCATTTCACCAAGCCTGTGACCCCGACCATTTTCTATTTTCCTGACCTTTTTTTGTAAAATTGTACCCCGCGAAAGGAATAGCCACACCAATTTTTGGATTTCGATCTCTTCTCTTTTAGGAGTTATGATTTTCCAAAAAAACGTCGATTTCGGAAGTTTTGGAAATGTTTAAACGCTGGTAACTGCTGAACTGATTGAGATATCGACAGAGTCGATATAGGTATATTTTTATTTTTCGTTTTAAAGCACACTTTCCTTAAAAAATATGAAAAATGTATCAATTCTCAATGACAACGTTTTTCTGCTTCTAAAATGAAAATTATATTTTTGAAGATGATTGCCTTTTTTATTCTTTTCCAAAAATCATCTCTAAAAAAAGTAGTTTTTACTTTAGAAGCAAAAAAAACCGTTGACATTGATAACTGATATTTTTTTTCATATTTTCGAACGAAAGTATGCATACACATATGCATGAAAGTATACATCCCACAACGTCTCAGCTGTAATTTCAAAAATGTTCCATACTAGGATAGTGCATGTCCCGTCAGGTGTGAAATGTTAAAATGAAAAAAATTATTTATCGACATTCGTCGATATCTCAATTAGTTCAGGAGTTATCAGCGTTTAAACATTTCTAAAACTTCCGGATTGACATTTTTTGGACAATTATAACCACTAAAAGAGAAGAGAAAAATCGAAAAATTGGTGTGGTATTTCTTTTATGGGGAACAATTTCACAAAAAAGAAATCAGGAAAATAAAAAATGGTCGGGGTTATGGGCGAGGTGAAATGGCGTGGAATGCCTCATATACTGTACCTAGGTAATGTATGCAACCCCTGTGAATTCTATTGAATGCCATTAAGAGGTCCGGTAAAGTATACAATGATAAAGGAATTGAAATTTTTGTTTGCGCAACATAATCTTATTGAAATTATCAATTGCCCGTGATAATATTCTTTGCGGAAAAATATAGACTTATATATAATGTGTCGTTACCTGTTAGCTTTGTTAATTGAAGCAATATCATCCAATTTTTAATGAGTACCTTAGCGTTAATTATTATTCATAGAGGTACCCATTTCTTTCTTACATGATGAAATGTTGTGAGATTTGACAGTTGAACAAAATGTTCTTCTAGAGACATGACACCTCTTAGTATTGCAATGCTGTGTGCAATGACATTTACCAAAACCCTGAGCCCTGTATCGGTAGATTGTAAATTTGTAGCGAAACGGTGTATCACATGTTACTTATGAACGCCACCGTCAATTAATATTTTCTATCTGTAAACTGTAAATTGCAGCTGCGAATACAACGTTACAATACAAAATGAATACAATCACGGACAATACCTATAAAACACATTGCCGGCTGTACGTTCGATATTATATAGAACGCGCATCCAAAGCCATTTTATACTTAGCCTGAAAGTTATAAGCATTCTATAGAATGTCTAGGTATCCTATGGAATGTGAGATGATACATATTACCCGTCATTTTAGTGACGCCAAGATAGCTGGTCCCATCCGCAACCGCAACAGCCAAACGATAGGCCAACGTTTCGACGATATTGACGAAGAGGTAAATCCGCGAATCAGCATTCTACTCCCAGCGATTTAAGACATCTTCGATCAAAAAGCGTCACTGCAGTTTTTTAATAATTGCTACCAATATTATACAAAGACTTTTTTACGCGCATGGAATTCATTCAGTGAATAACCTGGAACGTTTTATGAGGAACAAATAAATGAAAAGATACTCTATTTTAGTTTGCAGGTTTCCGGAGGTCCGAAACTTGTACATCCCTGGAGAATTAAAAAAAAATTATTGTAATAGAAGAGAAATAAAAGGAGCATATATAACATATTCATTTTAGATGTCACACAAATAGATTTTTTTAAATCGCGCTTGTGCTAATCGTCTCAGGAAAGTCTGATAGAAATTGAAAAAAAATCGCTCAGCGTATCGATTTCGATTTTCCTCACCTGGTGCCAGTTGAACGTCGCTCGAGGTCTGTTTCGATGACGTAGCATAGACTCCTCGGAGAAGCTGGTCGATGGCTGCTATTAATAGTTTCATCGTGATAAAAATAATGCTCAAACATCGTGCGAAACACCGAGTTTTAATGATTATAATAAAACCGTTATAAAATATAAAATATGTACAAAGAGTAAAATGCAAATTATGCACATCGAAGAAAAATATAAATTGTGCACACTGAAAAAAACTATGGACAACGAACGAATATGTATGTACGATATGTATTTGTACAATGAAAAATATAAAATATGTACAGTATGACAAGATGGAACTTACAAACCAAAGGATCTAACGCTGCCAAAACAAGCGCATCTAGGCATCGGGGAATCTTGAACGGATCAGAAAAATTTCCCCACATCGTCAGAGGTGGGGAAATGTATCGACCGATATTTTTAACAATGATCTACACTCAATTTTTCGAAAACACCATGTATGGCGTTACATACCCGTCCTTTTAGAATACATACCTTATTTGGCTGTACGGTAAAAAATAGAGTGCCACTACCAGTTTCATATAGCAACAACTTGTTCTGAATTTTTCTCCAATTTCTCAACCGTTTTTCCATTTATGTGAAATGATTCGTGGTAAGCAGAAACCATCAATTCAAAGACCGAACATTTCTCTGTTTGGACAACTCAAAACACGTTACCACCTTTGAACGAACGATGACGACCGGTATGAAGGACAGATACACAGCGCGATTGCTATTACAGACCCGGCGATTCGAAGATGAAGAGGTAAATACGCGAATGATAATACGATAAATAGCAAACCCCACTATCACACACTATCACTATCCGTCGATTTCATCTTTATCGCGAAAATAATGATTGTATTATTAAACTTGCATCTTAGAGCGCCGATCAAATCATCCATTAGCTCAGACCGGAAAAAAGATGAAATCGAAAACGAATTTGGGCGAATGATCTCAGCAATGCCTGACAGAATATGCGAAAACCGTTCGAAACATCGATTTCATCTTCATTCGCTAGATGTTATGGGATAATGACTCAGACTCCTTTTCAGTAGCATACCTGACAGGTCTCGGACCCTATTACTTCAAAATAAAGCGAAATCGATATATTCAATAATGAATATGTTCGAAGAGGGTTACAATCCATGCCGAAAAATCCAGTCGGACGTCGATTTCGTCTTTGTCGCGTAAGAAATGATTCTATGATTGAACTTGTATCTTTAAGTACAGATCAAATGATCCATTCGCTCTGACGGGAAATAAGATGAAATCGAATGATCATAGCGATATCTGATAGAATAAGCCAAAACCGATTCGAGCATCGATTTCATTTTTATTATCTTGGTGGCAGCGGATAATGACTAAGGCTCCGTTTCATTAAATCACCTCACACGTCTCGGGGCTTATTACCTCGAATAAAATTGAAATCGATAAATTCAATGATGAGTGTGTTCGAAGAGGGTTACAACTCATGCCGAGAAATCAAGCCAGACGTCTATTTCGTCTGTGTCGCATAAAGAATGATCCTATTATTAAACTTGTATCTTCGAGCGCCGGCAAAATCATTCATTAACTCTGACCGGAATTAAGACGAAATCAAAAACGAATTTGGGCAAATGATCTGAGCAATGGCTGACAGAATCTGCGAAAACGGTTCGGAGCATCGATTTCAACATTATTCGCTGGATGATTGCGGTTACAACTCATGCGGAAAAATCCAGCCGGACGTCGATTTCGTCTTTGTCGCGAAAATAAGGATTCTATTAACAAGTTTACATCTTCGAGCAACGGTCAAATCATCTATTAGCTCTGACCGGAAATAGAACGAAATCGAAAACGAATTTAGGCGGATGGTCGTAGCATTATGGGATAGAATATGCAAAAACCGTTCGGAGCATCGATTTCGTTCTTATTCGCTTGATGTTAGCGGATAATGACGCAGTCTCCTTTTCCGTAACGCACCTCACACGTCTCCGGGCATATCACCTCAAAATAAGGCGAAATCGATAAATTGAGTGATGAGCCCGGTCGAAGAGAGTTATAACTCATGCTAGAAAATCAAGCCAGCCGTCGATTTCATCGTTGTCGCGAAAAGAATGATTGCATTATTAAACGTGTATCTTTCAGCGCCGATCAAATCATCCATTAGCTCTGACCGAGAATAAGATGAAATCGATATCGAATTTGGGCGAATGATCTCAGCAATGTCTGACAGAATATGCGAAAACCCTTCGGAGCATCGATTTCATCTTTATTATATTGGTGTAAACGGATATTGACTCAGGCTCCGATTCAGTAACGCACCTCACACGTCTCGGGGCTTATTGCCTCAAAACAAGGCGAAATCGATAAATTGAGTGATGACGTATATCTTCGAGCAGCGGTCAAATCATCTATTAGCTCTGACCGGAAATAGAACGAAATCGAGAACGAATTTAGGCGAATGGTCGTAGCATTATCGGATAGAATATGCGAAATCCGTTCGGAGCATCGATTTCGTTCTTATTCGCTTGATGTTAGCGAACCTTCCGTAACGTACCTCACACGTCTCGGGGCATATCACCTCAAAATAAGGCGAAATCGATAAATTGAGTGATGAGCATGTTCGAAGAGAGTTATGACTCATTCCAAAAAATCAAGGCAGCCGTCGATTTCATCGTTGTGGCGAAAAGAATGATTGCATTATCAAACTTGTATCTTACAGCGCCGATCAAATCATCCATTAGATCTGACCGAAAATAAGATGAAATCGAAAACGAATTTGGGCGAATGATCTCAGCAATGTCTGACAGAATATGCGAAAACCCTTCGGAGCATCGATTTCATCTATATTATCTTGGTGTCAACGGATATTGACTCAGGCTCCGATTCAGTATCGCACCTCACACGTCTCGTGGCTTATTGCCTCAAAATAAAGTGCAATCATAAAATTCAACGATGAGTATGTTCAACGAGAGTTAGAACTCATGGCGACAAATCGAGCCAGACGTCGATTTCATCTTTGTCGCGAAAGTAATGATTCTATTATAAAGCTTTTATCTTCGAGCATCGGTCGAAGGATCCATTCGCTCTGACCGAAAATAAGATGAAATCGAAAACGTATCGGGGCGAATGATCTTAGCAATGTCGGATAGCAAATGCGAGACCCGTTCGGAGCATCGATTTCATCTTTATGCGTTTGGTGTCAGCGGATAATGACTCGCCTCCGTTTCAGTAACGCTCTCACACGTTTCGGAGCTTATTACCTCAAAGTTAAATGAAATCGATAAATTCAATGATGGGTATATTCGAAGAAGGTTACAACTCATGCCAAAAAAATCAAGCCAGACGTCGATTTCGTCTATGTCGCGTAAATAATGATTCTATGATTAAACTTGTATCTTCGAGTACCGATCAAATGATCCATTCGCTCTGACGGGAAATAAGATGATATCGAAAACGAATTTGGGCGAATGATCATAGCAATATCTGGTAGAATATGCGCAAACCGTTCGGAGCATCGATTTCGTCCTTATTCGCTTGATTTTAGCGGATAATGACGCAGGCTCCTGTTCCGTAACGTACCTCACACACCTCGGGGCATATTACCTCAAAATAAGGCGAAATCGATAAGTTCAGTGATAAGCACGTTCGAAGAGAGTTATAACTCATGCAAAAAGATCAAGCCAGCCGTCGATTTTATCGTTGTCGCGAAAAGAATGATTGCATTATTAAACTTGTATCTTACAGCGCCGATCAAATCATCCATTAGCTCTGACCGAAAATAAGATGAAATCGATAACGAATTTGGGCGAATGATGTCAGCGGTGTCTGACAGAATATGCGAAAACCGTTCGGAGCATCGATTTCATCTTTATTAACATGGTGTCAGCGGATATTGACTCAGGCTCCGTTTCAGTAACGCACCTCACACGTCTCAGGGCTTATGGCCTCAAAATAAAATTCAACCATAAAATACAATGATGAGTATGTTCAAAGGGAGCTAACAAACTCATGCCGACAAATCGTGCCAGACGTCGATTTCGTCTGTGTCGCGAAAATAATGATTCTATTGCAAAGCTTTTATCTTCGAGCATTGGTCGAAGGATCCATTCGCTCTGACCGGAAATGAGATGAAATCGAAAATGAATTTGGGCGAATGATCTTAGCAACGTCGGATAGCATATGGGAAAACCGTTCGGAGCATCGATTCCACCATTATTCTCTTGGTGTCAGCAGATAATGACTCGGCTCGGTTTCAGTAAGGCACCTCATACGTTTTGGGGCTTATTACCTCAAAATAAAATGAAATCGATAAGTTCAATGATGAGTATATTCGAAGAAGGTTACAACTCATGCCGAAAAATCAGGTCAGACGTCGATTGCTTCTTCGTCGCGTAAATAATGATTCTATGATTAAACTTATATCTTCGAGTACCGATCGAATGATCCATTCGCTCGGACCGGAAATAAGATGATATCGAAAACGAATTTGGGCGAATGATCATAGCAATATCTGGTAGAATATGCGCAAACCGTTCTGAGCATCGATTTCGTCCTTATTCGCTTGATTTTAGCGGATAATGACGCAGGATCCTGTTCCGTAACGTACCTCACACACCTCGGGGCATATTACCTCAAAATAAGGCGAAATCGATAAGTTCAGTGATGAGCACGTTCGAAGAGAGTTATAACTCATGCTAGAAAATCAAGCCAGCCGTCGATTTCATCGTTGTCGCGAAAAGAATGATTGCATTATTAAACTGGTATATTACAGCGCCGATCAAATCATCCATTAGCTCTGACCGAAAATAAGATGAAAT
Organism: Ophion ellenae; assembly: GCA_963210295.1. Taxonomy (NCBI): domain Eukaryota; kingdom Metazoa; phylum Arthropoda; class Insecta; order Hymenoptera; family Ichneumonidae; genus Ophion; species Ophion ellenae. The sequence continues at coordinate 2,135,297 of OY723396.1, read as the reverse complement.
CGATAACGAATTTGGGCGAATGATCTCAGCAATGTCTGACAGAATATGCGAAAACCCTTCGGAGCATCGATTTCATCTTTATTATCTTGGCGTCCACGGATATTGACTCAGGCTCCGATTCAGTAACGCATCTCACAAGTCTCGGGGCTTACTGCCTCAAAATAAGGCGAAATCGATAAATTGAGTGATGACGTATATCTTCGAGGACCGGTCATATCATCTATTAGCTCTGACCGGAAATAGAACGAAATCGAGAACGAATTTAGGCGAATGGTCGTAGCATAATCGGATAGAATATGCGAAAACCGTTCGGAGCATCGATTTCGGTCTTATTCGCTTGATGTTAGCGAACCTTCCGTAACGTACCTCACACGTCTCGGGGCATATCACCTCAAAATAAGGCGAAATCGATAAATTGAGTGATGAGCATGTTCGAAGAGAGTTATAACTCATTCCAAAGAATCAAGCCAGCCGTCGATTTCATCGTTGTGGCGAAAAGAATGATTGCATTATCAAACTTGTATATTACAGTCCCGATCAAATCATCCATTAGATCTGACCGAAAATAAGATGAAATCGAATACGAATTTGGGCGAATGATCTCAGCAATGTCTGACAGAATATGCGAAAACCCTTCGGAGCATCGATTTCATCATTATTATATTGGTGTCAACGGATATTGACTCAAGCTCCGATTCAGCAACGCACCTCACACGTCTCGGGGCTTATTGCCTCAAAATAAAGTGCAATCATAAAATTCAATGATGAGTATGTTCAACGAGGGTTACAACTCATGCCGACAAATCGAGCCAGACGTCGATTTCATCTTCGTCGCGAAAATAATGATTCTATTATAAAGCTTTTATCTTCGAGCATCGGTCGAAGGATGCATTCGCTCTGACCGAAATTAAGATGAAATCGAAAACGTATTGGGGCGAATGATCTTAGCAATGTCGGATAGCAGATGCGAGAACCGTTCGGAGCATCGATTTCATCTTTATTGTTTTGGTGTCAGCGGATAATGACTCGGCTCCGTTTCAGTAACGCTCTCACACGTTTCGGGGCTTATTACCTCAAAATTAAATAAAATCGATAAATTCAATGATGAGTATATTCGAAGAAGGTTACAACTCATGCCGAAAAATCAAGCCAGACGTCGATTTCGTCTTTGTCGCGTAAATAATGATTCTATGATGAGACTTGTATCTTCGAGTACCGATCAAATGATCCATTCGCTCTGACGGGAAATAAGATGATATCGAAAACGAATTTGGGCGAATGATCATAGCGATATCTCGTAGAATATGCGCAAACCGTTCGGAGCATCGATTTCGTCCTTATTCGCTTGATTTTAGCGGATAATGACGTAGGTTCCTGTTCCGTAACGTACCTCACACACCTCGGGGCATATTATCTCAAAGTAAGGCGAAATCGATAAGTTCAGTGATGAGCACGTTCGAAGAGAGTTATAACTCATGCAAAAAGATCAAGCCAGCCGTCGATTTCATCGTTGTCGCGAAAAGAATGATTGCATTATTAAACTTGTATCTTAAAGCGCCGATCAAATCATCCATTAGCTGTGACCGAAAATAAGATGAAATGGATAACGAATTTGGGCGAATGATCTCAGCAATGTCTGACAGAATATGCGAAAACCGTTCGGAGCATCGATTTCATCTTTATTATCATGGTGTCAGCGGATATTGACTCAGGCTCCGTTTCAGTAACGCACCTCACACGTCTCGGGGCTTATGGCCTCAAAATGAAATGCAATCATAAAATACAATGATGAGTATGTTCAAAGAGAGTTACAACTCATTCCGACAATTCGTGCCAGACGTCGTTTTCGTCTTTGTCGGGAAAATAATGATTCTATAATAAAGCTTTTATCTTCCAGCATCGGTTGAAGGATCCATTCGCTCTGACCGGAAATAAAATGAAATCGAAAACGAATTTGGGCGAATGATCTTAGCAACGTCGGATAGCATATGGGAAAACCGTTCGGAGCATCGATTTCATCTTTATTCTCTTGGTGTCAGCAGATAATGACTCGGCTCGGTTTCAGTAAGGCACCTCACACGTTTCGAGGCTTATTACCTCAAAATAAAATAAAATCGATAAATGCGATGATGAGTATGTTCGGAGAGGGTTACAACTCATGAAGAAAAATTAAGCCGGACCTCGATTTCGTTGTTGTTGCGAAAATAATGATTTTATTATTATACGTGTATCTTCGAGCACCGGTCAAATCATCTATTAGCTCTGACCGGAAATTGAACGAAATCGAAAACGAATTCAGGCGAATGGTCGTAGCATTATCGGTCAGAATATGCGAAAACCGTTGGGACCATCGATTACGTTCTTATTCGCTTGATGTTAGCGGATAATGACGCAAGCTCCTTTTCCGTAACGTACCTCACACGTCTCGGGGCATATCACCTGAAGATAAGGCGAAATCGATAAATTGAATGATGAGCACGTTCCAAGAGAGTTATAACTCATGCAAAAAAATCAAACCAGCCGTCGATTTTATCGTTGCGGCGAAAAGAATGATTGCATTATCAAACTTGTATCTTACAGCGCCGATCAAATCATCCATTAGATCTGATCGAAAATAAGATGAAATCGAATACGAATTTGGGCGAATGATCTCAGTAATGTGTGACAGAATATGCGAAAACCCTTCGGAGCATCGATTTCATCTTTATTATCTTGGTGTCAACGGATATTGACTCAGGCTCCGATTCAGTAACGCACCTCACACGTCTCGGGGCTTATTGCCTCAAAATAATGTGCAATCATGAAATTCAATGATGAGTATGTTCAACGAGAGTTACAACTCATGCCGACAAATCGAGCCAGACGTCGATTTCATCTTTGTCGCGAAAATAATGATTCTATTATAAAGCTTTTATCTTCGAGCATCGGTCAAAGGATCCATTTGCTCTGACCGAAAATAAGATGAAATCGAAAACGTATTGGGGCGAATGATCTCAGCAATGTCTGACAGAATATGCGAAAACCCTTCGGAGCATCGATTTCATCTTTATTATGTTGGTGTCAACGGATATTGACTCAGGCTCCGATTCAGTAACGCACCTCACACGTCTCGGGGATTATTGCCTCAAAATTAAATGAAATCGATAAATTCAATGATGAGTATATTCGAAGAAGGTTACAACTCATGCCGAAAAATCAAGCCAGACGTCGATTTCGTCTTTGTCGCGAAAATAATGATTCTATTATAAAGCTTTTATCTTCCAGCATCGGTTGAAGGATCCATTCGCTCTGACCGGAAAAAAAATGAAATCGAAAACGAATTTGGGCGAATGATCTTAGCAACGTCGGATAGCATATGGGAAAACCGTTCGGCGCATCGATTCCATCATTATTCTCTTGGTGGCAGCAGATAATGACTCGGCTCGGTTTCAGTAACGCACCTCACACGTTTTGGGGCTTATTACCTCAAAATAAAATGAAATCGATAAGTTCAATGATGAGTATATTCGAAGAAGGTTACATCTCATGCCGAAAAATCAGGTCAGACGTCGATTTCGTCTTCGTCGCGTAAATAATGATTCTATTATTATACTTATATCTTCGAGTACCGATCGAATGATCCATTCGCTCGGACTGGAAATAAGATGATATCGAAAACGAATTTGGGCGAATGATCATAGCAATATCTGGTAGAATATGCGCAAACCGTTCGGAGCATCGATTTAATTTGTATTATCTTGGTGTCAGCGTACAATGACTCAGGCTCAGTTTAATTAGCGCACCTCACACGTATCTCGGCTTTAAAATAAATAAAAATTGATAAATTCGATGATGAGTATGTTCGGAGAGGGGTACAACTCATGCAGAAAAATTAAGCCGGACCTCGAATTCGTTTTTGTTGCGAAAATAATGATTTTAGTATTATACGTATATCTTCGAGCACCGGTCAAATCATCTATTAGCTCTGACCGGAAATAGAACGAAATCGAAAACGAATTTAGGCGAATGGTCGTAGCATTATCGGATAGAATATCCGAAAACCGTTCGGAGCATCGATTACGTTCTTATTCGCTTGATATTAGCGGATAATGACGCAGGCCCCTTTTCCGTAACGTACCTCACACGTCTCGGGGCATATCACTTGAAAATACGGCGAAATCGATAAATTGAGTGATGAGCAGGTTCGAAGAGAGTTATAACTCATTCCAAAAAATCAAGCCAGCCGTCGATTTCATCGTTGTGGCGAAAAGAATGTTTGCATTATCAAACTTGTATCTTACAGCGCCGATCAAATCATCCATTAGATCCGACCGAAAATAAGATGAAATCGAATACGAATGTGGGCAAATGATCTCAGCAATGTGTGACAGAATATCCGAAAACCCTTCGGAGCATCGATTTCATCTTTATTATCTTGGTGTCAACGGATATTGACTCAGGCTCCGATTCAGTAACGCACCTCACACGTCTCGGGGCTTATTGCCTCAAAATAAAGTGCAATCATAAAATTCCATGATGAGTATGTTCAACGAGAGTTACAACTCATGCCGACAAATCGAAGCAGACGTCGATTTCATCTTTGTCGCGAAAGTAATGATTCTATTATAAAGCTTTTATCTTCGAGCATCGGTCGAAGGATCCATTCGCTCTGACCGAAAATAAGATGAAATCGGAAACGTATCGGGGCGAATGATCTTAGCAATGTCGGATAGCAGATGCGAGAACCGTTCGGAGCATCGATCTCATCTTTATTCGTTTGGTGTCAGCGGATAATGACTCGCCTCCGTTTCAGTAACGCTCTCACACGTTTCCGAGCTTATTACCTCAACATTAAATGAAATCGATAAATTCAATGATGAGTATATTCGAAGAAGGTTACAACTCATGCCGAAAAATCAAGCCAGACGTCGATTTCGTCTTTGTCGCGTAAATAATGGTTCTATGATTAAACTTGTATCTTCGAGTATCGATCACATGATCCATTCGCTCTGACGGGAAATAAGATGATATCGAAAACGAATTTCGGCGAATGATCATAGCAATATCTGGTAGAATATGCGCAAACCGTTCGGAGCATCGATTTCGTCCTTATTCGCTTGATTTTAGCGGATAGCACAGACCTCGGGGCATATTACCTCAAAATAAGGCGAAATCGATAAGTTCAGTGATGAGCACGTTCGAAGAGAGTTATAACTCATGCTAGAAAATCAGGCTAGCCGTCGATTTCATCGTTGTCGCGAAAAGAATGATTGCATTATTAAACTTGTATCTTACAGCGCCGATCAAATCATCCTTTAGCTCTGACGGAAAATAAGATGAAATCGATAACGAATTTGGGCGAATGATCTCAGCAGTGTCTGACAGAATATGCGAAAACCGTTCGGAGCATCGATTTCATCTTTATTAACATGGTGTCAGCGGATATTGACTCAGGCTCCGTTTCAGTAACGCACCTCACACGTCTCAGGGCTTATGGCCTCAAAATAAAATGCAATCATAAAATACAATGATGAGTATGTTCAACGAGAGCTACAACTCATGCCGACAAATCGTGCCAGACGTCGATTTCGTCTGTGTCGCGAAAATAATGATTCTATTATAAAGTTTTTATCTTCGAGCATTGGTCGAAGGATCCATTCGCTCTGACCGGAAATGAGATGAAATCGAAAACGAATTTGGGCGAATGATCTTAGCAACGTCGGATAGCATATGGGAAAACCGTTCGGAGCATCGATTCCATCATTATTCTCTTGGTGTCAGCAGATAATGACTCGGCTCGGTTTCAGTAGGGCACCTCACACGTTTTGGGGCTTATTACCTCAAAATAAAATGAAATCGACAAGTTCAATGATGAGTATATTCGAAGAAGGTTACAACTCATGCCGAAAAATCAGGTCAGACGTCGATTGCTTCTTCGTCGCGTAAATAATGATTCTATGATTAAACTTATATCTTCGAGTACCGATCGAATGATCCATTCGCTCGGACCGGAAATAAGATGATATCGAAAACGAATTTGGGCGAATGATCATAGCAATATCTGGTAGAATATGCGCAAACCGTTCGGAGCATCGATTTCGTCCGTATTCGCTTGATTTTAGCGGATAATGACGCAGGATCCTGTTCCGTAACGTACCTCACACACCTCGGGGCATATTACCTCAAAATAAGGCGAAATCGATAAGTTTAGTGATGAGCACGTTCGAAGAGAGTTATAACTCATGCTAGAAAATCAAGCCAGCCGTCGATTTCATCGTTGTCGCGAAAAGAATGATTGCATTATTAAACTGGTATATTACAGCGCCGATCAAATCATCCATTAGCTCTGACCGAAAATAAGATGAAATCGATAACGAATTTGGGCGAATGATCTCAGCAATGTCTGACAGAATATGCGAAAACCCTTCGGAGCATCGATTTCATCTTTATTATCTTGGCGTCCACGGATATTGACTCAGGCTCCGATTCAGTAACGCATCTCACAAGTCTCGGGGCTTACTGCCTCAAAATAAGGCGAAATCGATAAATTGAGTGATGACGTATATCTTCGAGCACCGGTCATATCATCTATTAGCTCTGACCGGAAATAGAACGAAATCGAGAACGAATTTAGGCGAATGGTCGTAGCATAATCGGATAGAATATGCGAAAACCGTTCGGAGCATCGATTTCGGTCTTATTCGCTTGATGTTAGCGAACCTTCCGTAACGTACCTCACACGTCTCGGGGCATATCACCTCAAAATAAGGCGAAATCGATAAATTGAGTGATGAGCATGTTCGAAGAGAGTTATAACTCATTCCAAAGAATCAAGCCAGCCGTCGATTTCATCGTTGTGGCGAAAAGAATGATTGCATTATCAAACTTGTATATTACAGCCCCGATCAAATCATCCATTAGATCTGACCGAAAATAAGATGAAATCGAATACGAATTTGGGCGAATGATCTCAGCAATGTCTGACAGAATATGCGAAAACCCTTCGGAGCATCGATTTCATCTTTATTATCTTGGTGTCAACGGATATTGACTCAAGCTCCGATTCAGCAACGCACCTCACACGTCTCGGGGCTTATTGCCTCAAAATAAAATGCAATCATAAAATTCAATGATGAGTATCTTCAACGAGGGTTACAACTCATGCCGACAAATCGAGCCAGACGTCGATTTCATCTTCGTCGCGAAAATAATTATTCTATTATAAAGCTTTTATCTTCGAGCATCGGTCGAAGGATGCATTCGCTCTGACCGAAATTAAGATGAAATCGAAAATGTATTGGGGCGAATGATCTTAGCAATGTCGGATAGCAGATGCGAGAACCGTTCGGAGCATCGATTTCATCTTTATTGTTTTGGTGTCCGCGGATAATGACTCGGCTCCGTTTCAGTAACGCTCTCACACGTTTCGGGGCTTATTACCTCAAAATTAAATAAAATCGATAAATTCAATGATGAGTATATTCGAAGAAGGTTACAACTCATGCCGAAAAATCAAGCCAGACGTCGATTTCGTCTTTGTCGCGTAAATAATGATTCTATGATTAGACTTGTATCTTCGAGTACCGATCAAATGATCCATTCGCTCTGACGGGAAATAAGATGATATCGAAAACGAATTTGGGCGAATGATCATAGCGATATCTCGTAGAATATGCGCAAACCGTTCGGAGCATCGATTTCGTCCTTATTCGCTTGATTTTAGCGGATAATGACGTAGGTTCCTGTTCCGTAACGTACCTCACACACCTCGGGGCATATTACCTCAAAGTAAGGCGAAATCGATAAGTTCAGTGATGAGCACGTTCGAAGAGAGTTATAACTCATGCAAAAAGATCAAGCCAGCCGTCGATTTCATCGTTGTCGCGAAAAGAATGATTGCATTATTAAACTTGTATCTTAAAGCGCCGATCAAATCATCCATTAGCTGTGACCGAAAATAAGATGAAATCGATAACGAATTTGGGCGAATGATCTCAGCAATGTCTGACAGAATATGCGAAAACCGTTCGGAGCATCGATTTTATCTTTATTATCATGGTGTCAGCGGATATTGACTCAGGCTCCGTTTCAGTAACGCACCTCACACGTCTCGGGGCTTATGGCCTCAAAATGAAATGCAATCATAAAATACAATGATGAGTATGTTCAAAGAGAGTTACAACTCATTCCGACAATTCGTGCCAGACGTCGTTTTCGTCTTTGTCGCGAAAATAATGATTCTATAATAAAGCTTTTATCTTCCAGCATCGGTTGAAGGATCCATTCGCTTTGACCGGAAATAAAATGAAATCGAAAACGAATTTGGGCGAATGATCTTAGCAACGTCGGATAGCATATGGGAAAACCGTTCGGAGCATCGATTTCATCTTTATTCTCTTGGTGTCAGCAGATAATGACTCGGCTCGGTTTCAGTAAGGCACCTCACACGTTTCGAGGCTTATTACCTCAAAATAAAATAAAATCGATAAATGCGATGATGAGTATGTTCGGAGAGGGTTACAACTCATGAAGAAAAATTAAGCCGGACGTCGATTTCGTTGTTGTTGCGAAAATAATGATTTTATTATTATACGTGTATCTTCGAGCACCGGTCAAATCATCTATTAGCTCTGACCGGAAATTGAACGAAATCGAAAACGAATTCAGGCGAATGGTCGTAGCATTATCGGTCAGAATATGCGAAAACCGTTCGGACCATCGATTACGTTCTTTTTCGCTTGATGTTAGCGGATAATGACGCAAGCTCCTTTTCCGTAACGTACCTCACACGTCTCGGGGCATATCACCTGAAGATAAGGCGAAATCGATAAATTGAATGATGAGCACGTTCGAAGAGAGTTATAACGCATGCAAAAAAATCAAACCAGCCGTCGATTTTATCGTTGCGGCGAAAAGAATGATTGCATTATCAAACTTGTATCTTACAGCGCCGATCAAATCATCCATTAGATCTGATTGAAAATAAGATGAAATCGAATACGAATTTGGGCGAATGATCTCAGTAATGTGTGACAGAATATGCGAAAACCCTTCGGAGCATCGATTTCATCTTTATTATCTTGGTGTCAACGGATATTGACTCAGGCTCCGATTCAGTAACGCACCTCACACGTCTCGGGGCTTATTACCTCAAAATAAAGTGCAATCATGAAATTCAATGATGAGTATGTTCAACGAGAGTTACAACTCATGCCGACAAATCGAGCCAGACGTCGATTTCATCTTTGTCGCGAAAATAATGATTCTATTATAAAGCTTTTATCTTCGAGCATCGGTCGAAGGATCCATTCGCTCTGACCGAAAATATCTCATTACCTTACCTCAATACCTATATACAAATAATTACCTCAAAATTAAATGAAATCGATAAATTCAATGATGAGTATATTCGAAGAAGGTTACAACTCATGCCGAAAAATCAAGCCAGACGTCGATTTCGTCTTTGTCGCGTAAATAATGATTCTATGATTAAACTTGTATCTTCGAGTATCGATCAAATGATCCATTCGCTCTGACGGGAAATAAGATGATATCGAAAACGAATTTCGGCGAATGATCATAGCAATATCTGGTAGAATATGCGCAAACCGTTCGGAGCATCGATTTCGTCCTTATTCGCTTGATTTTAGCGGATAGCACACACCTCGGGGCATATTACCTCAAAATAAGGCGAAATCGATAAGTTCAGTGATGAGCACGTTCGAAGAGAGTTATAACTCATGCTAGAAAATCAGGCTAGCCGTCGATTTCATCGTTGTCGCGAAAATAATGATTGCATTATTAAACTTGTATCTTACAGCGCCGATCAAATCATCCATTAGCTCTGACGGAAAATAAGATGAAATCGATAACGAATTTGGGCGAATGATCTCAACAGTGTCTGACAGAATATGCGAAAACCGTTCGGAGAGGGTTACAACTCATGCAGAAAAATTAAGCCGGACCTCGATTTCGGTGTTGTTGCGAAAATAATGCTTTTATTATTATACGTATATCTTCGAGCACCGGTCAAATCATCTATTAACTCTGACCGGAAATAGAACGAAATCGAAAACGAATGTAGGCGAATGGTCGTAGCATTATCGGATAGAATATGCGAAAACCGTTCGGAGGATCGAATACGTTCTTATTCGCTTGATGTTAGCGGATAGTGACGCAAGCTCCTTTTCCGTAACGTACCTCACACGTCTCGGGGCATATCACCTGAAAATAAGGCGAAATCGATAAATTGAGTGATGAGCATGTTCGAAGAGAGTTATAACTCATGCAAAAAAATCAAGCCAGCCGTCGATTTCATCGTTGTCGCAAAAACAATCATTGCATTATTAAACTTGTATCTTACAGCGCCGATCAAATCATCCATTAGCTTTGACCGAAAATAAGATGAAATCCATAACGAATTTGGGCGAATGATCTCAGCAATGTCTGACAGAATCTGCGAAATCCGTTCGGAGCATCGATTTCATCTTTATTAACATGGTGTCAGCGGATATTGACTCAGGCTCCGATTCAGTAACGCACCTCACACGTCTCGGGGCTTATGGCCTCAAAATAAAATGCACCAATACCATACAATGATGAGTATGTCCAAAGAGAGCTACAACTCATGCCGACAAATCGTGCCAGACGTCGATTTCGTCTTTGTCGCGAAAAAAATGATTCTATTATAAAGCTTTTATCTTTGAGCATTGGTCGAAGGATCCATTCGCTCTGACCGGAAATGAGATGAAATCGAAAACGAATTTGGGCGAATGATCTTAGCAATGTCGGATAGCATATGCGAAAACCGTTCGGAGCATCGATTTCATCTTTAGTCTCTTGGTGTCAGCGGATAATGACTCCGCTCCGTTTCAGTAACGCACCTTACACGTTTCGGGGCTTATTACCTCAAAATTAAATGAAATCAATAAGTTCAATGATGAGTATATTCGAAGAAGTTTACAACTCATGCCGAAAAATCAGGTCAGACGTCGATTTCTTCTTCGTCGCGTAAATAACGATTCTATGATTAAAGTTGTATCTTCGAGTACCGATCGAATGATCCATTCGCTCGGACCGGAAATAAGATGATATCGAAAACGAATTTGGGCGAATGATCATAGCAATATCTGGTAGAATAAGCGCAAACCGTTCGGAGCATCGATTTAATTTGTATTATCTTGGTGTCAGCGTACAATGACTCAGGCTCAGTTTCATTAGCGCACCTCACACGTATCTCGGCTTTAAAATAAAATGAAATTGATAAATTCGATGATGAGTATGTTCGAAGAGGGTCACAACTCATGCATAAAAATTAAGCCGAACCTCGATTTCGTTTTTGTTGCGAAAATAATGATTTTAGTATTATACGTATATCTTCGAGCACCGGTCAAATCATCTATTAGCTCTGACCGGAAATAGAACGAAATCGAAAACGAATTTAGGCGAATGGTCGTAGCATTATCGGATAGAATATGCGAAAACCGTTCGGAGCATCGATTACGTTCTTATTCGCTTGATGTTAGCGGATAATGACGCAGGCTCCTTTTCCGTAACGTACCTCACACGTCTCGGGGCATATTACTTGAAAATACGGCGAAATCGATAAATTGAGTGATGAGCATGTTCGAAGAGAGTTATAACTCATTCCAAAAAATCAAGCCAGCCGTCGATTTCATCGTTGTGGCGAAAAGAATGATTGCATTATCAAACTTGTATCTTACAGCGCCGATCAAATCATCCATTATATCTGACCGAAAATAAGATGAAATCGAATACGCATTTGGGCGAATGATCTCTGCAATGTCTGACAGAATATGCGAAAACCCTTCGGAGCATCGATTTCATCTTTATTATCTTGGTGTCAACGAATATTGACTCAGGCTCCGATTCAGTAACGCACCTCACACGTCTCGGGGCTTATTGCCTCAAAATAAGGTGCAATCATAAAATTCCATGATGAGTATGTTCAACGAGAGTTACAACTCATGCCGACAAGTCGAGCCAGACGTCGATTTCGTCTTTATCGCCTAAATAATGATTCTATGATTAAACTTGTATCTTCGAGTATCGATCAAATGATCCATTCGCTCTGACGGGAAATAAGATGATATCGAATACGAATTTGGGCAAATGATCATAGCAATATCTGGTAGAATATGCGCAAACCGTTCGGAGCATCGATTTCGTCCTTATTCGCTTGATTTTAGCGGATAGCACACACCTCGGGGCATATTACCTCAAAATAAGGCGAAATCGATAAGTTCAGTGATGAGCACGTTCGAAGAGAGTTATAACTCATGCTAGAAAATCAGGCTAGCCGTCGATTTCATCGTTGTCGCGAAAAGAATGATTGCATTATTAAACTTGTATCTTACAGCGCCGATCAAATCATCCATTGTATCTGACCGAACATAAGATGAAATCGAATACGAATTTGGGCGAATGATCTCAGCAATGTCTGACAGAATATGCGAAAACCCTTCGGAGCATCGATTTCATCTTTATTATCTTGGTGTCAACGAATATTGACTCAGGCTCCGATTCAGTAACGCACCTCACACGTCTCGGGGCTTATTGCCTCAAAATAAAGTGCAATCATAAAATTCCATGATGAGTATGTTCAACGAGAGTTACAACTCATGCCGACAAATCGAGCCAGACGGCGATTTCATCTTTGTCGCGAAAATAATGATTCTATTATAATGCTTTTATCTTCGAGCATCGGTCGAAGGATCCATTCGTTCTGACCGAAAATAAGATGAAATCGAAAACGTATTGGGGCGAATGATCTTAGCAATGTCGGATAGCAGATGCGAGAACCGTTCGGAGCATCCATTTCATCTTTATTCTTTTGGTGTCAGCGGATAATGACTCGGCTCCGTTTCAGTAACGCTCTCACACGTTTCGGGGCTTATTACCTCAAAATTAAATGAAATCGATAAATTCAATGATGAGTATATTCGAAGAAGGTTACAACTCTTGCCGAAAAATCAAGCCACACGTCGATTTCGTCTTTGTCGCGTAAATAATGATTCTATGATTAAACTTGTATCTTGGAGTACCGATCAAATGATCCATTCGCTCTGACGGGAAATAAGATGATATCGAAAACGAATTTGAGCGAATGATCATAGCAATATCTGGTAGAATATGCGCAAACCGTTCGGAGCATTGATTTCGTCCTTATTCGCTTGATTTTAGCGGATAATGACGCAGGTTCCTGTTCCGTAACGTACCTCACACTCCTCGGGGCATATTACCTCAAAATAAGGCGAAATCGATAAGTTCAGTGATGAGCACGTTCGAAGAGAGTTATAACTCATGCAAAAAGATCAAGCCAGCCGTCGATTTCATCGTTGTCGCGAAAAGAATGATTGCATTATTAAACTTGTATCTTAAAGCGCCGATCAAATCATCCATTAGCTGTGACCGAAAATAAGATGAAATCGATAACGAATTTGGGCGAATGATCTCAGCAATGTCTGACAGAATATGCGAAAACCGTTCGGAGCATCGATTTCATCTTTATTCTCATGGTGTCAGCGGATATTGACTCAGGCTCCGTTTCAGTAACGCATCTCACACGTCTCGGGGCTTATGGCCTCAAAATAAAATGCAATCATAAAATACAATTATGAGTATGTTCAAAGAGAGTTACAACTCATGCCGACAATTCGTGCCAGACGTCGATTTCGTCTTTGTCGCGAAAATAATGATTCTATTATAAAGCTTTTATCTTCCAGCATCGGTTGAAGGATCCATTCCCTCTGACCGGAAATAAAATGAAATCGAAAACGAATTTGGGCGATTGATCTTAGCAACGTCGGATAGCATATGGAAAAACCGTTCGGAGCATCGATTCCATCATTATTCTCTTGGTGTCAGCAGATAATGACTCGGCTCGGTTTCTGTAACGCACCTCACACGTTTTGGGGCTTTTTACCTCAAAATAAAATGAAATCGATAAGTTCAATGATGAGTATATTCGAAGAAGGTTACATCTCATGCCGAAAAATCAGGTCAGACGTCGATTTCTTCTTCGTCGCGTAAATAATGATTCTATGATTATACTTATATCTTCGAGTACCGATCGAATGATCCATTCGCTCGGACCGGAAATAAGATGATATCGAAAACGAATTTTGGCGATTGATCATAGCAATATCTGGTAGAATATGCGCAAACCGTTCGGAGCATCGATTTAGTTTTCATTGTCTTGGTGTCAGCGCACAATGACTCACGCTCAGTTTCATTAGCGCACCTCACACGTATCTCGGCTTTAAAATAAAATGAAATTGATAAATTCGATGATGAGTATGTTCGAAGAGGGTTATAACTCATGCAGAAAAATTAAGCCGGACCTCGATTTCGTTTTTGCTGCGAAAATAATGATTTTATTATTATACGTATATCTTCGAGCACCGGTCAAATCATCTATTAGCTCTGACCGGAAATAGAACGAAATCGAAAACGAATGTAGGCGAATGGTCGTAGCATTATCGGATAGAATATGCGAAAACCGTTCGGAGCATCGATTACGTTCTTATTCGCTTGATGTTATCGGATAATGACGCAGGCTCCTTTTCCGTAACGTACCTCACACGTCTCGGGGCATATTACCTGAAAATAAGGCGAAATCGATAAATTGAGTGATGAGCATGTTCGAAGAGAGTTATGATTCATTCCAAAAAATCAAGCCAGCCGTCGATTTCATCGTTGTGGCGAAAAGAATGATTGCATGATCAAACTTGTATCTTACAGCGCCGATCAATTCATCCATTAGATCTGACCGAAAATAAGATGAAATCGAAAACGAATTTGGGCGAATGATCTCAGCAATGTCTGACAGAATATGCGAAAACCCTTCGGAGCATCGATTTCATCTTTATTATCTTGGTGTCAACGGATATTGACTAAGGCTCCGATTCAGTATCGCACCTCACACGTCTCGGGGCTTATTGCCTCAAAATAAAGTGCAATCATAAAATTCAATGATGAGTATGTTCAACGAGAGTTACCACTCATGCCGACAAATCGAGCCAGACGTCGATTTCATCTTTGTCGCGAAATTAATGATTCGATTATAAAGCTTTTATCTTCGAGCATCGGTCGAAGGATCCATTCGCTCTGACCGATAACAAGATGAAATCGAAAACGTATTTGGGCAAATGATCTTAGCGATGTCGGATAGCAGATGTAAAAACCGGTCGGAGCTTCGATTTCATCTTTATTCTCTTGGTGTCAGCGGATAATGACTCGGCTCCGTTTCAGTAACGTACCTCACACGTTTCGGGGCTTATTACCTCAAAATTAGATGAAATCGATCAATTCAATGATGAGTATATTCGAAGAAGGTTACAACTCATGCCGAAAAATCAAGCCAGACGTCGATTTCGTCTTTGTCGCGTAAATCATGATTCTATGATTAAACTTGTATCTTTGAGTACCGATCAAATGATCCATTCGCTCTGACGGGAAATAAGATGATATCGAAAACGAATTTGGGCGAATGATCTCAGCAATGTCTGACATAATATGCGCAAACGGTTGGGAGCATCGATCTCATTTTTATTACCTTGGTGTCAGCGGATAATGACTCAGGCTCCGTTTCATTAGCGCACCTGACACATCTCTGAGCTTTAAAATAAAATGAAATCGATAAATTAAATAATGAGTATGTTCGAAGAGGGTTACAACTGATGCCCAAAAATCAAGCCCGCCGTTGATTTCGTCTGTGTCGCGTAGAGAATGATCCTACAATTAATCTTGTATCTTCGAGCGTCGGTCAAATCATCCATTAGCTCTGACCGGAAGTAAGATAAAATCGAAAACGAATCCCGGCGATTGATCTGAACAATGTCTGACAGAACATGCGAAAACCGTTCGGATCATCGATTTCATCTTTATTCGCTGGATGTTAGCGGATAGTGACCGAGGCTCGGTTTGAGTATCGTACCTTGCACGTCTCGGGGCAAGGTACGTTACTCACGTTATCTCACAATAGAGCGAAATCGATAAATTCAATGATTAGCATGTTCGAAGAGAGTTACAACGAATGCCGAAAAATGAAGCCAGCCGTCGATTTCGTCTGTGTCTCGTAAAGAATGATCCTACAATTAAACTTGTACCTGCGATCGCCGGTCTAATCATCCATTAGCTCTGACCGGAAGTAAGATGAAATCGAAAAAGAATGCGGGCAAATGAACTTATCAATATCTGACAGAATATGCGAAAACCGTTCGGAGCATCGATTTCATCGTTATTATCTTGGCGTCAGCCAAGATTCAGCGGAGCGGATTCAGGCTCCGTTTCAGTAACGCACATTACACTTTTCGGGATGTATTACCTCGAAATAAAATCAAATCCACAAATTCAATGATGAGTATATTCGAAGAGGGTTAAAACTCATCCCGAATCATCGAGCTAGACGTTGATTTCACCTTTGTGACGTAGAGAACGATTTCATCATTAAACTCGCGTCTTCTAGCACCGGTGAAATGCTCCGTTCGCTCTTACAAAAAATCGAATAATATTGAAGTTTCCTATTATCATATAATCGACGATACTATCATCGTTCGCGCTCCACCGCTCACAATATCCACTCGCCTTCATCGCAAGTCGGATGACATCGCTCACAAATTTTGACGTACCATCATCTATCTTTTTTAATCCCTACAATCCGATGGATCTACGAATTCGCCATTGGTGACACCACATTTAGATACGATGGGTTCGTCCATTTACCTACTTTCTTATTATACCAGTCGATATAAAATTGGATACAGCCGCCAAAAGTTCTCGCAGTAACATGGTCACTACTTCAATGCAAGTTCCGAACGGCGATATTTTGCTTCTCCGCACAAAAAAAGTTAGTTAACTGTTATTCACATCAACATGCACGACTGATTTAGTGTAATGTTAAATGTCACTTCTCTACTAGAATCTCCTAAACGAATTCCTCTAGTGTCACGTTCCCAAGCGCTTTTTCCACATCCGACGACGTGCCGATTTCTATAATAAACGAAGCCACGAAAATATAAACAAAAATGGAATTTGCATTTCGAAACGAAACATCCGGACTTACTTTTTTATATTTAACCCCTCCCTTTCGGAAGGTCGAAACTTGTGTGTGTTACGTCGCTGCACGAGCGATAGGTACACCGACCTTTCGTCGTACAGTCGTTACGTTCAGTTTAAGTGAAATGCTCCCACTCCCCTTTCTTCAAATTGGACCGCTAATAGAACATCTCAAATACAATCGTATGTCGCGACCAAGCAAAATCGCTTTCTTGTATCCGAGCGCGGTAAATATACCAAGTTTCGATAAAAGCCTGAAATCTTCGTTTACGATAAAACGGGAAGACTATCGTCAACTTACTTTTGCAGATTACAAATGCAGATGGCCGGAGTTCATAGCTGACTCAACTGCATAATCCACACTCAATAACTGTACATTTGTCGAATCCATGAAATGGATGAAGGTCCGTGCAATAGCTGATTGCACTCATTTTCGTATAATTCAGCGTCTCAGCGAAGTTTCACGTGGTCGAGATCAATACGTGTAACTTTATCGGAGCTAACAACGAAATGTTAATAATACCTCAATAAAAACGACACGCTCAACTTGAAATAATATTAGCACGTACAGAACTTTTCAATCTGAACCCTTCACCCGGGAGCCTGAATTAGAAGGTCGGAAAAATCGTTTTTCTTTTTTTAATTGGCTAAATCGATAGATAAACTATCCAAGAATATCTTTCCACCGTTACAGAGATCAATCGTAAATATTTTCGAAGATACAAGGGCTGTCACGTACGACGTTTTTCTTTGATTTCTTTTTGACCGGCACACACATAATTGTACACGTGCGAGAAGCAATAGTCAGCTATTGCTATTTTTCACCGCAACCAAAAATATAAGCGTTTAAGATACCTATCACAATTGTATTGCTTCTCACACACTATAGACGCGTGCATCACAGACCATAGCAAAGATATACGCTTTCCTTGTTCATCAACTGGGCACAATACCTAATGCATGTATTTTCGTGTAGCGAGCCGCTCTGCTATTTTTTCCCGCTCTGCATGAGAGCAGTAATAAAAGTTTTCCGGCCGGAGCCTCAAGCCCTATGATAGGGATCGGCAATGCGACATGGTAGAGATCCAAAATATCCAACTTTTATTGCTTCTCAGAGGAGGTCGAACTCTCGGATATTAGACGAAAAATAGTTCTTCTCTGTGCCCAAATTAAGAGAGTAGCCCTTCTGGCAAAGTCATCTCCCCCTTATAAAACCTCCTTGTCTCGACGACAAGAGCGCAGTATAGCCGAAGTTTTCAACGCCGATACACTGTTCGTAATGCAGGTCTTCTGTAGAAGAGAGTGATCCGACAGTAGTATCGGACGTATATTATAGCTTTTAGTCTTCAACCATAATTTTCACGCGTCGTTACGCTGTCCGAAATCCGGGTCTTCTGTAGAAGAGTGTGATTCGGCGTAATTATTAAAGTCAATTTCTATTGTTTTATAATCAAAAGGGTCAAACGACCAAATATTTCAAGTACACGTTATTGTTAATCCGCGACCAGATCTCTAGAAGATTGCGAGAGTACGCGTGTGTGTTTAAAGAAATATTCAACGAAAGCAAGAATACGTTATTGTTAAGCGACGACACCGCTCCTGATTGTCAAAGGTATTTATCACATTATAAATTTACTTGGAATGTACCAAATTATTATTTCACCGAGTGTTTATTAAACTATTGTGTGACTCAAGACATTGAAGTCCCTTTATTACCAATTTCCTAAATCCATAAAAGAAACAAGATCTCTCGAGGTCTCACAGCAAACGTTCCCACATAATTATTATCCCGAAGAGCACTCGTGACTCATTAGGGTAGTAATCGGAGTAAAGCGTTTACCGCTCGACGCTTATAACTCTAGAAATATATATCTTTTCTAAACGGCTTCGGACGTAACAGAAAATTTTGGTGACAGCGGTGGGATATGCTGGACGTTTCTTTTAATTTTTGAAATTTATTTGAAAATAAAAATGAAAATTAATGCAAAATAAATGAATAAAATAAATAAATAATCGAATCCTTAATTACATCTTTGAAAAAAAAAAATAATAATAAATAATAAGAAAAAAATGGCAAACGCCGAAATAATTGCAAATCTCACTCACCATCAAAACATCACTGATGCAATGTTAACGAATATGGGTGAATGTATGGCACTCCAACAAGCACTGCTTCACGTGCCAAATTTTAATGGCAAAAATATGCCTTTAAAAGCTTTTATTCAAGATGTTGAAAATGGTCTTACGTTTGTGCCTGATGGCTTACGTAACGCCTTCTTCAAAGCTGTTTGTTCGAAATTGAAAGAAACTCCTCGCGATGCAATCGCTGATAAAGAAATTAATTCGATTCAAAGTCTATCGGACGCCTTAAAAGAATATTTTTCGCCAAAAAAATCATACCCCTTCTATTGTGCGGAAATTCAAGCTGTCAGACTAAGACGCGATGAAA
This sequence comes from Ophion ellenae, assembly GCA_963210295.1. Lineage (NCBI taxonomy): Eukaryota > Metazoa > Arthropoda > Insecta > Hymenoptera > Ichneumonidae > Ophion > Ophion ellenae. The sequence continues at coordinate 2,115,790 of OY723396.1, read as the reverse complement.
CAGTCCTTGACTATTACACAAGAATCAAACAATTGCGAACGAGTGCGATAGCTGCTCTGAAGGATAAATTTACTGAAGAACAATCAAATCAAATGTTGCCTATGCTGGACGGATTGGCCTTAGAATCTTTTAAACGAGGGTTACCCGACGATCTGTTATACGCAATTAGCGTTCAAGATCCACAAACACTAGAAGAAGCTTTTCGAGTAGTCCAACGAATTGAACGAGATATGCAGGGCGCGAATGCAAGAAATTCAAATTCATTACGCTTCACCCAAACTCAGCCGTCATATCAGAGCCCTCGAAACGTAGAATCACGTCATGTATCTTTTTACCCTCGGGAAGAAAGAGATCCTAACGATAAAAACCCCAACTTTCGAGGTAACTTCCAACTAAACTTTCCGTTTCCAAATAATCGAACATTCGAAAAGAATTCAGATCACTTCCAACAGCGGCCATTCATAAGAAGGCCTTTACACAGAAATTTTCCGAACTTCCCCCAGAATCATTTCTACGCACCACAAGCGTGCCCCCCTATGCCTTACATGCCGCCTATGTATTCACCTTGGCCGGGCTATCCTCCTAATCATTATCCACCTTACTACCCTATGTACCAAAATCAGCCTTTTAAAGACGAAAGATTCTCTCGCGGAGAATTCGACGAAACGAAGACAACCTCTTTCCAACGCACTAATTCAAGCGAGAATTTAAACTTGAAACCCGGCCGTCGAATGGACGCATCGACGAGCGAATCACAAACTCAGCGTCCTTCGACTGTGAAATTCCTTACGGTAGACGATACGTTAGATGGACCGACGGACAAAGACGGTCACCAATAATAACGCTACGTGCCCCCGAACTCGAAAATGGTTACGGCCGTTTCCTTATTGATACTGGCGCCGATATAAATATAATTAAACTGAGATCGCTAAAACGACGGTGCATAATTGCAACACACGAATCGCTTACGCTATCAGGTAAAACACCCGATAAAATATATACGCTAGGGTCGACTGAAATAACCTTTTTCGAAAAACCAGAAAAATTTCAAGTTCTTGATGAAAATTCTGCTATTCCCGCAGACGGAATAATTGGGATCGATTTCCTTCAAAATGAAGAAGCAGAAATATCTTTTCATCATAACGCACTTGTTACTTCTTCAAAGCCAATTACACCTATTCCTTTTGAAAGGGTCGAGGAGAATCAACCTCGAATTTATCATTCACCACGCGAGTTACCTAAGGAAAATAATAATACCATTCTTAACCTCAAGGCCCGCAGTCGTACCCAAGTGTCGATAAAACTATTAAAAACAGATTTGAAAACAGGTTTTCTACCCCGAGTACCGACATTAGATCACGTTTTTATTGGAAATGCCGTTGTTTCAAATAACAATGACACATGCTATGTGTATGCAATCAATGCATACGAAGACGATTTACAGATTGAGCTACCGCCACAAGAGATATTGCCATTTGATTATTACGAAAGTGAAGAAGACTTTTTCGACCACGACATTAACGATGATATTGACGCTCATACGCATAAAACGTACGATGAAAGAATTAAAATCATTCAAGAATCTCTTCGCTTGGATCATCTTAATACAGAAGAACGACAGCACGTTTTCGATCTTGTAAACGATTTTTCACACCTATTTTATCTGCCTGGTGATAAACTACCGGCCACGTCAGAGATCAAACATAGCATACCTACGACGGACGAATTACCTGTGACAATTCGACAATACCGATACCCTCCGGTACATAAAGAAGAAATTAATAAACAAGTGAAGAAACTTATCGAAAATAATATAATTATCGACTCGGTTTCTCCGTATAATTCGCCTCTATGGATTGTTCCCAAGAAACCAGATTCAAAGGGGAATAAACGATGGAGGATGGTTATCGATTTTCGGGCATTAAATGAAAAAACAATAAGCGATGCTTACCTTTTGCCTAACATCGTTGAAATCCTTGACCGGCTCGGTGGAGCAAAATATTTCTCGACCTTTGATTTAGCCTCAGGTTTCCACCAAATAGGAATGGATCCCAAGGACCGACAGAAAACAGCCTTTAGCACCCCTAACGGACACTACGAGTATGTTAGAATGCCTTTTGGTCTTAAGAACCCACCTGCTATTTTTCAAAGATTAATGGACAGAGTATTACTTGGTTTACAAGACACTGAACTATTTGTTTACCTCGATGACATTGTAGTTTTCGCTTCTTCCCTAGAGGAACACGGTATAAAGGTCCGCAGACTTTTTGCTAAACTCAGTAACGCCAATCTTTCATTACAACCCGATAAATGCGAATTTCTTAATACAGAAGTTATCTATCTCGGACACGTGATCACTGACGAAGGCGTTCGTCCTGATCCTAAAAAGACCGAAGCGGTCGATAAATTCCCAATCCCTAGGACAGTAACGAACATCAGACAATTCCTTGGCCTAGCCGGTTATTACAGTAGATTTATAGAGAATTTCTCGGGACAAGCTAAGCCGTTGACAGATTTATTGAAAAAGGGCGTAGAATTTAAATGGGGACCAGAACAACAGAAAAGTTTCGACTACTTGAAAAGAGCTTTATGGTCCACTCCAATTTTGCAATATCCGAATTTTGAAGAACCTTTCATTTTAACGACTGACGCATCAAATTACGCAATCGGTGCAGTATTGAGGCAAGGAAAAATCGGGGAAGATAAACCAATCGCATACATGTCGAGACTTTTAAATCCAGCCGAGAAAAATTACGGAACAACTGAGAAAGAATGTCTAGCCGTGGTATACGCAATATTACACTTCAGACCTTACTTGTACGGACGAAACTTTACGCTCGTAAGTGATCACGAACCGTTGAGATGGATTGATTCAGTAAAATTGCCAGTTCAGCGATTGATCCGCTGGAGAATAAGATTACGCGAATACGAATACACATTTGTATACAAACCAGGGCGACTTAATTCAAACGCCGATGCCCTTTCCCGAAATCCCGTTACCACCGACACGATTATATTACCAATTTCATCTTCCGCTAAGAAACCATCAATGACAGTAACCCCACGGATTGCAACTTCTTCTAATCCAATGATTAAGCGTGGCCGACCATTGGGCAGTAAAAACAAACCGTTACCCACCATTTTTGAGGAACCAAGCATTTCTGGTGCAACAATCGGAGAAAGAGTACGGAATCGTAAAACTACCCCCAATGTTCCAGCAGTACCTATCAAAACCTCGCGAACCACGCAAAAACAACATTTCTCTGCAATCCCATCAAACACTGAAAGGGCACCTCTTACCGCACGGGCCCGACACAGCGCATTTCCTAGTCTTGCCCCCAAACGGACATTGCCAAAAGTACGTTCAAACGAGCCATCATCCCGACCGATGAAACGGATTACAGACGTTTTAAAATTTGCTTTTGACATCGACGAAAGCCTTCAGACTGACGAACCTTCCGAAAACGAAAACTTACCCAAGGTCTCAAAGAATAAAAATATAGTTGAAATAAATGACAATGAAAGCCCGAATTCAGACAATAGGGATAAATATTGGTGGGATCATACCCACGGAAATTCAGACGCGAATACAACATGTGCCACCCAAACCGACGAACATACGGACTCCGATGACGCTGACGATGAAATAGGGAACTTAGGTGAATCCGCAATTACGTTTCGACATCCCACGGGTAGATCGACTCCCGCAATAAATAATAACATACAAACCAGTACCGATGAAGACGAATCTAATTCACCAAGACGACCTCACTTCAATAAATTAATATCGAATCCCGATTCTGCAGATAGTGATAGCGAAATCGAAATTGAAAACGCGGAAATTGACGAACCTCCAGATACAAGGCTCAACAAAACGGTTTCAAGTACGATTCCACCTGCATTGTTTTACCCTAATATGGAAAAGGATAAAAAGAAAATACAAATAAGTATTACTAATGAAAACTTAACTTATCACAAAAGAAATTATTTGCACTTTATTTCGGCCGATTGTGAATTTACAACTATGATTTCACGATTGCTTATTGAAACGGATAAAATTTGCCCACAAGACATCAAATGGAAAAAGCCTAAATGCAATCAAGTCTTAGTTACGACAAAAGGCAACAACAACATTTTTAGTGCTGTACTGAAAAGTAAACACTTTGAAACTTTTTCAATCCAAGACCTGAAAAACGTGCTCCATACTGTAAAAGACGTGATAACCGAGTATCAAATCAAATCATTACGGATATCAAAACCGGGAGACATGCTGGAAACTTACAGTCACGCTTTTATAACGGAAATACTCGAAGAATGTTTAAACGATTGCGATTGTTCTATTGTCCTTTGCCAAGGTAACGTTGTAATACCGGACGAAGAAATAAGACGCGAAATAATTTCCGAGTATCACGAGAGTTTAGTAGGCGGACATAAAGGAGTAACAAAAACTTATCGACGTATTCGAGAACGATTTTATTGGCCTAACCTCAAACCTGAAGTAACGGAATACGTGAGAACTTGCCCCAGTTGTCAAGAACAAAAACTGACTCGGATTAAAACACGCGAGCCTATGATAATTACTGATACGCCAGCAGAACCCTTTGACAAAATTTCGATCGACACAGTGGGACCATTGCCCATAACGCCAAACGGAAATCGACATATTCTCACTATACAGGACAATCTTACTAAATATTGCATTGCTGTACCCATACCCGATATAAAAGCTGAAACAATTGCTGACGCTCTAGCTCGTAACGTCATAATTCATTTTGGAACCCCAAGAATCATTCTGAGCGATCAAGGCAGATCCTTTGTGGGACAGGTGTTTCACCACCTTGCCAAACTATTTAAAATCAAACACGTTACAACTTCAGGTTACCATCCCCAATCTAATGGATCTTTAGAACGAAGCCACATTGTCTTGACTGAATTTATTAAGCATTACATTGACAAATACGAAGACTGGGACAAACTCATCCCTTTTGCAATGTTCTCCTATAACACCTCAATTCACGAATCTACTAATTTCACTCCTTTCGAACTCGTATACGGTAAACCTGTATCCCAAGCTCTTTTCCTTCCGCTGAGAAAATCGAAACTTATGGCGATTACTTGTGCTGCCTTACGTCCCGATTGGATGAAATGCGACAACTCGCTTCCAAATCGTTATTAAAATCGAAATATCGCTCCAAACGGTACTACGATAGGCAAATACACGAAGTTAACTTCAAACCGGGAGATATGGCCTACGTAATAAAAGAACCGCGAAGAGGAAAATTCGACTGTCATTACACCGGACCTTATTTGATAACTGAAATCCTCAACAATCATAATGCTGTACTAGAAACAGAAACTGGAAAACGTATAATTAAACATTAAGACAAACTAAAACCTTGTATACGATGACAATTTATCTTACTACTTTGAGTGACTTACTAATACTTTATAGTTGAATATCACTTATGTTATATTTTTGTATGTGTGCATCAATAACACGTTTTTCTTATTTTTCAAAGGATTTCCAAAGGAACAAAACAAATGTATACAAAATAATTACAATTCTCTCCTCGCTTCCACTCGGAAATTGTGTTTCACCCGCTCATGAAGACCAACCAATCGACAGCATTACCGGCTCTACCACGAACCTAAGGCTAAACCTCGCCTCACGTCGACTGAATGACACTTCATCATTTCCAACAAAACTTAAGGCCGACGAACAACAAGCAAGCCACATCCATCGACGCATTGGATGCTGTCCAACAAAGACAATATCGCTGACGGCGCTCAAACATTAAGAACTGCAAAAATGCCCACGGAAGCGTTGGCTGCGAAAATGCCGAACTGATCTGCTATACTGGAGTACCAAACCGTCTTTCATGATGTCGTTCGAGACGGAAAACCGTAATAACCATACGATAACCGTATGCCCATTAAAACAAACAAATATTGTCAATATAGAAAAGTATAGACAGAACATTGAAACACCTATGATACATAGTAATACATTACCGTCATTAACTAATAACTATAATGATAACGATACCGAACGCAAATTAATGCATATTAAATTTCAAGAAAGAATGATATCGTGATTAGAAGTCAGAATATTGAAACTTTCTATTATATACCAATGGATTCAACTCCGCTATCACAGTCATCACCTACCCTCTGTTCCAATCCTTATATCCGGAAACACCGCAGAATGTCAAATCAGTTTCCAACATATTTCGATGCGTTATCAAGAACATCGAGTGGAGAGTATCGGTTTAAAAAAAACGTATATAACCATACATATATATATACACGTTCGAGCATTTATTTATATGTCCGTCCCTGGTCGAAACATTGACGGCCACATACAACCTCGGTTTGTAATCCGCTGAACAATCGCAATGTCTAGATGTATCTTCCATGAGGAGAGCATTGTCAGAAGACATATATGCACATCAGATGGAATTTACAAACCAATACCGATCGATCAATAACCGAACTCATTATCAAAACCCTCGTCAGATGTCGAAACGCACGAAATATATTGTCACCCACACCAAGGATGACGAGTCTATGGAGAAACGCTATCAGAACGACATTCATAATCCACATCCCCTTTGAAAAACTTAGTACCCTACTCCTTACGACCCTCAATTTTACAACCAGATGTTGAAACCATATTTCAAACTTAGAGTCAATGATTCTTGTACCATTTATACATATTCCAATACAACCATATTTTAATATGCATAAATTTGAAGTCACCGAGGACGATGACTAGTCTAAGTGGGGAGGTGTCACGTACGACGTTTTTCTTTGATTTCTTTTTGACCGGCACACACATAATTGTACACGTGCGAGAAGCAATAGTCAGCTATTGCTATTTTTCACCGCAACCAAAAATATAAGCGTTTAAGATACCCATCACAATTGTATTGCTTCTCACACACTATAGACGCGTGCATCACAGACCATAGCAAAGATATACGCTTTCCTTGTTCATCAACTGGGCACAATACCTAATGCATGTATTTTCGTGTAGCGAGCCGCTCTGCTATTTTTTCCCGCTCTGCATGAGAGCAGTAATAAAAGTTTTCCGGCCGGAGCCTCAACCCCTATGATAGGGATCGGCAATGCGACATGGTAGAGATCCAAAATATCCAACTTTTATTCGGTCGCCCCCCCCCCCCCCGCCCATACCTTATCTCGTGAAAGTACTGTAGTTCAATTCGAAATAAGATGCGCGCTTACTTTTCTCCTCCATGAACCCCTTAAACAATGTTGTCGATAATCAAAAGCTAGCTAATGAGCTTGCTTGCACTCGAAAACGGAACGTTCCCAGCGTTTGGACAAAGTTGTTGGATTCGGTTTCAGACAAAAAATTTGGACGCGTCTCTTTTTGCAACGTAACCCCTTAAACCACGTTCTAAATCGCTTTCTGTTGCCAAGAAACTCTACGATGAATTCACTTCCTGAGAATTTTTAAGGTAGTATTGATTTTTTTATCGCCACGCATTCTTTGTTTTCCTATTTGACCCCTTCAATCAGGTTTCGAGAAGTAGCAGATCGTTTTTTGGTTCCGCATACGGTGCATCCACCCAGCGCGGTTCGAATCGTTAGACCAGTCGTCGAGGTCTAATAATGACCGCGCTTTTAATTATTTACTCATAGCCAGCTCTTTTCGATTATTTGGATTTTCTTTCATCGATTCGGCGGGGCCTACGAATGCATGAGGCCAGTTCGACATCCATCTTCTAAATCACACTCGCACACTCGAACGCTTTTGTCTTCTTGAAACATCCGCCACGGATGTTTCCACCACATATAGCAGCGGAAGTTGCAGCGCCTACTCAATTCGCGGCTATTCCAATCCCGCCGTTCCACAGAGTTAAGTTGAAATCACCGTTCGATTTAGAGTTTTTTGAATCGTTTTTCTCTATGATAATATTTTTTGACGACTTCTATCCGGGGCCTCCGTGTTCGAAATCGAATCGACTTTCCTTCTGTGAGCGCGGAATGCTATTTTTATTATATTTTTTTGTGACATATAATTACCTACATGGGCGCTATGTTTTTTTCGAATTGGGCTCGAAAAACCATCTAAAGAACGCACCTCAACCGTCCCAAAAATGTTTGCCCAAACATTTTTTAAACAGGTGGTCGTCCTTAATTTGTCACTCTGTACGTATGTTGTTCAGAACCACGAATACAGTTTTTCGAAAAATAATTTCTATTCTCCGTACAGATCCTCAAAGTTGCGCAAATGTTTTTAATTTCTGCTTTTTGTTCAACGAGTCTGCTTCTGTTCAACGAGTAAAAAACCATCAAAACATAGAGTAGAAATTTGGTTTATCGCTCTTATCACTCAATTTCGAGCGAAAATTTCGTTTATCGCCCTTATTGCTTATCCAAATTGAATCAGTTTTGCTTTCTTGTCCACCATATTTTATCGAACCATTTTAATTTACAAATTTTTGGTGGAATCGAATTACTTTTTTTGCAGTGCTTGTGGCGGGGCAGTGAAATTTGTCTTGCCGCTCGCGAGGTCACATAATTTATCCACTCACGGTCCCACGTAAACAATCTGTGAAATTCCACTGTTCAATTATTATCTCGGCAGTCTTTCACCCGGTAGATTGGTTAATAGACGAGCAACCGCTAAAAAAGTAGATAAAAGACAAATGAACATCGATCAACAGGAAATTTATTTTCAGTAGCTGCTGACGTAAAAAAGTGAACTTAATATCAATTGATTCGCTAGCCCAGTGAGCAGTGCGTGAATAAATTCGTTTTTTATAACTATTAATACATTATATCACAAAGAAAAAAATCACAGGGACAACAAAATTGTGGACAACGCTATGGCAGCGTATACGGTGCAAGAATATGCGGATATGATAGGCTGCTATGGGCAGTGCAATTATAATGCACGTGCAGCGGCAGCGCTATATGCCGACCAGTATCCGAGGAGACGGCACCCACAAAGCTCAATTATGTCCCAAGCGTTTAACCGCATGCGCGAAACTGGAAATGTCATGCCCGATCGCGGGAATGCGGGGCGACCGCGGACCGCACGCACCCCTCGACAAGAAGAAAATATTTTAGAAGCAATAGAGCGAGACCCGACAACGAGCACGGGCGCCGTTGCCCGAGCTTTAAATGTGAGTGCTTCGACGGTGCAGCGAACTTTGAAAGCGGAAGGTCTGCACCCATTCCACTACAGTCATGTCCAAGGCCTAATAGAAGGTGACTACGTAAGACGTGTGGAGTTTTGTCGTTGGCTCCTTCAGCAACACGGGGAGGACGACCGATTGTTAGAACGCATAATTTTTACGGATGAAAGTTCGTTCGGTAGAAACGGCATGTGGAACAGTAAAAACTTCCACTGCTGGATGCCGAAAAATCAAAACCCGCACCTCATTGTCGAAGCGCGACACCAACACCGTTTTCCGCCGCTGAATGTGTGGGCAGGAATAATGGGGAATTGTCTGGTAAGCTTTTCACGCATTGGCAAGGTATATGAAATAACAAGGAAAAAAATGCCAAGTAATAAAACAATTCTCTCGAACACATCATCAGCTGCTTCATTATCTACACAATTCTAATTAACGTCGAAATATTTTTAATTTTATTTCAAATAATGGTTTTTTCAGATTATTACTTTTTAAATTTCAACGTATAAAACAAGCGAAATAGTTTTGTTTAAATTAACAAGCCAAGCGCGTTTACGAAGAATGTACACAAAATTGTCAAATCCTAGAGATAATATGTTTCGTAATATTTTATTTTGAAAAACCATATTACTATTACAATTTAAATACTCGAATCACGATTACACAAAAGTACAACGCATGTACCACACGAGTATACTGGGAATGCTGTGCAACACGACTGGCGTGCATGGTTAAGAAAAAAAGTTCGGAAAGATGCACAATTTTCTCACATAATTGTTCTTACCGCCTGCATAAATCACTTTAGCAACAATTTATCTACGATAATTATTTTGAATTGTAAAATCGCATCAGTTACCGCATCAGGTATATTAGAAAATGTTATGAATGAGATGTTTGACTGTACTTGGACGCACTATCGAAAGTGGAGCGATAGGGATTTAGAGTAATATCGATATTTCTTTTCCACCAGCAAGCGCGGCGCATGGTAATTTAAAATCTTCAGCCTGCCAAAACAATGTTCAGTAGACCAACATTTATCCAACGCAATAGATTTCATGAGATGCTTGTCGGTTCTGCAATGAAGTAAATACAAAGTGAATACGTCTATAAGTTTTCGAATTTCGCACCTAAAATGAAATTTCAAGACCCGTCTGGTCTAGCAGTACATCACTGATTTTATGTTTTATTCTCTGCGAAATCAGAAACTTCGTTTGCAGTTACATAATAGATTGCTTTAATTTATGTTTTTCGTAACCTGAATGTCAAGTTGTTGAGAAAAGGACATCCTTGCCCGACCTTTTTTTTTCTTTACCATGTACGTCAAGTCGTTATACAGCATTTCCAATCTACTTGTGTGATACATACGCTGCCGCTCAAAAGTTTGGATACACCAGTCGATATTTCTTGCCGCACTGAAAGTTTGATAGCTCCGTCCAAAAAAAGATAACCAAATTAAATGAACAGTGTTTTAAAGGGAACAAATTCGGCTGTGTTTTGCTTTTTTGAAATATTTTTAATGACTTTTTTTGGACCCGGTATGTCCTTTTGTATGTGACCCTTTTCGGCTGTTTTTCGACTATCAAGAATTGGGCGCAGAACTTGTAGCACATTTTTTTGTCATTTTTAACCATGATAAAGTTCAAAGGGGTAGCAGAAGCTCCATTTTCGTTTTTTGAAAAATTTCTTACGATTTTTTATCGCAAAGTTATTTATTTTTTGGCTCAAAAAGACAAATTTTGGAAAATGCAACGTAACTCAAGAACTAGAATTCACATGTTTATGTTAGCGATGTGAAAAGTTGCGTAATTCTGTACTGGACCGCCTCGATTTTTTTCAGAATTTTCCTTTGAGATTTTTTTTTTACTATTTTTGCTCGGAACTCTGATGAGTAGGATGGCTTAAGGGGGGATTGTCTTTTTTTCGCAAAATTTACCGCTTTTTGGGTATTTTTTTGTGAAGAAAGTATACAACGGAAAACTTGTGAAACTTGGCATATAGTTTTATTGATCTGTTTACTACATACAAAAATTTTTTTTTAACAGTTTCATCAAAAAATCCGCCTCCCGCCCCCCTCAACGCGCGATGGTCCTTTTTTGATGGTGTACACGATTTCTCAAAAACTATTCAACCGATTGCCTTCAAATTTGGACAGAATGCTCAGCTGACATCCTTTTATCGTTTGATGAAGCAAAAAAGCAATACGTTTAATAGTTTTTTATTTATAACAAAAAATCGATCAATTTTTTTTCGAAAAATCGATACTTCAAGTTCAAAACGTCACTAAATCGTCAATTTTTTTTCCCTTCATCGCACGATAGCTATATGTGTCTAGAGTAAAATGCTTTTTCGGTTTTTGTTGCAGGATGAACGTGAAGGCTGTAATCGTGCACACCATCAAAAAAGGACCATCGCGCGTCGAGGGGGGTTGGAGGCGGATTTTTTGATGAAATTGTTTAAAAAAATTTTTGTATGTAGTAAACAGATCAATAAAACTATATGCCAAGTTTCACAAGTTTTCCGTTGTATACTTTCTTCACAAAAAAAATCCCAAAAAGCGGTACATTTTGTGAAAAAAAAGACAATCCCCCCTTAACTCGAAAAGTATGGCGTTTAGGAAAATATCAGGAGAAAAAACTTTTTTAATTTTCGACTTTTAATTCGCTTAATTTTTTTCAGAACTAAAAAAAAATCGAAATTTTTTTGGTCGAAAGTCGGAGAATCGTCTGAACAATTGATTGGCGTATCTCGAAAACTATTGGCTTGGAGATAAAATGTCAAGAGGGGAAAATGTTGCAGTGTTTCGTGTTGAATAGTGGCAATTTTATCAGATTTTTCTCCAAGTTTTTTTTCAGCTCGTTGAAGTGCTTTTACCAAAAATGTATCGCGAACCCTAATACAAACCGGTGCAATCTCCAAATTATTAGCACTTGCTTTTGAATGCTAAGAAATAATCAATTGAGTCACTTACCTCCTCACGCCTTTGGCTTTGAGTACCACGTTCGCGACTCGCGGCATTCGCTCGATTAATTTATCGATTTGGTCTTTGCCGAGACTCGCGCATGCATGCAAAATTAAAAAGATTTTCCTCGTGATATTTTGTTCTCAACGCCATACTTTTCGAGTCACGTCTTCTTACTCATCAGAGTTCCGAACGAAAATAGTAAAGAAAAAAATCTCAAAGAAAAATTCTGAAGAAATTCCAAGCGATCCAGTATAAAATGACGCAACTTTTGACATCTTTGACATATCCTCGTAAACCCTACTGTTCTTGAGTTACGTTGCATTTTCCAAAATGTATCTTCTTTAGCAAAAAAATTAAAGAACTTTGTGAAAGAAATCGCGCGGATCTTAAAAAAAAATGAAAATGGATCTTCTGCTACCACTTTCAAGTTTATCATAGTTAAAAATGACAAAAAAATGTTCGACAAGTTGTGCGCCCAATTCTCCATGGTCCAAAAATAACCAAAAGTTTATAAAAGAATCATAAAAAATATTTCAAAAACGCAAAATAAAGGTGAATTTGTTCCCTTCTAAACGCCGTTCGTTAAATTTGGTTATTTTTTTTTTACGGAGCTATCTAAAAAGAAATATCGACTGGGTTATCCAAACTTTTGAGCGGCAGTGCACGTTGGGCTTCTATGTCATCGTGATTCGATTTTTTATTATAACAGTAATATGGTTGTGAAAAAAAATTCTACGGAACATATTATTTCTACGATTTGACAGTTTCGTGTACATTCCTAGTTAACGCGCTTGGCTTTTTCATAACAAATTATTTCACTTCTTTTATACGTCTAAATTTAAAAAGTAATAATCTTAATAAAACCACTGTTTGAAATTAAATAAAAAATAATTCGAGGTTAAATAGAATTTTGTAGATAGCGAAGCATCTCATAATGTTTTCAAGAGAATTTTTTATACTTGGCGTTTTTTTTACTTGTTATAGTTTTCTAGGAAGATTTCTCATCTTTTTTAAACTGAAATACACTACTTTAATAAATTACAGGAAAAGAAAATTTCTTAAATTTTTTTAGTGTTTTTTGAAGCGCTGTATCTGTGAGAAAAGTGGTCGTATGGAGATGAAAACAAAAGCATTTTAAAGCTTCAACTTTCTAGTTTTCCGATCTGGCAAAAAATGTGGGCTACGGTTATCGCACAATCAGAAAAAATAGTCCGACACAAAAATTTTAATTTTATTTTGTTTTTTTACGATCGTCCACGGTCTCGGGCGATTTTTCCAGTTAAATCAATAAATAGACCAGTTAGCTTGTTTATCCAGCTTCAATTTGTTTTTTTTTGGTCTCTCTACGCTAATTTTTGGCTGAGATATCCAACTTTGAATGAAAAAAGATCCTTTTGTTTTTTATCATTCATATCTCACAAGGAACATCCCTCAGGTGTCCGCCTCCGATTTTGTTGAAACTCATATATGGGATAGAGCATCGAAAACTTTGAAGTTTCGCGAAAGGTTTCACGAATTTCGTTAAAACTGTTTTTATTTCATCGGTAATATCAATTTTATATTTGTGTGTGCAGGCATATTTGGTTTGAGTTTTAGGAGCGGTACGTTGGGAGTGGGGACCTGGGGCTACCCCTTACTCATAAGACTCATATTTTCATATGTCATAGTTATATTTTCGTACCGAAATGTTTCTTCCTCTAATTCAAAAGTTTTGATGAAAGCATCTCCCATGCAAAGATGCAATGCAGTATCAAAAATATATTTCATTTCTTATAATCTTTTTATAAAAAGAGAAATTTCTTATATAATAATATAATTAAACTGCAATCACTTACACACAATCAACTCTCACCACCGCGGTATTCTAATCTTTTGAAATATTCAGGGTATAAAAGTAATTATATATCTAAAAAACCAGAAGATTTTGAAAATCCTGTTATTTTTGGTTTTGGTGAATCGAACACACATTGTAAAATACCCGGTTGCAATAATTTGGACATTATCAGATGTGCATGGTGCAAAAAGTCGTTGTGTTTAAAGCATTTTTTTGACGACTATCATTATTGCAGGAACTATGAGCCATGATTGTTGATAGTTATCATAAGAAAAAAAAAAGTATGTCACGAGAAAATGATTTGACGGCATATGACTGCGATACTTTTCACAAGTACTATTAATTAAATCAGCTGATATGATTGCCAAATGAAATATGTCAAAATATATTAAAAACATGTTCGTTAACCTACTGTAAAACCCTCAGTTTCATTAATATGTTTAATTAAATAAACGGTAAAAGAATAAAAATAGAAATTCCTCCACAAAACTGCGTCGCTGGCTATATTATCGCTTGATCCAGGCGCATCATCGTTCCGAAATATACGAAGTGACCCTTATAACTTATTCTGGAAATTATTATAATTAATGATATAGTAGAAGTGTATGTTTATTCCTATGGAGATGCTTAATGGCCGTGCATATTAAAATCGGAAGCGTTTCGACACGAAAATATGAGTCTTATGAGTAAGGGGTAACGGCAAATGGAGGGGTGGTTTACCCCTTAATTATATTTCTAATCAACACTCTTGTAGTGGATTTTTCGTCGCTTAATATTAGAGGATTTTTCGATTTTGTTTCGATCAGATCGATGGACTGCTTGTGGGAGAAACTTTGAGGGTTGGTTTCATCCCCTAACACCGTTTTTCTGCCGATACAAAAAAAATCATGTTTAATAGTTTGCAATGCTATACCACATATGAGTTTCAACGAAATCGAAAGCGGATACTTCAATGATGTTTCTCGTCAGAGGGGTAGTTACCCCTTAAGACGAATGTAATAATTTTGAAATATGATAAAACATTAAATGGTAGCTTATAGAAATATTCAAAATCAGCGGATATACTTTAAACACAGAAAAACGACCATGATAAATAAATTTATGTTATGGGTAGTTTACCCCCTTAAATTTGCTATGCCGCCAAAACGCAAAAACGCGTCAACTTTAATTTTAATTGCCCTTCAAAATGATACCTGTTTTATTAATTTGCATACAACCCTCTTAAGTGTGGGGTGAAAAAAAGGCAAATTGAGGGGTAGTTTACCCCCTAATTTAATTTTTTCTTAACATTTTCATAGTGGATTTTTCATCGCTTTTGATTAGAAGAATTTTTGTTTTTGTTTCATTTAGATCGGTGGATTGCTTCTGGGTGAAACTGCAAAATCACCCCTCGACACGCCTTTCTTTGAGGGGCGGTTTCCCCCCGTTAAATCCGTTTTTCCGCCGATAAAAAAAAATACGTGTTTCAATGTTTTCGATGCTCTATCACATATATGAGTTTCAACAAAATCGGCGGCGGACACCTGAGGGATGTTCCTTGTCAGTAACCAATGATCGCACAGGGAATTAAACGGCAGCTTTGAAAATTTGCTACAAGACGCTTTTATTGATTTTTGAGAAAAACATTTTGTTTACCCTGGACATTCATTGGAAAAAAGTACCAAGTAATGACTTTTTATGGTTTTTCAGTGAATCTACCACGACTTTGCAAATATTGATGGAAAGACGAATGTTGCCTAATTTTTTTTCAGCCTAATGTACCCTCAATAGCCCTGTAATTTTCGAATTGCTCCATCGAACAGTTTTTCCGGACCGGTGGATCAAAGTTTTACAAAACAATTGTACATTTTTTCTGAGGTTGGGTAAAAAAAAATTAATCAAAAGTTTTTGGAAACGTCAACTTTTTGTTATCCGTGATCATGCCTAGGCGGCATTTATCTGAGCCAGAAGTCGCTCGGCTAGTCACTGTTGTCGAAGACGGTTACAGTTATATGATGATGATAGACTGAAGATGAGGTCTGGAAAAAAAACTGTTTTTGGTAACCCTTGTAACCTTCGCAGAAAATATCGAGAATTCATCGCATAAATGTTCTCAGATTCGTGAATACAGCTTGAGGGTATCAACTTTTAAATAGTGCAATTGAAGATGAGTGAAATTATGGTTCGCAAAGGCAGAATCATGTCTAATATGAGTCAGTATTGTTTCCTGAAATACTTTACATATTTTCAAATAAAAATTCAAAATTTTTGAAAAATATTTTTCAATTTCGTTCTCAAATTTAACAATTAGCTAGTGCAAAATTGTAAACAAAAAGTCGAGAAAAAAGGTCTTTTAATTTTAATGGTGATTACACGATGTTTAGAAATAATACACTTGTTCCTTTAATTGTTTTATAAAACTTAGATCAATCAGTCCGGACAAACGGTTCGATGTATCAATTTGAAAATTTACAGGGCTATTCGAGGTACATTAAGCTGAAAAAAAAATCCGGCAAAAAGACCAATGGGTCTTTCCATCAATATTTGTATAGTATTGGTAGATTTACTGAAAAACCATAAAAAGTATTTTCTTTGTACGTTTTTTAAATTAATATTAAGGGTTAAAAAATTGTCAAAAATCAACGAAAGAGTCTTGCAGAAAGTTTATTCAAGTTTTCAAAGCTACACTTTGATTCCCTGTGCGATCATTGGTTGCTGCGATAACGATGATCAAAGACAAAAAAATGTTTGCCTCCAAAATGTTTGTTCTCCAAAATAGAAATTTGAACCTTCAAAGTGCTTTTTTCATCTCAATACGACCATTTTTCACACAGATACAGCGTTTCAAAATGCATTAAAAAAATTTAAGAAATTTTCTGTTCCTTTCACTTTTGGAGTAGTGGAGTAGTGCGGATTTCGATAATTTTTTTATTGGCTCACACGATTTTCGAGAGCTTTGGCACTCGTTGGTTTTTCAAATTCAAAATGGAGGATCCAATATGGCGGTCAAAAACACAATAATTTACTCGATTCGTATGCTAGTTGGTATGAGAAGGTTTTCAAGATCGCTGAATACGAAGCGCTCTCAAAATTAAAAAATTCAATATGGTAGATCGAATCTGGCGGATCAAAACTTAATAACTTACTCGACTTGCATGATAGTTGGTATAAGGGGGTTTTAGAGGTCGCTGATTACAAATGTGGGGTTCAAATTCAGAAATTCGGAATGGCAGATCGAATATGGCAAACCAAAATACAACAATTCATTTGATTCGCATGAACATTGTTGTTACGGAGTTTCCGAGGTCTTCAGTTTACAACCCTGACATTAATTTGTTTGGAGCTTCCGTCAATAAACAGATAAAGGAAATATGCCAAAAGAAAAATGTACACATTTTTGTGGTAATTATAAACGAGTCCACGGACTTTACCATTTTTTTCATCAAGTTTTCAATACCCGAGTCGGAAAGGCTGATTTCTTAGTTTCCATTCGACCATTTGTTCCGGAGATATGGACGATTGAGTGAAAAATTACCATTTCGTCTGTAATCTTGGATATCTCAGGAACTAATGAAGCGACAGAAGATAGAATGACAGTGTCGGAAACATGAATAAATTTTCGAAAAGAACGGATTATTGTTTTAAACGAAACATTTTCTTAAACGAGCATTGGTTTGAAAAAGGTACAAAAAAGTGACTTGTTTTCCCCTCTTGAAAAATCACCTGTACTTTTCAAATAATCACGAAAATATTTGTTCGAAGCTTGATGTGTCCTCAATAAACCTACAACATTTCAAATTGATCGGATTATCCGTCTTTCTTTCCAGAATATCTAAACTTTAGAGAAGAATTCAAGGAACACGCTTGAACCATAAAACATAAATTAATGCTTATAGGTGTGGGCATTTTTTTATATGGATTTCCTCTACTATTTTACTCCAATACATGTGAAGTTTCAAAAATAAAAATAAATAACATACACCAAAAATTAAAGGAACAGAACTTTTTTGCGCTTTTTTTTAGTGTTTTATGAAGCGCTGTATCTGTGTGAAAAATTCTCGTATCGAGATGAAAAAAAAAAACATTTTGAAGCTTCAAGTTTCTAGTTTCGAGATCGTATAGCAAACATTTTTTGTGAGCTACGGTCACCGCGCGATCACAAAAAAACAGGGCAACAAAATTTTGAAAACTTTCAATTTCTTTTTTTTTCAAGGGTCCACGGGCTCGGTCACTTTTTTCCAGCAAAATCAATGCATAGGTCACTTAGCTTGTTTATTTAGCTTCAATTTGTTTTTTTTGTTCTTCTACGTCTATTTTTTTCTGAGATCTCCGGCTTTGCATGAAAAAGGATCCTTTTGTCTTTAATCACTGATATCGCAGCAACCAATGATCGCAAAGGGAATTAAAGGGCAGCTTTGAAAACTTGAAAAAACCGTCTACATTGATGACCTTTCATTGATTTTTGAGCTTTTTTTACCCTTAACATTAAGCTGAAAAAAGTACAAAAAACGACTTTTTATGGTTTGTCAGTAAATCAAACACTACTTTATAAATGTTTAGGGAAAAGTTAATGTCGCCAGGTTTTTTTCAGCTTAATGTACCCCCAATAACATTGGCAATTTTTAAGTCGATCCGTCGAACCATTTTTCCAGACCAATTGATCAAAGTTTTACAATACAATTGAAGAAGCAAGCCTATTGTTCCTTAACATCGTGTAATCATCACCAAAATAAATACCAATTTGTTCGACTTTTTTCACAACTTTGCATTAGTTGCTTGTTGAATTTAAGAAAAAAAAACCGAAAACAGGTTTTTTCAAAACTAGGCATGATCAAAAATTGAAAAAAAAGTTAGTTTGCAAAAACTTTGGATTAATTTTTCTTTACCAAAACTAAGAAAGCTTTTACCATAAAAAGCTGTGAAAAAAACTGTTAATTAGTTTTTTTTTTTAAAGATCAGTTTAAAAAAAAACTGTTAATTAGTTTTTTTTTTTAAAGATCAGTTTAAAAAAAAACTGTTTTTTTTGTAACCGTAATAACCTTCGCAGAAAATATCGAGAATTAATCGCATAAATGTTCTCAGATCGAGTAGTGAACACAGCTTGGGGCTATCAACGTTTAATCAATGCAATTAAAGATGAGTGAAATTATAGTACGCAAAGGCCGAATCGTGTCAAAAATGAGTCAGTATTATTTTCGAAATGTTTTGCATATTTTCGACAACAAAAAACAATCAAAATATTTTTTGACGTTTTTCGAATTTTTTTATCAAATTGAACAAGTAACTAGTACAAAGTTGGGGAAAAAGTCGAAAAAAATGGTCTTTTCATTTTGATGATGATTACACGATGTTTGGGAACAATACACTTGTTCCTTTAAATCTTTTGTAAAACTTCGATGAATCGGTCCGGAAAAACAGTTCGATGGATCAATTAAAAAATTTGATAAACAAAAAGCATATTTTCGACAACAAAAAACAATCAAAATATTTTTTGACGTTTTTCGAATTTTTTTATCAAATTGAACAAGTAACTAGTACAAAGTTGGGGAAAAAGTCGAAAAAAATGATCTTTTCATTTTGATGATGATTACACGATGTTTGGGAACAATACACTTGTTCCTTTAAATCTTTTGTAAAACTTCGATGAATCGGTCTGGAAAAACAGTTCGATGGATCAATTAAAAAAATTGAAAGGCTATTCAGCTTAATTTACCCTATTCAGGGTACATTAAGTAGTGGTAGATTTACTGAAAAACCATAAAGAGTCAGTTTTTCGTACTTTTTTCAAATTAATGTTAAGGGGAAACAATGTTTTTTAATAAAAAATCAACGAAAGGGTCTTGTAGGAAATTTATTCAAGTTTTCAAAGCTGCCGTTTAATTCTGTGTACGATCATTGGTTACTGAGATATCGATGATCAAAGACAAAAAGCTATTTTTTCATTCAGGGTCGGATATCTCAGCAAAAAATTGACGTAGAGAAAAAAAAACAAATTAAAGCTGAATAAACATGCAAACTGACGTAGGCATTGATTTATCTGAAAAAAATACCGAACCCGTGGACTCTTGAAAAAAAAAAAAAAAAAAAAATTTCTTTCGCTATTTCTCATGATTGCGCGATAACCGTAGCTCACAAAAATTGCTTGCCAAAAGATCTCAAAACTAGAAACTGGAAGCTTCGAAATGCTTTTTTTTCATCTCGATACGACCATTTTTCACATAGATACACCGCTCCAAAAAACACTAAACAAATTGTAGACATTTTCTGTACCTTTAAGTTTTTGGAGTAGTGTATGTCATCATTTCATTTCAATGGGTTCTTAGGATATCATAATATTATTTGCAACTGTGAAAAATTGTATAGTGTAAAATGTTTTTCGAACAGAATTGTTACGCATTCGAAAGGTTATGTGGATCTTCGCAATTTCTTGGCAACGCGTGTAGGCGCAATAATCGATGGGCTGACCAACGTCCTTCATCTTTTACCTACTTCGTGAAAAATGTTGGGGTGCTAAACCTGTTCCTTTAATACTTTTCAAAACCTTCAACATTTAGGAAAGAAAGATGGATGTACCGATCCATTTGAAATTTTGAGGGCTTATTGCGGACACAATCAGTTTTTAAAAACCTGGGAACATAATCCTTATCGTGATTATTTGCAAAAGTCCGGGTGATTTACCAAAAGAGCAAAAAAAAGTAACTTTTGTACTTTTTTGAAACCGATGTACGAGGTAACAAAAAATGTATTAAAAAACAATAATCTGTTCGTTTAGAGAATTTATTCAAGTTTCCAACAGTGTTTTTCCCTTTTCCGTGGGGTCATTAGTTCATTAAATGTCCCTGATTAAAGACAAAATGGTAATTTTTCACTCAATTGTCGATATCTCTGAAGCAAATGGTCGCACATGGCTGATCCAAATACCAAATTGAAAATAAGTAATGAGGCTTTCTGCTTCGGTTATTAAAAACTACCGTAAAATGTTTTAATAGTCCGTGGACTCGTTTAAAATCAAGACAAAGTTTCGAACATTTTTATTTCGTCTGCTCATTGATAAATGCTGTAGAAAAAATGTAATGCAAGGATTGTAAAATAGAGACTTCAAGCTCCAAACTGCTTTTTTTGTCTTAATACGATCATTTATCTAGGAATTACAGCGTTCCGAAAATGACCGAACATTTCTTTAAATTTTGCTGCTTCTTTAGTTTTTTGCCTGAGTATATTATAAACTCATTTAAGATAATAAAAAATTAATACAGCGACAAAAGACATTTTAAAAATAACGTTAGGTGATTTTCTCCCTTCCAGATTGGGCCGTTTGAGTTTGCCGGTCATCTAAGAAGCGCGCAATACGCCGATTTTATTTCCACCCATTTACGTCGACTTTGCAGGCGCGTGGGCATAGATGGCGTGGCAATAAGAACTGCTGTATTTCAGCATGACGGAGCACCGCCTCATACGAGTCGCGTTGCGCAACAGTCGGTGGCCGCGATATTCGGGGACCGATATATAGGTCGAGGGGGAATGCGCGATTGGCCGGCGCGATCTCCAGACCTAAACCCCCTGGACTTTTTCTTAGGGGACATATTAAATCCCATGTGTATCGTGTACCGTTGCAAGACCGGGCCCATCTGGAACGGCGTTTGGAAGAGGCGATGCTAACCGTGACTCCAGAAATGCTGGGGCGATTAGCGGTAAGTCTCCTACGCCGAGCGCGTTGCTGCTTGGAAGTGAACGGAGGACATTTTGAGCACTTGCTATAATCAGTAAGCAGTAAGAAAACCGTGTACGACGAGGACGGTTCTTACAGAATTATTAACATTGTCGGTATAACAACTGTTTATTTAAATCAAAGTACAATCTCATGCAACACCGCCAGTAGATGAAAGCCGGTGGACGAAACGATGGTGCAATATCTACTGAGAGAATTAATGAAAATATATCTGCCGAACATTTGGCCTCATCCAATATATAAAACAAAAGGGAAGTATGCTATAGCGACATATGATGCAGTGAGCATTATATGTATGATGCAGTGACCATCAAATGTATGATGCAGGGAGCATCAGATGTATGATGCAGGGAGCGTCGGATGTATGATGCAGTGAGCATCAGTTGTATGATGCCGTGAGCATCAGATGTATGATGCAGTGAGTTTCGGATGGATGATGCAGTGAGCATCAGATATATGATGCAGTGAGCATCAGATGTAAGATGCAATGAGCATTAGATGTATAATGCAGTGAGCATTAAAACGGTGAGAAAAAGATAAATAGAAACTAACATTAAATCATATTAAATGGATCACTGAACTGCGCTTCTAACAAAGATATCCAGCTGCGTTTTTTTAAATTACGCGCGTCGTCAAGCCCTGTAAGAATCTGGAGGAATATTTCGAGTAGCATAAAAATGTAAGTACTTATTCGAATTTGGTAAACTACCACGATTTTTGTATGGGATTTTTTATTTTTGTCGTAGGTGATGTCATGCCGTATAACTTCTATGAGAAGAATTTTTCGATAGAATCATTTAAAAACAATCACATTAAAAATTCAGTTTTTTTTTAACATTCTCTGATGACCGCGAAAGAACATTCATCTTGGAGATAATTCAAGGCTATAATTCTGGTGATCCAAAGAACCTAGAAAAACACTAAAGACGTGGTGGCTTCCGTTAAGACAACTTGGGTACATTTTGATTGGGTTAGGATGAGAATTTTATTTTCCAATATTCAGCCGAAAATTAATTTATTTTTATATCGTTACATCTGAAATATATCGCCACGAGCTAGCAAACTATTCACCACAGCAGGGACGGCGACGTTCGTGTCTGCAATATGGAGTCTGAAATCAATAAAAATGTAGACCGTACAATAATTATAAAATTATATGCACTGATATTGAGGTAAAATTGACATTTGCAACGTTGGAATGCAACGTGAATTGTTACTTTCTACTTCCCGATTTTTTTTAACACGAAGCGTTACGGAATCCGCTCCAAAGTTGTTGACCCTCATTTATAAAACGATATAACATAGAAAAAGGATCTAAAAAAATTGTCGTAATATACTCAAATACACAAATTTGCAGCCCTTAGTTTGCAGCGCTGCAACGCAACGAAATTGCTTTTCCTAGTTCCTTCTCCCATCTTTTCGAGTATTTATGAACAATTTTTTGACATTCGAATAATAGTTTTCTAAATGAGAGTCAAAAAATTATAGAGGGGTTTTCGTAACGATTATTGTGAAAAAACGAAAAATCGGAAAATAATAGTTTTCGTTCCATTCCAAGGTTAGAAACTTCAATCTCATGTAACTTACATCACGTCCGGATCGTCGATTCGCCCGAAGCTTCGCGATGTCGTTTTTTAATTTGCGGATATAGCGTCGCTCCGCCGCCAATTTCTGAACAAATAAATTTATTACAATTGTGAGTAAAGAAACATTATGCAACCTTCAATACCGTGCCACTAACACACGATTTAGATGTATCTCGAGAGAGTAGATTCTTATACTTACATGCTTCAAACGCTCACACTCGGCTTCGAGAGGGCAGTTGTGCATCGGATATCTGCATATACAATAGAGCACATTTTGAGTTAATTGTATACTCAAAGAACTATGAACTATGCAGCTATAGATAAAAATAAAACTTGTACATACATCTGCTGCGGCCAAGTCACTACCGGCTGATACCATCTGCAATACAATTTAGGCCATCTTTAACAAGCTGAACAAACAGTACTTTATATACGGTGTGTAACACAAGGAGCAGATGTAATGAAGCATGACGATGGGGGACCTCGATACTTATCGATTGAACTCCCATGTAAATATGTTATGCGATGTACAGTGGTTCAATTTTTTTTGGTTATTCTGAAATGTTTTACCAAATAAAAGACTATTGGAAAACTAGAGAGTATACGTTCTCAGCAATTAATGTGCCTATCCCAAAAGTGCTCAAATTCAAACCTCCGAATAAATGTACTTTTGGAAAGACGATCGACACTGTATTTGTTTTTCGTTTACACAAACGTTACTCTTTAAAAACTGCAAAGGACTTTTTTTATATTTTTTTGAAAAAAATATATTCTTTTGTTATAGCCGAGACTTGTAGTTGAGGCTATAATAAGAGATTCACAACGCATCTAGACATTCGGGATTATGAACCTCCGTTTGAACTTATTTAGTAATTGATTGGGTATGCTATTAAAGCGCTTGGCGCACCTATCTGGTCCAGGGCAAATAAGGTTAAGGAGAATGAATACGCATCAGCTCTTCTTACGATACTCCCGGCATATATTTGGATATAAATACGTTACAACAATTTGGTTCTCTCGCAGTCGACTATTAATTTCTTATGTAATACAAACGTGACCTAGAATATTACGGAAGTGGGTTAGTGACTTACAGGTGCGTGTCCCGCTGGAAATGTGAAGCGTGCTTACGCTGCGCGTTTGGTCTCCTCGAAGACAGTGCAAATCAGGCGTCGATGCTGACACACACTCACGAACACAAAACGCTCGGTAGACTCGAAAATATAAATCAAGCTGGTTTATTTTAGAGAGTTATGTAGCGAAAACAATGACTTTTATTCGTTGTTATTATTGAGTTCCTTTCGTGTTTTGTTACGATGAGCAGCTGCACCTCAGTGCCGCACTATCCCTCAGGCAGTGATATTTGATCGCGTAAGATCAAAGTCGCGGGATCGGGAATGAACTTACAAGGACACGGGAAGGACTCGACACACAGAGAGGGGTACTCTGTGGAGCTCCGCTCTGTCCTCAGATTCGCGAAAGACTGACTTAAATTATTGCAACTCGATGTTGGGTTGCCTCTAAATTTTTGTGCCAATCAGCAATTTTACTTGGCTCGAAGTGACGAATTTCGAAATGAGTCCGGCTGAGCGGACTCCCCGTGTTCTCGATGGAGTTCTTTCGCGTTACAAGTTGCTGAATAGGTCGTCAGCATTGTGGGGCAATAGGAATTCCGATTGCCCTAAATATTCTGGGTTCCGCAATGTGAGGTGTCGCAAGTTGAAGTAATGCGGGATTTCCGAACGTAAGGTATAGATTGTACACGTATTAAGATTAACCTATTGAAAATAAGATACGGATGTAACACCCCCTTCATTAGATGGAAGCTCGGGGATGAAGTTCGGGAGCTTCAAATGACTCGTCCTCGAGTCGGTTTACGCGCGGTGACATACAGTTACGTCACCAAGGAAATGCTCGGCCTGTAGGGCGTTCTTGTGGCCTTCTGGATTACAGGAGCAGGTCGGCTCGGTTGCGGGGGCGGCTGGCACAAGATGATCTCAGGGACGTCCTTGGTGGTGGTTCTTGCATTTTTACGCCCTGGTGGAGAGTTCCGTTGCGTCTTCCGTTATGGTTCCGAAGAGAGCGTGGGAAATGGATCCTATAAAAGCGAGAGGAGCTCCACGTCGTCCTGGTTGTCTTGTCTGAGCTGGGATGCCATCAGGAAAGACGAGGTTACGGACCAGGTCCTTCAAATTGCGGAATTCCTCATGATGAGCAAGTAACCGGCCAACCGGAGCGAGAGTCGCACATTGTGCGGCGCTCAGGTGCTTCTGACAATCTTCTACGAGTCGAATGGCCTGTGGAGGTGTCCAGGGCTCGAATTCAAGGAGTTCGTTGACGTCAACGTATGAGATGATGCTCCAGCTAGTAGTCGTAACCCGCATGTTTGGCAGACGCCCATAGAAGATTCCAGCATGGTCCCGTACTTCCCGGATCTGGTAGCAGGGCGTGGCCACGCTGTTGCAAGCCACGGCTATCATCGTGACAACGAGCACGTACGGAAGCATCTTCCCTCATGGATCTGAAACAGAGGGGCTCGTGCTATCGGTTATTAATAAGCCAATTTGAGTTTGTTAGGATGTTTCATTTCCGGCTTGCCGCGACTGTTTATAAATACGACGTTTCCTTTTTCGGTGATTTCAGCAACCTCGTAAGGGCCATGGTACTGCGAGTCCAATTTACCCTTACGCGGCTCCCGTAGGACGTAAATTTCGTCACCTACTTTGAAGGAAGCAGGGTTAGACGAACGATCATATTGTTCTTTCGAACGTCGTTTAGCCAGGTCGATATTGGTCGTCGCGATTTGCCGTATTTCTTTAAGTCGTGTTGTCAAGTCAGTCATGTAATCTCGGTACGTATCGATTCTTTCGACAGGCGGGAACGCGGACATCGGTCGCGAAATCTTCCCGTATAAGAGCTCGTAAGGTGTAAAGTTGGTCCCAGCGTGCACCGAGGTGTTGTACGCATGCATTGCGAAGGGCAACAATTGATCCCAGTCGTCAAAGCGGTTGTGGAAAGCTCTCAGATACGCAGCTAGGACGCCGTGACTACGTTCAAGCGATCCGTTTGATTGAGGGCGGTAAGCGGTAGTGGTCACTCTTTGAATTTGGAAAATCTTGGCTAATTGTTTAAAAAGGTTACTCGTGAATGCGGTGCCACGATCAGTAAGAATGCTCTTGGGAGGGCCGTACAGGGCGATCCAGTTTTTAGAAAGCGCTAGCGCCAATGTTTCGGCTTTGATATTTGGGACGGGTATAGCCGCACAGAATTTTGAAAAATTGTCCTGAATAGTGAGGATATGTCGATTACCATTAAGTGAAATTTTAAGCGGGCCGACGGTGTCAAGAGCGACTTTTTCAAACGGTTCTGATGGGGTGTCCGTGATCAACATTGGTTCCCGAGTTTTTATTCGCACCAATTTTTCCTTCTGACAAACTTTGCATTGACGAACAAGGCTTTCGGTTTCCTCTTTCATTCCCTTCCATTGGTAACGTTCTCTTAGCCGCCGATATGTCTTGATGCTGCCTTTGTGTCCCCCAGGTAGGCTTTCATGGGCCTCTCGGATTATATTTCCCCGTTGTTCTTGCGGAGGTTCGTGTATAACGAGACTGGTGCAGATATAGATGGTGATAGGTACGCCATAGAAAGTACACTCTAACAGCTCCTTCAGCGTGTCATAGGGTAAAGCTTCGAGGTCATCGCCAGGATGTGAGATGCGTAACGAACGGATCGAGTAGCGCTCAACGGCAACGCGTAGATTCTGCATTACCGTTGCAATATCCGCAAAACTGGGCTTGTCAAAATTATGTGGTTTGCTAACGGCGCTCAGGACTTTAAACTTCCCTTTCGATGTTACGACAATATGTCCCATTTTCAGGTTTTGCCTACGGAAATTTTCTATGTCGATTTTTCCGAGGTCGGATAGCAACTTTCCGATGGTGTTTAGAGAGTTGCAATCAACGCTGATAAAGTGGGCTATATTATCCTTGTCATAGGTCAGACCCTCCCGACAAAGTTTGACGATACAGTTGGTGATCTTATTCTCCATGATAGTTTTGCAAGTATTGGTGTCCGACTGAGCTTCTCCGGATTCCTCTGAGTCCACATCGAGATAGGGAGTGGGAGAGCCTCTAAGTTCGTACTGTTTCGACCCACTAAGGGGTAGTAATGGCGTGGGTTGCGGCATAATTTGGTGTTGACTCTCCATGACGGGGGGCTTTCGAATGGTAGTGGAGGAGCTCGGGAAAGGACTCGACTTAGCCATAGGCTTATACGCGGGTAATGGCGTTGGAATTGTTGATTTCCGGGTAGGAGGAATAATGGCTGATGTTTCAGTAGGGACCGCTCCGCAATGGTTTTCCAAGGTTCCTCCGTCGGTTTCGTGTTCTCTAAGGGCGCTGCTGAGATCCCGAATGCAGCGGTACCCCTTTTCTATGAGGCCGGGTAGGTCTTCCGCCGACGATGGGCAGTTCTCAACGTCGACGATTTCGTCTGGTTCCTCACGCGCTCGAAGGGATTCGTCGAACTGTGAAAAAGATTTTCTCAAGTCTTCTAAAAATCGGGTGGATGGTTCACCGGCGGTTAACCTCTCTGAAGGCTCCGTAAGGAATTTTTCTGGGGTTAGCGTCCTATCAGCAACAGTTTCGCTTCGGTTTCACTCTCATCCGAAACCGGCGGGGCGATCTCGACTACAGGGTCCGAGGTCGATGCCTTTAAGTTTTGCTCAGGCTCTGATACGAATACGTCGTCACAGAGCGCCTCTGCGGCTCGCAGATCATCAGGTCGTTCCGAATTGATGGTGGACTTCTCGAGGCTGGGCGTCATACTACGATGAGTGATCCGGATTGGAGGAACAGCGTCAGTAGAGGACTCATCGCTGGGATCTTCAGACTCCGGTTCTTTATAGGTGGCGCGCCTCGCAGCAGGCCTCACCTCGTCTCGACTTTTTACTCGGGCCGCAATAGAGCTCGTATTTCGTACCGTGGAAGGTTTCGTTGACTGTCCTTTGTGCGGTGGGCGAGTGTGAACGGGTCGCTTTAGGAGAGAGACCGTTGAGGCTGGGCCGTCTCTTGTGCGAGGTTTCGTCCCCGACAAATTCGTGGGGAAGGCCATGACGGGGAGGGCGGTTGAAATTGGGTTGCGAGAAAGTGCGTTGGCATTCTGATTTAGTTTGCCCGGTTTATATTTGGCAATGAAATGGTAATCGCCTACCTTGGCTTTCCAGCGAGCTCTTCGGCTAGACTGGTCTGTCATGTTGTGCAGCCATGCAACAACTTGGTTATCTGTGACCAGAGTAAATAGCCGTCCGTACAAGTACGGCCGAAAATATGCAATCGCCCAGGTAGCCGCTAAGCATTCCTTGTCGTTACTGTGATATTTCTTTTCAGCGGGGTTTAACGTCCGTGACGCGTAGGCTATCGGTCGTTCTTGGCCGTCAATTACTTGACTCAGCACCGCGCCGAGACCCGCATCTGAAGCGTCGGTGGCGAGGACGAAGGGCTGACTGAAGTCCGGGTATTGGAGGACTGGTTTCGTGCAAAGAGCTTCGCGGATTTCATCGAAGCTTTTCTGCTCTGATTCTGTCCAGACGAATTTTTTGTCCTTTCTTAAAAGGTCGCTTAACGGTCTGGCCTTGCTGGCGAAGTCCTTGATGAAACGTCGATAATAGTTGGCGAATCCATGAAATCGCTGTACCTCTTTTACGTTGGTAGGAGCGGGGTACTTCCGGACTGCCTCGATCTTCATCGGGTCTGGTCGGACACCATCGCGAGAAATAATGTGACCCAGATAGGTTACGTCCGTGCGAAGAAACTGGCACTTCTCCGTTTGGAGCGTCAGGTTGTACTGCCGGAGACGGAGGAGGAGATTGCTCAGCCGTCTTCCGTGCTCCTCTAGGGTGGGGGCGTAGATAATAATGTCATCAAGGTATACAAATAACTCGCAACCGTTGAGTCCCGTCAAGGCCACGTTCATGTGACGTTGGAAAACCGGGGGGCCGTTTCGCAAACCAAAAGGGAGCACTGCAAATTCGTAATGGCCCTCAGGAGTGGAAAAGGCGGTCTTCGGACGATCTTTCGGATCAATCGCGATCTGATGAAATCCGCTGGCCAAATCGAAAATGCTAAAATATTTGGCACCTCCCAGTTGGTCCAGTATATCCGTAATGTTTGGGAGCGGATACGCGTCCGGTAATGTCTTCTCGTTAAGAGCACGGTAATCGATAACGACTCGCCATTTTCGATTACCATTAGCGTCTACCTTTTTAGGTACTATCCAAAGTGGTGAGTTGTAGGGTGAAATACTCGGTTGTATCTTTCCCTCGTGGAGAAGTTTGTCCATTTGGCGTTGGATTTCCTCCTTGTGGACCATGGGATACCGATATTGCCGTGTGTTCACTGGTAGGTCATCGGTAGTAGGAATTGTGCAAGTCATCAATGTCGAGTGGCCTAGTTTATCCCCTGAAGGTGGAAACGATCAGGAAAGGAGGCTACAAATGAACGAACATGCTCTGTCTCCTCGTCGCTAAGATACTCCATTTTCAATAGTTCTAAGATGGCGGTCACGCGATCCTTGCCGACAATGAGACTTTCGTCGAGGGAATCCGAGTCTGAAATTTCTTCAGGCGGTCCCCGATATTCGAACGGTATTAAGTGCTGAGGTGGTATCGTCATCTCGACATCTTCCTCGGTCGTGTTGATAGCCATGACGTAACAGCTATTATTTTGGTTGGTGACGGCGGCTTCGCCTATGAAAATACCGCTGTCAGCTATTAATCGCGGGAGGTATCCCTCGAGTAAGGTGGTAGATTTTAAATTGACTTTGATCGGTTGGCGTGCGCGAGCCGGGAGAATTACGCTGACGGAGTCGTTTGTTGATTCTGTTGGTTCAGCAGGTGTAAGTGTAGCCGGTGTTTCTGGCTCGGTGGTGTTAGCAGTGAAAACGCGAACCTGTCGTTTTTCGAGTTCCGAGACAAACATGATTGGTTTGATTGGTCGGCTGGCTATTAGTAGGGCATTATGAAAGTAGGAAACTTCGCCTTGTTCTTGTACCAGATATTCTTCCCCTAATATGCCTGCCCCCGGCGATGGGAGTGGCGACTTAAAGACGTAAAATCGTACGGGGCTTTCGAATATCCTCAATATCGCCGTGCCGATCGCCGTTAGCAATTCCTTGTCTGAAATGCCCAATACCCCTACCCGATCATCCGTATTGATCGGCGTATTTTCGCAAAGAGCTTTGACTTCAATCATATTAATTACCGCACCGCTATCAACCAAAAATCTCGCCTTTTTGTTGTTCAATTTCGAAGCTGGCATTTCTACCACAGCTTTCGGTTGTCGCGAATTTTTTCGCAAATTCACCGTTACTATTGGAAGTTCACGGCGGTCGTCGGACGCGAATTTTGCTGAACAGCCGTCGACGCGTCGCTCAGACGGCTGGGATTCCCGTTTAAAGGTAGCTCTTTGGGATCGATGGTTCTTTTGGGCGGAGGAGTATTGTCTCTACGACGCGGAGAATTTCGCGATGATTCCGGCGTGTCCCTGCCGTGGGATGAGCTTCTGCCTCGTCCGTAAGAGCGCGAGTATGACTCTCGGTAGTTAGACCGCTTGTCCCTCTTTAATATGCTCCTAGGTGGGCTGCGACTTTTGTCTCGTGTGGTCGAGTCTCTCGTATAACGTCCGCGGGATCTACAAGGGCAAATTTTGCAATCCGGGCAAAGCGCTTCCTCAATAGAGGCTGCGTATGCCCGGCGGTACGGCGAGAAATCTCGACTGTCACGGTAGGATCGACATTCGTCTTCAGAAGAGTCATCCCTGCGATAATACGTTCGTCGCGGGTCTGCGTAATCATGGAACGAATTTACCCGATTTCGCGAACGCCGTATCCGTTTCTCGTCTTTGTACGCGAGTTCGAACGCAGCCTGCAAGGTGTCGGGATCGCGACTATGAACGTAAGCTCTTATAGCGTCGGGCAAGCCGTCAATATAAACATCGAGTGCCCTAGCTTCTAGTCTTTTTTTTGTCAATTGGGCATTTTCGTTGCCCTCATTTTCTTCGACTTCGCTAAAGCCTCGTCGAATGTAACGCTGAAGACGTAAATGAAAATCCGACACATCTTCGTCATTTCTCATGCGTGCATCAAGGAGGCGACTGCGATAATAATCATAATCTTTGTCAGGAGAGAATTTTTCTTTGAGGCACTTGAGTACCTGTTTAGAATAATCAAATGATTTCCCTTCTACATGGGCTCGAGCCCTGCCTCTAAGCTTCGCTAAGATCCCGTTAATAAGTCTGGTTTCCGCTCCTGTAGGAAGACCTTGTTGCAAAGCTTTTATTTCCGTTTCATAGTCAGAGAATTTCCAATTCTTACCGTCATATCGGGGAATTTTATCTAGAGCATCCTTAACTGTGAGATAATCTAAGTATGCTGAATTGTCTAGCATGCTCTGATTTTGAGCGGTGTTATTGCCTTGAGGCATGGTTAAGCCAGAGGGCATGATCAAAGTTATAAATTTAATATGAATATAATGAGGTAAAGAAATAAATCGAATTGAGTGCACGTTGAAGCTGATTTGAATCTACTATAATCGCATTGAAATTTTATAGATATTTTTTTTTTTTAATTGGACTAAGATAGTGATAGCATCCCACCGCTGCCACCAATTTGTTATAGCCGAGACTTGTAGTTGAGGCTAGAACAAGAGATTCACAACGCATCTAGACATTCGGGATTATGAACCTCCGTTTGAACTTATTTAGTAATTGATTGGGTATGCTATTAAAGCGCTTGGCGCACCTATCTGGTCCAGGGCAAATAAGGTTGAGGAGAATGAATACGCATCAGCTCTTCTTACGATACTCCCGGCATATATTTGGATATAAAAACGTTACAACAATTTGGTTCTCTCGCAGTCGACTATTAATTTCTTATGTAATACAAACGTGACCTAGAATATTACGGAAGTGGGTTAGTGACTTACAGGTGCGTGTCCCGCTGGAAATGTGAAGCGTGCTTACGCTGCGCGTTTGGTCTCCTCGAAGACAGTGCAAATCAGGCGTCGATGCTGACACACACTCACGAACACAAAACGCTCGGTAGACTCGAAAATATAAATCAAGCTGGTTTATTTTAGAGAGTTATGTAGCGAAAATAATGACTTTTATTCGTTGTTATTATTGAGTTCGTTTCGTGTTTTGTTACGATGAGCCGCTGCACCTCAGTGCCGCACTATCCCTCAGGCAGTGATATTTGATCGCGTAAGATCAAAGTCGCGGGCTCGGGAATGAACTTACAAGGACACGGGAAGGACTCGACACACAGAGAGGGGTACTCTGTGGAGCTCCGCTCTGTCCTCAGATTCGCGAAAGACTGACTTAAATTATTGCAACTCGATGTTGGGTTGCCTCTAAATTTTTGTGCCAATCAGCAATTTTACTTGGCTCGAAGTGACGAATTTCGAAATGAGTCCGGCTGAGCGGACTTCCCGTGTTCTCCATGGAGTTCTTTCGCGTTACAAGTTGCTGAATAGGTCGTCAGCATTGTGGGGCAATAGGAATTCCGATTGCCCTAAATATTCTGGGTTCCGCAACGTGAGGTGTCGCAAGTTGAAGTAATGTGGGATTTCCGAACGTAAGGTATAGATTGTACACGTATTAAGATTAACCTATTGAAAATAAGATACGGATGTAACACTTTTTCGTCCAAGTACGTACTTTTCAACGCATCTCCCACTTTGAACGAATATTTGGGCACTTAATTTTTCTTTTCCTTATAAAACAGATCTTGGGTCGTAAAATAAGAATCACTTACGGCAAAAAACGTCTGCACGAAAAATGCATATTTGCCTAAGTAAAACGATCTGAAAAACGTCTAGGGTTAGATTGACCCCATATGCAGTCGGAGGTTCGTGGCGGAAGTGTGGAGTCGATGGGTTAACATTATTCTCTGGGCCAGTCAAATTATATTTGTAGGGTTGATGCTACATAAACAAGAGCATTTTTCAAGATAGGTTGTAGAAAAACAACCGCTCCGACTTTTTTACTCTATAGCCTTTTAAAGTTGATCGAAAAGTTGTATTTGCAAAAGTATTTATAGACTTTATTTTCTTCATTGAAATCTTTCCGACTTATAGGTGAAAGTTGTATTTCAGGACGTAAGGCCCACTAGGTATAAACAAATAATAATGTTATTAGTTGAATTCATTTACCTCTGCTGCTGTTCAGCTGGTGCTGGCCACCGCGGCGGTGGACCGTGCCCCTGCGGCATGACGGAATGGTAATGTGCCGGGACGTAAGAAGTCCCGAAACACGACGGCTGCGCCGTCTGCGGGTGCAGCTCTTGCGACTGCACAGCCTGGGGCCGCATAGCCTGGGGTTGCATCGGCGGTGCCTGCATTCCGCCTATTTGCGGCACGAAATCATTGCAGCTTGGACCTTCCATAATATTTCTAAATAAGGAGAAAAATTCGAAAATTTATTATTATTATTATTATTATTTTAAAAATAGATTTTATTGCGCCGGGCAACGCACTTACTCAGTTTTCACTGGGAAACATTCACCTACCCCTGGGGGTTAGGCTCGATCTTAATCTAGAACAGAACAATGATGCTGGGCGACACTCGAGGACTCTGACAACACCCTGGCTGCCGCCCAGTTAAAAAAATGCGAGATAAAATCAAATATGGCTCTCCGATAGCCGTAGACTCTTTGGACAACCAGGAAAGTCTCTTTAAAATATCTACAGATTCTATGGTGTTTTGCGACGGTCAAAAATTGTAAAAAAATAAGTTTTGAAATGTATTTTTTTTCTTTGGAATTGATTTCATCCAAAAATGTGTCCTATAAAAGTTATATGGCAGGATGTAATCTACAAAATAAGTCCTATATAAAAGCCACGTAGTTTGTAAATTTAACGGCGAAACGATGAAAAACGGTATTTCTATTATTTATCGTAACTTGGTCTATTAATGAACGTACTGGTCTTAAGTCATTATTTCTTAAATGCTAAAATCGGTCATTCTGAGTTTATAGCCAATAGGCTGGATCACCATTTTTTATTGTTTTTATTTTACAAACGCAGGAATTCCCATAAAAAAAGCACTCCCGAATTTACGCCCTTAACTGTTAATTTTCCGAAAACGTTGAAGTGTGAAGTTGATATTTATATGTTAATAGTCAAACTCTTTTCGCCTAGCGAGCCGCCCACGTGGATCTCAAAATTTTCGTTGAAATACTTTTCCACCCATTAAAGAATGATTTTTGGAAAGCTGAAACACGTCGTTCTGAGTTTATAGCCAGTAGGCTGAGTCGCAATTTTTCATGATGTTCACTTTAAAAAGGACGGGAATCTCATACAAAATTACACTCACGATTTTACCCTCTTAAAGATTTATATTCCGAAAACGCTGAAGTATGGAATCTATATCGATAGGTAAGTAGAAAGCTACGTTTTCGCTCGAGCGATTTCGCACGCTTGGATTTCGAAATTTATATTGAAATACTTTCCAATGCCTTAGGGATCGATTTTTTTTAAGTTGAAATCAGCCTTTCAGAATTTTCTAGCCAATATTCTGAGTCACAATTCTTCATAGTTTTCACGTAAAAAACGATGCGGCTACCATACAAAATAACACGTGCGATTTACGCCTTAAGGATCTATATTCCGAAAACGATGAAGTGTGAATATAAATATATAAATAGACAAGCTATCTTTCCGCCCTAGCAACTTCGACTGTTTGGATCGCGAAATCTTTCTCAAAATGCATTCGATCCCCTTGAGGGTTTTTTTTGTTTGCGGTTGAAATACGGTATTCAAAATTTATAGCCAGGGGCTGAGTCTCGAAGTTTTTGGGTCTTAGCCTGTTCCACGTGTTGAACTTTAAAGTATTGAAATTCTTTCTAACCCATTGAGGAATTCTTTTTTTTAAAGACCGGAATACGTAATTCTGAATTTATAGTCCCGAGGCTGAGTATAAATTTTAACTGTTTTTTACTCCAAAAACGACGGAACTCACGTTCGAAATTGCATTCCTGATTTTAATACTTCAAGGTTTCATTTTCCAAAAAGGTTTAAATACGTGATTTTCAATTTTAAACCAAAAGTCTATCCGTCGTCTTTGAAGTTATATCCATGAAAATTCGTAATAAGAATTTTAACTTGTGAATTTAACTTGAAAATGAAAAAAAACAAGCTTTTATTAAATGTACTAAAAAGTAGAAAATTATTTTTTTTCACCAAGTTACCCATATGTGACACTAAATAAGAGCTTGGTGCGCTCAACTTTTTAAATGTTCAATAAATTTGATCATTTCAGATTTATTAACTGTATTTAATTTCGCACAATAGTAATTAGAGAAATTATTATCACACATTTATACTCAGTTTGAGGATTTTTATTTAAGAATTCTAAGGTACTTTTACAGTACATTAAATACAGTTGATATGTCAACGAACTTATGTAAATTAAAGATTATATGTCTAAACGTTCAGCGCCCCAAGTTTTTTTTTATAGTCACATATAGGTGATTTGGTAATAAAAATATTTTCTAATTTTTAATACATTAAATAAAAGCTTGTTTAAAGAATTTTTTTTTACATATAACTTATTTTCTTCTTTTAAGTCTTGAATTGATGTTACTACTAGACCTCTGAAATGTTTTCCAAGAGGCATTAATTTAAGGTGAATCATGCATTGTCACCTCTTAGATGCACATTTGCAAAATTTAAGAGCTCTAAGTAGTCGGGAAGTGGGTAAAATATCGATTTTCCGTTCTGCATCTCACAGAAAAGTCATCTGACAAAAGTCAAGTTAAATAAAAGCTTGTAAAAACAACGGATTTTCAAATACACTTACATCATCAACTTTTCCTACTTAAGGGAAGAATTTTTCGTAAAAAGAAATTTAACGTAATTAGTTTCAACTGTTTCCGCTTGGAGTTAATGGGAAAATAATAACGATAATAATACACCACTCCAAAAAATTAAAGGAACAGAACATATCAAACAATTGGACTTCCGTTTCCGGAGTGAGTGGGGACGGACGTGCGAGCGAGTGAGTGATAGAGAAGGTGGTGAAAAGGAGGGAAAAGGAGCAGGAAAATACGGGAAAGTGCGAAGGAAGGAGGGGACGAAGGTAGGTGGCGAGGAGAAGGAAAGAAAAGAGTCGGGAAACAAGGAATAGAAAGGAACGGAAGGTTCTAGGCAGGTGGAAAAGGAGGTTAGGAAGCAGGGCAAAGGGGATGGTGTGGTGGAGGAGAAAGGGGAGGAGGAAAGTGGGCGGTGAGGAGACGGGACAGTGGCGACGCGCAACGCGAAGGCGACGCGGGACGCGAAGGCGGCGCGAGAAGGTGGGAAAGAGCGGGACAGTGAGGTAAAGAAGAGAGCAAGGTGGGTAAGGCAGGGAAGGTAAGGAAGGGAATAGGAGAGCGGAGAGGTAAAAAAGAGAGCAAGGTGGGTAAGGTAGGGAAGGTAAGGAAGGGATTAGGAGAGCGGAAAGAAGCGAGTAAAAGAGCAGAAGCATGGTGGATAGGGAGGAAGGGGAGAGGCACAGGGAGGGGAAAGGAGAGGAGGAGGACGGGGGTGGAAGAAAGGAGGGAAAAGAGGGGGAGGAGATGATGAGGAGGAAAGGTAGGAAGACGAATGCTGAGAGGCTGATGAGGGAAAAGTGCGGAAGTATGGGGGACATCAGTGAGTTGTGGAAAAGGAAAAGAGAGCGGGTGAAGGGGGGAGTGATGGAGGAGAGCGAGGCGTTCCAAAAGAGCAGGAAGGTGCAGAAGTCGCCGCAGGGAGGGGGGGGTGGAGGACGAGAGCCTGAGGGAAATGATGAAAGCGATGAGAGAGAAGGTAAGAAGGGATATGGGGGAAGTGAAGGAACAGGGAAGGAAAGTGAAAGAGGAGCTGGGAAAGATGAGGGAGGAGATGAGGCGGGCGGAGGAGAGATGGAGGGTGGAGAGAGAGGAGATGGCGGGGAGAGTGGAGGAGATGGAAAAAAGACTGGAAAAGGTAGAAAGGCAGGAGCAGAAGATAGAGGAAATACGGGTACGGATGGAGAACATAGAGCCAGAGGGGGGGAGGAGGGGAGAGGAGAGCAGAAAACGAGAGGAGGGTGGTGGTGGGCAGGTAGGGAGGAGGGTAAAGGAAATAGAGAAGAAGATGGAGAGAAATGAGAGAGAAGAAAGGAGAAGAAACTGCATAATAAGGGGAGTAAGGAGGGAGGGACCGGTGAGGGGGGCAGTAGAAAGATTGCTAGAGCAAATCGGGGTACAGGGGGTGGTAGAGAGTGTGAGAGAGATAGAGAAATAGAGAAGAAGATGGAGAGAAATGAGAGAGAAGAAAGGAGAAGAAACTGCATAATAAGGGGAGTAAGGAGGGAGGGACCGGTGAGGGGGCAGTAGAAAGATTGCTAGAGCAAATCGGGGTACAGGGGGTGGTAGAGAGTGTGAGAGAGATAGGGAAGAGGACAGAGCAAGGAGGAGAGATGATGGTGATGGTAAGGATGGAAAAAGTAGAAGGGAAGAGAGAAATTATGGAAAAGAAAAAAGAGTTAAGGGGAAGGAAAGAGAGGATAGAGGACGACCTTACGTGGAAAGAGAGGAGGATGCAATGGCGGCTGAAAAGATTGGGGGAGGAGGAGGAGGAGAGAGGAAAGAGAGTGAGGGTAACGCACGGAAAGATAACGGTGGATGGAGTCACATGGTTTTGGGATGAGGAGGAGGAAAAGTTCAGGGACTGGAGGGGAAGGGAAAGGGAGCAGGAGAGGGAAGAGGGAGAGAAGCAGGATGAAATGGGAAGGAGGGGGGAGGAAGGGAGGGGAAACAATTGAGAAAAAGGGCTTTGAGGAGGGTGGGGAGAGGGAGAAGCAAAGAGGGGAAGGAAAAGAGCTGAACAGTGACATTCTGGAACGTAGCGGGACTGACAAACAAGGACCGGGAGTTCTGGAAGGAGATAGAAAAGTGGGACGTGATAGCGTGGGTGGAGACGTGGATAGAGGAGAAGGGATGGGAAAGGGTAAGACAGAGGCTACCGAAGAGGTACGTATGGTATAAGCAGTGGGCGAAGAAAAGGAACAGGAAGGGGAGAGCAATAGGGGGGATGATAATGGGGGTAAGAGAGGAAATGAAACCGGTAAGAAGGAGGGCGGGAAGGGAGGAAGAGGGAGTAATGAGCGTGAAGGTGGAATCGGGGGTGGAGGCATGGACCATAACGGCGGTGTACGTCAATGGAGATATAGAGGAAAAGATAAGGCAACTGAAAGGATATATGGGGGAAAGAGGGGGAAGCAGGAAGGAGGAAGGGAGGAGTTTGGTGGGGGGGGGGACGTTAATGCGAGGACGGGGAGAAAGGCGGGAGAGTGGCGAGGGGAGCAGGAGGAGGAACAGGAGGGAAGAAGAACAAGAGACGAGAGGATAAACGCGGAAGGAAGGAAATTGGTGAACTTGGTGGAGGAGATGGGATGGGAGATTTTTAACGGGAACATAGAGGGCGACGAAGAGGGGGAGTTCACGTATACAGGGGGGAGGGGGGCGACGGTAATCGACTACGTCATGGGGGATAGAAGAGCAAAGGAAGGAGTGGAGAGTATGAGGGTAGGAGACAGGGTAGAGTCGGACCATCACCCGCTGATAGTAAAGATAAGGAGGGGAGGAAAGGAGAGACGGAAGGAGAAGGAGAAGGGGAGAACAGCGGGAAAAGGGAGATGGACGGAGAGGAGAAAGGAGGAATTTGCAAGGGCAATGGAAGCATTGGAGGTAGAGGAAGAGGAGGGGCAAGCAAGGGTAAGGGTGATGCTGGGAAAGGTGAGGGGAGTGATGAAGGAGAATGAGGAAAAAGGGTATGATGAGGGGGGAAGAGTGAGGAAAGGGTGGTGGGATGAGGAATGTAGGGAAAGGAAGGAGGGGGTGAGAAGGGAGTTAAGGAGGTGGAGGAGGGGGGACGGAGAGGGAAAAGAAGAGAGCTACAGAGAAAGGAAGAGAGAATATAAGGAATTATGCGATAAAAAGAAGGAGGAGGAGAGGGAGAGATGGATAAGGGAGGTAGCAGAGGCTAAAACAGAAAACAAGGTATGGGAGATAGTGAATAAGGGCAGGAGGGTAAGAAAGAGTGTAAATGAGGAAATCGGGGCAGAGGAATGGAGGAACTACTTTATGAGGCTGCTTGGGGGGGAAGAGTGAAGAGGGAGGAGAGAGGAAGGGGAGGGAAGAAGGGCAGATGAAGAGGAGGAAATAACGGAAGAAGAGGTTAGGAAAGCGGTGGAAAGGAGCAAGGAAGGGAAAGCAATGGGAGGGGATGATATACCAAACGAAGCATGGAAGTGGGGGGGAAGGAAGGCGCAAGAGTGGGCGGGGGAGGTGTGCAGGAGGATATGGAGAGGAGAGGGATGGCCGGAGGAATGGAAGGAGGGGTTGATAGTGCCGATTGTCAAGAAAGGAGAGGGGAAGAGCGTGGAGGAGTATAGGGGGGTGACTCTGATGCCCTCCCTATACAAACTGTACGCGAGGATTTTAACGAAGAGGCTGGAGGAGGAGGTAGAAACGGGGAGGAAAGTGCCGCACAACCAGACGGGCTTTAGGAAGGGGATGGGGACGGTGGACAATATATATGTGCTGAATTATGTGATCGGGCGACAGATAGAGAGGATAAAGGGGAAGTTAGTGGCAATGTTTGTGGATCTGAAGGCGGCTTTTGACTCGGTGGACAGGAAGGTACTGTGGGAGGCGTTGAGGAAAAGAGGGATAAGGAAGGGTTTGAGAGACAGGATAGAGGAAATGTATGGGGAAACGAAGAGCAGGGTAAGGATAGGGGGGGAAGTGGGGGAGAGCTTCTGGACGGAGAGGGGAGTGAGACAAGTGGGGGCGTGAAAGTGGGGAGCGAAAAAATATACTCCTTGGCGTACGCGGACGACATAGTGGTGTTGGCAGAAAGGGAGGAGGAGATGGAGAACTTGATTAAGAGGATGGAAAGATATTTTGAGGGGAAAAAGGTGGAGGTGAATGTGGGGAAGACAAAGATAATGAGGTTTAGGAAAGGAGGAGGGCGCGTTAAGAAGAAGGAGTGGAAATGGAAGGGGGAAGGGATGGAAATGGAAGGGGGAAGGGATGGAAGAGGGAATTCAAATACCTGGGGTTTGTCTTCCAAAGGAACGGGGGACAGGAAGCGCAAGTGAGGGATAGGGTGAGGAAAGCGGGGGGGGGGGGGGTGATGAAGCAGGCTTGGGGCATCGGGAAAAGGCTGTTTGGGAATGACGTGCTAAGAAGGTGGTGGCTGTTCGACACGCTAGTGTGGACGGTGATGGGTTACGGGGCGGAGGTGTGGGGCTGGGAGGAGAGGGAGAAAATGGAGGGAATGCAGGAGAGGTATTTGAGATGGACATTGGGACTGGACTGGAGGACGCCGGGGTACATGGTGAGAGAAGAGACGAAGAGGGTAAAGATAAGGACAAGGGCAGGTAGGAGGGCATGGAATTTTGAGGAAAAGCTGAGGAGGGGGAGGGGAGCGAACTGGCGAGGAGGTGCTGGGAAGAGATAGAGAAGAGAGAGCGAAGAGGGGCAAGAAAGAGGGGAAAATGGGAAAGGGGAAGGACAGATTTCAGGAGCGGGGGGAGCAGAGGGAGGGATACGTGCAGGACGAGGGAGAAGGGGGATACGAAAGGAAGGAAAGGGAGGATAGAAGGGAACAGGAAAGGGAGAGGGGAGAGAAAATAGCGGAATCTAGGTATAACAGATGGTATAGGGAGGTGAGAGTGGAGGGGTTACCAGGATACCTAAAGGCGGGGTGGGGAGAGAGAAGGTACGGAAGAGTAGCCAGGTTTAGGATGGGAAATGGGATAAGGGAAGGGAGGTACTGGGAGACGGAAGAGGAACGGGCGTATCGGTGCTGTGGGGAAGAGATGGAATCATGGGAGCACGTTCTGGATAGGTGTGGTGGAGGAGAGGAGGTAGAAAGAGGAATAGGGGAAAGGATAAAGGAAATACTGGACGAAAAGGGAACGGGAGAGGACTGGATGAGGGCCTTGGAGGAAAAAAGGAAAAGAAGTGAAGAGGAGA
The DNA here is from genome assembly GCA_963210295.1 of Ophion ellenae. Taxonomy (NCBI): domain Eukaryota; kingdom Metazoa; phylum Arthropoda; class Insecta; order Hymenoptera; family Ichneumonidae; genus Ophion; species Ophion ellenae. Next base: position 2,074,494 of record OY723396.1, on the reverse strand, counting down.
GGAGGGCGGGGGAGGAGGATATGGATAGGGAATGGAATGAAAGAGGAATGGAATAAAAGGAGGAAACGGAAGTCAGGGAGAGGAGGAGGGGGAGAGAGATGGCAAGGTGGGAGGAGGCGTTGTAGCGTGGCGAGGGAGTGAGGGGAGAGGCGAGCGTGGCGAGGGGCGAGCGAGGGGGAGGCGGCGGTGGTTTAAGGATAAAGAGAAGGGGTAGCATGTAAGAGCCCGGCGGTGTGTCTTGTTAGTTTAAGTTACGTTAAGTGTAGTATAAGAGTTGTAAACCCTGTAAAAATGGCACTGTAAAGGGACGAGAAATGGAAGGTCTTTGTAACCCTACGGGGAACAAATAAAACAACATACATACATACATACATATCAAACAATTTTTTAGCGTCTTCTTTAAAGCGCTGTATCGGTTTGAAAAATGGTCGTATCGAGATGAAAAAAAAGCATTTTGAAGCTTCATGTTTCGAGTTGTGAGATCTTTTAAGAAACATTTTTTGTGAGCTACGATATCTCAGGTTGCTGAGATATCATCGATATCTCAGCAACCAATGATCGCCACACAGGGAAATGAGGCTTTGTAAACTTAAATACATTTTCTACAAAAACCTTACATACACTTTGGAGAAAAAAATGTTTTTCACGCTAAACATTGATTTGAAAAACGTACAAAAAATGACTTTTTATGGCTCTTCAGTAAATCTACCACTACTTTACAAATATTAATGAAAAGACAAATGTTGCCAGGTTTTTGTTCAGCTTAATGTACTTCTAATAGCCCTGTAAATGTTCAAATTGATCCATGGAATCGTTCTTCCGGACCGACTGATCAAAGGTTTACAAAACAATTAAAAGATCAAGTGTATTGTTCATAAACATCGTGTACTCATCATTAAAATGAAAAGACCAATCTTGTTTCGACTTTTTTTTCATAATATTCCACCAGTTGATTGTTATATGGAACTTTCAAAAAATTAAAAAAAAATGATTTTTTTTCCAAATTTGTAAATAATTTCAGGAAACAATGCTGACTCATATTAGACACGATTCGGCCTTTGCGTATCATAATTTCACTCATCTTTAATTGCACTAGTTAAAAGTTGATACCCCCAAGCTGTATTCACTACTCGATCTAAGAACATTTATGCGATTAATCCTCAATATTATCTGCGAAGGTAGGTGCGAAGTAGAGTTACAAAGAATATTTTTTTTCGAAAACTCATTTTTTTCGGAATAAAAAAGCAATTAAGAGTTTTTTCAATACTAATATTTTTATTTGGTAAAAGTTTTCTTAGTTTTGGTAAAAACAAATTAATAAAAAGTTTTCTAACCAAAATTAAACAAAAGTTTTTTTTCTCAAATTTAACAAGTAACTAGTGCATAGTTGTGAAAAAGTCGAAAAAATTGGTCTTTTCATTTTGAAGATGATTACACGATGTTTAGAAACAATGCACTTGGTCCTTTAATTGTTTTGTAAAACTTTAATCAATCGTTCGAGAAAAACGGCTTGATGGATCCATTAAAAAAAAATTGGCAGGGATATTGGGGGTACATTGAGCTGAAAAAATCTGACAACATTAGTCTTTCTATCAATATTTGAAAAGTAGTGGTAGATTTAATGAAAACCCATAGGAGGTCATTGTTTTTACTTTTTTTGAATTAATGTTATTGGTAAAAAAAATTGTTCTAGAAAATCAATGAAAGGGTCTTATGGGAAATGTATTGAAGTTTCAAAGCTGCCCATTAATTCCCTGTGCGATTATTGGTTGCTAAGACATCGTTCATCAAAGACAGAAGGATCTTTTTTCATTCAAAGTCGGATGTCTCAGCAAGAAATTGTCGTAGAGAGACCAAAGAGAAAACAAATTAAAGCTGAATAAACACGCTACCTGATCTATGTATTCATTTGACTGAAACAAATTCTCGAGCCCGTGGGCCCTTGAAAAAAAGGAACAAAAAAATTTTTGAAAAAATTTATTATTAAAATAATAATTCAAAATAATAATGATAATAATAAGAAAGGCATAATAATCAAAATCTACGTATACGTGATAATAATAGTAATAATAAAATAATAATAAATAATAATAATCATACTTGGATACCTCCGCTTACTCAGGCAACACGATTGTGGACTGCGGTAGCCGCTCACCCTCTGGCTTGAGGGAGCGGCTATCACAGAGCGATTTGTTGGACCTTTCGCGCGTTTTTTTTTTACTGGGCGGCAATTGAGGTGGTGTCGGAACCCTCGAGTGTCGCCCAGCGTTATTGTTCCGATGTAGATTAAGACCGAGCCTAACCCCCGGGGGTAGGGAAATGTTTCCCAGTGCAAACTGAGGAAGTGTGTTGCCCGGAGTAATAAAGTCTAATATTTGAAAAACATTTTTAAAAAATAATATTAATAATAATAATAATAATAATAATAATTACTGTCTCAACACACTTCCTCAGTGCAAACCGAGACAAATTTCCTGCCCGGAGCAATAAAGTCTAATAACGAAAAAAAAATTACGTATAATAATAATATAATTACGTATAATAATAATAATATAATTACGTATAATTAGTAATAATAATTATTTTTTCGCGCTGGCCATTGGGTGGCAGCCGAGGTGTTGTCGAAATTCTCGAGTGGCGTCCAGTAATCTTTCGGTCTACCAAAATGAGCCTCTACCGCGGGGGCAGGGGAATGTTTCCCAGCGCAAGCTGAGAAAATACCATCCATGGTATTTTCCATGGATGGTATTTTCTCCATGAAGCAATACCATCTACTGAATTTGCACTAATTATAGAAAAATATTTCAAGATACATACCTTCTTGTTGTTTCGAGTTTCACGATCAACTGCGGGCTCTTCTTGGCTTCGTCAAGACTGCGCGTTTTTCCAAACAAATAAACGTCTACAAATATCTGTGGAGGACTATGTGTGTCCCATACCCATAGTCCACACATATAGATGGGCGTTCATTTGTTCGCCTTCGTTCGCTGTAGTTGACTTGGTCTAGACACGACATATAGGATATAGCCGTAACATTATAACATATATAGACGTAGCCCGACCTCAGCCTATAGCTACAGATATAGTAGGAGCGCGGCAAAAAAAAGACTTTCGAAAGATCGAAGGTGAGCTTTTTCGGCACCTCATCCTCTATTCCACCGAAGTGGTAAAAATACGAAAATAAAATTCAAGTTTGTAACGTTGGAATGCAATAAAAAAAATTTCTTTATCCATTTTATTCCGTAATCAAAACGGTTTGCCCTCAATAATTTTATGAGTCGCATTTACAAATCTAGAATTTAAATGCGAAAACAAATATTTCGTAAAATACTGAAAATGCGGACATAAAAATATAATAAAGGAAATTTCATTCATGATATTTAGAAAAATTACATTTTTTCGTCATATCACCACTACGGTGGGTTAGGGCATAGGATGCCGAAGAGGCTCACCACCGAATGAGATGAAGTTTTGCACAGACCGTCCTTTTCTTCGGAAAGACATTTATTTTCCTGCGCTGCTACTATAAGTATAGTTAACAGGGTCAGTTCTGGCTATACCTATACTGTTATCGTGCTCTCCGCTTTTTGTGGATGATCGCCTAAACCGGGCGTCAGCCCAGCCTAAAAAAGTGGTCGAACCCCATACTTTGGGGGATCGTTTTTTGATTGGACCTTGCCGTGCTTCCGGACGTAAATGTAAAATATGTGCAATCTCCATACTTTGCGAGATACAATTTCTTCGTCTTTTTAACTCCTCCGTGGTTTCCGGGGGTCAAAAATCGAGGAAACTTTTTTTGGCTGACCCATTCGTGCTTCCGGACAATTCTTTCGTGTTTTTGAAATCGGGTTTTTTAATGATTTTTGTACTCCAAATATATTGTCACGTGGCAAATTTTTGGAGAGTTCCCGGAGCTGCGTGAAGGCAACCCTCCCGCTCGGCGCTCACCCCGAACGCGGACCCATAGATGTTAGGAGAGCGATATATTTTTATTGTTTCTTTTCTGTTTTTATAGGACCTTTATTTCGAGAAAAAAATTCGGCTAGAAGATCTGAAGCGGCGACGTCGTGCGAGCCAGCGGAAAAGAAGATCATATTAGTTTGGGCGCGTGACCGGCCGAACTCCCGCGTGATGTACTCGAAGAGGTCCAGAGCGAGTTACTCGCTTACTCGAGCAATAAGCATTCTCGAATCAAGTTATCGATCAAGCGATTTCGCAAAAATCGCCTAAGATGCACAGAAAGCGCCTCGGAGCGTTCGAGTGGCTCAACATCCCAAGCAACTACAAAATTCTGTTCCTTCAAGGAGAAGGGACGGGATGCTTCGCGTCGATGTCGCTCAATCTCATGAGCAAAACAGGATCGGTCGATTAATTCGTAACTGGCTCGTGGCCGGCCAAGGAGGCAGTAAAATCTGGGAAAGAAAATCTCGCGCAGCCGAAACAGAACAAGCACGTCGATACTCTCGAAGCTCCTACTTGGAAACTCACACCTGATGCATTTTGCGTCTATTATTGTGCCAATGAGACAGTTCATGTTGTCGAATTTCATGACGTGCCGGAAACGAACGGTGTTCCCTTGGTGGTCGACATGTCCTCGAATGTTCTCACTCGTCCGTTCGACATTTCGAAGTTCGCTGCGATATCCGCCGGGACTCAGAAACATATTGGTCCAGCAGGCGTAACTCTGGTGATAGTGCGCGAGGACGTCCTCGGCAACGCGATGCCTATTTGCCCGATGGTCCTGGATTACACGATGATGGCCAGACATTTTGCTTCGCAATACGTCCCCGACCTTCCAGATATACGTGGTGGGGTTGTTTGCAAATAGACAATAGAACGCGGTGGTGTTGAGGGTATGAAGAAACTCGCGATCAAGAAGAGCGAAGAAATTTACGATCTGATCAATAAGTCGAACTATTCCAATATCTGTCCAGTAATTCCGCGTGCTCGTAGTCGTATGAACGTGCCATTCCGTTTTGGAGATGGTGATGAAAAATTCGAGCGTCTCTGTACAACGCTGTCAAGGTTAAGGAAGGGGAGAAGGGCGAAGATCGAGCTCGCGGGATAATTAAAGAGAATTATGACTTAGGCACGGAGTGTTGAGCGGGACGGATTGCCCAGAGTTGTCCCTGGTCGCGTTCACAATTGTAGCCAATGGTTCGCGGGTACCGCGTTGCCTTAAGTAAGCTAACCCTCGGCGAATCGTTTGATGCCCCTATCGTCGATCTAGGCGGCGGCCTCCGTCTCACGGAAGCAGTATACATTTTTCGTGTTATTTAAATTTTTTCTTTCGTTACTTTGTATCGATGTTTCGTGTCACGCGTGTATCGATAATCGGGCTGCGGTACGGGGTCAGGGGCTTGTCGCGCAGATCAGTTATCTTGTGCGTCCGTCGTGTAGTCCTGCGTCCGTAAATGTTGACACCGCGGGCAGAATGGTGAGTTAGAGATTGATTTGGATGAGTGAGTGCCGGGGAGTATTAAAAAAATGATCTGTTTTATTGTGTAAAGGGTGCAGGTCCCGGCGGTGCGAATGTTCCTCTCCGCGGTGACGTTTTATTGTGCGATTAGTGTAGTGAGAGCGATAATTCACGAGATGAGAGAGTGATGGATTGATTGATGATGGATTGATTATAATTTTAAAACATGTGCAATATTCACACTTTGCGAGATGCCATTTTTCGTGTTTTCAACCTCTTCGTTGGGTAATTTTCAGGGTTCGAATGTTTTCGAAACTTTACATGTAATAAAGCAACATTTTGGAGGAAATACTAAAGGAAAAAATGTTAACGCGTCGAAAATCATTATTTGATTTTTCAGGGTACTAAACACGCGCCGTTAGTTATCTTTTAAAGTTGAAACATTTGTGAAAGAAACCGGAGTCATAATTTTCTATTGGCGTTCAACTTACAAAATAAAAGCCCCGTTCCCGTGCAGAGAGCGGTGATAGCGGATTATCGGGTAGTTAAACGAGGGTACAATGTTTGGAGTACCAATGAGTCAGGGCCTTGGATGAACCTCTGGCATGACAGATAGTAAACGTTTTCACTCAAAGGAAGCCAATGTGGAGCACAACAGACCCTCCGGATCCCCGGGTGGGCCTACTTCGAGCGCTTCCGTAAAACCTACTGGCCCCCCATTCGGCCTACAGTAGGCGTACTCTCCGTATCCGACTCTTCGAATCCGCCATTTAACCTACCGAGGTGCAATGTAAAACTTGTTAAAACCGTTTTATTTTAAGTATACCAAGAGATGATGAGATTTGTTCCGTAACATATGAAACTCTTATATGCGTGAATCCCACAGAATGGATAATATGTCACTTATGCGGGTAGCGGCATTAGAATAAGTAAATATCGCCACATCAATCGATCATTACTCATGTATAGGTACGGTCATAAATTCGATGACATTGCAATAAGACTGCGTATACCGAGCATTTTTTAATTAATCGCCTACAAAATGATAATAAACCAATATTGAACAAAATTAATTGGTTCCGCATATTAATGTTGCATAAATAACTTAATAAAGTGGCAATATATTTTTATTAATTGTGTAGTTTTTATGCATCATCTTTCACGTGGTGAAACAGCTGATAATGCATATTTACTTATGCCATTCTTCGGGCGATAATAAGCGATGGAGTGTTGGTGGAGGAGATATCGAATTTAGGCTCAAAGCAAGTTAGGTGGTGTCGAAGCAACGGACTTGAGATCGAAAGAAGGTTAAGGTCTGTATTCTCCACGTTTCAGTGGAACTGGAGGTCGGTAGAAGGTTTGAGAGGACTAACAGAGATTCCATGGACCGAATGGAGGCCTCTTTATGTCACTGAACTCGACAAATGAGGTTCACCGGGGGTTCAATGTTGACGATAAGTTAAACGGGGGTTGTGAACAAGAGAAATGGGTCCTATGAATGTTCAGAGGAGTCTATAAATTTGACTGGGGAAGACCGATAACCCGACCAATTTCAAATTTTGAGGATTAAAAGAAACGGCTGGAAAAACAATTGGTAACATCATTTTTTCCATTATTTCCGAAAGTACGGGTGATTTTCAAAAGACCAACAGTCACTGTTTGTGTTTTTTTCTCAAACCAAAATTATTACGTATTATTATAATTATTATAATACGAATTATTTTTTTATAACAATAATTAGTTTCTCTAGAGAATTTATTGAATTTTTTAAAACCGACCTTCCACTTTCTGCAGCCTTATTAGTTCCTGAGATACCCTACATTAAAGATGAAACGGTAATTTTTCAGATTTCAATGCTTATTTAGCTCTTGATTCTCTGCGTTATTGATGTATACAAAAAAATGTATCGTGCACTCTGATCGCTTATTTTTTTAGTTTATACGTTAATTTAAATATAATAATAAATCTAAATTACAACTTATTTATCTTATATAAAATTGTTTACGCTTTACTCACACCCGTCCTTATGCCAAATAAATTATAATTCATAAAAGTCAGCGGAAATATATTTATATTCGTATTATTATATTAATTCTCATACTTTCATCAAGCGATGAAGCATTATCCCCAAAAACAAACCAATCATCCATCCGGCCGCGAATCGTAAGTACCAGAAAGTGCACATGTTCTACAAGCGATGAGATGGTCTCATTGGTAGCGTTCCTGGCTTCCGTCCACAGGGGCCCCTAGGGCAAATTTTTCTCCAAATTTTTCATAATTTCTCAAATTTTAGTCATATTTGAGATTTTCGGAGAAAAAATGATTTAAAACAGATTCAAGTACTGGTCTATTTCCCAAAAACACATTTTTTTTACTGAAAATTCATGATTTCTCATTTTTCTCTCGGAAATTTCTCATTTTCCTATGACCTGAGTGAACGGCTGCGGAGATATTCGGAGAAAAGTTAAAGATGAAAAGAAATGAGATTTTCGTTAAAAAAAATTTTATTACTATAATTTTTTTCCGGAAATTTCCCTTTTTTCTATTACCTGAGTGAACGGCTGCGAAGATATTCAGAGAAAATTTAAAGATAAAAAAAAATGAGGTTTTCGTAAAAAAACTTATTACGTTTTTTTATCCCTCATAATTCTGAGAAATAATGAATTTCCCAAATTTTTGCAAACTTTATTTTCCTTCGGGGGTAACACCACTGTCACGGCCTGCCACGAAGCGTTTTAGACAAATAATACTTGGGATAATTATTAAGCATATATTGGAGTATATTGCAAAAAAAAATTATGGGAAAATAGTACAAAATGACGACACTGCAGAAAATTCTTCCGAGGCATGTTGAACTTAAGGTGCTCTGCGGCACGCAGTATAACTTGTGCCAATTTTAATCTGGACAAAATATTTTTTTTTAAATTAAATCTAGATGAGTGTAGCTAGTGAACGACGTAGGGGATTTTAGAAATAATGATTTTTGAATAATTGCCGGGTATTTGATTAAAAATGTTCATTTATACTTAATAAAGCAAACATTTTTTTTCAGATTAAAATTGGCACAGGTATACAGTGTGCCGCAAAGGTTCGACATGCTTCGGAAGAATTGCTGCAGTGTCGCCATTTTGTAATATTTTCGGATAAAAATTTCTAGCAATATACTTAAATATATGATCAATAAATACCGCAAGTATTATTTGTTTATCACAGTTTCTTGCGCAAAAAAAAAATTTCAAAATATCCGCTTCTTGTAAAGTGGTGTTACCCCTTAAAGTCTTCATATAATTTCCGATATTTTCCCGTGATCGTAATTAAAATGATTAAATATTCGGAGAAATTCGGAGAAACTCGGATGTTTGCGTAAAAATAATTGTCCGCAAAACTCCGAATTCTTCATATTTGTTCTAATTCATAGAAAAATTCGGAAAAAATCTGAAAAATTTTTCGGAAAGAATTGGAGTTTTTTGGAAAATATTTGTACTAGGGGCTCGGGATCGTTCCCTGCGCTCAGTGCTTTTAAAAAAATTATTATTACAATTAATTCTTATTTGATTACTTATTTTTATTAGTTATTGTAATGTCGAGAAATGACACGAGTTTTAATTGTGGTAACATTTTTATTTCACGGTTTACAAAACAGTTTGCCAGTCCGGCTTCGAAGCGCGGTCGTGGCCCGAGAGACGCGGTTGACACCAGAAATTGAACAGCGAGGATTAATAGCTCTGCACTGGGACTGAGTCACGAATTGAATGCCGCGAGTGTATCGCGGGAGGTGTTTTTAAAGGGTCGAACGGTGGGAAAAATGGTCGTGGTGGGGAAGAATTTGGGAAGGGTCTGGAAAGTTCGGCGGGAAAATAGGCACACGGGTGACTAAATTCCAGGAAAGGCAAGCGGCTGATTAGGCGGGGCGATTAGAAGAGGACTCTGGAATCTTCGGCGGAGAATAGACTTCGGAGTTGTGTGACTGCATTCCGGGAAAGGCGGTTGTTTGGTTAGGTGCAGGGTGCATGGGAAACTAGCGATAAAAAGGGTCGCTGGAAAGGAATTTGGGAAAAGTCACGTAGGCCACGCAGCTGGCGGGATTACCATGCAGGCGACAATAAATGCACTCTGGGACTCGGGAGAATGGAGCGCGGCGTCGAGCGGAGCCGCGGGACAGGAAGCGATAAATTAGGCATGCAGGCCCGTGAGTTAGAGGTACAGAGAGCAAAGGAGATGAAAAAAATAGGTAGTGAAAAGGGACTCGTTACACCTCCCCCCTTATTTTAGAAAATCCATATAGCGGTAAATGGATTTTCTACGCCTTAGGATAGTGCGGATTACGTCTAGTGGAGTGTCTTACAGTTGAACGGGTATCGAGAGGTCGACTTAAATTGGCTAAAGCTATGAGTTCATCTGGCGGATAGCGGGACTCGTAGTTGACGTGATCGGTGGTGTTCGTGTGGAAACAATTGTTGTACACATTAATGCAGGGTGAGAATGTACAGGCGAAAAATCTCATTATCAGATTACCTCGACATGTACATAGACCTATCTTACGGGCTAACATTAGAACTACAATACAAATACATGCATAACCAAGGTATTTCAGTCCATCGTACGAGGTTTCGAATAGGGTCTTGTTGCGTCGGTGGCGTCCAATCTTTTCGGCTTCTTCTGATATTTCGTCCAATGTCTGTCCGAGAACTTTCAGTTGTGTTACGTCAACATGTGTGGGTTTCCCTAAAGTAGTTAGTTGTAGATCGTCCAGAGATACGGAGTGATTGCTCAAGAGGTCATCGAGTTTTGGTGTCTTGATCGTTTTGTTTACGATTACGTCGGTAGTTTGTGTGAGTTTTTCTTCAAGTCTGGGTCTAATTACAATGTGGTCCATCTGTCCGAGGCAATTTCCGGAGAGCGTTATTCTATTAGTTCCGCGTAGGGTGGTTTGACGAATTTTATGGTCGTCGCAGACAATATGGAGAATTTCGGGAGTGGGTGAGGTAACAATCCATGAGTTGCCATTTTTTAGTTGAATCCATAAGGATTTCGCTAGGTTAATGAACAATATTTGACATTGTGAGTCGGAGATGTCGGACGGCGTTTGTAATATGACGGCTTCGCAGCTATTGGGGTTGTTAATTGTGTAGTCGGGGTTCTGCCGTTTACACAGTAGTTTCGGACCTAGCGATTTACACCGGGAGAGGTCGTTCTCGTTGCTAGGTGTGAACAAAGTTTTCATATTATTAACAACAACTATTGTGTCGGGTGGATTCAGGTAGTAGAATGAATCGCCGGACGCTTTCTGTTGAAGAATGGGTATGAGGCGGTATGCATGCAATACCCTATTTTCAACTACAGGAACCTTAATAACATAAGCGAAGCGGTTGTTTACAATCATGACGCTTATCTCACTAATTTCTATTATGGCAGCAAAGGCAGATTCCTCTAACGGTACTGGGGGTGTGTCACTAGAAATCGTTTTTTCTCGAATAGTCCGGAGGGCTGTAATCAAATCTGTAGGGCTGAGAATTTGCGGGTGCACAATTCCTTGCTTACCGTCATTTACTGCGTTTAAGACGTTGTTGAGATGTTCGCTATATTCGTCGATGATTGTTTCTAGGAGTGCTACTTGTGAACTAATAATGCTGTCCCGAGTGTTGTTTGTTGTTCGGTAAGCTACGTTGTACAATGCATTATGCAAGTGATTAGTTTCGTTACGTAAATTTTCTATGACTTCCGAAAAGGTCGAAATTACAGCTTTAACGATGGTAGTTTGGTTACGAATCAATGCAGCTAGTTTCGCGTTGTCTTCATGAATCTTATCGATCTCGTTATTATAATATTCAGCGTCTGAATTCCCCAGTGTACCGAATAGAATTTTGCTGATATCGCCAATAAAATTGAACACTCCTCTTTTAAGGCGCGGGGTGTAGTTAATTATGTTCATTAAACGGACTCTACGGTCTTCGATGCGGAGCAATCTATTTCGTACAGTTTCTATTGTGATAGATTCGAGACACCTCGTCTTGCCTTGAGTAGCGTTACATACTATTGACAGTTTGTTAGCGATGCTGAACAGTTCGTCTCGTTGCACGTTGATCTCGGTGAGGTCGACGTAGTTGACTACGGTCCAGGTCTTGTGGAGCATTACCACGTCGCCCAGATGTTCCATATAGACTGGTCCAGAGATTGGCTCCACTTGAAAAACTTCATTGGCCAGGCAAGTAGACGCGAGCAACAATAGAAACGCCAACATCTTGTTCCTAAACATAAAAGCAATTAGTTTCTGAAATATGGCTTAAGCTTATTCACATGGATTAATTTTTTTCTATTTCTAAGCAGAATCTCGTAATTAACATCGGACGTCCGTTCGAGTATTATCGCGGGGCCTTCCCACTTTGGAGCCAGCGGGGATTTATCTCGTTCCTGGGCAACGAGAACTTCGTCACCCTTGTTGAAGATGGGAGCAGGTCGATGGATGTGAGCGTCTTGGTTGGCTTTGTAACGCTGCTTCGCTGCAACCAGGTGGTCACGTCCTTTCTTCAGAATTCGTTCGTGGTCCGCGCGTAGTCCCTCGAAGTATTCGTCGATGGTGGCATTCGTTCGATGAATGGGAATGCTGTTCGGGACGTTCGGTTTCCGTCCGAACTGCATCTCAAAAGGTGTGAGTCCGATGCCTTCTTGTTTCGCCGTGTTGTAAGCCATGGAGACGAATTTTAATTTCTTGTCCCAATCTTCGCGGTGGTCGTGAATGAGAGCCTTAATTTGTTCCTTAATCGGTCCGTGGGCTCTCTCTAGACTTCCGTTGCTTTGCGGGTGGAACGTAGTCGTGGTCATGTGTGAGATTTTGAAGAGTTTCTCCAAGTGTTTAAACATCTGGCTGATGAAGTTGCGACCTCCGTCGGTGAGAATTTTCTTTGGTGCGCCGTGGATGTAGATGAAATGTTCGACGAGTGCATTTACGGTAGCTTGTGCATCTTGCGTCTTTAGTGGGATCAACGTGATATATTTTGTCAGCTGGTCCTGTACTGACATGATGTGCTTGTACCCATCGGCAGACTCGGGAATGGGTCCCACGAGGTCCAATGCGATCTTGTCGTTCGGTCGTTCGGGTGTGTCCGTAATCACGGCTTCGGCTTGAGGCCGCACGCGCACCAACTTGATTTTTTGGCAGGTGTCGCATCTTCGGATGTAGTCTTCGACGTCTCGCTGCATATTCGGCCATGTAGCAACGGCCTTGATGCGGTCGAGAGTCTTGGCTATCCCGAAGTGTCCAGTGGCTTTCGTCCCATGATGTTCTTTAATAATGCGTTGACATTCTTCCTCTGTACCTGGCTCGTGGAGATCCTTGTCGTACAGGTATAATAATGGGCGATCCTCTCTGGTTGACCAGATGAAATTAATCATCAGTTTAATCCGGTTCTTTATTCCCGGATGGGCGCGGAGGTGATCACAACCGAGGCAAATTTTCGTGGTCGTATTCACTTTCATTAAGGCGGCTGTGATTCGGTTGAACCAGTCGATTTCGTCCTCGGAGAAATTGATGAAAAGTTGATCCTCGGCGTCGCTTGGGGCGTCCACTATTTTTATGGCGGGAACGTCCTTCGGTGGAACGTCCTCACTGATTTCGAGGACTACCGGAACGTTTTCGGTCAGCTCGAACTCGATGTACAGTGGTGGATCACTTGTTGAGCCTTCTTCTTGTTCCTCCTCCGCTGGATTGTCGTTGTTGTCGTTCGTGTGCTCCACGTTTTCTTTTTCGTCTGTGTTGTCTTCCGTTTGAGATCGCTGTTGACTTCGGGTGGTCACGGCGTAAATGCGAGAAAGAGCGTCGGCGTTCGTGTTGAGAGAGCCTTTTTTATAAATTGGCTCATACTCGTATTCTTCGACTTTCATCCGTAGACGCATCAGTCGGCTGTTGGTTGGAGGGTCAGTTGCCTTCAGTATCCAAATCAGCGGCTTGTGGTCGGTTACGATTTTAAATTGTTTTCCGTACAGGTACTGGCGGAAATGCTTTGTTGCCCAGGTAATCGCGAGCATCTCTCTCTCGGTGGTGGAGTAGCGCTGCTCTGCCTTGTTGAGAGTGCGCGAGGCATAGGCAACCGGTCGGTCCTTCCCGATCGGTCCCTGTGATAGGACGGCACCGATTGCGTGGTTGCTAGCGTCGGTGGTCAGTACGAATTCTTTCGTGAAATCCGGGTATTGCAGGACGGGTGCGGTCGTCAGAGCGGTACGTAGGAGTTGAAAAGCCTGTTCCTGCTTTTCACTCCAATTCCACGGTGCATCTTTTTTCAACCACTCGGTTAAGGGTTTCGCAATTCTACTAAAATCCTTAATGAACTTGCGATAATACCCCGCGAGTCCAAGAAACTGTTTTATATGTTTCGGCTCTTTCGGTGTTGGGAAATTCGTCACGGCCTCGATTTTCTTTGGATTTGGCTTTACCCCTTCTTCGGATATCACGTGTCCCAGGAATTCCAGTTCTGGTCGGAGGAATTCGCACTTGTCCGGTTGCAGTTTTAAGTCTGCTTCGCGCAGGCGCTTCAACACATCCAGTAGTTTCCTGTTGTGTTCCTCCAATGTGTTGCCGTAGATTATTATGTCGTCGAGATAAACAAAACACGTGATACCAATCAGTCCACGCAGTGCGTTGTTCATCATCCGTTGGAACGTTGCAGGGGCGTTTTTGAGACCGAAAGGCATCCGGTTGTAATGAAAATGTCCTGATGGCGTCGAGAAGGCTGTCTTTTGCTTATCTCGTTCGTCCATCGGTATTTGGTGAAATCCGGATGCGAGATCGAAGGCGGAGAAGTATTTGGCTCGCCCCAGTTGATCCAGGATTTCGTCGATACACGGAAGGGGGTAGGCGTCGTGATAAGTCTTCTCATTTAGCTTCCTGAAATCGATGACGATCCTCCATTTCTTTTTCCCGGATGCGTCAGATTTTTTTGGTACTACCCAGAGTGGGGCGTTGTATGGTGAGTCGCTGGGCTCGATCAGTTTCTGTTCGAGCATGTCGTTGACTTGACGGTCAATTTCCTCTTTGTGTGCCGGAGGGTATCGGTACTGCTTGACGTTAATCGGAACGTCATCGCTGGTTATAATGCGGTGTTTGACCGCTTTCGTGCCTGGCAGTGGGTCGCCAGGTAAAGCGAACACGTCGGGGAAGGACGATACGATGTCCCACACCGGTTCCGCTAGCTCGAGTGGCACGTGCTGTAGCCGCACGTTTTCTTTGAGCGTTCGGATTCTATCTGCCGAATTGTGCTCTTGGATGTGGTGGATCCTCAATGCGTCCGCCGGTGCGTCTTGGCGCGCCTCCGCCGATGAAGGGGTAGGTTCCTCGAAAGGTAGCCCACGCAGTAGATCCACGATAAACCGTTTCGGTTCTTCCGAGTCGTTTATTACGGGCACTCGGGCTTCATAGTCCTTGGCTTCGAACACGCAAGGTACTATGGATTCTGAATTTTCTTCGCTGGTTATCGCTGGTCCATTCGCGATGTTTGTTGGCACGGAGATAAAGTGGATGGATCTCGCCGGGACCGTGACGGATAGAGGTTCGAAATTCAGTCGTTTTCCGTCAAATTGCAGGAAATTGTCTTTCCCGATGCCGATGTACGTCTGATATTTCTCCATAAAAGGGACGCCAATCAGACCGTCCTCTTCCAATGGGAAATCATGAGGGATGACGTGGAATATTTGTTTTCGGCCCTCGAATTCTTGTTGCGTTACATTTTTGTCGACCAGGGACGTACCTTTGAGGCTTCCTAATTTGATGAGGCTGATAGCGGCTCTGGTGTCTAGTAGAAATCTCCCTGGTCCTCGGATGTCCCGCATGGCGAGTTTGACAACTCGTTTCGCGCATCCAACGGTGTTAACGCGAGGGATCCCTCCGACGTTTCGACTTCTGTCGTTTCCTCTGGAGGTAGGTGGTTGACTCGCAGAGGGGGCCGAGGTGGCGGCAGGTCCCGTCGAAAACCCGACTGTTGGGTGGCGGAGTTGCCTCTATTTTGGAGGTCACCCATCTTGGTGCGGCAATCCCGTTCAACGTGCCCGATTCTTCTGCAGTAGTTGCAGGAAATCTGTGGTCGAGGTGTCCCGGATGAGTGTGAGGGTCCTGGTCTCGGAGTCGGAGGCATCGGTCGACGTGGGGCGTTGCCGGGATTTCGGTCGGCGATGTTGAGGCTGCGGGTCATCATTTCTTGCGTGTAGTCATAAGCCTCTGCGGCTTGAGCCTTGGCGATGGCGCCTCGGATGTTGTCCGGTCGCTGTGCGCGCACTTCGGTGGAAATTTCTTTCCGGAGGCCTAGCAGGTACTGTTCGAGGCCCTGCTCTCTCTCATATTCTATTATGAGTTTCCGCTTACTCTCATTTGGCGTAGAGTTTGCGAGCACGGCCAAGACTTGATTCTGGACCTCCAGAAATCGGTTCGTGAATTTCGATACGGTTTCGTTCCTCCCTTGGAACGTACGCGAGCGTTTATCGCGGAAGACGCTGACCGGTTGTAAATTCCCGAATAGGATGCGGAGTCCCTCGTACAGTCGGTCGTACGTGTCGACCTCGTACTCTTGAATTTCACGCGCCGCGTCACCCACGATTTTTTTTGCGATTATCAACCGACGGAGATAATCTTGTCGCGTCACTTGTGGTCGCACGTCCTCGATTGATGCTATAAACGCCTCGACACCGATATTTTTTCCGTCAAATTCTTTTATTAGTTCTATTGCCTCTTTAGGCGTGATTTCCTCGAATTGTTCGTCCGATAAAACACTCGGCGGTCGCGAAAATTGTCCCGTTTCTTCACGCACATCTCCGTTTTTGTCACCCGGCCGGTCGAACACTTTGCCTATCGCGTTTTTGAGCGTCTCGTTTACATTTGAGAGCGACATGGTGTTTACGGAGCTTGTATCAGAGTCCGTCGCGATTTCGATAGGTAGGCGATATTGAGTAAATTGGTTACTCACCGATTTTTTATCTTGATGGTCCAGAGCTGTTGGAGTCCTTGTTGCTTCTTGGTGTTGTCGGTCGGTCCAAGCTTCTAACACTTTGGGCTGGCACACCCCACACTTAGCACCAGTTTGTAATGTCGAGAAATGACACGAGTTTTAATTGTGGTAACCTTTTTATTTCACGGTTTACAAAACAGTCCGCCAGTCCGGCTTCGAAGCGGGGTCGTGGCCCGAGAGACGCGGTTGACACCAGAAATTGAACAGCGAGGATTAACAGCTCTGCACTGGGACTGAGTCACGAATTGAATGCCGCGAGTGTATCGCGGGAGGTGTTTTTAAAGGGTCGAACGGTGGGAAAAATGGTCGTGGTGGGGAAGAATTTGGGAAGGGTCTGGAAAGTTCGGCGGGAAAATAGGCACACGGGTGACTAAATTCCAGGAAAGGCAGGCGGCTGATTAGGCGGGGCGATTAGAAGAGGACTCTGGAACCTTCGGCGGAGAATGGACTTCGGAGTTGTGTGACTGCATTCCGAGAAAGGCGGTTGTTTGGTTAGGTGCAGAGTGCATGGGAAACTAGCGATAAAAAGGGTCGCGGGAAAGGAATTTGGGAAAAGTCACGTAGGCCACGCAGCTGGCGGGATTACCATGCAGGCGACAATAAATGCACTTTGGGACTCGGGAGAATGGAGCGCGGCGTCGAGCGGAGCCGCGGGACAGGAAGCGATAAATTAGGCACGCAGGCCCGTGAGTCAGAGGTACAGAGAGCAAAGGAGATGAAAAAAATAGGTAGTGGAAAGGGACTCGTTACATTATCATTATTATTTTAATTAGTTATTTTTTAATGTCGAAAAATTTATCGCGCACTCTGACCGCTTATTTTATTAGTTTTTACGTTAATTTAAATACAATAATAAATCTAAATTACAACTTATTTATCTTCTAAAAAATTGTTTACGCTTTATTCACACCCGTCCCTATGCCAAATAAATTGTAATTCATAAAAGTAAGCGGAAATAAATTTATATTCGTATTATTATATTCATTCTCATATAGTTTCATCAAGCGATAAAGCATTATCGTAATGTTTTATCGCTTGATGAAAGTAAATTATTGTATTTATATTAACGTACAAACTAATAAAATAAGCGGTCAGAGTGCGCAATAAATTTTTCGACACTAAAAGATATCTAATTAAAATAATAATGATAACTAATAAAAATAACTAATCAAATAAGAATTAATAGTAATAATAATTTTAAAAAAAGCACTGAGCGCGGGGTACGATCCCGCGCCCCTAATGCAAATTTTTTTGCGAAAAACTCAGATTTTTTCCGGAATCTTTTTCCGATTTTTTCTGTGAATTGAAACAAATATGAAGAATTCGGAGTTTTGCAGACAATTATTTTTACGCAAACATCCGAGTTTCTCCGAATTTTTCCGGATATTTCATCATTTTAATCACGATCACCGGAAAATCTTGTAAATTATATGAAGACTTTAAGGGGTAACACCGCTGTAACGGGCTTACAGGAAGCGTATTTTTTTATATTTTTTGTTTTGGCGGGAGGAAATGTGATAAACAAATAATACTTGCGGTATTTATTGAGCATATATTTAAATATATGGCTATCCATTTTTATCCGAAAATATTACAAAATGGCGACACTGCAGCAATTCTTCCGAAGCATGTCGAACCTCTGCGGCACGCGGTATAACTGTGCCAATTTTAATCTAAAAAAAAAGAATTTTGTTTTATTAAGTCTACATAGGGTAGCTACTGAACCCCGCAGGCGATTTTCGATAAGTTAATTCAAACAATATTTATTAAAAAATAACTGTCTTAAAAAAAATTGAACATTTTCAGTCAAATACTCGGCAATTATTCAAAAATCAATATTTCTAAAATCCCCTACGTGGTTCACTAGCTACACTCATCTAGATTTAATTTTAAAAAATTCATTCTGTCCATATTAAAATTGGCACAAGTTATACTGCGTGCCGTAGAGCACCTATAGTTCAACATGCTTCGGAAGAATTTGCTGCAGTGTCGCCATTTTGTAATATTTTCCCATAAAATTTTTTTGCAATATACTTCAATATATGCTTAATAATTACCCCAAGTATTATTTGTCTAGAACGCTTCGTGGCAGGCCGTTACAGTGGTGTTACTCCTTAAATAAAATAATGTTAACAAAAATTTCGGAAATCCATTATTTCTCAGAATTATGAGGGATAAAAAAATGTAATAAGTTTTTTTTACGAAAATCTCATTTTCTTAAATCTACAACTTTTCTCCGAAAATCTCCGCAGCCGTTCACTCAATAGGAAAAAGAGAACGTTCCGGAAAAAAAATAATATCAAGTTGTTTTGCGAAAATGTCTTTTTTTTCATCTTTGAATGTTCTGCGAATATTTCCGCAACTGTTCACTCAGGTAATAGGAAAAAGGGAAATTTCCGAAAAAAAATAATAATAATAAAAAGTTTTTTTTAACGAAAATCTCATTTCTTTTCATCTTTAACTTTTCTCCGAATATCTCCGCAGCCGTTCACTCAGGTCATAGGAAAAAGAGAAATTTTCGGGAAAAAATCAGAAATCATGAATTTTATGTTAAAAAAATCTGTTTTTGGGAAATAGATCAGTACTTGAATCTGTTTTAAATCGTTTTTTTCTCCGAAGATCTCAGATATGACTAAAATATGAGAAATTATGAAAAATTTGGAGAAACATTTTCACTAGGGGCCCCTGCGGACCGAAGCCAGGAACGCTATCAACGGGACCATCTCATCGCTTGTAGAATATGTGCACTTTCTGGTACTGGCGATTCGCGGCCGGATGGATGATTGGTTTGTTTTTGGGGATAATGCTTTATCGCTTGATGAAAGTATGAGAATTAATATAATAATACGAATATAAATATATTTCCGCTGACTTTTATGAATTATAATTTATTTGGCATAAGGACGGGTGTGAGTAAAGCGTAAACAATTATATATAAGATAAATAAGTTGTAATTTAGATGCATTATTATATTTAAATTAACGTATAAACTAAAAAAATAAGCGATCAGAGTGCGCGATACATTTTTTTGTATACATTAATAACGCAGAGAATCAAGAGCTAAATAAGCATTGAAATCATCTAAAAGCCACGCGCGAGTCGTGCTCAAATTGCTTTTTCCCTCGCAGCCTTCGTTTCGGCTTGGCCGCACATGAACGTAGGGATGTTCCGATACTAGTAAATATAAGTAAAGTATCGATACTTTCCTTTCGATACCAAATACTTATGGTATCGATACATTCTTCCGATACTTGCTTGGTATCGAAACCAAAAGTACTTGTATCGAATTGAGAAGCATTTGTATGCTGGGCGAGGTTTCAAGCCTATGCCACCGGCCGTGGTGGCGCCGTAGTTGGTCAGGCTCTGGCGGCTCTAGTGTCATTGGGTAATTTTAACCAATAGCGCTACTCGATTGGCATCCATTACCAAACGCAATTGGTCGAGGCTTATCGAATGTATAATATTATCGTTGTGATATTCGGAGTCGAAATATTACGATACAAGTGAATACGAAAAAGTACTCTGTTCTTTATTTTCGATATCAAATACTTTTAGCATCGATTCATTCTAGCGATACTTATTCGACATCAAAAGAAACATATCTGGTACCGAATCGAATGCGACTAAGCGAACTTCACAAGTTCTGAACACCATCCTAGCGAACAAATTACAAGAACGAACAATTTTTTAAACCGCTCATTGTTTCCATTCTCTCCCCCCCCCCTCTCTCTCTCTCTCTCTCTTAATTATTTTTTTTCTCTTAAATATTTTCATCGATTAATAAAGATGATTCACATAATACTTCTATTTACTGTTTATTAATACATGTGTGGTTCCCAAATATATTTTTCCCATTATCCCATATAGCCGCATAAAAAATTGTATAAATTATCGATATGAGTAGGTATCGATAATTTGAAGGTACTCATATGAGTAGTATCGACATTTTTTCCAAGTACTAGTTATGTGAGTAGGTATCGATACCTTGTGGGTATCGGAACATCCCTACATGAACGTGCTCAGCGTCTATGTATTGGTGTAGCAGCCGAAGGCGTGGTCGGGACATTTCGACCGTGCTCGGCTCTTTGCGAAGATGTTCGAGCGTCGCTCGCTCACGGACACGCGCTACTATGATTGTGTGATGGGCGCGTAAGAGACTAGAGAGGGGGTAACTTTTACGCGCGATCTGGCTGCACTGGTTCCAGCGTGTACTCGTATGTTAAAGAAACCGGGATTTTTTTTCAGTATTTATTATTTCCAATGTCTCGTCATGTTGCGAGACGTCTCCAAAGGCGCACTACGCTTAGCAGGTAGGTACCAGTAGCTCGAGCCGGTTCTGGCCCACGCGATCGAGCTGAAGCTGCGTCGAAGTTTAGCTTCGTGTGTCATTCCGTCTTCACCGAACTGAATGATTTTTTTTTATTTGTTAGGGTGTCCTCCCGAGGTCGCCCCATACAAATGTAGTAAGAATCTGATGATGGATTCCAAAGATATTCTACGGAACTCGTGCGGAAATTGAGTTGAGGCTGTGATCGGGCCCCAATAATATTCCCCTAACTTTATTCGGGCCCTAATCTGGAAGCCACATGAGGGCCGTTAGCGGCCGGTCACACTTTGTCAACAAGGGCCATTAAAGGTGCAACGACCAGGGCCTTATAAGTTGCCTTAATCGCGCCTCATCAAAACCATTTTAGCGCCCTAAAAGTGCCTCAACGGCGCCTCATCATGTAATTATTCATGTGCATAGGTGTGGGCGTGAGTACATGTGTATGTATGTGTGCGCGCGTAGAAGTGTGATTGCGTATTTGCATGTGAGCCTTTATGACAAACTGACATGACAAAATTAATACAAAAAATAATCCATTCTAAGGAAAGGATGTGTAGTAGAAATAAAAAAAAGATATGGGTCTACTGAATCACTGGAATCTATTTCCATTGAGGGAAAGATCTGGAAAATAAAGACCAATTTATTTACTTATCCCACACAGTCAGATAAAATTTATGAATGGGAAATATCAGCGAAGTCTTCAGAAGAAATAATGTTCCCTATGATGAGTATTGAGCGGAAATTAGTTGTTATGAAAATTTCGAGAAAACCGGTTGGGACTGTTCACACTTATGCGCTAGCATTATTCTATGTATGAGTGAAACCATAAGTAATTGTTTGTATCTATGTAAAAGGTTTCTTTAATTTGATAAATGAATACTGTCTGATGTTTGTCTGCATATTTGTGTTCATCGTTAATTTTTTTATTTGCTAATGCCCTTACGCTTTTTCCCAATTTGCGTTCGATAATATTATTCGATTGATGTATATAATCGATTTGAATAATTGAAATACCATCAACCATGTAGCCTAAGCTATTTATACTGGTTTATCGCTATAATAGTCAGATCTGGGCCTATTGTGGAGATCCCCACTTGTTTATCCCTATACTGGCCAAGTCTGGACCTATTGTGGAAATCCCTACAGGTTTATCCCTATACTGGCCAAGTCGGGTCCTTTTGTGGAAATCTCTACAGGTTTATCCCCATAATGGCCAAGTCGGGGCCTATTGTGGAAATCCCTACAAGTTGATCCCGATAATGGCCAAGTCTGGGCCCATTGTGGAAATCCCTACTAGGGAAAGCACTAGGAAAGCCCTGAAAGGCCCTTATTTTTATTAGGGATGCCCTATCAGTTTTCCGCACGGGAACTTGTTAACGAGAACTCCACGGAAGTTTCTTGAACGAGATGCGTGTTTCGTGGGTCTACCCCATGTTTGCTTATCGACCTAGTCAGTTGTCACTCAAAATGAAAAATTAAGAAAAGAAATTGAAAAACCGACTTCTCACATAACCGACTACTTTACTTAATAATTAAAATCATTCGTTTTTGAAGTAGGTGCCGAGACAATTCGAACATATTTAGTCTTTTGCGTGCCGGTGTTTCCGGCTTCACACCAAAAACGGGTTCAAAAAGGAAGGATTTTAATTATTTAGCAAAAATTAGATTAATAAACTAATGAGTAGTCAATCTAATAATTGACTATTAAGTAACTGTTGCTGTCTACTTTATATTTATTTTACTTTTGAGTGTTATTTTTCAGAAGTCGGTTTTTTAAAACCTTCTTTATTATTATATGCCTTGGTATCAATCTTGAGGCAACCGCAAAAAGGGATACAGAAAGAAAACTCCCCAACGTTGAGGCCCCTGAAGAGACCCATATATTGATTCATATTTATCCCTTAAAATTTATTTCAATAGACCCGTAGTGCATTTCTGATTATGTTCCTTTAAAACAATTCGCGCGTTTGTTTTACTGGAATCCGTGCAGGTCAAACTGCAAAATTATGCTCCAATGAGTTTCAACAAATACAACTGTTTTTCCAGTCATACCGTAAGCATAAGCGTATGAACGTTTTTAGTTCTCTTAAATGGACATGAGTTTCATTGAAATCGAAGGCAGGCACCAAAGTCAAGTCCACCTTCAGCGAATACTCTCGCTAACTCTAATTACAATCGAACCCTCTTAAATAACGTTTCCATGGTGAAGGCCTGGCTTGCGCGGTAACTCAGACCAACGCACACCAAAACAGAAAGTTCGACTCATTTAATCCATTGATTTTCAAAGTTGCGGGTGCCCCTCCCCTTGGGGGGGGGGGGGGGGGGGGCAGGCGAGGCGAGCGGTCAGTGAAAGAGGTTTTTTGAAGTTGCGGTTGTGGATTGAAAATATTGGGGTAAATAGATATTAATGAAAATTTTACTAATTGTTATGGTATATTTTATTAATGTACTGGCAAAGGGAGAACGAAGGTTTCCGCACTCGTTTATTAAATATAAAATTTGACCAATGCGACCAATCTTCACTTGATCGCATTGGTTGTATGGGGTTACGTCGTTACCGTTTCAGTTTGTCGTGTATACCTTCCGCATTTATGAAGAAAGTTACCGAAAATCAAATATTGTGTGCAGGATAGTGTACAGAACAATATTAACGAAAAACAATAGACAGGTTACCGATCGAGTTAATAAAAGTGTATGAAAATTATCCGACCAGTTTAGGAAAAAGTGAGGCTTGTTGAGAAGTATATATTAAAATGTGCCAACGTCGGAACTATGGGAATAGCAGAACCAATCGCAAACCTAGCGCGCCAATTTCAAATACTTTAAAGTCAAATGTGATTAATGGGAACTTATTCTTTTATTTATTATGCTGTATTGCCTTTTTTCTAGCTTCGTTGAGCATAGTACGGTGCTTGTGGGCACGAGCACTGACAGATCATCTTTTCCATCGGAAACCTTGCGGTCCACTAATCTTTTTTCCTGAACTATTTGTTGCATCCTTTTGCTCTCGCATAACCTTTCAAAACGCCGACCGGCACGAAACGCGCGTAACACAGCTGCCACCTGTCGTAGTTACTACAGTGTAAACCTGACAGCCTCTATTACGACAGAACCGAGCGACGTTGTCAAAGCTCGCGTCTATCTTAATAGGATTATTAAACATCTACATTTAATCTTCTGATAATCCCATCTCCATCAAATTAGCATATATGTAAATAATAATTACGATTATTTACTATACATTTGAACGTTTTCGCAATATTCAGTCGTACACGTAATTAATATTTTGCTACAATAAGTTGACAGTGGTGACGTCACACAATGTATTAGCATAGGAACTTCGGATATCCCTCCACCCTTTAAAAATGCAACAACCTTGAAATACGGAAACAGGATCATTTGTAAGAAGTATAAGGGTGCGGCGATGGGGAGGGGGGCTAAAGATTTTCATTTTAAGTACTAGGGGGGCGTGGTAGAAAAAACCTTGGGAACCCCTGACTTAATCGAAACCGTCAGGCGCGAATGTATACGAAATGATCACGTGCCGCTCTCTTCTAATTCACCCCATAAGTAAGGCCTGGGGCTTGATAACGAGGCAAGCTTCCTCGTACCTGCAATCGAACTTGCACATTTCTTACGATTTAATCTCTTCAGAACGGCCCACCAATGGCGTCATTGCTCTCAATCGCTTATTGAAAAATAAGTGGTTGAGAACGAAGTAATAAGTATTGAACGCGTTTGTTTTCTCCAATCTAAACCCCTTAAATTGAGTCTTCGAATATCGCGCCCAATAGTCCAGGATTTTTAGACATTCGCTCCGCAAAAAATCCCGATAATTGATTTTTCGATTGGATTATGTCAGAGAGTGTCCCCTAAGTATAAAACCAAGTTTGTGTCGTCCGAAACTGCGAGCGTTAGCCGCCATCTTTAAAAACGCCTTTTTGCAAATATCTCGGAAACGGTGAGTTTTACGTTAAAAATTGTAAGAACCTTTTTTGTAGAAAATAACATTTTCCATCTTTTTTATTTGAAACGTTTTTCTCTATTATTCATATTTGCCGAGATATAGTCGATTTAAAAACCAAATTTTTGTTTTTGGAAAGAATCTGGATAATTTTCGGAAATATGGAAAAAAAATGTGATAATCAAAGTTGTAGAGCATGACATTTTCTACAATTTTTGTATAAAACGTTTTTTTGTAAAATCAATAGTTGCTGAGTTTTAGCGCAATGAAAGTTGGCGTCAGGTAAAGAAAAACAGCGATTAGTGGTAATACGTTACTCTAGCATGCCAAAAAAGTGTAATCGAAGAATTTTATAATAGAGACGGTAACAATAATATTTATCATGAAAAGGAGAGATATGGGCGATACGAGGAAAGTTTGCGCAATATAAATATTTTGACGAACTGTTTGAAAAAGACATGAAAATTTATTCATTTATTCATTATCATTTGCGCGATTTGAGTCGCAATTTACAAATTGGGATCGCATCATCATCATAATAATAAAAAAATTGTTTTTGTTAAATTTTAAACGTCGATGATAGATTTAAAACAATTTTCTTTGTTTGGAACAGGAAGGGCGATTTTCGATGGTTTGTGAGTTTTCTTCTTCCATGTTTAAGTCATGAACAACAAAAGAATCTATGAAAGATTCATTTTGAACATCTTCTTCGTCGCTATCGTCCACTGTAGGGATTGCGTTATCGCATGTTTGGCCACTGCAATTTGAACAAATTCTGGAACATTTCAAGCCACTCTTTCGGCATCCGCAGGCAGCTCCGCAATTTGTCTTCCATTTGCTAGATATTATTTGCGGGCGGTAGCTTTTTTAGTTCTAATTGGTGATAAGCGATTCGCAGCGCACTTCCAGCCCCATTCTTCGTGGTTATGGTGAAATCCCAGCCAACTTTGGACTTGATGATATACTCTGAAGGAATGGTAACGGGCGGCATCCTGCGTCGGTGGTAGAATTGTTAAGTTGAGCTTGGTATTCCGAGCTAACTTGCCAAAGTTCTTGTATCGGAGAGAGTCGATGGACAGTTCGGTTTTATTACCTCCATACAAAGCAATAAAAAAACGCGCGTCAGTTTGAGCAATCATGTTGGGATCGCTCCTCCTATCTTTAAACAATGCCACAGCCGTCAGCAATTCTTCGTGGTCCTTTAATGTTGTCAGAGCTTTGTATTTTCCAATTTGGAACGGAGCTAACGATGTGTCACAACCGCTGAATGCATGTAAAAATATAATGTTTTCTCTTACGTTTTCACCATACTCCGGCTTTAGACAACGTGGGCTGTATAGGGATTCTGGACTGCATCCTTTTCCGGGCTTGCGAAAATAGATTTATTTTTTCTTGTGCGCTAATGCGGTCAACAATATTAGCAGATCGACGTCTTCGCTTATGTCACATCCGGAAGGGATGAGAGCATAATATTTTTGTTTCCCTCTTTGTTGCCTACGCCTAGCGCAACAGCACGGGATGAGGGTAAAAAGGGGTAGTGCGTGGGAAAGAGTAAAATTAAGGAATTGACACGATGTTTCGAAATTGAGGGATAATTCGACAGACTTGGTGTACGATTGACACTATGTTGTTTATTGGACGATTACTAGACGGTTTGAAGCGATCAGGTTTACGATGAATGATACAAAAAGAAAAGGTAAAGTTAGCTTAGGCCAAGCGCACCAGGCCAAGAGCGAAGGCCCTTGTAACGCGAGCGACAACAAACATCCACGCGAGCGAGCGAGCGAGCGAGCGAACGACCGAGTGTCAAACACGCTCGCGTGGATGTTTGTTGTCGCTCGCGTTACAAGGGCCTTCGCTCTTGGCCTGATGCGCTCGCTGGTACAATTGCTGGTAAGACGCTCGCAGGACTTTAGGCTGGTCGTGTGTATACTCGACATGTTTACTACGACGGCACTACGCGTAGATAGAAATATGAACGGCGCGCAAGGTCGATGAATTGAGATTGATATTCACGGACCGATGATAGAAATTATACAAGTGTAAAATAAAACTTTTGTAACTGGAAAACTGAAGACGGTTCGTATGAAAGATAATCGGAGATATTCGTTAGGCTTCTGGGTTAAGACTTGATACAAGGAGTGATTCGGTTGACGGAAATATTGGTTGACGGGAGACTGAGATTGAACTTGATGAATATTATCGGGAGACTGAAGTAGTATAACAGGACTGATTCTAACCCGGGGATCTCAGGGGGGAGCGGGGCGGGGGGCTCCAGCGCGGGGAAGCCAAGTGCGGCGGTACGGCGGAGGGGGGAGGGGTCGCCGGGTGTGACGTCACAGAAGGGCCGCTGTGGAGGGGGGCCATAAGGTCCGTGAAGGGACTGGCGGGAGAGGGAAGCCGGCGTCGATGAGTGTTTTGTGTGTGCATGTGTTTGAGTGGAAGGAAGGGGGAGGGGGGTAAAAAGAATGCTTCGAATTAAATGACAATAAAACAATAGTTTATTAATAATTAAATTGAATAATGACCTTGCATAGTATATATTATACAAAAAATCGTTGGTGTATGTGTGTGTGTGGGTAGGCATGTTTTTCATTCATTCAAATTATATTATTTTGAATATCCGCGGCGGATCCGTTGTCCTGGAACATAAAAAATCGTGCATCTCATTAACTTATCAAACATAATCATATTTT
Source organism: Ophion ellenae (assembly GCA_963210295.1). Lineage (NCBI taxonomy): Eukaryota > Metazoa > Arthropoda > Insecta > Hymenoptera > Ichneumonidae > Ophion > Ophion ellenae. Next base: position 2,047,097 of record OY723396.1, on the reverse strand, counting down.
GAATCATACTAAAGATAATACGAACTATCGACGTAGTATAAGTTCAGGCAGGTGGAACACGTGTCGCGCATTGAAGCTTGGTGGGTTGGCCCGCCGCAGTTGGTACAAAATATCCCCTGGATGTTGTTAAACCATTCGCTGAAGTGGCCACATCGTTGAATTAGTCGATCAACCACGCCCCGCATATCAAAGTAGCACAACACGCCAAATTTCGCCCGATCATTTTTGGTGAGATATTCGTAGTTCACACAGCTCATGACGCCCCGGTTCAACCGATTTATTTGCTGCTGGTACACTATGATTTCACGCACATAATGGACTCCCTTATCTAAGGCATCACCCAATCCACTATCAAATGATTCCGTATCACTGTCCATCTCGGTCAGTTCCATGTTATTATGTGCAAGCACTTCAATGTCCGTCGTCATCGTCGTCCGTCGTCGTCACTTCGTCGTCATCGGCGATATTCACAACAACCTCCATCTTATCATCGACGAGATCGATCACTTCAATTTGGTTCGACATTTTTCTTAACTGATTTTCCGGTTTCCGACTCTTCCACAATGACACCTCGGAGGTTGAAGACTGGAATGGCGAAAACTGCTGTTCCGATCCTTCAGATTTCGATTTTTGGATCCTCATAAGCTTATAGTAGGGTGGGGGATGACCAACAGGTGTGAAATAGTTTTCAACATTAGTTGGGACTTGTAGAAAAAAACCTTGCAGGATGGTGCATCCTGGCCAGGGAAAAACGAAAAGTTTTTTTTTCTTAACTATCCCTGTGGCGTAGGCATCTGCTGTACAGAAAAGTGTGCACTCGTGGAGGCGAAAGCTGGCCAGGCTCGCCAATCGTTGACTTTTGCGATCTCTACAGAACAGCGTCTAGGTCATGGAGACTGAACTGGCGTATTATAAAGAGCATCTTAGAGTTTTCAATATATATTGCCACGTGTTCCAGTACGTATGAAGTCCAGCCTGTCACGAATCATAGGGCTCTTCGCAGAGCGACATCAAACCTATTCAAGTGACACTTGAGGCTATACAGTTCTTACCAAATCAGCCATATTCTTAAGGCATTTTTTTTCTTCGTCCACGTTCGAAGCCAGCCTCCGTGCATAGGGGACATTTTGATAAAATAACATTCCGCTCAAGGAATGTCTTGGCTATGCAAAAGACATATACGAAAACGACGTATTTATTATAAAACAATAAACTTTATGGATCTATGACCGTAGCATTTTTTTTAGGCTTCGACCGCTGATCCCACTGCATGCACCATTTGTGCATAGATGCACTCGCGGTCTGGAATATTCACGAAATACTTTTTTTTTGCTCCCGTTGAACCCCGACCGGCTCGTTCTGTGTATGTATTTATTTTTCATGTTTTCCACGATAAAAGATATCAACGCGATATTAAAAAACTCTGGTGGAGGTGTTTCTTTTACATTTTCCGAGCTAGAAGGGAACAACAAAATTTTTTTCTGATGGGAGACCATTTTTAATCATCGGCAGCGCTCAAAAGTGGCCACACTTTGAATAAAGCAGTGAGTTAACATATCTCTCTGGGAAGACTTTTCAACTCGTTAATATAGAGAACAAAACAATGAACCATCAGAAGAAATCTTGCACAACCACGCCACGCTCTTAAGTTCGATCGACGACTGTGCTGTGTGGGAGCAATAGATCGTCGGGTTCATCGAAGTACTGAAAACGCAAAGCCGAATTAAGCGCCAACGATTATCAAATAAACATCAATAGTCATTGATAGGCCAAATACCGCATTTGGAAGGATTGAAGTATTCCATGTACAGGCATTTTATATGCATGGGTGCAGGACACAGCGGTGATGGGTTAATGTGGCGAGAACTCGACTTGAAAGCGTGATGGTCTATACTTTAACCCGTGCTCGATGAATTTCAACAACGTGGAAGTAGTTCAGCTTAACGAAAAATACGTAATCTTGCAATAAATGTAAATAAGTATAAATCAATACGTGTTGAATGTTATATCTCATTGCCACGGGAAATAATGATTATGGGGGCTGCGATTAATGTGCAATCAAGAGATAATCCACGTTTCGCATGGGTGACAGTCACAGCTTTACACCCAGCTGAACGAAACAGTGACCACGGATCTTCCCATACTCATTATTCAACGGTATTGAATCGATCGAATATTGGGTTCTCAGTAACTATAGGTCATATTTTTAAAAAAAATTGTGCTTCAAAACAATTTATCCATCAATGTGTATACCACCGAAGAAGACATTGCTCCGATATGCGTGGCTCAGCATAAGAAGAAGAAAAGCATATAAATTTGCTATACATACCAGATACCGAAGATAACAATGTATGACATATTACATATATAAAGAACTTGTCAAGCCTCGTGCGCGCAGAACAGAGACAACCATTAAAAATATATATATATATATGCCATCGGTGTGTGGAGTTAACACAATTACTATATCGTCATATGTGGGAGACGAATTAAACAACAATCCATTATTTCGCAGGTGTCTGCATTATTTTAGATCAACGGATAAACTACAATCACATGAGATCGATTATGGAGCAATAAAGCACTGCACCATCCGACTATCAAATGATGCCGATAAGTGGCTCCAAATCATCAACTCCAATCGGAAAGCAACACATCCATTTACTGTAAATGCCTATTTGGAGTGTTTTTTTCACTAATTATAGAGAGAAGATCAGAGTGTGCAAAGTCTGAAGAGAAGAACGTAGCAGAGGATATGTATCAATATCATGAAGTATTTACTATTCATTACCACATGTGTTTTTCATACGATGAATCGCTATTATAGTATCGATCACATCACAGCGCCGATTGCATATCATAGTTTGTGACGGAACTGGAAAAACTAGTGCTGTGCATAAAATACATTTTCTATGAAAATTGATGCTCGCCATGAGTTAATTCTAATACCTCCACGCAATGGCACTCGTTGTGCATTCAGTCATCATTAACCACTAGAGGGAGAAGTTGAATTACTCAAGATACAATGGCGTATGCCCCACATAATATAAGATGAGATCAATAAATTATCATTACTTCGAACATTGGAAAGTGGGCGATACTTGAATATAAGTTTTCGCTCTTGGGATCTATACGACTGTCCAACGCTTCAAAGTCCAACGAAACATTCATGGACCGTAAAAGCTGCATCTCAAGTAGAGAAACCAAAATATGTAATTGGTGCGGTGCAGACTGGTAAAAAAGATAATGTATGGCAAAGGACATTATATTATTCACCGACTGCAAACTCACAAGTGCTAAACTTTATCTCAATTCAACATTTTTTTCTCAAGATGACTCGAATTTGGACTTCAAAAACGTTTCGACATTTTGTTCAAAATGTACTCTCGAATTTGTAAATACCATGATGACTGCAATAGTGATCGTTCTTTACTAACCATCGCCAAGTATTAATGTAACGACCCTCTCACGGTTAATGATTGAACGAATCAGAACGAGCCTGTTAAAAATGCTACCGTAGATGTGTGAATAGAGTTCGAATGCACAGAAGATTCACCACCGAATACAACTGCATATTGTTTTAATCTTAAATGATCGCGTTGTTGAATAATGTCCAATGACCGACATTATCCGTAAAATTGCATGGATCAGCAAAATCTGCGAAATACAAAGCATCGTGGTTGATTCGTAATCATCATGGTCTAATTTGGGCATATGGAAACGTTCCATATAGCATGGCTGGAGATTCAATAACAGCTGAAGTTAAAGGTTCAACGGACGATGACATGTGTCTTATCGTATATGTTAAGGGTCATGAAAAACGAGAATAGCTAGCTGATATAATAAATATGAAAAATTAGCTATTTATTGAGTCGTTCAATACAGACTTTGACGATATGGATGTCTCAAGTAAATTAGATGGAAGTTTTACTCTACGATGTGAAAAGCATAAAAACAGTTGTGCCTTACAAAATGTATTCGAAATATTTAATTGGTGGCTGAATCATAAAGATTCATGCAAATAAAAGAAATGTAACATTATGTACCTTTTATTCTCCTCACCCCGTACTTATGTCAGCATCACCTGATATTGGATTGTGCAACTGAATATAATATTACTTTCGAATGTGAAACTCATTTTTTTTCGTATGGAATTAGATTGAAAATGAATTAATATAATCGCCCAACGATAATCGAAGACATTCATCAGTATACGTTCGTTAGATGTTCGTGAGCCATTTGTTGGAAGTTTGCGAGGCATTCGAAGATTTTCGATAGTCGTTCGTGAAACGTTCCAGAGACTTCCGAAGACATTCATAAGACGTTCGAAGCCATTTAAGAGACGTTCGAAAACATTCATAAGGCGTTTGAAGACACGCATGAGGGGTTCGAAGAGTTTCAAGAGACTTTCTACGAAGGTCATGATACGTTTGAAGATGTTCATGAGACATTCAAGAGACTTTCGAAAACGTTCAAGATATCTGTGATGATATTTATAATTCGTTTAAAGACATCGATGAGGGGTTCGAAGACATTTAAGAGACGTTAAAAGACATTCACGAGAGGTTTGAAGGCGTGAAAGAAACTTTCGACTAAGTTCAAGAGATTTTCGACGACATTCATAATACGTTTGAAGACAGTCATGAGGGGTTCGAAGACGCTTAAGAGAGGCTTTCAAAGACATTCACGAGGGGTTTGTCCAAAGACATTCATAATACGTTTGAAGACATTCAAGAGACGTTTGAAAACATTCATAAGACGATTGAGTACACGCATGAGGGGTTCAAAGAGTTTCAAGAGACTTTCTACGACGATGATGAGACGTTTGAAGATGTTAATGAGACATTCAAGAGACTTTCGAAAACGTTCATAAGAAGTTTGAAGACATTCATGAGAGGTGCGAAGACCTTCAGAGACTTTCGAAGACATTCAGGAGATCTTTGACAATATTCATAATACGTTTGAAGACATCGATGAGAGGTTCGAAGACGCTTGAGAAACTTTCAAAGACGTTCACGAGGGGTTTGAAGACGTTCAGGAAAATTTTGAATACGTTCAAGAGACTTTCGACGACATTCATAATACGTTTGAAGACATTCATGGGGGTTCGAAGACGTTCAAGTGACTTTCGACGACATTCATAAGACGTTTGAAGACGTGCATGACGCCTTCAAAGAGTTTCAAGCGACTTTCTACGACGATCATGAGACTTTTGAAGATGTTCGTGTGACATTCAAAAGACTTTCGAAAACGTTCATAAGAAGTTTGAAGACATTCATGAGAGGTGCGAAGACCTTCAGAGACTTTCGAAGACATTCAGGAGATCTTCGACAATATTCATAATACGTTTGGAGACATCGATGAGGGGTTCGAAGACGCTTGAGAAACTTTCAAAGACATTCACGAGGGGTTTAAAGACGTTCAAGAAACTTTTGAATACGTTCAAGAGACTTTCGACGACATTCATAATACGTTCGAAGACATTCATGGGGGGTTCGAAGACCTTCAAGAGACTTTGGACGACATTCATAAGTCGTTTGAAGACGTGCATGAGGCCTTCAAAGAGTTTCAAGAGACTTTCTACGACGATCATGACACTTTTGAAGATGTTCGTGAGACATTCAAAAGACTTTCAAAAACGTTCATAAGAAGTTTGAAGACATTCATGAGATGTGCGAAGATCTTCAGAGACTTTCGAAGACATTCAAGAGATCTTTAACGATATTCATAATGTGTTCGAAGAAATCGATGAGGGGTTCGACGACGGTTTAGAGACTTTCAAAGACATTCACGAGGGGTTTAAAGACGTTCAAGAAACTTTCGAATACGTTCAAGAGACTTTCGACGACATTCATACTACGTTTGATTACATTCATGAGGGGTTCGAAGACGCTTGAGAGACTTTCAAAGACATTCACGAGGGGTTCGAAGACGTTCAAGAGACTTTCGACAGCGTACATAATACATTTGAAGACATTCATGTGGGGTTCGAAGACGCTTAAGGGACTTTCAAAGACATTCACGACAGGTGCGAAGGCATTCAGAGACTTTCGACATTGATGAGGGAATCGACGATGTTTTAGAGACTTTCAAAGCCATTCACGAAGGGTTTAAAAACGTTCAAGAAACTTTCGAATACGTTCTAGAGACTTTCGACGACATTTATAATATATTTGAATACATTCATGAGGGGTTCGAAGACGCTTGAGAGACTTTCAAAGACATTCACGAGGGGTTCGAAGACGTTCAAGAGACTTTCGACGGCATTTATAATACGTTTGAAGACATTTATGTGGGGTTCGAAGACGCTTCAGAGACTTTCAAAGACATTCACGTTCCATCAAAACTGTATGAATGTCTTTGAAAGTCTCTGAAGCGTCTTGAGGTGCGCACCCAAACAAACTCAAACACGTTCCACCAAAACTGTATGAATGTGAATGTCTTTGAAAGTCGCTGAAGCGTCTTCGAACCCCACATAAATGTCTTCAAATGAATTATAAATGTCGTCGAAAGTCTCTTGAACGTCTTCGAACTCCTCTTGAATGTCTTTGAAAGTCTCTCAAGCGTCTGTGAACCCCTCATGAATGTATTCAAACGTATTATCAATGCCGTCGAAAGTCTCTAGAACGTATTCGAAAGTTTCTTGAACGTTTTTAAACCCTTCGTGAATGGCTTTGAAAGTCTCTAAAACATCGTCGATTCCCTCATCGATGTCGAAAGTCTCTTGAACGTCTTCGAACCCCTCGTGAATGTATTTGAAAGTCTCTCAAGCGTCTTCGAACCCCTCATGAATGTAATCAAACGTATTATGAATGTCGTCGAAAGTCTCTTGAACGTATTCGAAAGTTTCACACATCTACGGTAGCATTTTTTACAGGCTCGTTCTGATTCGTTCAATCATTAACCGTGAGAGCGTCGTTACATTAAGACTTGGCGATGGTTAGTAAAGAACGATCACTATTGCAGCCATCATGGTATTTACAAATTCGAGAGTACATTTTGAACAAAATGTCGTGTTACGTACCGAACGGTACCCCGGGTTTCCCGAGTGAAATATTATTTTGTGGGCTGCTCTGCTCGTCCCATACGGGCCCGAGTTCTCTGGGAGGATAAAGGGGAGGATGCCAGAATACTTTGGTGCTTCCGATTATAACATCGTTTATTTATTAATAATAGCCGACTTACAATGTTGTTGACGCCTGAATGAGTGAACACACACACACCACACACATACACACTCACTAATTTTAACAATATAGAACTGGCAAATTCGATACAAAGTGATTTAACGGCGCGGCTCGTGTTATGTTTTCGATTGAAAGAATGGAATTAGATATAATTATGATTGCGTCTCTATCGCGGCGGTGTCGACTGCGCACAAGTCTGACAATCCTGTGCAACCACCTTTGCACCGGGTTCACTAGGGGATACTATCCACCTCCCAAATGCAAGGGAATTATGGTCGCCGCGGAACGCTTTGTGCGTGAGTAGGAATCCGAACCCAGGGAACAACCCCGTAGACGCGGTACTCGCGAGACCGTTTTAACGACCGAAGACTGACGGACGCGAACCCGTGAAGACGCGGGAGTCAGGGATCGCGACTTGCTGTCGACCGGAGTTGTACCCCAACACCAGGTTACTTCCGTGGCTAGATGGGAACTAAAAATATTCACCGCCACCGGACCGATGTTAGCTCGGTAGCTATCACTCCGGTGGGGGTTTTTGACAACGTCCACGGAAAGTTGGTCGCTCCCGAAGTGGTCGCTCCGGTGGGGGTTTTTGACAACGTCCACGGAAAGTCGCTCGCTCCCGAAGTCCCACGGTCGAACTCCGTGGATCAGGCGATGCTCGATCAGCGAAATTCGATCGGGTACATCCGGTCTCACTATCGGCGCTTCCACACCCGACACCGCACAGAGACACGAGGCGACTAAGTCGTCGGTCAAATAATGAAAGCTAAACCCGTTAATAAAAACCCAATTATTGATATTACTAAACAAAACATTAAAAAGTTACGGAGACGTGACACCCACCCCCCCTTGAAAATAGTCGACGTCCTCGTCGACGGTTATAATTTTAAACCTGAGTATGTTAGTTTTTTTTTTATATCGAAAGATTACGAATATTGGCAATAGTCCGGTGTTGGCACCTCAAGGCACCTGTGGTTCTTGCCGAGGGACGGATCGCGGAGCCAGGGTTGGCGGACTCCGAATGTGCTGACAGGCGATCACGTTACTCGGCCCTGTTGCCGCAACGCTTGATTCTGCAGTACGATTGTTGACTTCAGCATAGGTTGGAGACTCCGTTTCGCTCACGTTTCCTCCGATTTCCCGTTGCGGACGGACTCGCAAACATTCGCCCATACGTGTGCGTGCGGTCACGAGGCAACCACGCGAAAGGTAAAATCCGATTACCAGTGCTAAGCAGGCCTGGCTGGCGTAGCTTGCGACAGTGTGGTAATATCGGGTGTCGTCCTCTCGCCGGTGTTTTCCGATGTCGTACATCTTTTTCTCGATGGCGCGCAGCGACTCTCCCGCAGGAAGGGTGATCGGATCCTGTCCCTCCGAGGAACCTGGGTCATCACGTCGGGCTGACAAAGGAGTCAGCAAGTGCTCCGTTCCTTCTGCCTGTAGTATCGGAGCGAGGACCGACACGTTGAGAGCGAGACCAGGCTGATAGTAGTACTGTTCTCGACTCGCATACACCCGTAGGCTGGTGAGGGTAGTCGTACGCGTCGTTCCGACACAATTAGGGCGGAGTTGTAGTACCCCGGCCCCTCGTACCACTACTTCGCGCGGGGGCCTTTCCGAGCAGGCTATACGGAGGGCTGTCGGGCGGGAGAGAGAAAACAGCCATCCTCCTTGGGTTGGTAGGTACTTCCAGTAGTCTGAGTGATACGGATGCACCCGTACGTCGCAATGTTGAAACGCCTCAGCCGTGGGTTTCATCAACAATTGCACTTCGCAGACCTTGGATGAGAGAGCAATCTGTATCGGCGTCCCGCCGGAACAGATAAGGCGGCGTCCATTCTTCCTACATCCTGAGTGATACTCCTGGTCGGCGAGGAAGTAAGTACGGTGGTCACTGGCGATGGCGATATAGTGAGCCACGGGGAGGACATGGGCAGACCCCGTCCCATTGTTGAACGCCTGCGGCACCGGCCAGGGATGCATCCGGTAGAGGTCGTACGTAGTGCGGTCAAGTAGCGGGATGTGCGCTACAATCAACACCTTATCCCGGTAGGACAGTAGGTCCGTTTGGACTAGGGCCGCGAAATTTTCCGGGCGCAAGTGGTCCAGGGGGAGGGGGAACTCTACACCTCCGGCGTTGAGTAGCACCTCCTTGGCCACGGCGATTAGCTGGTCCTTCGTCACCGCCTCGGGGTCGAGTCGACCTTCGGCAGCCGCGGCAATGGTCCGAACGTACCGGGAACACGCGTCGATGTACCGTTCCAGTTTTGCTTCCACTCGATTAGCGTAGTTGGTGAGAGTCAGATTGTACTGGCCCAGAGCAGACTGGTTGGTCAAGGCCTGCAATTCCTGATGCACCCGTGCCGCAAGTCCATACCCGTCGTTGACACGGCGAGTCTCCTCGGCGTGTTCTCGCTGCAGGGTTTGGAGGTGGGTGGATACGATGTGCATTTGTTGTCCCACCAACAAAGTGTATGATCCGACTCTGATCGTGCAATAGCCTGTCGATCTGCCCCGTGATGTAATGGGCATCGTCCTCGTTGAGCGTCCCGAAAAGCGACTTACTCACACTCCCGACCGATCCGAATGGAGCGGATCGTTTCTTCATCGTGGTGGGGGAAGGGGGCAATCGTACATCCGATCGATCGATTAATCCCCATAGCTCGCCCACAAGATGCCTCGCGTGAGTGAAGCGAGTGAGGAGGTAGTCCTTCCGCAGGTGACAAGCAAGGACAGTGTCGTGCTGCCTTCTCGAAGTACAGGCCCGGAAATGTTGTTGATAAAGGTGATTTGATGAGCTTCTTCCATTGTCGACTCGGCGTGAGCGCAACTCAGCAGCAGAAGGACGGAGTAGAGGTTCCGCATAATGTTGTAACAGACGTTCTGGCGGCTTATTCTAACTGAATATTTCCTACGCGTGCGCTAGCTTAATCTTATCGACATGTTTTCGGAATCTCTACCCACTTTTGGTCTCCCAAAAGGACGTTATCCGCCAACCGAGTCGAGAGATTCATGTCGCTGATGACGGCAGACATACACGGAGCGAATTAAAAAGTAATTTTTGTTGTTAATTTTACGGTAAAAATTACCGTGATATATTTCAATGTGGTGACACGTGAGAAAAACATAATAATTCGTATGTGACAAGTTTTTTTTTAACTCACATTACAGAAAATTTCAAATACGTAGCAAAAATTCTACTATACAAGAAGGGTAGAAATTGGAGACAGTAAAATTTAACATTTTTATTCGAAAATGTACCTACTGTCGGCCAAAAATCACCAACCGCACCGTACGCGGTATCTTTACGACACCGCACGGTAAAGCTCACATGCGTCAACCTCAGAAAAAAACTTCTACATTGACTACCTGAGGCAGGGGGACACTCTACAAGAAAGAAGGGGTTTTTTTTTTAAATAACCATCTTTGGCTAGAAGGTACATTAAACTCTTAACCTCAGATCCTTTTTCTTAGTGCCTAAAGCGAGGATGAAATAAATTGATTGGTAAAAATAAATAATTTGTTATTAAGATTTTTTTCCTAAGAAATAAATGTTTTGTCTGTGCATATTTTGTTTGTTTCTATTTCCGCCATTTTACACCTAAATAACCGTACAAATATTTTTGGCCGGATAGATTAGTGAAATACCCCTATGTGCATCGTAGGCTCGAGTGACGTGACTAATTTGCGCGCATATTATTTTGTCAACATTTGAAATCGTATTCACACTTAAAAATTTCATACCTCTGGAGTGAGGATAGTGACTCGTAGATCCTTGTTCGATATTATGAAAAATGAAAATTTACGCAATTTGGAAGAAAAACTATGTTTTTGTGAGAGAGCACCTTTTCCCTCATAATCACCTTACTGAAGACCAGTTAAATAAATTGAAAATCAATTTTGCACATTTTAAATCGGAAATGAAGAAAGGATGGATTAAAGCTCACAAAAGACCACTGAAACGAGACCGCCCACCCCTACTTGGTATGAAGGGGAATTTTTACCATGCAGTGCCTCAAAATCACCGTACCGAACCGCACGATAATTTTAACCAAGAGCACAATACATTCTCTTACAACACTCATTAAATTTTATAATAAATCTTAAAATAACTGTTATAAAGACGATACTTTTTTTATAGAGATTTTTAAAAGGCATAAAATAATAAAATGCACTGTAAAATTTCGCTGATATTATATATATATATTTTTTTTTAATTTAAGTTTTGCGTATTTTGTTACACATCAAAATTTACTAGAAAATCTGGTAAAATGTTCTATCTGAAGACGAAATTTTATTTTATTTTCGTCAAAATCTGTGTTTTTTATCACTGTGTTTTTCTTCTTCTTCAATCTGTATTTTTCATCATTTCTGTGGTTGTCATCTGGTTACCGTTACTGCACGGTAATTTTTAACATTTAATTCTCTCCGTGTATGCTCGATCGAGGTGGACATTATTTGGGACATGTCCCCTGGCAAGGTTGGGTTTGCCATGACCGGTCGCGAAGGGATTTCGACAGCCAATGGGGCGGTAATTTTAATTCAATAGAAACGAGGGAATATAAATTTAGTTCCGGATTTTTTTTATAATTGAAAAATTTGGAAATTTAGAAATATATAATATTGTAAGAAAGTCAAGAATTAATTCGAACACGGAGGGAACACTGTAATTCGGAAACCTTACAAGTACACGAACAGGTGGAGATTCTGGATTCACCAATCCTCTCAGAGAACCATCAGTAGCAGTATCCCACCGCTGCCACCAATTTGTTACGTACCGAACGGTACCCCGGGTTTCCCGAGTGAAATATTATTTTGTGGGCTGCTCTGCTCGTCCCATACGGGCCCGAGTTCTCTGGGAGGATGAAGGGGAGGATGCCAGAATACTTTGGTGCTTCCGATTATAACATCGTTTATTTATTAATAATAGCCAACTTACAATGTTGTTGACGCCTGAATGAGTGAACACACACACACACCACACACATACACACTCACTAATTTTAACAATATAGAACTGGCAAATTCGATACAAAGTGATTTAACGGCGCGGCTCGTGTTATGTTTTTGATTGAAAGAATTGAATTAGATATAATTATGATTGCGTCTCTATCGCGGCGGTGTCGACTGCGCACAAGTCTGACAATCCTGTGCAACCACCTTTGCACCGGGTTCACTAGGGGATACTATCCACCTCCCAAATGCAAGGGAATTATGGTCGCCGCGGAACGCTTTGTGCGTGAGTAGGAATCCGAACCCAGGGAACAACCCCGTAGACGCGGTACTCGCGAGACCGTTTTAACGACCGAAGACTGACGGACGCGAACCCGTGAAGACGCGGGAGTCAGGGATCGCGACTTGCTGTCGACCGGAGTTGTACCCCAACACCAGGTTACTTCCGTGGCTAGATGGGAACTAAAAATATTCACCGCCACCGGACCGATGTTAGCTCGGTAGCTATCACTCCGGTGGGGGTTTTTGACAACGTCCACGGAAAGTTGGTCGCTCCCGAAGTGGTCGCTCCGGTGGGGGTTTTTGACAACGTCCACGGAAAGTCGCTCGCTCCCGAAGTCCCACGGTCGAACTCCGCGGATCAGACGATGCTCGATCAGCGGAATTCGATCGGGTACATCCGGTCTCACTATCGGCGTTTCCACACCCGACACCGCACAGAGACACGAGGCGACTAAGTTGTCGGTCAAATAATGAAAGCTAAACCCGTTAATAAAAACCCAATTATTGATATTACTAAACAAAACATTAAAAAGTTACGGAGACGTGACAGTCGAAACGCTTTTGAAGTCCAAATTCGAGTCATGTTGAGAAAAAAATGTTGAATTGAGATAAAGTTTAGCACTTGTGAGTTTGCAGTCGGTGAATAATATGATGGCCTTTGCCATACATTATCTTTTTTACCAGTCTGCACCGCACCAATTACATATTTTGGTTTCTCTAGTTGGGATGCAGCTTTTACGGTCCATGAATGTTTCGTTGGACTTTGAAGCGTTGGACATTCGTATAGATCCCAAGAGCGAAAACTCATATTCAAGTATCGCCCACTTTCCAATGTTCGAAGTAATGATAATTTATTGATCTCATCTAATATTATGTGAGGCATACGCCATTGTATCTTGAGTAATTCAACTTCTCCCTCTAGTGGTTAATGATGACTGAATGCACAACGAGTGCCATTGCGTGGAGGTATTAGAATTAACTCATGGCGAGCATCAATTTTCATAGAAAATGTATTTTATGCACAGCACTAGTTTTTCCAGTTCCGTCACAAACTATGATATGCAATCGGCGCTGTGATGTGATCGATACTATAATAGCGATTCATCGTATGACAAACACATGTGGTAATGAATAGTAAATACTTCATGATATTGATACATATCCTCTGCTACGTTCTTCTCTTCAGACTTTGCACACACTCATCTTCTCTCTATAATTAGTGAAAAAACACTCCAAATAGGCATTTACAGTAAATGGATGTGTTGCTTTCCGATTGGAGTTGATGATTAGGAGCCACTTATCGGCATCATTTGATAGTCGGATGGCGCAGTGCTTTATTGCTCCATAATCGATCTCATGTTATTGTCGTTTATCCGTTGATCTAAAGTAATGCAGACACCTGCGAAATAATGGATTGTTGTTTAATTCGTCTCCCACATATGACGATATAGTAATTGTGTTAACTCCACACACCGATGGCATATATATATATTTTTAATGGTTGTCTCTGTTCTGCGCGCACAAGGCTTGACAAGTTCTGTATATATGTGATATGTCATACATTGTTATCTTCGGTATCTTGTATGTATAGCAAATTGATATGCTTTTCTTCTTCTTATGCTGAGCCACGCATATCGGAGCAATGTCTTCTACGGTGGTATACACATTGATGGATAAATTGTTTTGAAGCACAATTTTTTTGAAAAATATGACCTATAGTTACTGGGAATCCAATATTCGATCGATTCAATACCGTTGAATAATGAATATGGGAAGATCCGTGGTCACTGTTTCGTTCAGCTGGGTGTAAAGCTGTGACTGTCACCCATGCGAAACGCGGATTATCCCTTGATTGCACATTAATCGCAGCCCCCATAATCATTATTTCCCGTGGCAATGAGATATAACATTCAACGCGTATTGATTTATACTTATTTACATTTATTGCAAGATTACGTATTTTTCGTAAAGCTCAACTACTTCAACGTTGTTGAAATTCATCGAGCACGGGTTAAAGTATAGACCATCACGCTTTCAAGTCGAGTTCTCGCCACATAAACCCATCACCGCTGTGTCCTGCACCCATGCATATAAAATGCCTGTACATGGAATACTTCAATCCTTCCAAATGCGGTATTTGGCCTATCAATGACTATTGATGTTTATTTGATAATCGTTGGCGCTTAATTCGGCTTTGCGTTTTCATTACTTCGATGAACCTGACGATCTATTGCTCCCACACAGCACAGTCGTCGATCGAACTTAAGAGCGTGGCGTGGTTGTGCGAGATTTCTTCTGATGGTTCATTGTTTTGTTCTCTATATTAACGAGATGAAAAGTCTTCCCAGAGAGATATGTTAACTCACTGCTTTATTCAAAGTGTGGCCACTTTTGAGCGCTGCCGATGTTTAAAAATGGTCTCCCATCAGAAAAAAAATTTGTCGTTCCCTTCTAGCTCGGAAAATGTAAAAGAAACACCTCCACCAGAGTTTTTTAATATCGCGTTGATATATTTTATCGTGGAAAACATGAAAAATAAATACATACACAGAACGAGCCGGTCGGGGTTCAACGGGAGCAAATAACAAAAAGTATTTTGTGAATATTCCAGACCGCGAGTGCATCTATCCACAAATGGTGCATGCAGTGGGATCAGCGGTCGAAGCCTAAAAAAAAAGACTACGGTCATAGATCCATAAAGTTGATTGTTTTATAATAAATACGTCGTTCTCGTATATGTCTTTTGCATAGCCAAGACATTACTTGAGCGGAATGTTATTTTATCAAAATGTTCCCTATGCACGGAGGCTGGCTTCGAACGTGGACGAAGAAAAAAAATGCCTTAAGAATATGGCTGATTTGGTAAGAACTGTATAGCCTCAAATGTCACTTGAATAGGTTTGATGTCGCTCTGCGAAGAGCCCTATGATTCGTGACAGGCTGGACTTCATACGTACTGGAACACGTGGCAAAATATATTGAAAACTCTAAGATGCTCTTTATAATACGCCAGTTCAGTCTCCATGACCTAGACGCTGTTCTGTAGAGATCGCAAAAGTCAACGATTGGCGAGCCTGGCCAGCTTTCGCCTCCACGAGTGCACACTTTTCTGTACAGCAGATGCCTACCCCACAGGGATAGTTAAGAAAAAAAAAACTTTTCGCTTATCCCTGGCCAGGATGCACCATCCTGCAAGGTTTTTTTTCTACAAGTCCCAACTAATGTTGAAAACTATTTCACACCTGTTGGTCATCCCCCACCCTACTATAAGCTTATGAGGATCCAAAAATCGAAATCTGAAGAAGGATCGGAACAGCAGTTTTCGCCATTCCAGTCTTCAACCTCCGAGGTGTCATTGTGGAAGAGTCGGAAAACGGAAAATCAGTTAAGAAAAATGTCGAACCAAATTGAAGTGATCGATCTCGTCGATGATAAGATGGATGTTGTTGTAAATATCGCCGATGACGACGAAGTGGAAGTTGGGGTAAACGAAGACGTTATTGATATCGCCGATGATGACGATGATGAGTGGACGGAAATTGAAGTGCTTGCACATGATAACATGGAACTGGCCGAGATGGACAGTGATACGGAATCATTTGATAGTGGATTGGGTGATGCCTTAGATAAGAGAGTCCATTATGTGCGTGAAATCATAGTGTACCAGCAGCAAATAAATCGGTTGAACCGGGCGTCATGAGCTGTGTGAACTACGAATATCTCACCGAAAATGATCGGGCGAAATTTTGCGTGTTGTGCTACTTTGATATGCGGGGCGTGGTTGATCGACTAATTCAACGATGTGGCCACTTCAGCGAACGGTTTAACAACATCCAGGGGATATTTTGTACCAACTGCGGCGGGCGAACCCACCAAGCTTCAATGCGCGACGCGTGTCCCACCTGCCTGAACTTATACTACGTCGATAGTTCGTATTATCTTAGTATGATTCAAAATATGATTATGTTTGGTAAGTTAATGAGATGCATGATTTTTTATGTTCCAGGACAACGGATCCGCCGCGGATATTCAAAATAATATAATTTGAATGAATGAAAAACAAGCCAACACACACACACACACACACACACACACACCAACGATTTTTTGTATAATATATACTATGCAAGGTATATATTATACAAAAAGGTCATTGTTCAATTTAATTATTAATAAACTATTGTTTTATTGTCATTTAATTCGAAGCATTCTTTTTACCCCCCTCCCCCTTCCTTCCACACAAACACAAACACACACACACACGCAAAACACTCATCGACGCCGGCTTCCCTCTCCCGCCACTCCCTTCACGGACCTTATGGCCCCCCCTCTACAGCGGCTCTTCTGTGACGTTACACGCGCCCGGCGACCCCTCCCCCCTCCGCCGTACCGCCGCACTTGGCTTCCCCGCGCTGGAGCTCCCCGCCCCGCTCCCCCCTGAGATCCCTCGGTTAAAATCAGTCCTGTTATACTACTGACTGAGATTTAGACTTGATAGAAGAACTTGAGTCGATGGTAGTTGACGGGCGACTGCTTCGACCTTTTGCACGTTGACCCTTCTTGGTTCGCATGCGAATTTTTCGAGTGAGTGGGAGACAATCTTTGGTTTCACTTCTTAGAAATAATGGCGCTGGTGGAAGGGGCAATTTTGCTTTGTTAACGGAACGTGCATGAGGTGTGTAGTCGAAATTCGCGCTAAGCCGTTCGCGATAGCGCGGTGACCGTTTGATTCGGACGGCCGGATGTTTTAATACTCCGCTCTGGTTACCGGGTCGAATCATGCAGACTTCTCTTTGTCCCCATGCGGATGGCTAGCGTAAAGTTTTTGGAGTGAGGGCCTGTTTGATTTTTTTGAGCTGCGGCTTTTCGTGGAATATTTGTCTGAGATCGTGTTCTTGTTGAAAGCCAATGTGATAGGAAAAGTCAATGACTGTGGCGGTGCTGTTATCGTGTATAAATCGCTATGATTTGAATATGCTCGCCGACCGTACGCAAGTTCCGTTTAATGCTGTTACGCGTCTTATTCTTAGATTTATACATTTAATACGCTTCTGACGGCAAATGAGGATATTGGGAATAACCGAGATGAAAAAACCCTCGATGAGAGAAGGGACATTCGCTAGGATGTAACACTTACGACGATGACTGTCTCGTAACGCGAAGAAAAATCCACAGATGTTTGGATAATCAGCGGCTCAGCATCTTCCATAGCTTTTTCGACATGAATACCAGATTTTTGAAGTTCCTTCGATAACATTGCTATCACTAATCCAATCACTAAACTAATCACTAAAGATGTACACTAATTACCTCCTGCAATACTTGCCGCCGAGACATCGCGTCTCCTTACACTTTTTGTTTGTATGCTAGAGTAACGTATTACCACTAATCGCTGTTTTTCTTTACCTGACGGCAACTTTCATTGCGCTAGGACTCAGCAACTATTGATTTTACGAAAAAAAAGCTTTATACAAAAATTGTAGAAAATTTCATGCTCTTCAACTTTGATGGTTACTTTTTTTTCGTTTTTCCAAAAATTATAGAGAAATTTTCAAAAAACAAAAATTTGGTATTTTCGTCGACTATATCTCGGCAAATATTAACAATACACAAAAAAAAGTTTCCAATAAAAAAGATGGGAAATTCTATCCTCTACAAAAAAGGTCCTAACAATTTTTAACGTAAAACTCACCGTTTCCGAGATATTTGCAAAATGGCGTTTTTCAAGATGGCGGCTAACGCTCGCGGTTTCGGACGACACAAACTTGGTTTTATACTTAGAGGACATAATCCAGCCGAAAAATCAATTATCAGGATTTTTTTCGGAGCAAACCCATTTTTGGTGCTAAAATTCCTGGACTACAAGCAAAGTCGCTTTCTCGCGTCCAATATCGGTAAATCCTCGCCCAGATAAGCCTCAAAGGCTCTCTTACGACGAAACGCAAAGCGTAACGTCATCTTACTTCTTCAACCACGTAAATGCAGCGTCCAAAAGTTGATATCTGGCTCAACTGCACCCTCCGCAACTTAATAACTGTACATTTGGCCGAATTCAGAAGATTCATCACGCTCGCTGCAAGAGCTGATTTGCAGCCATTCATCGCCTGATTCAGCACTCTAAATGAAGTTTCCCATCATTGGGATCAAGCCGTGGAATTGTATCGCAGCGGAAAAGATAATGTTAATTGCACCTCAGCAAAACTGATGGAAGATTTGCAATCGTTTTCGCAAGGGTCGTTCTTTTCGATTCGAACCTCGAAAGCGAGGTTCGGTACTTGCGGCTGAGCTTTTCTGCTCTTCCGCAACCGGCAAGGATGCATTGGAAATCTTCCAGGTCGCCTCAAGAGAAAATTTACACAAACTCTTTTGGTAACCAATCCCTTTAAACAACGTCTCCCAATAGACGAGATTTGAAAATTTTCAAATGGGAATTTTTTTGTCATTTTCCTTACAACTTTGCATCGAATACTCAACCCTTCCTTGACACACTTACATTTGGCCACGACTTTGACATATTGGGTCAATTTGACCCGGATAGTACTTAACCCACCTGCCCTTAACAACCCATCGGTCGGTTCTTATTGAAACAAATTCGGGATACACTTTAAACATTTCTTAATACGTCTGCATAATTAAAATTCGGAAAATGTAAAATTAAATTGTTGTAAAAAATGATTGAAAAGTTTCGTTTTCGGAAAAGTGAGCATTTTATTTCAAATTTGGCCGGGTCATCATTACCCAGCGCGTCAAGGAAGGGTTAACAAATCTTGAGAAAAAAAAGACTTTTTTCCGAGACGAGAAAATTCCGCATTTGAAAGCTATTTCTATTTGAAAATGGGTTCAACAAGTGTAACTGTTTTTCCAGTCATACCGTAAGCGTATGACTGTTTTCCATGCTCTTCCATGGACATCAGTTTCATTAAAATCGAAGGGAAAACCTGGGATAAACAAAAGTATGCGCAAAGATGAAAGAGGACGAGAGAGAAGATAAATATTTATTAATGAGAGATAGGCGATAGGAGACGCTCATTAAATTAAAAAAAAAAAACGAAAGTGCGACAAATAGGGATCGACGACATCCGAAAAAACAAGTCACGCTCAGTCGCGCGGCTCGGCTCACGCTCTGAACTTGCGTACTCACGATGACAGAAAATAATAGCAGACGATACGCGAAACGTCAAATTGGCCGGGCAAGCAAGACAGATGCCTATCTACCTTGCTCGTCACCTGCTACGTTTCTCGCGCTGAGACCCAGCCCTCGAGTGGCGTCGTTGTCAAGGGCAGACTGCAGCCCTACAACAATCCATCGAATGCCAAAATCGGAATCGCTCCCATTCAAAAACTATTTGACGGAGACAAAAAAGCCTTGACAGTTATACTCGGGGTACCCCGCTGAACCCGCCAGTTCCGGGTGTACAGGTTATTATGAATCACCCTGTATATATATATACAATAATAAGACGCACATTCTGTTCTTCTTCTATAGTCTACATAAGACTCTAATCCACCGACACCGCAACCGTTTAAGAATAGGCTGATGACGATATTCAGATAACCTTCAGAACATTCATAATAATTAAGCGGGGCGCTCAATCTTAAACCGAAGAGGTGTTACACCCTAGCGAATGTGCCTTCTCTCGGTTATTCGCAATATCCTCATTTGCCGTCATAAACGTATTAAATGTATAAATCTAAGAATAAGACGCGTAACAGCATTAAACGGAACTTGCGTACGTTCCACGAGCATATTTTTAGTTTATTTTATTCAGTCGGTCCGCCTCGTGTTATAACCTCGCATTTCTTCAAGGCGTAAATATCGAACTCCCAGAAAGAAATACGAGGCACTACTCGAACGATACGAGAAGACTTTGCCTCTAGCCAAAATAAGTCCCGGTCAATAATTATTTAGCATAGTGCCGACAGAAAACGAGAACTCACCGACGCTCGATCTCTTCGCGCACCCAATATAATATTTTCATATGAGAAGTCACCATAGGCATAATTTAACATAACACAAATCATGCGCATGCTTAGGTCTCAGATACCGAACTCTATATCTCATGCGCTTTTTCACCGAAACACGGGACGAAGGTCCCGTGCCCTGCCTTCGATGCGTGCAATTCTATATAAGGAATGATCGAGATCGATTCTGCGAATCATGAATATCGCGACCAATCACGCTGAACCTTTCAAGTTCCTTCTCCCACAAATTATCCCCTCTTAATTTTCTCGTCAAGAAAGACTTCCTTCCGCAAGTCAGTCTCCCGACAAGCTTCATCAAATACAGATCTCAGTCTCGCAAAATCTTCCATTAAATTAACTTCACTTCTTAATCTTGTTCTGACAGGATTCGAAGTGTAGTACCGGTATCATAGAGTTTCGAATATTATACATCTTCGGGTTTTGACCGAAGTGTCGTATAAACGTTTAGTCGACTCTCGCGGCCTCGAGTCCGTAAAATAGTTCAAGTGCTGTTTACTACGCGTATATACAATAATACTCTCAGCGCCACCAAAAGTCTGGTACTGGTGACCGCTTTCCGAACGCTAAGCGTGGCGTCCGTCAACGAGGCCCTCATCTGCGAGCGTCAACCGATATCCTTGCGAGCGAGCGTACCTACACACTGATACACTCCCAAACACAGCGACCAATGTAAACGACAAATTTCATTTTATGTTAATCCGATTGTTCCCCCGACTTCATAGTTATTTTCATTGTCATTTTGTCTGTATAAGTAACTTTATTAATCCAATCACTTATTTGTAATAAACCTTTAATTAAGTTAGTACAAATTTGTCGGATTATTTCTCGATACCAAATCACGGCATGATTTCCTAATTTCAACTCATTCCAAGCACTACTTCTTTTTACCCTCATCCCGTGCTATTGCCCTTGTCGTAGGCAAAAAGGAGGGAATCAAACAAATATATGCCCACGTCCCTTTCGGTCTTGACAAGGGCTCGAAAATCTATAACCATCCGCCAACGTTTGTTGCGGTACCATTGAGTCCGGTTTTTTGATACCATCCAAACAGGACTGTTATTTGTGGATTCCTAGTGATTTATGATGTTGGATTTAAACAGCTCGTCTACCTGATTCTGAACTTCGCCTTTAAGGGCTTGTGGAAACCTATATTGCTTGGTGTTGATCGGAAGGTCATCGACTGTCGGAATCTTGTGTTTGAGTATATGGGTCCCAGAGGTTCGTCTTTTATGTGAAACCAATCTGCATAAGTTTCGATAATTTCTTCAACATGTTTTAATTCTTCCTCTCTCAAGTGGTCTAGTCGCACGAGATTTTTAATGATTTCTGGACGTTCTGAATTTTCTTCAATTATGTGTGATGTTGATTCAGGGATACAAATGGAGTTCATGCTTTTTTCCAAAACTGTTTTTACATTCAAATTTTGATTTCCATTTTGACTTTGTTTATGATGTTGATTTTGATTCTGTTTTTGATTTTGAACATTTTCTCGATTCTTGATTGTTTTCATTTTCATTTTCATTTTCATTGGAGCTGTACCAGGCTTTTGATTCGACTTTTTCTGTCGAATTTTTTGGTTTGGCCTTTTTTGGGCCCTGGAATACCGTGGTTGTTTTGCAATCTACGACTGGAATAGGAGGATCGCGAGGAATCGAATTGGAATTGATAATAGAATTTGGACTTGTCTCCGATTGATTGATTTTCTTTATGGATTCTAGTTCTTGTCCTTTCCTCGCTACGAGATATTTTACTTGATTTCAAATTAGCCTCTTTTGGGCTCTGGATTTGCGCGATTGTCTGGTCCTCCTTACCGACGCTAAGGGCGCGATGGATAGTGACGCGGTAGATCGCGGCGCGCTGTCTCGTTACGGTCGCTGCCCGCCCTTTGTTTACACACTCGGCGTACGCGTGCCTTCTAATGTCGCTCGCACGGGTCCGTTTTTTTTGTTGTTTCGTGCCTTTTATAATTCCATTATAATAATTGCGATATCGGTGTGTTTGCGGATGTGTGTGTGTGTGTATGATTTCGCACCTCTTGTTACCTCCTCTCCCCTTTATGTTCTCTTTATACTATTTGTCTATTTAGGTCGTCGCTCACTTATCAACCCGGCACCTGATCAGCACCGCCTCGCCTCGAGCGATTGTCATTTCTTAAATGGACTTTCCATACATATGCACTCACTTGTCAACTCCGTAGCATCACCGGATCGGCTCGCTCGCAAGAGTTGACACGTGAGTGCATATGTATGGAAAGCCCATCTAAGAAATGACAACCGCTCGAGGCGAGGCGGTGCTGATCAGGTGCCGGGTTGATAAGTGAGCGACGACCTTTTAACTTACAATAAATCGCTCCCTTTCGCTATTAAATAATTATTCAAAAATCATTTTTATTTAACTCGTTGTTTTCTTGATCCGTAGGTCGGTATTCGCGAGAGGTTCCCTATTTTTACTTACTTAATTATTTTTTGTATGCTTTTCCCTAGTATTCCTCTCGTGCTCCCTCTCCCTTGAACCAGTGATTATTCCAAGTTTACTTAATGGATTATCTTTCCCTTCTCTTTATGGACTTAAATTTAAATATTTTTGCTCCTTTCAGATTCCCTTTCTTTTTCTTTCCCTTGGCAACGCTTCCCTTTACCCCGTTTCGGGAGTTTGTACTCACGTCTCAAAGTACTCGTCCAATCCTCGGAATGTGAGAGTGCTCTGGTGAGCGGATGCCTCCACTCTTTCCTTTCTTTCGGTTTCCGCGGTCACTATCCTTTACCCCTTTTTGGGAGTTAGTATTCGTGTCCAGTACTTCTCGATTTGCCAGAAAACGCAGGAGTGTCTTTCTTCCAAAATTCCCGTCCTTATATACCCATATTTTACCACCTTTTCATACCCTTTCTCATACTTATTCCCTAATTGCCCTAATTGCCCTTATAGTAAACATTTTCTCCTTTCTTAAATAAATTTCTCTTCTCATCTGTTTTTGTGTTTTCCTTTGTTTTCTTTTCCCCTTCCCTTATGCTTTGATATTGTTGACTTTTTTTCTTTTAATCAAATTAGTTACCTGTACTCTTTTTTTGTTCCTTTTCTTGTTTTTCTCTCCACTGTGTTTCTGTTCGCTTATAGTTTTGTTTATTTTTCTGATTCGGTAGTCCGTTATTCCCGCCTCTCCTACTCCTATGATGTAGTCAGTTGGCTTCTGACTGCATGGTGGGGGTTATTTATCTATGATACGTCCCCGTACGTCTCAATATATATATTCTTCTTCTTCTCTCTACCACTATAACTATATTTCATCTTCGCACGCTTGCGAGCTAGTGTATATATATATATATATATATATATATATATATATATATATATTTATACATATACTGTATCACCTTTGCACTAGGGGTGACCAGTATATATATATATATATACAGGGTGACTTTTATAAGGTGGGCATGCGTTTTTTAAGGTCTTTGCGCGGTGATTTTGCGACGGAAAATAATATGCTTTTTAATGGTTTTTCAAGCTCCATTCAAAAAAAAATATATCGTATTTTTAGCATGAACAGTATATACCAGAGAAAATAGCATAGTCTGGAAAAGAAAAGAAAATTCCGATCTGCGTGCAGGAGAATGAAGTCTGGAAAATTCCGAATACGGAACACTCCCGAAAAACTTGATTTGAGCCCCCCGTCATGGCGAACAAATTATCAAACACACGATTTAAAGTCGATAAATCGGAATTTAATCAGTGGGAAAAATAAGCTAAATCAGACACGGGCGCGCTATAGGAAGTGTTAGTCTGCTGACGTCACAGCTGCATCTTCCGAATGTTCGGCTGTCGCAGGAAGTTGGTCCTATGAGACGCGGTCGAACAGAGGGATCTGAATGTGTCCCTGACCGAGAACGTTATTGAAAAGAATGTTAATTTCGAAATTTCCAAATTTTCGGTAACTTTGATAATAAATAATTCTAGCAATACATTTTAAAGTAATATGGCGTGAAAGTATTATTTTTTATCAAATACTACGAGTGTTTTTGTTTTTTAACGTTGCATAAATAATCTGAACATTCTGTACTTACATAATTTTTAAATCTTAAATTCTAAATATAAAAATATTCTACATAATAACTGCTGAATATAAAAATGAATATCGTAAAATTCTGTAGTTACAGAATTTTAAGATAATTTATGAAACAGAAAAAAACCAAAATACTCGTAGGATTTGATAAAAACTACACGTAATAATTTCACCCGAAATTAATTAAAAATGTAATGGTAGGATTGTTTATTCCAAGAGTTGTTAGCGAATCGCATATGATTTAAAATATTATTTGTGGAGCACGAAATCCTCGAACATTTTCGAAATGGACATTTTTTCAATGAAGATCACAATCTATCGATGAAGTTCAATCTGTTATCTTAACCCTCAATCTGTAAAAGTATTCGAGGCTCCTTAATCCCGTGAACCTTGGTCGTTTCCGTTTTTGCA
Organism: Ophion ellenae; assembly: GCA_963210295.1. Classification (NCBI taxonomy): domain Eukaryota; kingdom Metazoa; phylum Arthropoda; class Insecta; order Hymenoptera; family Ichneumonidae; genus Ophion; species Ophion ellenae. Next base: position 2,022,218 of record OY723396.1, on the reverse strand, counting down.
CTACCAAACCAACAATTGTCAATGAAAAACATCTGAGCTTTGTTTATTTAACAAAGATCGGTGCTCGGAATGGTTCTCGGGGCCTCGATCGGACATTCCCGATATTACTGCCCCGAATTCGTCACTGATTTTATCTTACTTCCGGTCAGATCGGGTCGAGAAGTCTGACGATGCTGCGAAAACGACGGTAGGAGCATTGTTTATTTAACAAAGATAAAATCAGTCCTCGGAATGGTTCCCGGGGCCTCGATCGGACATTCCCGATATTACTGCCCCGAATTTGTCTCCGATTTTATCTTACTTCCGGTCAGATTGGGTCGAGAAGTCTGACGATGCTGCGGGAACGACGGTAGGAGCTTTGGTTATTTAATAAAGACAAAATCGGTGCTCGGAATAGTTCTCGGGGCCTTGGTCTGACATTCCCGATATTAGTGCCCCGAATTCGTCTCCGATGTTATCTTACTTCCGGTCAGAATGGGTCAAGAATTCTGACGATGCTGCGAAAACGACGGTAGGAGCATTGTTTATTTAACAAAGATAAAATGGGTGCTCTGAATGGTTCTCGGGGCTTCGATCGGACATTTCCGATATTACTGCCCCGAATTCGTCTCCGATTTTATCTTACTTCCGGTCAGATTGGATAAGGACGTCTGACGATGCTGCGAGAACGACGGTAGGAGCATTGTTTATTTAACAAAGATAAAATCGGTGATCAGAATGGTTTCCGGGGCCTCGATTCGACATTCCCGGGGCCCCGGAAACGCAATGCAATCTGACCGATTGAGTAGAGAAATTTTAGCCATATTTCGCGAACCTGGGTCGTTTTCGTCCTGCCCAAAATCATTTTCTATGCAGGTTGCTTAATACTTAATTAAAAAAAAATTAAACATAAGAAAGAAAAGAACCGTATTTTCCCTTGACAAGTACGGCCTAAATATTGACTATGCATTTTTTCAGTTTTTTTCAATTGACAATTGTTGGGTTGGTAGTGCATAAACGAAAACGACCCAGATTCACGGGATTAAGGTGCCTCAAATACCTTCACGGATTGAGTGTTAAGATAACCGATTGAACTTGATCGATAGATTGTGAATTTAATTGAAAATAATGTCCATTTCGAATATGTTCGAGGATTTCGTGCTCCGCAAATAATATTTTTAATCATATGCGATTCGTTAACAACTTTTGGAATATATAATCCTGACATTACATTTTAAATTAATTTCGCGTGAAATTATTAGTTTTAACCAAATCCTACGAGTATTTTTGTTTTTTACTGTTTCATAAATTATCTAAAAATTCTGTAACTACATAATTTTACGATATTTATTTTTATATTTGCAATTATGTAGAATATTTTTATATTTAAAAATTATGCAAGTACAGAATGTTTAGATTATTTATGCAACATTAAAAAATAAAAATACTCGTAGTATTTGGTGAAAAATAATAATTTCACGCCAAATTACTTTACAATGTATTGCTAGAATTATTGATTCTCAAAGTTATCGAAAATTTCGAAATTTCGAAATTTCGAGATTAACAATCTTTTCAATAACGTTCTCGGTCAGGGACACATTCAGATCCCTCTGTTCGACCGCGTGTCATAGGACCTGTGACTCCCTGTGACAGCCGAACATTCGGAAGTTGCAGCTGTGACGTCAGCAGACTAGCACTTCCTATCGCGCACCCGTGTCTAATTTAGCTCATCTGTTCCACTGATTAAATTCCATTTTATCCACTTTAAATCGTATGTTTGATAATTTTTTTCTCCATGACGGGGAGCACGAATAAAGTCTTTCGGGAGTGTTCCGTATTCCGAATTTTATAAACTTCATTCTCCTGCACGCAAAATGGATTTTTTTATTCTTTTCCAGAATACGCTATTTTCTCTGGCAAATGCTATTCATGCCAAAAATACGATATATTTTTTTTTAAAGGGAGCTTGGAAAACCATTAAAAAGCATTATTTTTTCAGTCGCAAAGTCACCGCGCAAGGCCCTTAAAAAACGCCCACCCTCTAAAAGTCACCCGGTATATATATATATATATATTCTTCTTCGCGCTCTATCACTATAACTATGTTTCTTCATCGCATACTCGCGAGCTACGCATATATATATATATATATATATATATATATATATATATATATATATATATATATATATATATATATATATATATATATATATATTGTGACGGTTCGGCTATACAGGTAAGCCACCATCACTCAGAATATGATAGAATCTGACCCTTTACCGGATACCAGCATATTCTGACTAGCACGGAGCGATCGGCCATGCCGCCGGCCGGGCGGGTCACTCGCGCCAAGAATTGGGGCAAGCCCGCGACACCTCGCAAAGGGCTCCGCCCAGAGCGAAGAGCAAGACCACCGCGGACTCGCGGGAGGCCCGCCTATATTAGTACATATCACGGCACCTGTGCTTCAACCACTCCCATCCATCTAAGAGTGCGACCCGAATTCATCGTGACGCCTCCTCACACCGAATGTGCGCCTGATACCCTAGAGAGGAACTATCGGATATATTTTATCCCTCAAATTGGCTATAGTATGCATGCGTCCTCAAAATTACAAACGCTGCCACCCCACCATCGCAGTATTCCACGGTGGCGCGATTTCCCACCTAGCCCTCCGGATCCGCAAGAGGAATTGAATTTCTCCTGACGGACCTGGGGCTATTTAAGGGCGTGCGCAAGCCGGAGCGGCACTCTGTCGCAAATTCAACTTTATTACGTGGAGTCACCAGCATCCGAAACCTCGGATCATCGGATGGAGGCCACGCTGCCGTAGCTCTGGTCCCATCCTAGAACGACCTCAGCTTCGGGTTAGATACTCTATTTCCTTGGGAAGCCCCAGCATTGCGCTGGAAGTCCGACCTCGGAAATAGAGTCGTCGTGGTGATTGCAAGCTAGGGAAAATCAGACAACATCCGATGGATAGTCATTAGGACGATCGATTGCCACGCAGCTTTTCACTCACGTAGACTCGAAGTGTGCAGTCCGTGAAGTGCCGATCGCGCTTCGCTGCACACGAGGAAATTCTACAACCAGCTTCACTGGTTTTTGGTCCTCCTCGCTTGGCACCGAGGAGGTCAGCCGTCCCTTCCGGACGGCCCCGCTATGTGCACTCGGAGAGAACAATTCTCCTTCGAGCTCGCACATTATTAGAACGCTAGATTGTCTAGCGCGTGAGCGACACGGCGTGGCACCCGTGCGTTTAGTTGCATTTGGCAACGTGCCAACCGGAAATAACGCCTCATATCTACAATAATTGTCAATCGAATGGTGTCGCCTTCTGATTCCAGAAGCGATCCCCATTCGGCCACACGCGTACACGACGACGCTCGCGGACTGTGCGAGTGCGAGCAAGAGAGAAAGAATGAGTGAGAGAATCAGCGCCTCTAAACATCGCGCGCAGATAGACCTCGCACCTTCCCATCCTGCTGCTTCAACAAGACCTCTGTGTGAGCGCAAGTGAGAGAGAGAAAGAGCATGAGAGAGAGTCAGCGCCTCTCAACATCGTGTGCGACCTCACCGTATTCTTCCCATCCTTGTCGCTCCACGACCACAGCGCTTCTCGCCGACTGCTCCAGCTCCGTGTAAAACGTCACCACACCGGACTAACCACACTAAAATCCACCGATTAACACACTAACATACTCTTTGTTACCGTCACCCAATTTCATCTCACAATAATCCGAAATACCAAATGCCGATGATGACGGATTATAATAGGCGTCTCTGAGACCCTCAAAACCACTGAGGCATCTCCCAAATAAACACCTAAAATCCTCTTCATCATTCGTGGCACCAAATTCGTACATCGTCCTTCAGGAGGCTACGGGAAAACCCTATTTTTATCACACGGCAAGTTGATCGCCGTGTTCCTTCGTTTTCCGGGATATTCGCGTACACGAATCCCCGAAAACGAAAAGAAGGCTTTTGCTAAAATCGCGAAACGTCTCAATATATATATATATATATATATATATATATATATATATATATATATATATATATATATATATATATATATATATATATAGGGTGTCCCAGAAGTAGCGTGCGCCCTTCTAGCATCTGGTAGGAAAAAAAAATTCTGAGACGAAAAGTCCTCAGCCATTTTTTGATCAGACGCATAGATAATTGATTATGAATTATAATAAATAGCCAATCAGGTGCGCGCTACAGCGGAAGGGCAGCATGGAGGGGAGGGATAGGGCGATGCGTTGTAATTGCGTGCACCTGAAAATGTTTGCGTAGAGAAAATTCCGAAGGCAGGGGTGTGTGTGTGTGTGTCTGTGCGGGCTCGCGCGTGTGTGTGTGTGTGCATATGAGTGTGTAATTGAAAAAAGTGTGCGTGTGTGCAAGTGTGTGGGTGTGGGTATGCAAGTGTGTGCGTGGTGCATGTGCGTGCGTGTGTGTGTGTGTGTGTGGTGTGTGAAAGCGTGTGCAAGTGTGTGCGTATGTGTGTCCTAGTGTAAGTGCAGGTGCGCACACGCGTGAGTGTGTGTTCGGAAAGCACACATGCTCTCGGAATTTTCCCTCCGCACACATTTTCAGGCGCACGCAATTACAACGCATTCCTCTATCCCTCTCCTCTGCGCTGCCTTTCCGCTCTAGCGCGCACCTGATTGGCTATTTATTTTTATTCATAATTAAATATCTATGCGTCTGATCGAAAAATGACTCAGGACTTTTCGTCTTAGAATTTTTTTTCCTACCAGATGCTAGGAGGGCGTACGTTACTTCTGGGACACCCTGTATATATATAAATATATATATATTCTTCTTCTCTCTACTACTATAACTATATTTCATCTTCGCACGCTTGCGAGCTACGTATATATATATATATATATATATATATATTGTAACGTTTCGGCTATAGAGGTAAGCCACCGTCACACCGAATACGATAGCATCTAACCATTCCCGAGACACCTGCGTATTTTGGCCAGTGTTCAGAGCAACCGGCCATGCCGCCGGCCGGGCGTGTCACTCGAGTCAAGAAATCGGAGCAAGCCCGCGACACTTCGCAAGGGGCCCCGCCCACTGCGAGGAGCAAGACCACCACGGACTCGCGGGAATAGCCGCCTTTAGTCGAATTGCTCGCTTCCTGTACTCGACCACTCCTACCATATCAAGAACGTGACCTATATTCATCGTGACGCCTCTTCGCACCGCATGCTCGCCTAATATCCTAGAGAGGAACCTTCGGGTATACTCTATCCCTCGATATGAGTATAATATGCCAACGTCCTCAAAATAACCAACGCAGTCAACCCCACCAACGGAGTGTTCCTCGGCGGCGTGATTTCCCACCTAGGTCTCCAGAATCGCGGGAGAAATGGAATTTCTCCTGACGGGCCTTAGGGTATTTAAGGGCGAGCACGAGCCGGAGCGGCACTCTATCGCAATTCTACTCATCATATTACGTGGAGTCACCGTCATCCGAAACCTCGGATCACCGGATGGAGACCTTGCTGCCGTCGCCCTGGTCCCATCCTAGAACAATCTCAGCTTCGGGTTAAATACTCTATTTCCTTGGGAAGCCCCAGCATTGCGCTGGAAGTCCGACCTCGGAAATAGAGTCGTCGTGGTGATTGCCTGTTAGGGAATAGTATCTAACATCTGATCGATCGCCCTTACGACGATCGATCGCCATCCTATGCATTCGTACACGAAATACTCGGAGTGTGCAGTCCGTGAAGAGCCGATCGCGCTTCGCTGCACACGAGGGAATTCTACAACCAGCTTCTCTGGTTCTTGGTCCTCCTCGCTTGGCACCGAGGAGGTCAGCCGTCCCTCCCGGACGGCCCCGCTACGTGCTCTCGGGGGGATTGAATCCGCCTCGAGCTCGCGCATTATTTGAACGCTAGCTATCTAGCGCGTGAGTTACACGGGTTGGCAACCGTGTGCTTCGTTGCACTTTGCAACCAGTGCCAACCGATCGTACCGCCATATTAAACCCGATATTAGTAAATTCAAGGGCTATCGCATTCTGTTACAGAAGCGACACATTTAATACGAAAATCCGAAACATCAAATTCCGATGATGACGGATTATGACAGGTGTCCCTGAGACCCTCAAAACCACTGAGGCATCTTCTAAAAAACCTTCAAAATCCCAATCATTAATTCCGGCACATGTCACGTACATCGTCCTTCAGGAGGCTACGGGAAACCCAAAATTCATTCTTCGGCCGAATATTCGCCGTCCAAAGATCGTTTTCGTCGGAATCACACGAACAATCGAGGAAAACGAATACAAGCCTTCGCGGCATAACGCGAAACGTTTCATTGGCGCCCAACGTGGGGCCCGAAAGCCGTATAAAATTTCCTGAAAATGTACAAACGATCGATCGTATTAACCCACGCTCTAGCTCAATTATGAAATAGATAGTTAGGCGTAGCAATCACCACTAGCTCGTATAGCCAGCGTATGCTGAGAAAATACCTATTTCAGGTCTTTTATTATAAGAGAAAACATACAACGAGAAACGAGCACTCGCACACGGTGCATGCTCGTTCTCTCTCAGGCAAGCCGAGTAAATATCTCGAGCAAAAGTACAAGACAATCTTTGTCTCAATGTCTCACAAAACGAAGCATTCGAGAAGCGATTATCCACACAAGGTGCCTGCTCGCTCTCTCTCTTAGGAGAGGGAATAATATCCCGTGGCACAGACGAATATTTCGTCTGTCTCACTTTCGCCAAGCAAAATCCGAAAACGCGCAATCTCAAGCACGAAGGCCTACAATTTGGCAAGGCCACGCGATTCCCGAGCAGCGAGCGAAAAAAAAAAAAACTTTTTTTCTGTCGTACACTCGTCGCGGGGATTAGCGAGGCCTCGAACTCGACTCGAAAATTTCGGACACCGAAAAAAATAAAATAAACACTAAGCACCGAGTCTCGACTCGAGCATTGCGCAAGGCCACGAGAGAAAACGTAAATACCTGACGAGGATTTACCACGGGCACACGAACATTTGTTTCAAGTCAAAAGAAATCGAACGTACTGCTCGGTGCGCGAGGAGTACCTCCTCTCGTCCCACATCGAGGCTTAGCGCGCCGAAATGAGCCAGGCCCGGAAGGGGAATCCTCCTCCGGAGGGGCGGGCGCTAAACCTCCCGCCCCGTGCCGCTACAGACTCGGCCCACGCGACCGGCCTACCCACCGAATCCGACGCCATCCCAAATGTGTGGAGCGAGCCGCGGGGAGGTGAGAGGGGGCCGCGTCGCAGGGACGACGGTACCGGGAAAGGAATGAGGGGCCTTCCTGCCTGGAACCCCCAATCTTTCCGACCCGCACATTCCCGACGATAACGCTCGTCTCACACCGGAAGAATCCCAATATCGCGGTACTAATCGCCGGTATCCCGGTGTCTGCCCTGGCAGACACGGGGAGCCAAGCAACCGCAATAGTCTTAGACCTCTTCAACCATCATCAGGCCCTTCAGGCGTGTCCCACACTACCATTATCAAGAACCACCGTTACAGGAGCAACGCGAGGAAGAGCTACTCCTGTCACCAAGCAAATCTACGCGGAGATCGAAGTCCGCTCAATCAAAATTTCACACACCATACTGATTGTTCCCAATCTCACAAGTACGTGCATCTTAGGGATAGACTTCCTCGTGAGAACACGGTCAGTCATAGATCTGGGACAATACCACATAACTCTCGACAGCAGGGAGGACGATAGGGCCCATCAGTCCATACCCCTGCAATCCACCCATCTCGACACGGATATCTCCGATCGAGGAGCAATCCTCGACTCCGAGGAAGTCACTGATCTAGAATTAGACCTAAAGGTCTCTGAAACCACCGGCCTCGTAAACCTCGAGAAGGAAGCCCTCAGGAACCTTCTCGAAAACCACAAACAGGTCTTCAATAAAAGACAGGGTTTGCTCCGATCTTACCAACACGTGCTGAAAGTTAAGCAGCACGAACCTTTCAAGGCGATGAGCTACCCCGTACCCCTAGCCTACCGGTCGGCGGTAGATAAGGAAATCCGGGTACTCATCCAACAAAAAAATCATTCAGCGCTCGAAAAGTCCGTACAGTAGCCCGCTCCTGATATCTCGGAAAAAGGATGGCGGAGTCAGGCTGTGTCTGGACGCGAGAAGAATAAATCAGATATTAGTACCGGATCATGAACGCATGGAGACCGCGGAGGAATTATTCCAGGAATGCCGAAGCGTGTCGTTCCTATCCACCCTCGACATGCGTGCCAGTTTCTGGCAAGTCCCTCTACACCCGGAATCAAGGAAGTACACCGCCTTTTCTCATCGGGGGAAAGTATACGAGTTCCGCGTGACGCCCTTTGGTCTCTCCACCAGCACGGCAAGTCTGGTGAGACGACTCGAAAAAGTCCTTCAGGGGCTTCACGACGTGACGAACTTCGTCGATGACATCCTATGCACCTCCGAGACTTTTGAGGAACACCTCTCAAGCCTCGGGGAGCTATTCCAAAGATTTTTGGAACATGGCTTGATGCTCAGCCTAGAAAAATCTCATTTCTTCAAAAAGGAGACCAATTTTCTGGGGCACATCCTGTCGCGAGACGGAATAAGACCCGATCCTGACAAGGTAGAGGCTATTCAAGCCTTCCCCTCACCCAAGAATATCAAACAACTCCGAGGGTTCCTTGGACTCGTGAATTACTACAGCAAATTCACCAAGGAACACAGCGAGGCGACAGCCCCTCTTCTCCACCTGCTACGAGAATGGGAAAAGTGGGAATGGGGAACCAACGTGGAAAGTGCTGGCGGACGACTACTTCGTGAAGTTTGGGAAGCCCGAGGCCATACTTAGCGATCAAGGGACCCAATTCACAGCGAAGAAATGGAAAGCCTACTTCCGCGGAAATGGGATAAGGAAGATCTGGACCTCCATCCGTCACCCACAAGCCAATCCCGTCGAAAGAACGAATCGAGAACTCTCTCGATTCTTCCGAACGTTACTCAAAGGGAAGCACAACAAATGGGTCAAATGGCTACCCGTCGTCGAGGAGTGCATCAACATGACCCATCACGAATCCACAGGCTTCACGCCGTGGGAGTTGCACTTCGGAACAGAGGTGGATCGCCCCTGGCAGAAGGTCCTGCGCAAGCGTCAAAAGACACCCATTGCGCACGAAAACCTCATACTAGCCGCGTCCGAACGGATGCGGGAAGCACGAGGGAAGCAAGCAGACAAGACTAACCAACTGCATAGGACGAGGGAATATCATGTAGGAGACGAGGTACTCGCACGAGCCCTCGCCGTCTCACGACCGTCGGTATGCCTGATCGCGAAATTCCTACCGGTGTACGAAGGGCCCTACGTCATTTCGCGGAAAATCCACCAGTCGTCGTACATCCTAAAACACGTAGGCAGCGACAAGGAGCGAGGACTCTTCCACCACAGCGATCTGCGCCCCTATCGGCGACACACGGAATGCCCCCTCTACTAGAACACCAGGACGAAAATAAGATAAGAGCCAGCACGGTCGAGCTTACTCCAGTTCACGATAGATCATGGATAAAGCAACACAGACACGCAGCGATGGGGAAGGTCACGAGGTCGCCCCGCGACCCTACATACCCGCTGAGAAAGGAAAGAGAAACGCGCACCGTCCTCTGACCGGGAAAAGCCGACAGTCGCAGACCGAGCCGTGGTTTTTTCAGCACCTGGAGGAGGATGAAGCGCGACAGCGAGAGGTGTTGGGGATACCCGAAGGGACGCCTAGCCGGTTCGAGCCCGGAACGACAAAAATCAAGAGGAAATTCGTGGTCCCCACACCTCCGGCGCCGCCGCCCACTCCAGAGTGGAGAGCACCGGCTCGCGAGGGTCCACGAGCGGTACGCACCCAGGACGGGATGCGGATCCTCTGGGGACGGCGACGCACCACGACCAGGCCAGACATCAAGCGCCCTGCCGACGACCCCGCCATCGAGGAGGCGTGCACCCGGAAGAGTGCACGGGGTCGTCCCTCCACTGGGAATAGGCCTTAAGGTCGTCGCCCCCTAAAGAAGGGAACTCCGACCTTGGAGGGGCCATGTAACGTTTCGGCTATAGAGGTAAGCCACCGTCACACCGAATACGATAGCCTCTAACCATTCCCGAGACACCTGCGTATTTTGGCCAGTGTTCAGAGCAACCGGCCATGCCGCCGGCCGGGCGTGTCACTCGAGTCAAGAAATCGGAGCAAGCCCGCGACACCTCGCAAGGGGCTCCGCCCACTGCGAGGAGCAAGACCACCACGGACTCGCGGGAATAGCCGCCTTTAGTCGAATTGCTCGCTTCCTGTACTCGACCTCTCCTACCATATCAAGAACGTGACCTATATTCATCGTGACGCCTCTTCGCACCGCATGCTCGCCTAATATCCTAGAGAGGAACCTTCGGGTATACTCTATCCCTCGATATGAGTATAATATGCCAACGTCCTCAAAATAACCAACGCAGTCAACCCCACCAACGGAGTGTTCCTCGGCGGCGTGATTTCCCACCTAGGTCTCCAGAATCGCGGGAGAAATGGAATTTCTCCTGACGGGCCTTAGGGTATTTAAGGGCGAGCACGAGCCGGAGCGGCACTCTATCGCAATTCTACTCATCATATTACGTGGAGTCACCGTCATCCGAAACCTCGGATCACCGGATGGAGACCTTGCTGCCGTCGCCCTGGTCCCATCCTAGAACAACCTCAGCTTTGGGTTAAATACTCTATTTCCTTGGGAAGCCCCAGCATTGCGCTGGAAGTCCGACCTCGGAAATAGAGTCGTCGTGGTGATTGCCTGTTAGGGAATAGTATCTAACATCTGATCGATCGCCCTTACGACGATCGATCGCCATCCTATGCATTCGTACACGAAATACTCGGAGTGTGCAGTCCGTGAAGAGCCGATCGCGCTTCGCTGCACACGAGGGAATTCTACAACCAGCTTCTCTGGTTCTTGGTCCTCCTCGCTTGGCACCGAGGAGGTCAGCCGTCCCTTCCGGACGGCCCCGCTATGTGCTCTCGGGGGGATTGAATCCGCCTCGAGCTCGCGCATTATTTGAACGCTAGCTATCTAGCGCGTGAGTTACACGGGTTGGCAACCGTGTGCTTCGTTGCACTTTGCAACCAGTGCCAACCGATCGTACCGCCATATTAAACCCGATATTAGTAAATTCAAGGGCTATCGCATTCTGTTACAGAAGCGACCCCGAATCCAGCGTAACGCGTGCACGACGACGCTCGCGGCTTGTGCGAGCGCGAGCGAGAGAGCGAACGAACAAGAACAAGAGAGCGCGCTCGAGAACCACGGTCGCGCGGCACCTCTCCCGACTCTTTCCATCTTTGTCAACCTAAACACGACCGCGCTTCTCGCGACCTGCTCCATATCCCGGTAAACGTCGCTACACCAAAACTAACCACTGTCAAATCTCGAAATTAACAAACTAACAAACAATTGTTCTGTTACCCATCCACATTTAATACGAAAATCCGAAACATCAAATGCCGATGATGACGGATTATGACAGGTGTCCCTGAGACCCTCAAAACCACTGAGGCATCTTCTAAAAAACCTTCAAAATCCCAATCATTAATTCCGGCACACGTCACGTACATCGTCCTCCAGGAGGCTATGGGAAACCCAAAATTCATTCTTCGGCCGAATATTCGCCGTCCAAAGATCGTTTTCGTCGTAATCAAACGAACAATCGAGGAAAACGAATACAAGCCTTCGCGGCATAACGCGAAACGTTTCAATATATATGTATATATATATATATATATATATATATATATATATATATATATATATATATATATATATATATATATATATATATATATATATATATATATGCTCGATCGTACTCTCTTTACTCTATTTTTATGCGCAATGTATTTTACCCTAAAACTATAACAATTATAAGGAAAAACTGCAAAATATAGATGTGCGCAGATCCCTTGAAAATGGTCTGCTTTTAAAAATGAATATTACACTCCTATACTTTATAATGGTCATAACGAGTCGATGGAGAAGGTATGATGAGCTCGTTCACGATTTACACAGCTTAACAAAACTGCTGCTGCTGCGAAATATCGTCTTGCATACGGCCCCGAGAAATCTCAAGATTCTCAAAATGCGTATTATTTGTATATACTGTGATATACGTGTATACATAATTCGCATACATGATTCACAATATCATGGGTTCTTGCAAAATTTAAACGACCATCAGTCGTGATTCAACCAGCTAACAGTACATTTCTTTGACGCGATAATGACTGACCGTTACCTTCGCGCATCTATTTTAGATCTTTTACGGGTATCAAACATTCAAAGTAGTCAGCTTCGACGATGGTGCAATGATAATCGGTGCACTGAGTTACGTTATTTACCGGAAACCTCTTTGTTCAAACGGTTAAAATATGTGGTATGGGGGTCACCGCTGCGGTCCATCGTTACGGCTTACAACAGAGGATTGTTAAAGGGCTACCGAGCTCTTACATGTGCATTCGAAGAGCTACAGCTCAGAAATCTTGGGAACGTACCGTGTATTAGAAAGCTCGTGAACGAAATAAACGGTAAGCTGTTCCTAATATACAGGGCTTCGCAAAAAGCATCACGAATATTGCAGATGCTGTTATTTTTCGGTTCGACTTTTATTTGAATATTAATAAAACATCGTGCTATCGATAACAATGAGCAGTTACATTTCCGGAGTTAATTTGTGTCACTTAATACATTTTGTTAAAAAAATAATAATGACATTTCTGACAGTACCGTCAATATCATCGTTGGCTTTGAGACACCCCGTAATGTAAGACTACATTTTGTGAGAAACACAGTGACAATACCTGTGCGACCGTAGATTATCGGCGTCTCCTAGATGCGTCGAGCGATGAAGAAGTTACGCTCATTGAGGAGGCGCCTTCTGTCGAAGAAGAAGCCCTGATTATCGGTATCTTTCGCCTGGGTCAAACGATGATGAAGGAGAAACACAGCGGGCTACCTATTGTGACACGATTTCCGGTACTCGCGTCCCAAAATTCGCTCTCTCGTCGGACTCGTAAAGGATAGGGAGCCAGCCGCGCAAATTTTACACGACAAATTTATTTTTCCCGACGGGTTGGCGAGATGTCTTTTGCCCGACTGCCGCAGTCCTGAATTTGGTAGAGGGGCAGGGTTGATCCGCGACAACAGCACAAAAAGATTTTACTAGAAACTCGGAGATTTGATGAAAACGGGAATCGATTTTATTATTTTGCGAATCCCGCATACGGCGGGGTCAGTTCAGGATACGCGCAATTCGCGGTCCTCTTATTTTTCCCAAATTGTACAGATTTCTTTCTGGATCGAAATTTTATCCTTATTTGATGACGACAAACAAATAATATCTTCATTCTAACTTGACTAAAATGACTTTTATTGACTAACTAAAATGACTTTTGTTCTGGTAGTTGAAAAATAAACCCCTCTCGGCGGCTCTACGTTAATTTAATTTGAGCGAGGTCTTCGCGAATGACGGAATCGCGCAAGGTGACTTGATCTTTCCCGTCCGTGACTGATCCGCCACGACAATATCGCTCGTGACTTCAATATCCTCAATAATCTTAAAATTTTAGTACGTTACCCAACGGGCCACAGCGCGCGCATTACAACGGGTTTTGACGAGCGAATCGACGGCCTCACCGCTACAGTTTCAGAAGATCTCGATCCGGTAAAACGTCGGTCTCGATTCACGATATTTCCGGTGCCGTCGCTTTCTTGGGTGGCGGGATCGGCTACGGCTTGGGAAGTGCACCTCTTCTCGCTCCAGACCAGAACTCAAGTGATGAAATTTTTGCGAGGAGTCTTTCCGCGGACCTAGGTCCCGACCCCCACTCCTCGCCTAGTCACAGCTTTTTTGATTTTTCGGCGTTGACCTTGCCGTTAACATTCGCATTTTTTAAATTATTGGACGTGAAAATTGCCCTTGGCTCCCGTCCCGGGACCAAGTGATTGGATCACGGACTCATCGGGTGGATGACCGGCTGTAGATGGAGACAGACAGCTCGGAGTGGGGCTTCGAGCCGGCGACATATCCTTGGTATTCGCGACTTTCCGTTGTCGCTCGTCGATACCCAACGGAATGCCGGTACGCGAGGTGTGGAGGGCCGTTATTAGGCGATACCCCTTCCTTCTCATTATTGGAATCCGCTGGTATTGACTGTAGGTGAGCGACGTCTCGTCGCGAGACCGTGTGCGCCAGGGTAGGTAACTCCGTGGCAGTGATTCTCAACTCGTTCCGCGATCCTGCCCTATGCAGCAGTGAGGATACGCCGTTCGCTCCGAAGTATAACATAAAATAAATAAGAATAAGAGTTTAATAAAATAATTTTTGCGCTTTGTTGGCCCCTGGGGAATTGCTTGAGCGGTTCCTGGACGGCGGGAGGCGCCCTTCCATGCGCTAAACCGGACCTACTCTTATGTATTGTGACGTGCAAAATTGCCACGTCACACTATACATCAAGCACCTCTGATATATTTACGGATACTGAGGAACGTAAGTATCACAGAAAATATAACACGGAAAATTGTATTTCGAAGTAAAATAATCGGTTCATTAGACGTATAGCTACGTGCACGCGAACCACGAGCAAGTCTACGTCAGGCATACATGGTCCTTCCGAAATTTTTACGGGCAGCAATGAGAGTAAGTAGGGATAAATAAAAATTATACTAAATATTTTGAACAGCTGACAATAGAGCGCAAATATAAATAGATTTACAGAGCCATGTGAACAATGGCAAGGACAATAACGACGGCAGCAATGATGGTGATGAAACTGTAAGTGCTAGAAGTAGCATTATACAGGAGCACTGGCCGCATGACCTACCCGTGGGCTATGTGTCACCTACATCGAGCATGTGTAACCCTTTCCGAGATATTTATGAGCAGTAATGAGGGTTAGTAGAAAAATAATGATTATAATAATTTTTGAACAGATGATTAATATAGTGGGAACATACACAGTTTTGATCCCTGCGAACAACGACGGGAACGATGTCGGCAACAATGGTGACCCTCAGCAGGAGGACTATAATCACCGGGCCGATAGAGCACGGGACAGTCCCATTGAGAAATATGACCATCGAGAAAATCAAGAGTGGGAATATCCTATGGGTCTCGGATTGTACTACCAGTTTGATGAGGATATACAGAATATTGTTGAGCTCAACGATGATTAGATAAATCGTCTTTTAGATTCTACCACTGACTCAGGTAAAGGGCGGCTATTTTTCCGCAACACGGCTATTTTCATATTTCCTCTTTTTAATTATTGGCTCATTTTATTCTTTGTATTTCTGGGGATTTAGAAAGAAAACTGAGCAATACTATTTTATGGCAAGTTATACATCGGCGTGCATAATACCTGATGAAGATCTCGTGTAGACGCCCAGGTGTTAAAATTAACAATAATAACAGGTACATTGTAGTAAAATTAACGATAATATCAGCTGCAGGTTGCACGCCCTTATCAGCTGGTGCTAACATTTTTTAAACATTCTTACCCATTTTTACAGAAGTACAGGATGGTGACGGAAGGCCTAGATGCCAGCGCGAGGCCCCTACCGATGAGCCCTTCGGCGATGTGCAATCGCCAGGCACCCGCCTCAAAATCATCGGGGATACTCGCTGCTACTTCAAACGTTTTAAATTCCGCGGTCGGGATATGACCGTACGCATTTGTCAACCATCGTCAGACTGCCACATTTCACAATGGCTTGAAGGAGCGTTTCGCGATCTCCTGACGCACATAACAATCTCCTGCGAAACTAGCGATTATATAGGTATATCGTTTGCCTCAAGTAACTTACCGCACGGCCCCGTATGCATCTCCTTTCGGCTCGTCAGAGATTGCACGTTTAACAATATTTGGCAATTAATAGCTAGTGTTGCCCAAAGTGCGGCATTGTTAAATATCGATGATACATGCACGATAAAAGTTAGTATTATACAGGGCTTCGAAGGTTCCGGTAGAAAAAAACGAACACACGAGGGTGTTGCAAAAAAAGCTATTCTCACGATTAGGAATAATAATAATTTGTGTTTACCGCGATCACTGGTTGCTGCGAGCGCCTACGCTGAGCGAGGCAAAATACGCTCGGGTAACTCACACGCAAATTGTCAACGTATGAGACAGATTAACGGTTCACTGCAGAGAAACGCGGCTCTTGAATTAACGAACGCCGCGCAAGTTACAGTGCCCGCGAATGGCTGTGGTATCCGTCAGGTTGCCCTGTTTCAAAATTATTTAGCGCAAAACGGTATTGCGGTAGTGGTTTACGAGTTTTTAACTCTGGGGCGCGGCATCCAGCCTTTGTTCGATGGTACGCAAAAAGCCTTGATCACTTTTGGTACCGATATTAAATTTACGAGGTGCTTTCGGAAGCCGCGATTTTTGCTCCCTGGTAATTCGCAATATCGCAGGCTAAGACATACAGGGTGACTTTTATAAGGTGGACAGGTGTTTTTAGAGGCTCTTGCGCGGTGATTTTGCGACTGAAAAAAATATGATTTTTTATGGTTTTTCACGCTTTCTTTGAAACAAAATATATCGTATTTTTGTCATGAATAGCATTTGCCAGAGAAAAAAGCATATTCTGGAAAAGAATAAAAAATCCATTTTGCGTGCAGGAGAATGAAGTTTATAAAATTCCGAATACGGGACATTCCCGAAAAACTTTATTTGTGCGCCCCGTCATGGAGAAAAAAATTATCAAACATACGATAAAAGTGTATAAATCGGAATTTAATCAGTGGAACAAACGAGCTAAGTCAGGCACGACAGTGCTATAGGAAGTGCTAGTCTGCTGACGTCACAGCTGCAACTTCCGAATGGTCGACTGTCACCGGAAGTTGGTTCAGAGTCCGATGATAGGCGGTCGAGCCGAGGGACCTGAATGTGTCCCTATCTGAGAACTTGATTCAAAATAATGTCAATTTATAAAATGTTCGAGGACTCCATGCACTGAAAATACGGTTTTCAATCATTTGCGATTCGCTAACAACTTTTGGAATAAATGATTCTAGCAATACATTTTAAAGTAATTTGACGTGGCGTTATTAATTTTTACCAAATATTACGAGATTGTTGTTTTTTAATGTTGCATAAATTATCTTCACATGTTGTAGTTACAGAATTTTTGAATATTTTATGAAAAAGTCAAAAATAAAAATGCTCGTATAATTTGGCAAAAAATAATAATTTCACGCGAAATTACTTTAGAATGTATTGATAGAATTATTTATTGCGAAAGTTATTAGCGAATCGCAAATGATGAGGAATATTGTTTGCGGACCATGAAATCCGCAAACATTTTCGAAATTGACATTATTTCCGATAAAGTTCGCAATCTGTAGATCAACTTCAATCGATTATCTTAAACCTCAATCCATAAACGTCTTTCAGGCACATTAATCCCGTGAAACTGGGTCGTTTTCGTTTTTGCACTGCCAAACCAACAATTGTCAGTGGAAAAAATCTGAAAAAAATCATGGTCGATCTTTAGACCGTACTTCTACAGGAATAATAAGGTTGTTTTGTTCCTTAGGTTCGATTTTTTTTTAAATAAATATTAAGTGAAGAAAATGATCTTGGGCGGGATGAAAACGACCCAGGTTTGCGAATCGCGGGTTAGCATTTGCTCCGCAATGGGTCAGATTGAGTCAAGAAATCTGACGATGCTGCGACAACGACGGAAGGAGCATTATTTATTTAACAAAGATAGAATCAGTGCTCGCAACGGTACTCGGAGCACCGATCGGACATTCCTGACACTACTGGCCCGAATCCGTCTCCGATTTTATCTTATTTCCGGTCAGATTTGTTCGAGAAGTTTGACGATCCTGCGACAGTGAGGGAAGGAGCATTATTTATTTAGCAAAGATAAAATCGGTAGTCGCAACGTTTCTTGGAGCCTCAATCGGAAATTCCTGATAGTACTGCCCCGAATCCGTCTCCGATTTTATCTTATTTCCGGTCAGATTGAGTCGAGAAGTCGGACGATGCCGCGAGAACGACGGTAGGAGCTTGGTTTATTTAACAAAGATAAAATCGGTGCTCGGAATGGTTCTCGGAGCCCCGATCGGACATTCCCGATATTATTGCCCAGAATCCGTCTCCGATTTTATCCTACTTCCGGTCAGATTGGGTCGAGAAGTCTGACGATGCCGCGAGAACGACGCTAGGAGCTTTGTTTATTTAACAAAGATAAAATCGGTGCTCGGAATGGTTCCCGGGGCCTCGATCGGACATTCCCGATACTACTGCACCCAAACCGTCTCCGATTTTATCTTACTTCCGGTCAGATGGGGTCGAGAAGTCTGACAATGCCGCGAGAACGACACTAGGAGCTTTGTTTATTTAACAAAGATAAAATCGATGCTCGGAATGGTTCCCGGGGGCTCGATTGGACATTCCCGATATTACTGCCCCCAATTCGTCTCCGATTTTCTCTTACTTCCGGTCAGAATGGATAAGGAAGTCTGACGATGCTGCGAGAACGACGGAAGGAGCATTGTTTATTTAACAAAGATAAAATCGGTGCTCGGAATGGATCTCGGAGCCTTGATCGGACATTCCCGACATTACTGCCCCGAATTCGTCTCCGATTTTATCCTACTTTCGGTCAGATTAGGTCGAGAAGTCTGACGATGCCGCGAGAACTACGCTAGGAGGTTTGTTTATTTAACAAAGATAAAATCGGTGCTCGGAATGGTTCCCGGGGCCTCGATCGGATATTCTCGATATTACTGCCCCGAATTCGTCTCCGATTTTATCCTACTTACGGTCAGATTGAGTCGAGAAGTCTGACGATGCCGCGAGAACGACGCTAGGAGGTTTGTTTATTTAACAAAGCGTTGAAATCGGAGACGAATTGGGGGCAGTAATATCGGGAATGTCCAATCGAGCCCCCGCGAACCATTCCGAGGATCGATTTTATCTTTGTTAAATAAACGAAGCTCCTAGCGTCGTTCTCGCGGCATCGTCAGACTTCTCGACTCAATCTGACCGGAAGTCGGATAAAATCGGAGGGGAATTCGGGGCAGTAATATCGGGAATGTCCGATCGAGGCCCCGGGAACCGTTCCGAGCACCGATTTTATCTTTGTTAAATAAACAAAGCTACTAGCGTCGATGTCGCGGCATCGTCAGACTTCTCGACCCAATCTGACCGGAAGTAAGATAAAATCGGAGACGGATCGGGGGCAGTAGTATCGGGAATGTCCGATCGAGGCCCCGGGAACCATTCCGAGCACCGATTTTATCTTTGTTAAATAAACAAACCTCCTAGCGTCGTTCTCGCGGCATCGTCAGACTTCTCGACCCAATCTGACCGAAAGTAGGATAAAATCGGAGACGAATTCGGGGCAGTAATGTCGGGAATGTCCGATCAAGGCTCCGGGAACCATTCCGAGCACCGATTTTATCTTTGTTAAATAAACAAAGCTCCTACCGTCGTTCTCGCGGCATCGTCCGCCTTCTCGACTCAATCTGACCAGAAATAAGATAAAATCGGAGACGGATTTGGGGCAGTACTATCAGGAATTTCCGATTGAGGCTCCTAGAAACGTTTCGAACACCGATTTTATCTTTGTTAAATAAATAATGCTCCTTCCCTCACTGTCGCAGGATCGTCAGACTTCTCGACCCAATCTGACCGGAAATAAGATAAAATCGGAGACGAATTCGGGCCAGTAGTGTCAGGAATGTCCGATCGGTGCTCCGAGAACCGTTGCGAGCACTGATTCTATCTTTGTTAAATAAATAATGCTCCTTCCGTCGTTGTCGCAGCATCGTCAGATTTCTCGACTGAATCTGACCCATTGCGGAGCAAATGCTAACCCGCGATTCGCAAACCTGGGTCGTTTTCATCCCGCCCAAGATCATTTTCTTCACTTAATATTTATTTTTAAAAAATCGAAAATAAGGAACAAAACAACCTTATTATTCCTGTAGAAGTACGGTCTAAAGATCGACCATGATTTTTTTCAGATTTTTTCCACTGACAATTGTTGGTTTGGCAGTGCAAAAACGAAAACGACCCAGTTTCACGGGATTAATGTGCCTGAAATACGTTTATGGATTGAGGTTTAAGATAATCGATTGGAGTTGATGTATAGATTGCGAACTTTATCGGAAATAATGTCAATTTCGAAAATGTTTGCGGATTTCATGGTCCGCAAATAATATTCCTCATCATTTGCGATTCGCTAATAACTTTCGCAATAAATAATTCTATCAATACATTTTAAAGTAATTTCGTGTGAAATTATTATTTTTGGCCAAATTATACGAGCATTTTTATTTTTGACTTATTCATAAAATATTCAAAAATTCTGTAACTACAACACGTGAAGATAATTTATGCAACATTAAAAAACAACAATCTCGTAATATTTGGTAAAAATTAATAATTCCACGTCAAATTACTTTAAAATGTATTGCTAGAATAATTTATTCCTAAAGTTGTTAGCGAATCGCAAATGATTGAAAATTGTATTTTCAGTGCATGGAGTCCTCGAACATTTTATAAATTGACATCATTTTGAATCAAGTTGTCAGATAGGGACACATTCAGGTCCCTCGGCTCGACCGCATATCATCGGACTCTGAACCATCTTCCTGTGACAGCCGACCATTCGGAAGTTGCAGCTGTGACGTCAGCAGACTAGCACTTCCGACAGCACTGTCGTGCCTGACTTAGCTCGTTTGTTCCACTGATTAATTTCCGATTTATACACTTTTATCGTATGTTTGATCATTTTTTTCTCCATGACGGGGAGCACAAATAAAGTTTTTCGGGAGTGTCCCGTATTCGGAATTTTATAAACTTCATTCTCCTGCACGCAAAATGGATTTTTTATTCTTTTTCAGAATACGCTATTTTCTCTGGCAAATGCTATTCATGACAAAAATACGATATATTTTTTTTTCACAGAAAGCGTGAAAAACCATTAAAAGTCATATTTTTTTCAGTCGCAAAATCACCGCGCAAGAGCCTCTAAAAACACCTGTCCACCTTATAAAAGTCACCCTGTATATGTTCAAAAAATAAGTCCTCTCGCTGCATGACCGCCCCACCTTGCAATCCTAACGTAAATGCATTTTCGAGTGCAATCACATTCGAGTGTTATATGTGCGCTCGCACGTTTTACGGCCGGCAATGATTTGAAAATCATTTGGTTCTTAAGGAAGCCCAAAGACGAAATTGAAATAGTGTTTGTGCCTCTCGCAAACGGTGCCGCGGATGCTTGAAAACACTACGGCGATTGGATAAAAGGAGAAAGAATGTCTGTGGCGTGATCTTTTGCAAAACATGTAGAATAGACCATCCCAATAACAACGCGTGCTTCATGAAACTCATCCGCGACGGCAAAGATGCGGCTAAAATACTTTTCATTTTTTATGATTTTGAGCGTAGCGCAGCGCGTTTGCACATATTGTTGCACACGTGATAATATCGATGAGCCGTGTGAACATTGCGGTCCCCATGAATTTGTCTTTAGTAATCATCCTGTGGGCCAATTGGTCGAGTTTGCTATGCAGCGTGTCAATAATTTTTCGCGTACGATCTGTATTGCCCACAACGCCGAGGGATTTGACGCGCAATTCATTTTCCGTTATTTGATCGAGGAAAAAATGACAACGGCCGCGTATAATTATGAACGGTACAAAGATCATCTCCATGGGCCTTGAAAAACTCGTATTTCTCGACAGCCTAAATTATTTCCACATGCCTCTTCGCGCACTAGTGAAAGCCTTCGGCCTCACAGGTTCTATCGCTAAAGGTATTTTTCCCCATATGTTCAACCGGCCGGAAAACCAACAGTATGTCGTGCCACTACCGGCTATAGAGTATTACTCCGCTGACACGATGCGTTCTGCACAGCGCGAAAAATTTCTAGTCTGGTACAGGGAGTCAAAAGACGCCAATTACGTGTTCGACTTTTCGAAAGAGCTTGTAAGCTATTGTACGGACGACGTCACAATGTTACGAGGTGCGTGCATGGCTGTTCGCGCTATGTTTATAGCCAACGATCGCGTCTGTCCTTTCAACGAGAGCACAACAATAGCGTCAGCCTGTTTTCGCGTCTTTCGTAAACATTTCCTAAAAGACAACACGATCGGTATTATACCTCTATTTATAGATGGACTCATAATCAGTCGAAGAAAGCAATCTCATGGCTCGTCTGGATGGAGCATTCTCTTGGGCACCCCATTATACCCGCAGTCCGATCACGCGAGTTTAAATTACCTCAGAATTTCCTAGTTGACGGCTACTACGAAACAAACGGCACAGCGCAGGTATTACAGTTTTACGGCTGAGTATTGGCGCGATTGCTCCAAATGCTACATCTTTAATAGAGATCGTAAACAACCCAATGGCCTGTCTATGGAAGAGAGTCTAGAACGAACCATAGCTATATCACACAGAATTCGCTCGAGCGGTTACCAATTCGTGGAGATTTGGGAATGCGAGTGGGATCGTCATGTACAAGCAAACTCTGAAATTCGTGAGCTCGTGCGGGATCATCCGCTAACAGCAAAAGAACCATTGAACCTTCGTGATGCGTTCTTCGGTGGACGTACAGAAAACATGGTAACACTTTATGATACAAGGGCGGGAGCGCGTATACGCTACGTAGATGTCTGCTCTCTGTATCCGTATATCTGCAAATTTGGTATATACTCCGTAGGCCATCCAAAAGTATTTATTGCTGAAGAGTGCTTAGAGTTGACAGGGAGAACTAACGATTTAACGCGTGTTGAGGGGTTGGTCAAATGTACCGTGCTACCACCGCGCAATCTTTACTATCCTGTATTACCCGTGCGTATGCATCAGCGGCTGCTGTTCTCTTTATGTCGCAGCTGTTGCGAGATAATGAATCAGGAAGAGTGCACGCTAATGATCCCACTGACCGTGTGTTCGAGGGCACGTGGGTAGTTGACGAGTTGCGAAAAGCCGTTTCATGCGGATACACAAAACTTTCTATAGCCGAAATTTGGCAATACAAAGTAACGCAATTCGATCGTGATACGCAATCGGGTGAGTTGTTCGCTGAATACATCAATACGTTTTTGAAAATCAAGCAAGAGGCGAGTGGGTGGCCTGAAAACTGCGCAGACGATGAAACACTGCAAGAACGTTATATCACGCATTTTGAACAATCTGAGGGTGTTCGCTTGAACAGTCAGGCGATAGCCAAACACCCCGCTTCACGCTCGCTCGCAAAGCTTCGTCTATATTCATTCTGGGGAAAATTCGGCCACCCCGAAAATCCTCCACAAACAGCCGTGGTATCGACGCGAAAAAACTTACGGAATTATTAACCGACCCCGGCTGTGAAATTACCGGTATGCTTCCTGTGAATAATCAAACCGTGTATGTAAGTTATACTAACACGGATGAGGCTGTGATGCCCTCGAATATAGCGATTGCTGTAATGCTGCATATAATACGGCTCAGGCGCGTCTAAAGCTTTATAGTTACCTGGAACGTCTCGATCGGCGTGACTTGTACTGCGATACAGACTCCGTTATTTATATAAGGCGGCAGCAACCTAATGAATACGAACCTCCTGTAGGCCAGCTCTTAGGTGATTTAACGGATGAGCTGAGTGATTATGGAGAGGGTAGCTATATCAAAAGCTTCATTTCCCGTGGGCCAAAATTTTACGCGTTTATAGTGCGTGCTCCTGACAGGTCGGAGAGTGAAGTTTGTAAGGTTAAGGATATGACCCTTAATTTTGCAAACAATGCGTTAATAAATTAGCAATCTGTACGATCCTTCATTGTCGGGGACAGAGAGGATCCTATCGTGCTGCGCTACGATGCTATTAGACGTACAGAGTTCCATCATGTTGTTACGCGCTCCGAAACAAAATCGTGTAAACCGTCGAGCGTTAAGCGAAGGCGTGATGGCGAATACGGTTTGCTGCCTTACGGCTATCGTCATTAGAAATTGTAAAATATGTTTCACCTGCAAATATATTTGTATAAAAAGAAACGCTAAGTGCGTAGAGTATTTATTGCTACTGCAGATGTACCTTTTCTCATTTATCACAATGGACGCACGGTGGACGAATCCGTGGACTTCAATGATCTGTGGACCTACTGGCTGCGGTAAGACGTATTTTGTAAACAAAATTTTTAAGTTCATCACCCGCATGAGCAGCGAGCCGTTCGAGCGGATAATATTCTATTATTCCAAGTGGCAGATGGCATATACTGAAACGTTTCGTGATTCCACGAAAGCTTTTATTTCGTTTCTCGAGCCGACCTTCATGCGAGCGTTCGGGAAATGAATTTTAAGAGGCAAGTATTTGCCGTTAGATGGTACGGGGTTTCCGTAGCCTTCCTGAAGGGCGATGTACCAGAGGTATGCCGGGAATGATGGTAAGGATTTTAAGGTGTTTTTGGGAGATGCCTCAGTAGTTCGAGGGTCTCAAAGACGTCGATCTCAAAGCGTCATCATTGGCATTCGAAATTGTGGATTGTCGTATTGGTTAGTCTGGGTGGAAGATGAAATAAATGTTTCTGAGTTAGATTTGGTGGTTATTGGTGTGTTAGTCGGTTTGTTAGAACGTTTACAGGTACCTGGAACGGGCGGCGAGAAGCGCTGTCTTCGTTGTAAGGACAGGGATAGGAATAGTGTGTACGAGGTCCGTGCGCGCACGTTGAGCCGTTGGCGCCATCGCTCTCGCTCTCTTTCACTCTCTCTCACACTCTCCGTCTCGCTCGCACTCGTACAGTCCACGAGCGTCGTCGTATACGCGTACAGCCGGTTTCGGGTTCGCTTCTGGAATGAGAGTGCGATAGCCCGTTGAGTTTACCATTAGGGTTGTCTGGATTGGTTTTCTGACGGTAATTCCGGTTGGCACAAGTTGCAGAGTGCGTAGCGCACGGGTGCCACGTCGTGTCGCTCACGCGCTAGGGAGGCTAGCGTGGGATAATGCGCGAGCTCGAGGACGAGTTGTACTGCAAACCTCGAGTGCACATAGCGGGGCCGTCCGAGAGGGACGGCTGACCTCCTTGGTGCCAGGCAAGGAGGACAAAAGACCAGTGAAGCTGGTCCAGAATTTCCCTCGTGTGCAGCGAAATGCGACCGGCACTTCTCGGACTGCACACTTCGAGTAATATGCGTGGGAGGTTGGGGGAATAGCGATCAATTCCCGTAAGGACAATAGATCGGATGTTACGTAAGATTCCCTATCTAGCAATCACCACGCTGTCTCCGTTTCCGAGGTAGGACTTCCAGCGCAATGCTGGGGCTTCCCAAGGAAACAGAGCACCTTATCACGAAGCTGGGGTTATTCTGGGATGGGACCAAGGCTCAGGCAGCGAGGCCTCCATCCGGTGATGCGAGGTTTCGGATGACGAGTGACTCCACGTTGTATAAGAGTAATTTGCGAAGAGTGTCTTTTATGGTCGGGCACGCCCTTAAATAGCCCCAGGCACGTCAGGAGAAATTCCATTTCTGTAGCGATTCTGAGGTGCTAGGTAGGGGATCCCCTTGCTGGGAGACGCTCAGTTAGTGGGATGACCGTCCCGGCGACTTTGGAGACATTCGCACACTGTAGACATTTTGAGGGGAATGATATTCCAGATTGTTTCTCACCTCGATATCAGGCGCACAGTAAGTGTGAAGAGGCGTCGCGATAAGTTTGGGACGCACTCTTATCTGATGGGAGTGATCGAAGCGCGAGCCTCGTGAGATATTAGACAAGGGGCGGGGACTGCCGCGAGTCAGCGGTTGCCTTGGTCCTTGCGATGGGCGGAGCTCCTTGCGAGGTATCGCGGGCTCGCCCCGTATGCTCAGTGCGAGCGTCCTGCCCCACCGGCGGGATGGCCGGTCGCTCCGACCGCTGGCCAGCTCACGCGATTATATCGGAATCGGTGTAATACTTGCGTATTAAATGTGATGGGAGCTTACCTGGGCAAGCGAACCGTTACATCGCCCCTCCAAGGTCGAAGTCGCCCTCGCTGGGGCGCGACGACCTTAGTATCTCTTCCCCGTAACAGGACGACCCCGTGCACTCTCGCGGGTGCACGCCTCCTCGATGGCGGGGGTCATCGGCAGGGCGCTTGTTTGAGGGACTTGCCGTGGCAGGTCGCCGTCCCCAGAGAATCCGCATCCCCTCAGGGGTGCGGACCGCGCGTGGTCCTTCCCGAGCCGGTGCCCTCCACTCTGGAGAGGGCGGGGGCGCCGGAGGTGTGGGGATCATGTACTTCCTCTTGATCTTGATCGTTCCGGGCTCGAACCGGCTTGGCTCGCCTTCCGCTATCCCCAGCACCTCCCTCTGTCGCGCTTCGTCCTCTTTTAGATGCTGGAAAAACCAGGGCTCAGTCTGTGACTGCTGGCTCTTCCCGGTGAGCGGACAGTGCGCGTTTCGTTTCTCTTTCTCGGCGGGTACGTATGGCTGAGGGGACACCTCATAGCCCTCTCTATCGCTGCGCGTCTGTGTTGTTTTGTCCATGATGTATCGTAGACTGAGGTGATGGTTGGGAACGCTCGCTCTTATATAGCCGTCCTGTCCCGATGTTTTAGGAGAGGGGGTTTCCCGTAGGTTGCAGATAAGGGCGCAAGTCGCTTTGATGGAACAATCCTCGCTCCTTGTCACTGTCCACGTGATTGAGGATGTATGACGCCTGGTGGACATGACGTAGGGTCCTTCGTAGACCGGTAGGAATTTAGCGATCATGCACACTGCAGGCCGTGTTACGGCGAGGGCTCGTGCTAGTTCTTCATCGCCTACACGAAAATCTCTTGTCCGATGCTGTTGGTTGAACTTTTCCGCTTGCTTGCCTCGTGCTTTTCTCATACGTTCAGAAGCAGCAAATATGAGGTTTTCCAGGGTGTTTGGTGTGTTTCCACCCTTGCCCAGGATCTTCTGCCAGGGGCGATTCACTTCTTTTCCGAAGTGTAGCTCCCAGGGTGTGAAGCCTGTGGTCTCATGATGGGTCATGTTGATACATTCCTCGACGACGGGAAGCCATTTGACCCATTTATTGTGTTTGCCTTCTATTAGGGTTCGGAAAACCGAGAGAGTTCTCGATTCGTTCTCTCGACGGGATTGGCTTGTGGGTGACGGATCGACGTCCAGATCTTTTTAATCCCATTTTCTCGTAAGGCTCCCACCTTTTTACCGTAAATTGGGTCCCTTGGTCACTCAGTGTGGCATCGGGCTTCCCAAACTTGATGAAGTAATCGTCAGCCAGGACTTTCCAGGTGGCATCCGTCGTGGCCTTGCGGAGCCCATCCAGGCGGGTGATTTTAGAGAAGACGTCGATCACCGCTAGTATGAAGCTTAGCCCATATCGTCCTTTGGGAAGTGGGCCATAGTAGTCCAAAGAGACCAGCTCCCTGGGTCTGGAGGGTAGGATACTTTGCTGGTGTGCAAAGCTCCCTGTGGTGTAAATTTTGTTCCTCTGGCAGCTGTCGCAGCTGGCAAGAGTTTGACGAATCACATGATGAAATCGGGGGAGGAAGAAGTCCTCCTTGAGCATCAGGTAGCACTTCTTTGCCCCGGCGTGTGCGTATGTGGTATGGCAGTTCAGGATCAGCTCCCGTGCTCCAGTGGGGGGCACCCAGACCTTCTCAGTCCCTTTCGTTTTTCTGAAGAGTAGCCCATTCCGGAGTAGGTACTTGGGATCGTCTGGGTTTCTCCTAGCCTGCTCAATAAATTCACCACACACGGGGTCGCCCTTTTGTAAATCCTTAAGACGGGATATAGTTGTTGTAAGTGCTTCCACCTGATCTTCGTCCAGCACGGCTATCCGTAAGTGCTCCGTTGCTCGTTCCTTATCCGGACGGCTCAGGATGTCGGCGACAAGATTCTTCTTGCCCTCGCAGTACTCTATCGTTGGGTTGTAGTCTTGGATGGCGAGAGTCCATCGGGTCAGCCGTACGTGAGATAGGCGGCATTCCTTGAGAAAGGTCAATGCTACATGGTCCGTCGCGACGATCACCGGCGCTCCCAATAGGTAAGTACGGAACTTGGTAAGTGCCCACACTATCGCGAGCAGCTCACGTTCCGTCACGGTGTACCGGATTTCGGGTCCTTTCAGGGTGCGGCTTGCAAAGTGGAGAACCAGAGGCTCCCCATCCTCCGATTTTTGGTATAGGACAGCGCCGAGCGCCAAGTCGCTGGCATCGGTTTGCAAGTAGAATGGTCGGTTTTTTAGGGGGTATGACAAGATCACACTCTTGCAGAACTTCGTTTTTACGTTCGCTAAGGCATTTTCCTCGTCAACACCCCATCGCCACTTTTCCCCCTTGCGTAGCAAGTGGCGAAGGGGGGCAGTTGCTTCACTGTGCTCCTTGGTGAATTTACTATAATAGTTTACCAA
Source organism: Ophion ellenae (assembly GCA_963210295.1). Classification (NCBI taxonomy): domain Eukaryota; kingdom Metazoa; phylum Arthropoda; class Insecta; order Hymenoptera; family Ichneumonidae; genus Ophion; species Ophion ellenae. Next base: position 1,993,814 of record OY723396.1, on the reverse strand, counting down.
TCCAAGAAAGCCTCTGAGTTGTTTAATATTTTTCGGTGAAGCGAAGGCTTGGATGGCCTCCACTTTAGCCGGGTCTGGTCTTATTCCATCCCGTGACAGGATGTGCCCCAGAAACTTTGTCTCCTTTTTGAAAAAGTAGGATTTCTGCAGGCTGAGGGTTAGTCCATGTTCCACAAAGCGTTGGAACAGCTCCTCTAGACAGGCGAGGTGTTCCTCGAAAATCTCAGAGGTGCAGAGAATGTCATCAACGAAGTTGGGTCACGTCGTGGAGCCCCTTTTGGGGCTCTGAAGGACCTTTTCAAGTCCTCTCACCAGACTGGCCGTGCTGGTGGATAGTCCAAAGGGCGTCACGCGGAATTCATATCCTTTTCCTCTATGGGAGAAGGCGGTGTATTTTCTCGATTCCGGGTGTAGAGGTACCTGCCAAAAACTGGCTCGTATGTCAAGTGTGGACAGAAACGAGACACTTCGGCACTCTTGAAATAATTCTTCTGCTGTTTCCATGCGTTCATAATCCGGCTCTAGGATCTGGTTGATTCGCCTCGCGTCCAAGCACAGCCGGACTCCTCCATCCTTTTTTCGGGATATTAGGAGTGGACTGCTGTACGGGCTTTTCGACGCACGTCCCTACCCAGGCCGAGCGTCACCTCCCTCATTGAAAAGCTGGTGGAGGTGACGGCTGCTCGTTCCCCTGTTCAGGTGGATTGTGTTCCTCTTCGCCTACCTCTGCTTGGGTTTCTTCGACTTCCAAGCTTCGGATTACCTTGCGATTATCGCGGCGATTTTCGGGGGGTTGTCCTTTGTCGGGCGAACCTCTAGGAAACCCGAATCGTGGCGGTTTATCGCTTCCCGGGCGGGGTTCTTGACGCTGCTGTTCCTTCGGGAACCCCGTGTTTCGGGGTCGAGACGAACGGTATACCCGTTCCCGCTGCTTATTTCCAAGCCCTTCTTCATCCAAAGATGACAAGAGGTCGAGGAGGCTCGGAATCGATTCGATGCATTTTGCGCGAATTATCATTCGGACCTCCTCTGAGAAGTGCCTTCTAAGCTTGTGGATGATCTCCTTGTCGGAGAGGGGCGGCCTGAGATCTTCCGCCAGCCCGATTAAGGAGAGTGCATATCCGAATCGGGATTCCTTTTTAAGGGGGTTGAACCATCCATATTCAATTTTATTTTTGGTACGGTATTGCCGATCCTCACTCCAGAATCTCTCTACGAACTTTCGTTCGAAGGACTCTCATGAGTGGAAATCGTTCTTCGTGATTTTCCACTACTGAAGGGCGAGATCCGAGAAACACTGGGATAGGATGGTTTTGTAGTCATAGTGTGTGGCGAATACGCGGTAGTATTCGCGGAGGTCTGTCAGAAATTGCCAGGGAAGCTCGTGATCATGCCCTCTCCAAAGTGGGGGCGTTGATCTTCATGACTCCCGCGCTGGCGTAGTGAGCGATTTCTTCGTGGAACTCCGTTGGTCCAGGGGATCGGTACGGAGTCGGGTTATCCTTGATGGAATTCCCATGTCGATCCTGGATTTCTTGGGTGTATGTCTCAGGAAGACCCAAGTTGCCTATGTTGAGCAGCTTGGCTTGAGGGACCTGGTGGGATTCCCCTTGCGGGGCGCTGATTTCCCTAGGTGCCGGTGCGCTATGGTGTGTGGAGGATAAGGGATCATTACCCCATGGTTCGAGAGTGGAGTTCGCATCAGGGTGCCTTTGCAGTAGGCTCCTGACCTGAACGTTCACCTCCTCTTCGAGAGATTCGAATTTTTTTGCGAAGTTTTCGTTGATGGAGAGAAGAGTGGCTGTAAGCGCCTTCGCATCCTCATCAACTCGTCGTTGTAAGTTGCCCATGATTTCCTTGACGACCGCCAGGGAGAGTTCTGGCTCTTCCGGCGAGGAACGGGTACTTTCGTGTAAATTTTGTCGGTCGGGAGTATTGGGGTTCCATGCGGGAAGACCCCTCATTATCCGTCCGGTACTGTCGTCTCTGTGGCGTGCCCCTTTCTCACCTCCCCGCGACTCGCTCCTCACATTGCTTGCGAGGGGGTCGGGTTCGACGGGTAGGCCGGTCGCGTTGGCCGAGTCTGTGACGGCACGGGGCGGGAGGTTTAGCACCCGCCCCTCCTGAGGAGGATTCCCTTTCCGGGTCTCGCTCATCGCGTCTTACTTTTCCTTCGATGAGAGAAAAGGGGAAATACTCCTCGATCACCGAGCAGTATGTTCTTATTTGTAATATTCGGTTTTGAAGCTATTGTAGTTTCGTTCTCCTTTGTTATTGACTCAGGTCTCAACGTCGTCGGCCTGGCCTTCGAGAGAAGAAGTTTTTCTCTCTCAGCCTTGCAGACGCTATTTACTCCGGTTTTTCTATATTTGTCTCTCTCCTGACCTTGCCGGTTTCTCGGCTCGCGGATTATACGTATCCCGATGCTCGAAATAATTTCTATCTCGAGCTGTGTTTTTGTCGGAATTTTCCAGTCGTACGCGAGGCGTGCTAATCCCCTGCCGCGCGCGAGAGACAAAAAACTCTGTCTCTCGCTCACGCTTGTTGCTCTGGGATAGCGGTGGGCTTGCCAGAGCGTAATCCTTTTCGAGCTCGAAACCGTGCGATCTCTTATTCTCGCTTGGTGAGAGTGACATAGACGAAATATTTCGTGAACTTAGCACGAGAAATTTTCTCGGCTCGCACGAGAGAGAACGAGCATGCACCGTGTGCGAATACTCGTTTCTCGTTATACGCTTTTACGTGTTGATTTATGGACGACCTGGAATTGGTTTTACTCAGCATAAGCTGGCTATCCGTTCTAGTGGTGATTGCGTCGCCTAACTAACTAGCATTTTAATAACGAGGACGGGTATTCGGTAGCTTTATTTGTACATTTTCAGGAGATTTTAACAAGGCTTTCGGGCCTCACGTTGGGCGCCAATGAAACGTTTCGTGGTTCCACGAAAGTTTTATTTCGTTTCTCGAGCCGACATTCATGCGAGCGTTCGGGAAATGAATTTTAAGAAGCAAGTATTTGCCGTTAATGCGGGGTTCCCGTAGCCTTCCTGAAGGGCGATGTACCAGAGGTATGCCGGGAATGATAGTAAGTATTTTAAGGTTTTTTTGGGAGATGCCTCAGTAGCTCGAGGGTCTCAAAGACGCCTATCTCAATCCGTCATCATTGGCATTCGAAATTGTGGATTGTCGTATTGGGTAGTTTCGGTGGAAGATGAAATAAAGGTTTCTGAGTTAGACTTGGTGGTTATTGGTGTGTTAGTCGGTTTGTTAGAACGTTTACGGGGACCTGGAACGGGCGGCGAGAAGCGCTGTCTTCATTGTAAGGACAGGGATAGGAAGAGTGTGTACGAGGTCCGTGCGCGCACGTTGAGCCGTTGGCGCGATCGCTCTCTCTCTCTTTCACTCTCTCTCACACTCTCCGTCTCGCTCGCACTCGTGCAGTCCACGAGCGTCGTCGTATACGCGTACAGCCGGTTTCGCTTCTGGAATGAGAGTGCGATAGCCCGTTGAGTTTACTATTAGGGTTGTCTGGATCGGTTTTCTGGCGGTAATTCCGGTTGGCACAAGTTGCAGAGTGCAACGTAGCGCACGGGTGCCACGCCGTGTCGCTCACGCGCTAGGGAGGCTAGCGTGGGATAATGCGCGAGCTCGAGGACGAGTTGTACTGCGAACCTCGAGTGCACATAGCGGGGCCGTCCGAGAGCGACGGCTGACCTCCTTGGTGCCAGGCAAGGAGGACAAAAGACCAGTGAAGCTGGTCCAGAATTTCCCTCGTGTGCAGCGAAATGCGACCGGCACTTCTCGGACTGCACACTTTGAGTAATATGCGTGGGAGGTTGGGGGAATAGCGATCAATTCCCGTAAGGACAATAGATCGGATGTTACGTAAGATTCCTTATCTAGCAATCACCACGCTGTCTCCGTTTCCGAGGTAGGACTTCCAGCGCAATGCTGGGGCTTCCCAAGGAAACAGAGCACCTTACCACAAAGCTGGGGTTATTCTGGGATGGGACCAACGCTCAGGCAGCGAGGCCTCCATCCGGTGATCCGAGGTTTCGGATGACGAGGGACTCCACGTTGTATAAGAGTAATTTGCGAAGAGTGTCTCTCATGGTCGTGCACGCCCTTAAATAGCCCCAGGCACGTCAGGAGAAATTCCATTTCTCTAGCGATTCTGAGGTGCTAGGTAGGGGATCCCCTTTCTGGGAGACCTGGCGACTTTGGAGACATTCGCACACTGGGTGATCGTCCTGGCGACTTTGGAGACATTCGCACACTGTAGACATTTTGAGGGGAATGATATTCCAGATTGTTTCTCACCTCGATATCAGGCGCACAGTAAGTGTGAAGAAGCGTCACGATAAGTTTGGGACGCACTCTTATCTGATGGGAGTGATCGAAGCGCGAGACTCGTGAGATATTAGACAAGGGGCGGGGACTGCCGCGAGTCAGCGGTTGTCTTGTTCCTTGCGATGGGCGGAGCTCGGCCCATATGCTCAGTGCGAGCGTCCTGCCCCACCGGCGGGATGGCCGGTCACTCCGACCGCTGGCCAGCTCACGCGATTATATCGGAATCGGTGTAAAACTTGCGTATTAAATGTGACGGGAGCTTACCTGGGCAAGCGAACCGATACGGAGGACCGCGCCTCTATTGAATTTCGCGAAGGATTACCCCCGTCTGCCGATTACTCAAACGATCCTTGCGCCAAGCTTTTAATTATTGATGATCTGATGCGTGAAGTATCGAACAGCAGCGTTGTCGATCTCTTCACCAAGGGTAGTCGTCATAAGAGTTTGAGTGTTATTTTTATAACGCAAAACTTATTCCGTCAGGGTCATGGGCAGAGAGATATCTTCTGAACGCAAGTTATATCGTTATTTAAAAAAAAAACCGTGACCGCGCCCAAATAAAGCAGTTGGCCAGACAGGTATGTCCTGAGAACCCACGCTTTCTGCAAGAGGTTTATTACGACGCAACGTCTAAGCCACGTGGTTATTTGCTACTAGATTTGAAGCAATCGACACCCGACAATTGTCGATTCCGCGCATGTATTTTTCCCGATGACCCTCATTATTTCGTTTACGTGCCGCGAAATTAAAAAGCGGCAACACGAGAGGCGAATTGCCAGTTCTACGTCTGTAATGGCACGCAACAGATCGTCTCTCCGCAGGAACCGCATTGCGACATTGAACGCCCGTCAGTATCTCAGCAAAGAACAGCGCGAGGCCATTTTGCGGAAAGCAGACCCTCCCATGATACGCTGTATTTGCGAGTGTGCTTTGAACATTCTTCGAGGCAATATACCTCTCAAGACTAGTCAGAGAAAAAAACTACGCTGCCACGCTCCGCTTCTTCGCCGCTTAGCCTCGAAAAACGGGTGCTGGAAGAGTAAGAAGTTTGTCGTTCAAAGCGGTGGTTTTCTACCCACTCTACTTGCTCCCAATCTAAATCTAATTGCTGGTCGTGGATGATGGAGCAAGCGCGAAAAACGGTTCTGATACCTGAGGAAAATCTATTAGAGCTCAGTAGTCATAGGCCGCATAATTTTACCAATTATAACGAGAGGCTGTCAACTAAGCAAGCAGAGAATACAATTGAGGCGACTCTCAGCAGGCTGGATGCGGAGATGAATGAGATTTTGAAATCTAACGCGTACGCGGATGAGCGTGAAAAGTGGCTGGCATATTTAAGTGTACTGCAGCGGTACTTGCATTTCGCCGATGGGGAACAAGCACATCAGTATTATGCTCTTAGGACGAAGAAAGAGGGTAGTGCGCAATTCGCCCCAGCCAAAAGCGACGTCCCTACGACTCGGATGAATGATTCCGTTATCATTGACAGTGTGCCTTTGAAATTTCGCAATAAAGCAAAGCTTTTGTTGCGACGTTTGTATGATGCACCGCCGTCAGATTTTTCTTGGGATGCATCTGGTGTGGTTTCCGCCAGCGGGGAACCGATCAAGGATTCAAACATCATTAATCTCGTGAACGACGCAATGCGCGCAGGAAATGTACCCAAGCCGGCGGGCCGAAAAGTCTTCGCAAAATTTTTGCGATCCATACAGACACCTCGAGAATTTGTGGGAAACGAAGAACTTTGGCTGGAGTCTCGAGCAAATTCAACATTAGGAACGTGCAATGATAGTGCCGGCGATGATAATGACGGAGCTATCAGTGACGTCGGTCATTCCGAGTTTTATAGCGGCAGTGAGAGCAGTAAATACGACCGCAGCGTACAGAACGGTTCCGGCTGCGGCGGTGATTGCAAGAGAAGACGAGCGAACTGGGCCAGTCTTAAATTATCAGCATAAAAGTACTGGAAAAAGTATACTTTGATCCTTCCCATGAAGCGTCTTCCACCGGTGCTGATACCAAGCTGTTACGCGTAAGCCGTCCAAAAAGATCTCCCCTGCCAAAACGATACAGTGGCTTGAAGCTCAAGATGCTTATACCAAACACAGACCTGTGAGGCGTCGGTTCCCACGTCGGTCCTACAACGTATGGACTGTTGACGAGGTATTGGAAGCTGATCTTGTAGATCTTCGCTCACTTAAAAGTTATAATGACGGTTATGCTTATCGTCTTATGGTCATAGATGTACTCAGCAAGTACGCGTGGATCGAGCCCTTGCGCATTAAGTCTGCTGCGGCAGTGGCTAAAGACCTGACGTACATACTCTCCCTAAAGAGCACAAATGGATGAACACCCGTTTGTCTGCAGTCAGGCAAGGGTAAAGAGTTTACGGGCTCCGTTTTTCAGGCATTCTTGAAGAAAAATAATATCCTGTTTCGCCCAACCTCTATTGTAGCCGCCATTGTAGACCGAGTCAATCGAACACTAAAAGAAAGAATCTGGCGGTATTTCACGTACTCTCGCTAAAAACGCTATATTGGTGTTTTGCAGAAGATAGTTTCTGCATATAATCTTACGCTGCACAGCGGCAATAAAATGACGCCCGTATCTGTGACGCTTCTTTCAGCGACCAAAGCGAGAAATAATCTTTTGCAGCGATGTGAACAGCCCAAACGATGGCCACCTCCTTAATACAGGATGGGCGACGTTGTTCGTATCAGTAGTGTGTCACGTCCCGTAACATTTTTTTTTGTTTAATATAAATATATTTATTTTCCTACGACTCTGTGCCTCGTGTCGCTGTGCGGTGTCCGGTGCGAAACGCCGACAGCAGGACCGGATGTACCTGATCGAATTCCGCTGATCGAGCATCACCTGATCCGCAGGGTTCGACCGTGGGACTCCGGGAGCGAACTAGATTCTGTGGACGTTGCCAAAAACCCCACCAGGCTAATAGCGACCGAGCTAACGTCGGTTCTGTGGCGGTACGTATGATCAGTTCCGATTTGTCCACGGTTCGCTCCTGGAGTCGGAGAAAACTCCTAGTAACAGCAGTCCTCGCGGCGGTGTAATAAGTCCAGGCCTTAGACCCGGCGGACACGCACAGAGACGTCAGTCTTTACTAGTAACATCCTAGTAGCAACGGTGCTCGCGGCAGTGTAATAAGTCCAGGCTAGCAACGCGGCGGACCCGTCAGTCTACTAATTACTGTTTATTTTAACTTCCATTACTTCATTACCAAAATAAGTTTCGAATCAATGATAAAGGTGCGGGGCCTACGTTAAAACCCCGATCAAAATAGAGGACCCATAAGTTCAACGTGCGGTGTGCGGGAGAGAAACGCGGGGAGAATTGTCCCCGCGGAAGAGCGTGCTAGACCGAGAGTGAGAGAGCGACGCGGGAGAAACTGTCCCCGCGCAAAGGCGTGATTACCCACGGAACGTTGTAAGTAGAATTAACGTAATATAATAAAATAATCATTTATAACCATTTACCCCTAGATAGCATTCGTTAGAATTTGTTTCCCCACTCCCATTTCCACAGGAGAGTTTGCCGGGCCTGTATGGGATGCGCGGCTATCCCTTCTACTAAAAAGAAATTATATTAAAGAACCCAAAGGTAAAATAAACATAAAATAAAATCGTCCCTTCTGGCATATAACGGAAAAGTGGAAAATTATTCCCATTAAGTTGTCAAAAATCTAAACTCGTATTTTGTCGATAAATCCGTGTTCTGAGTGTTGAATTTTCCGTTCTTTCCGTTTACGAATAAAAACATAATTAATCAAAATGGTCGACGATCCTCGCGATGGTAGTCCCGGGGCCGGCGCGGGATCCAGTGGTGCAGGACCAAACGGCTCGCTTAACGAAACCGTAACACCCGCCGACCTATCGGTCATAGTTAGTGGCATTAACCTGACAAACAGGTTGGTGTCAATTCCGGAATTCGACGGCACATCAATTCCCCTCGGTGATTATATACAAAACATCCAGAATGCAGCTGCGTTCGTACCCCCGTATCAAATGCCCGAATTCGTGACCGGGGTACTAAGTAGATTACGGGGTGAGGCGCGTACCTGTGTCCAAGGCCAAAGTATTCGCTCGGTTAGCGAACTAACAACCGCGTTGCAAGACGGGTTAACTCACCGTCGGAATTTCAATTCATGTTTGGGTAGACTCTATGGGTTACGTCTAAAACAAGGTGAAACACCCCGGTGCTTATATCTCCGAATTCTCCGGCTAATGAGCGTTGCTCGAACAGCCTGGAAGGAAGAATTAGGATGTGAGGCCTCTGGGATGAAGGTCGATCCGATCGCGACTCTGGCCCTTGAATCTTTCCGTCAAGCGTTACCCTCGCGTCTGAATGAATTACTTTTCATCGCGAAACCAAAATCTCTTATGGAAGCGCTTGAGATGGTAGATGATCTATCCCCCGATTCATTAGTCGGGGCGGTAGAATCAAAGGGTGGAGAACAAACGCGGACCCCCGTCGGCGACGCCCTCGCGTTAGTCGCCAAAACGGAGGCAAAGCGAAGAGATTCGCGTTCGCCTTCCCCCACGTCCCGCCCTGAATCAGAACGAGAACTGCGAAAAGAGTCAGCACCGCGATTCGGTAGTCCTAGTAGGTCAGAATATTTTAGACCCTCGGGAATATCGAAACACCGCGATTCGCCTGCCAGATCAAATCGACCGAGGTCGGCCGATGGCCGAGGTGGATGTGAGCGACGTTATTGTTGTTTGCGCGGTTCGGGTTGCGGATGTTGCCCTTGGAACCAGCGGACCCCACTCAATATCGAAATGGGGGTGGCTGTTACCAGCAGTACTGCTGTGCCTATACAGGTGGGTGCAATTGCTGTCCTTGGACGGTCACCGCTCAGAGATATACCCGCGGCCAGCGCTCAACATCATCGGCCGTCGCGGATCAGCGCAGTTCGAGACCCCAGAGTCCCGAGCCTTTAAACTCGAAAGGGGCTCGCCGTCCGGGCACGGCGAGCCAGCCTCCTTTACCTACCAACGAAAGACGCATAGTCATATTTCAGGACAGACATTAAGAGGGAAATATCCTCAATCCGGCTCGAAAAACGCGATAAAAGATTGCTCGTCAGAAACCGAGGACGAAGTAGAGTCTCCTGTTGTTACACTATCTGCACCGGAGCTTGTCAATGGAGTCCAGAAATTTTATTGCGATTCCGGGTTGAGTTTAAATTTCATCAAACTTCGTGCCCTCCGTGATGAATCGCGTGAATATGTCGGTCCTACGAACGAGAAGGCGTGGTCGTTGGGGACGGTAAAATTAACGATAAATGATCAACCCCATACCTTTCACGTTGTCGAGGAATTCGTGACAGAAAGCAACGGACTGCTCGGTAGACCTTTTATGCGCCGCGAAAAGGTCGAACTATCGTTTCGTCATAACGCTCTCGTGATTACGAGTGATCCTATTCGTCCCCGACCGTTTTTAACAAGCGGCACGCCGCAAACGATCCCCGCGTCGAGTGAGAAAATGTTTAACATCAAAGCTCGGACACGGAAACCCTTGCCAGTCGCAGTCACGAATCCGGACCTTCGTGAGGGTTATTTGCCACCAATCGAGACTGAACCAGGGTTATACATCGGCAACGCTCTGGTATCCCAAAAGAACGGAATATGTCATGTTCTCGCAATAAATACGTTAACTCATGACGTAGACATCGAGGTCACGCCGCAGGAAATACTGCCCTTCGAATATTATCAGGCTGGTCCAAGCGAGGACAGTGATTCGTCAGACGACGAAACATTGTCGCCGCCGGATCGCATTGCGGCAATGCTGGAAGCTTTGCGCTTGGATGGGCTGAATGATGTCGAACGTTCTCATGTCCGTCAAATCGTGGAAGAAGACCCTATGCGATTTAAATTGCATGGCGACAAACTACCCAGTACAAGCCTCGTGGCACACCGTATACCCACGGAAAATAATTTGCCAGTGAATACTCGCCAATACCGATTCCCTTCCATTCATCGAGGAGAAGTCGAAAAACAAATCGGCAAAAAACTCGAGAATGGAGTAATCATACCATCGCAATCCCCGTATAATTCTCCGGTATGGATTGTGCCCAAGAAACCCGACTCTCAAGGTCGGCCGAGAACGCGGATGGTGATAGACTTCAGGAAACTGAACGAGAAAACTATCTCCGACGCCTACCCACTACCAAATATATTTGATATATTGGACCAGTTGGGCGAGGCTCAGTACTTCTCGACCTTCGATATGGCGAGTGGTTTTCAGCAAATGCCAATGGATCCGCTTTATAGCGCCAAGACCGCCTCTCGATACCGAACGGCCATTATGAGTACGTTCGTATGCCCGAGGGTTTGAAGAACGCACCCGCGACTTTTCAGCGACGGATGGATAGTGTACTTCGAGGTCTCCAAGGTGCCGAATTGTTCGTTTACCTTGACGATATTGTTGTATTCGCTCGATCGTTGGAGGAAAATGGCGCAAAAGTTCGTCGATTAATGGCTCGGTTGCGAGACGCAGGCCTCGTGCTTGAGCCCGACAAGTGTGAGTTCCTGAAAAGGGAGGTATGCTATCTCGGTCATATAATTGGGCGAGATGGTTTACGGCCCGATCCCCGAAAAGTCGAGGCGGTGAAGCGCTTCCCGACCCCGAAAACGGCGAAAAATATCCGGCAGTTCCTCGGACTGGTGGATACTATCGGAGATTCATCATGAATTTTTCCAGTCGTGCCAAGCCGTTATCGGATCGCTTGAAAAAGGGTAAGACGTTCGAGTGGGGAAGCGCACAGCCGCCAAATTTCCGTGATTTGCGTAAGGCCCTTTGTACGGAACCCATACTCAAATTTTCCGATTTTAACCGACCATTTATGCTTACCACGGACGCGTCAGATTATGCGGTTGGGGCCGTGTTAAGTCAAGAGCACGATGGCTTTGACTTTCCAATAGCCCACTTCTCTCGCATACTTCTCCCCGCTGAGATAAATTATGGTACAACGGAGAAGGAATGTCTCGCTGTCATAAAAGCTGTGGACCATTTCCAGCCGTATTTATATGGCCGAAAATTTAAACTCGTCTCCGATCACGAGCCTTTTAAATGGATTGGCTCCATGAGTGATCCAGGAAAGAGGTTGGTACGTTGGAGACTGAGCCTTCAAAATTATAACTATGAGTTTGTCTACAAACCTGGAAAGCTAAATTTCAATGCGGACGCTCTTTCCTGTAAGACCATAAATCCACTATCATCAGAATCGAGCGAATCGGAGGATTCGGACCGGCCGACAATGGTACTCTCTATAGATAGCGGGAGATCCCGGCTGCACTCCGCCCCGAGTGAACGTCGCGTGGGCCGATGAATCCAAGGCACCCCGATCCTAACGCTCGGAGCTCTATCGCTCGCCGTACGCGTGGACAAACAGCTAATCCAGATGCAGCACGTGGGACCCCATTATGCAGAGTCTTCGGGGACAAGCTCGGGAGAGGAAGCCCGACCCATACAGCGACTAAACCGCTACCAACCTCCTTCCCCCGAAACGACGAATTCTCAAACGTCCGCCGCAGCTAGCCGATAAAACGCTGTGTCCACCACCCGTGGCTATAGACGTCGGGGCCCCCGGCCCTGCTAGCCCTAACGAAATTATCGTTTCGGTCGAACCTCCTCCTAGCGATACGGAGGACGGTACTCCCGTGGAAGATTTTGTTCCCAATGGAAACGGATCGGTCCGCGAGGGGCTGCAACGTACCTTCGGAAAATTCGACGAGTCACTGAAACAACTCGAACAGGAATTTTGCGAAGGGCGAGAACAATCAGCCGATATGCTTGAGGTATCGCCGACTGTCCGGGAAGTCCTCAACGATTTAGATCCTATCATAGATAGTGATGATCACGTACTGAGCGAACGATTGGAGAAATTGTCTGAATGATTCCAACGGCTTACTGAAGAGGAGCTCCTACGGAGAACTAGCCTTATAGGGCCCCGTTTTTCGCGTAGGAGCGAGCAAGACAGCGAAGCTGATGACAGGACTCAGGTCCCTTCCCCGGAGTCGAGGGAGGCCATAATTAAAGAGATGCACTCGAGCCTTATAAGCGGCCATAAAGGCGTTACTAAGACCTATAGGCGAATTCGAGAGCGTTTTTATTGGCCTACCCTCAAAAACGACATCCAAAATTACATCCGTCGCTGTAAGGGTTGCCAAGAACAGAAACTCGTTCGTGCAAAGACCCGCGAACCCATGCTCTTGATCGATACACCAGCAGACACTTTCGATAAAGTATCCCTTGATACCGTTGGTCCGTTGCCTATTACTCCTCACGGGAATACGCATATACTAACGATGCAAGATAATCTATCAAAATGTTGTCTTGCTGAACCAATTCCCGATTTGAAAGCAACCACCGTTGCAGAGGCAATAGTGCGTCGGCTGTACAGCCAGTTCGGAGCTTTACGGGCAATTCTAACTGACCGTGGAACCTCATTGACGAACGGGTTATTGAGGGAAATCTCCAAAACCTACAAAGTAGATCATACGACGACATCCGGTTACCGTCCCCAAACTAACGGTGCGATGGAACGGAGTCATATCGTTCTAACAGAATATATCAAGCACTACGCGGACCGATACGACGATTGGGACCGTTTACTGCCCTTTGCCGAGTTTTCCTACAATACAAGCGTTCACGAGGCGACAAATTTCATGAGGTTGTGTATGAAAAAACAGCCCGACAGCCTAGCGAATTTCCGACCCAAGACCGTCTAGCTACAAGTAGTTCGTTCCTTGTTGAGCTCATAAAGCAACAGAATTAAATTCGAGAGATGGCCGGGAAAAACTATACTACGACCGTAAATGCCGGCCCTTTGAGGAAAAATTCGACACTCAATATCACGGTCCCTATAAAATAAGATCGATTACCGATAGGAATAATGTCGTCCTCGAGACTGAAAGAGGTGAACGGTTCGCTAAACATATATACGATAAAATCAAATTAGCCTACCTCTAGTTAGTTTCAACTGTATGTGTATTGACAGCAAAATGATGATCGCGATTATCTGCGTCCTTGTCTTCGTGGGCCGTGGAATGACAAATTCAACACCCAGGAACCCTTACGTCGTCAACAAACTCGAATATAACGCTGACATATACTACGAGCTACAAATGCCGGTGCAATTACAACGCGCTGATTGGAGACTGACATTATTCATCGACCTTGCCGAATTCATCGCGTCCTTCCCGAAAGACGGCGGAAACTTGCCAAAAATTCACGCAGAATGCCTCAAATATAACTCAGAGGCGGGTTGTGAAGAGCTGCTCCGTAGACCTTATGTAATATCGAGGTTACGGCACGGCCACGAGCTAACTAGTGATCTATAGGGGATCGGAAACCGCAAGGATCTCAAAACATCGTCGCCCCTAACAACAATGAAGAGACGTTCAGTGCCCTTCGGATTTATGGGGAGCATCAGTAAATCGATATTCGGAACCCTCACCGAGGATGACGCGGATTATCTCTCTTCCGAAATAGATCGTCTATCTAAGGATCAACAGGAACTAACTCACCTCCAGGAACGACAAATGCATATTTTAAGCTCAAAATTGCAAACGCTACACAACGAACATTTGGAGGAATCAAAACGAGTGGAAGCTATATACCAAATTGTATCGCACATGCACGATGACCTCAACACGATCGCTAATGCATCCGCCGTGGCCTATTACAATTTCTCGCTCGCTAATTACGGAAATAAAGTCGCGAACAAAATCGACAATTACATACGTGTCGGCGAGAAGTAAATCTCTGTGATCAGCTCAGCATTCAGCGGGAAATTCGATCCCGCGGCCATATCACCAACGCAACTGCGAATCCTAGCAGAGGAAGCACAACGCCACGCGGGGGGGCTGGAATTTCCCTACTCCCCAGAACATATCCACCCACAGTACCTTGGGACTCTTGTTTGGACAGACGTGACGTCACGCGATGGGCGGCTAATGATCATCGTGCACGTACTGCTTGTGGCTCCAATGCTATACGACCTATACTGCATAGCCGCCTGTCCTGTTCCTCAATACCTCGGTAACGGGACCAGCTCAGCAAGCATTGTGCCCGCTTCACCTTACATCGCTTTGGGAAGGAGTCGCCAAACCTTCCTCCTAGTTAGCGAAGCATACAGAAGTCAATGTAAGACGGCCGATCGACGACTGATTTGCTCAGGGAATGTTCCAGTTCGGGACACTAATGCAGGTGTCTGCGAGCTGCACATGCTTACCATGCCATCCCAGGAGGCCATGCGCTCGTGTAACATACGCCTACATCCGCACCCTGAAGATTTCTGGGAATATGTGCCGACACACGGCGGTTGGCTTTTCTCCCTTGTCGAGCCCATGAAGTTGCGGGTGACGTGCCTGAACACACCGATAGTTGACATAACATTACAAGGCATGGGGATTCTACAGTTGGAGGCTAACTGTGTTGGAGCAACCCGTACTACCACTTTATCAAGTCTTCGTGCATGTGCGGGCAAGGAAACGTTCTTCTACGAGCCGGGAATAACGCTCAATGTATCCATCGTAATTCCCACTTTGGCCAATAGCGATATCGCATTGGACTTCGGGGAATTGTTCGTTCAGGCGCACAAACAGTCCGCAGGTGGAAACCCGAATCTGAAGCTCGAGGACGGGGGATCGCTGCTCGCTGTGGAAAAAAAAATTCATGCCATAGGCGAGCATAAAAGAGAGAGAGAAACAACATCTTCTCACTCTGGCCAGCTTTGCTAGTCAAGCGGGAGTAATGTTGTTATTCCTAATCTATACCTTGCGGAATCAGCTATCTCTCTCTCTCTCTCGGATACATTTGGAATTGGTTGTGCTCGCGGAAAAAAAGCTCTCGCCCAGCCGAAGGGAACTCGCACGAACATTTGGCCCGAGGAAATTCTCAAGAAGGCAACTTGAACAAGTTTCCGTGGACGTTGCCAAAAACCCCACCAGGCTCATAGCGACCGAGCTAACGTCGGTTCCGTGGCGGTACGGATGATCAGTTCCGATTTGTCCACGGTTCGCTCCTGGAGTCGGAGAAAACTCCTAGTAACAGCAGTCCTCCCGGCGGTGTAATAAGTCCAGGCCTTAGACTCGGCAGACCCACACAGAGACGTCAGTCTTCACTAGTAACATCCCAGTAGCAACGAAACTCGCGGCGGTGTAATAAGTCCAGGCTAGCAACCCGGCGCACCCGCACAGAGGCGTCAGTCTACTAATTACTATATATTTTAACTTCCATTACTTCATTACCAAAGTAACCTTCGAATCTGTGATAAAGGTGCGGGGCCTACGTTAAAACCCCGATCAAAATAGAGGACCCATAAGTTCAACGTGCGGTGTGCGGGAGAGAAACGCGGGGAGAATTGTCCTCGCGGAAGAGCGTGCTAGACCGAGAGTGAGAGAGCGACGCGTGGGAAACTGTCCCCGCGCAAAGGCGTGATTACCCACGGAACGTTGAAAGTAGAATTAATGTAATATAATAAAATAATCATTTATAACTATTTACCCCTAGATAGCATTCGTTAGAATTTGTTTCCCCACTCCCATTTCCACAGGAGAGTTTGCCGGGCCCGTATGGGACGTGTGGCTATCCCTTCTACGAAAAAGAATCTATATTAAAGAACCCAAAGGTAAAATAAACATAACATAAAATCGTCCCTTCTGGACGTAACAATTGCAAAGGTGGCCTTTGCTTAAGGGTACGAGAGCGGGTGGAGCAGTGAACTGTTCAAGATACATCGCCTTTCATAGAGTAGCTGGCCTATCGTGTACATCTGGCGCGACCTTAACAACGAGGAGATTGACGGTATTTTTTACGAGGCTGAATTATCGAGACGTCAAGTAAGCGCGAAATGCCGTGAGAAAAAGTGAGCACGATGAAGGATGCCAGAGGAGGATTGTTTTACCTAGCAATAGTAGCATGAAGTATTATCCTGAAAACAGGACAACGCAGTATACGACGCATCCACCGCAAAGCGTAAACTTGCAGGACAGCTGGGCCGTTCTCTAGCCGAGATACACATACCCATGACTATTTTACATGTACCACCTGAAGGTGAAAAAAACTTTGTCAGCGTAGAAACGAACATTACAACGCCCGGTGTTAAGGCCGATATTAATTTTAAAGATGAGCGTGCATGTGTGCCAACTGGAGTATACCACAGCGTGAGTGCGTTACTCGAGTCGATAAACGAAATCCCGTGTGTGGTGGGACACTTGGAATTCCAATACATGCGTACCGGACATGTCTCGGTAGAGCGTATCTGTACCTCGTGTAAACATTTGGAGCACGCTTTCTCTTCTCGCCGGTATCAAGTAAAATTTTAGGGTTCACCAATAGTCCAGGGATTGTGGTGATGAGTGGTTTTAAGTATGTTGCGCCACAACAGGCCAGCCTCACCAGTGCAATTCCTAATATGTTGTTTGTTTATACAGATATTTGCGAGCCCTACATCACAGGAGATGTACACGCTCCCTTGTTACGTGTCGTTCCTTTTGATGCGGATAATAATTACAATTACGGCTCTGTGAAAATCAAAAGATTTTTGCCACCTCGGTACGCGCCTCTTCTGCGCACAAGCTTCCAAACAATAGATATCGATATAAGGGATGAATTTGGCCAGACGGTGCCATTCGAAGGAGGAACACTAAGAGTGGCGCTACAGTTTAAGCGTACAGATTAACCGAGGCATCGTAGGAAGAGAAAATGGATTACTACGATATGTACTTTGATACACACACGGGCGGAGCTAGAACTGGTTACGGGGGAATTAGTCAAGTATACTCACGGTCGCCAAATCAAAGGGGTCACGGCATCGGTAGCTTTCTCGGTGGGCTTTTTCGTCGCATTTTACCTCTTTTAAAGCAGGGAGCACGAGCTGTCGGAAAAGAAGTTATACGCTCAGGAATTAATGTAGCAAACGATATAATAGATACAGGTATGCATCCTAAAGAAGCCTTAAAATCACGTTTGCGCGAATCGGGTGTGAATTTGAAGAGGAAGGCTGAGGAAAAACTCATGCAGGGTTCGGGATATAAACGTTCGAAAATTTGCAAACTTGTGCATTCGGTTGACGACTACGGAACGCGTAGGGTCGGTCAAAAAATAAATTTGCGACATCAAGAAAACACGCGGGGCGGATTAAAAAGAAGAAGAGAACAACAGTGAAAAGAGCAAGTAGAAAGACGTCCAAAAGGACACAGAAAAAAAAACGTCACGACCTAGGACCGTCCGATATCTTCTCGTAAAAAATGGCTTTCTCCTTCAAGCACTCACACTCATTTGTGTGAGTGCTTGAAGTCGGAGCTGGAGCTATTCACATTACCTCCGACTCAAACGACTATCGAGGGGACACAATGGTTACACTAGAAGCCGATCTCGTCTCTAACAGACGATTCACCTATCGAGTTCGTGGTACCGGGCCAGGGTGACGAGTACATTGATCTCCCACATACCATGGTAAGTATGCGTGTTCAAGTACGTTCGAACTCTGTAAAACCCGACCCTACAGTTAAAGTGGGGCCTGTTAATAATTTACCCCACTCAATGTTTGATCAGGTCGATGGATTCTTGAATCAAAAACTTGTATCACCGCCCAATAATGCTTATGCATACAGAGCCTGCATTGAAACATTATTAAATTATGGACAGGGTGCGCAAACCTCTCATCTCACAAGCTGTCTGTGGCACGGCGATTCAGCCGGTAAAATGGACGATATAGCACACGCCAACGTCGATCTTTCTAACCGTCGAACAGTTTTAAATGCGCGCGGGGAGATTGGTCTGCTCGGTCATTTGCACTGCGATATCTTTAACCAGGAGAGATTTCTGATCAACGGCATTGAGATGCGTTCGCGTCTTGTGCATACTAGTGACGCCTTCTGGCTTGTGACGTCTTCAAAAGATTACAGTATCCACATTACCGAGGCGTCACTCCTTGTGCGTCATGCAAGAATTGCCCCAGGTATGTTTTTAGCTCATGCGAGAGCATTGTCCAAATCGATGGCAAAATATCCGTTGACGCGTGTAGAGGTTAAAACTATATCGATGCTTGCTGGTGTACACGGGGATACCCTAGACAATGTAATACTAGGCGAACTACCGAAGCGCATTGCTATCGGTTTGGTCGATAATAAAGCGTTCAACGGCAATCGGGCACTCAACCCCTTCAACTTTCAGAATTATAAAATTAATTATCTTGCTTTGTACGCTGACGGCGTACAAAGCAATACCGTGAATCGCTCTCCAGCCGAACTTCACCGATACCTCCCTATATGTGGATGCGTATCATACGTTATTTTCCGGTACGGGTATTCACTTTCTCAATCAAGGGAATTCAATCACGCGTACCGCGTACCCCTACGGATATTGTCTTTTTGCGTTTGATCTTACGCCCGATCTTTTGGCAAACAGCACCAGTCATTGGAATCTGGTGAAACACGGTAGCGTCAGGATAGAAGTACGATTCGACGAAGCGCTAACATCAACAGTTAATTGTGTCGTGTATGCGGAATATGATAACGTACTGGAGATTGATGCATCCAGACAAGTCATTGTAGATTTCAGCGGTTGAGCGCTGCGGTGGTCTTCATTTATCTTTAAGTGTTCAAAGCGTAAGCCTGTATCATGAATATCGCGATTGACATACAAGGTCTAAGGGATAAACATAATAATTTTATACCCAAAGAAGTGGCTGTCGTTTCGCTTGATTTATTGTACGCTGATCATTGGATCGTTGCACCACTACACGCGAACCGTCAATTACCCCTGGATGTGAAAAGAACGAACGAGTGGGCGACGCGCAATCATCACGGGCTAGTATGGTTCGAGGGCTGTACACCGTTACGGGTGATCGCCAGAATTTTGAGGACAATGATCGCCGATTCTACGCGGGTATTTGCAAGGGGTGCCGATAAATCATCCTACCTAGCTCAACTCACCGACTGCTATATAAGAAATTTGGAGGAAGACGACGACGATACGTTATTTCAACATTTCCCAGGAGCAGGTACACGTTGCTCGTACCACGCTGTGATACGCAAGAAAAGCATACGTGTGCTCTGGATAATGTGACGAGAATCAAAGCATGGCTCTGTCATACCGAGCGTTATGACTCTTTATGGGAATATAGATCTACGACCGCGCTGCCGCCTGGCCTAACTGATACCTGCCTGTTATGAACAGCCTTCAGATTCTGGCCTCTCTTCGTGATATACAGAATCACTCTGTGGGTGTGTGACCCCGCAAACCGTATACCAAAGATCTGGACGAAACCAACAGCATTTGTTGTGAATACCGATGGACATAAACAGCCGGGAGCCCACTGGGTGGCCATGTACGTCGATCGAACTGGACACGGATGGTACTTCGACAGCTATGGATTGCCCCCCATTGTCCCGCAACATCTCATTCGACTCCGTAAAAACTGTAAACTCTTCCGGTTCAGCGCTCATCAACTTCAAGTTCCGGATTCGCAATGTTGCGGACAGTTATGTTTCTTCGTTATATGCATTATGTTCCGTCATCATATGTATACTGGCTTCGGTATCCATAAGTTTCGAAGTGTATTTTCAAATGATTTATCACGCAACGACAAAATAGTCAATCGTTATTACAATGCTTTCGTCAATAAAAACAATAAATATAAATTTTAATCATATAAGTTTACATTGTATACAAGGCTGTTGTTCCCGTACGCGCTAATTGTAATACATCATGTTACTTTAATAAATAACCGTCTTCAAATATTCTGTGTATTTATTCTTATAGCTAAATATTTTCAGCGTACAGCTTAAGCAGCGATGGAGAGTCTTGCGGTGATTCACGCGCCGCTAAGTCAGCAGATTTTGCAAAATCGCCGAGAAATAGCTCTCTTGGCGAGGCCTTACTCACACCTCCTCTCGTGATGGTGGGGGTAACGGTTGTGGTGGGGACAGTACTAGAAATAGGCCATACGGCTCGGTAGTCAGACAGCAATTATTACGGAGCCACGGTAGAGCAGACAGTAGAGCGACGGTAGAGCCACGGCAGAGCAGAAAAAAAGACGCGAGTTGAAAGCACGTATAGAAGTTTTCTTGCAAAATATCGCAATTCTTCAAAGTCACATTGAAAAGAGAACTGCGTTAAATATTTTAACACGAAAAATCACGAAACTTCAAATCAGCGATGGACTTTACGCGCATCAACAAGATCGGTGCGATGGCCAACTTCCTGCCAACGAAGATGTCAGAACTCTCCCTAAAAATGGACTACCAAATTTCCGATATACGAGTGGTGAAAACGCGATTCGGGTCACGTCTTATCGTGGAGGTGGACAAGACGTTCGTTTGCTTTCTACCGGCGAGATTCATGAGAGCTCTCGATGAAGACGAGGCGCTGTTCAAGCAAATAGTAACATCGGCCCATGCAGATAATCTCGTTATGGAATACCTTGGCTCCAAATACAATAATTTGGAGTTCAAGCCAGCTGTCAAATAACTCTGCACGACAGCTCTCGTACACTACATCAGACTTGTCAGAGCGCGTCAGTCTGCAGGGAGAAGCCATGCCAGGCAAACGTTCAACTTCCACTCTCTCGGCACAAAAGAAACGAGCCTATAATCTACGACCATTGGTGTTGGAGACGTTTTACAATCGGAATAGTCAAATGACGAAAAATGTGTGGCTAAGGATACAAAAACAGCTCAACACCACCATCGTTGCATACTTCAACGAAGAAAACATGGCAAGCGCTTCTGACTACTCTACTGTTCATACGGTGGTCGCTTGTGATGACTACATTCTTGAATACGGTGAATATTACAACCAACCCAGCATTACTATTCAAAATTTCAACGACTACATGACAGCATGGCTTAACAATGCTTCGACCGACGTGGGTAAATGTAAGGGTGCGCTTGTTACCGCCATTGCATGGGAAATTTACAACACGACGGCGAGACGTTTACGACGTCGGATTAGAAAGAAACACGCTAAAATTCGGGAGGCTGTTCACCGCACTTTATCCAGTGTCTCCTGCAACCTCTTCACACACGCTTGAACAAACGTCACCGATAATCTCATAGATCGCCAATTGAAACGCAAAAGCGATATAATGAATATTTGTAAATGAACCTGGATGTATATGTTACAAAAAAAAATACAAATAAAAATAAAAAAAGGCGTCCACTATAGCGACACCACCGTGCCTCCCCACCTCGGCTGCCCCCACCACGGGCCGAGGAGTGGGGATAGGAGTGCGGGTCGCCATAGTGGCCCCCTTACTCCTGATGGCATTGGCTGGCTTTTCAGCCGAGTCATTACTACTTTGTACGGCCTGCCCCAGGGAGCATCTTACACCTCGCTGAGCAGTTCGCCCCAGCTTTCAGCTTTACTCTGCTTGATAGCTTTTGTAAGCTTCAAGCGCGCCTTCCTGTGCTGTTCTTCCAAATCGGGGAACGAGCGTTTGTCTCGAGCTCGTTGCGCTAGGCGGCGAGTTCGATGACACTCCCTTCGGACGCCGGCAATTTGTTCGCTCCACCAGTGTACCGCCGGTCAGAAGTCGAAATCACGTTTCCGTGGCATTGTGGCATCGCATGCTTCGGCGACCCTCTGCAAGTAGTAAAGGTGGCTTATGGGGAGACGACCGTGACGTCATCCTGGGTGAGGTGTATACGTGATGTCTGGCGGGCCAGACCGTCTCGATGGGGCCGTATGGAGAATTGGTGGTGGGGGCTCAGTTTTGGGGGATCGGTGGTGGGGGTAGCGGCGGCTAGAGGTGGTTTGTGCGGGGGTAGCGGAGGGGTAGGTATGTGAGGTTACTACTATACCGACGGTGATCGCAGCGATGATTGTTAGGTGATTCGCTTTCGCAGATATGGTGGGTAAAATAGGTTTCGGTGCGCTGCGCATGGTAGGGATGGTCTCATACCGTGGATGGGTCAGGGGGATGGTTGAACAAAAAAGAAATTATTTTCGACAAGACATCAATGTTTTTATTCAACAGCATACGGCCTGATACATGCTTTGGTGAGTTGCGTAGAAAATGATTACGTGGAATACATTTCAAAAAGGTTTATTATCGTGAGGGAAGTACATTTCTCTTGCCAGGTTTATAGAGGTGAAGCGCTGAGCAGCTTGCACGAATTAAAACTGGGGAGACACATGATAACAGCCCGTTGTATGAGGCAAACGCTTATGATGGTGGGGGTGATAAGACTGCAGTGGTGGGAGGTCAGTGTACCCGCAGCCTACAGGTTTTTCCCTGTTACGTAGATGAGCCTAGGACGGGATTGAGAGAGGGAAAGGGTTACATGAAAAATGACTCATTGTTTGTACAGGTGTGTAAGATGGAGCTCGTTGTGGTGTAGAGTAGGGAACACGATAATTCAACAACCCAGGGCCTAGGACGTGTGAAGAGTGGTGGCCATTGCCTGTATTACGTGAAATATGTTTACGATTTCAATAGTTTAACACGACCCTTTTAAAACTGGAGTATTGCAGAGCGGACGAAAGAGACGAGCGACCGATTCAATACGAGAACGTGTAAATTTTCGGGCGCTTACGGCATGGTTGGGAAGTATTTACAACCTACTTCCTCGTCGGCCCTATGGCCATTGGGTGAGCGCCTCTAATAACATCGTCAATAATTTACAATTCTTAGGGGGAACATCCTGTTGTCACAAAAGATATTGTAAACTGTAGACAATTATTCGAAAATATATGCAATACCACATCCCGAAGTTGCATATATTAAACATATTTTGAGACAATACGGTAATAACCAATACCGCGACACGATTGTTTGGAAAACGAAAAACACCTCTATTTTCGAGGGGTTCGTTTCACCCCTTAAAACCGTTTTTCCGCCGATAAAGAAAAATACGTATCGCAAACCACATCAGACCAGAAAATTGGAGTATATCAAATCGACCAAACACACCGCACCAGTCACACCAGCTTACGGATTCGTGACAACGAGAGAATCGGGACGCATCTCACTACCAATCTTAAAACACCTACATCAACAAACGATAGTTGCTTTGGTTTTCCCCGTCAAAATCAACAAGATGGGCGAGCGGGGTGTTTTGTCCGCACCGGTATACATACCCGTGTGACTTAACTTTGGACAGATACCATCCGACGTGTGTCGGTTGTTAAATTACGTTGTCGCAGGAATCAATCCTGAAGAAAGGGGTGGTGAATATAAAGTCAAGGGATAACTCATGTTTCGCATGGTCAGTGGTCGCTGCTCTCTACCCGGTGAAAAAGAATGTGGACAGAGTAACTTCGTATCCACACTACTCAATCGTACTGCAGCTTCAAGGCATTGTTTTTCCCATCACTCTCGATCGAATAAAGCCATTTCAATAGCAAAACAACGTTTCTATTAATGTATTTACGACGGAAAAGAAAAGCATCATTCCGATTCGAATATGCGACCACTAGCTGGTCCAACACATCAATTTATTGTACGTGGAGGATTCGTCGGACTGCAGTGTGGGACAGTTTGTATAGATAAAAAATTTATCACGACTCGTGAGCGCGCAGCTGAGCAAAACAGCCGGCAAAAAACACATCAGCGATCGGTGAGTAAAAAGGAGCCTACTCGAGAATATACATATGAATAATTATGTACTTCGATAATATAATTTCTTCCATCATTAAGTTATAGGTGTTTGCACTACTTGTACAGGGAGGCTGCATTGGGATCGCACGAGATGGATTGTGGAAAATCAAACGATTGTGCCATTCAATTACCTGATCAAACGGACAAATGACTAACATTCGAACACTTTCCACGAAAAGAACGACTTCCATTTGTGATTTATGCTAATCTTGAGTGCGTTTGCGCAAAGGTTGTCATAAAAAATATACAGCAACAGCACGAAGTGTTTAACATCGCGTACTATTTACGTTGTTCATATGACCATTCGTTATCGGGATACTACTCCCATTGCGATGCCGATTGCATCCCATGATTTGTTGAGAACCTTAAAGATGTAGCTTTGCGCATCAACGATATTTTACGGGATAATATTCCCATGGTACTTCTAACTCCGGTTGAGTGGGTAAAATTTCGAAGCGCTACTCACTGCCATATATGTGAGAAACCATTTGCCGAAGACGACATACGTGTTCGTGATCATTGCCATCTGACCAGACGGCATGGAGGTCCCACACACTTTAATTACAATTCGAAGTAAAAGCAGTTTTTTCATACCCGCAGTTTTTCATAATTTGTCCGGCTATGGTGCGCACTTCATCATTAAGGAACTAACCACAGCATTTGAAGGGAAAACCACCGTGGTGCCCATACACAAGGAGGAATACATTTCTTTCACAAAAACAGTTCGAACGGCAGATAAATCACATAAAATTCAATTACGCTCCATCGATGCATACAAATTTCTCAATACAAGTCTGGATAACTGGCCTCATTTTTGACAGTGGACACATTCAAAATGTCACGGTCGCAATTTCATGTCATGCCTGTCGACAATTTCATCCTATTAACTTGAAAGGGTGTCTTCCTCAATGAGTATAGCGATAGTTCAAACAGACTGGGAAACTATCACATACCGCTACGAGACACATTTTACAGTACTTTGACTGGTGACATTGTCAGTGAGGACGAATACGCGAGAATGAATGGGAGCGGTTTTCTATTCAAACCTTAAGGGAATATAGTGACTTGTACATGAAGATCGATATTTTTGTTACTGGCCGATGTTTTGGAGAACTTTCGCATTAGCTGTATCAAGAGTTACAGGCTCGACCCCGCTTATTACTGTACTCTCCCCGGTTTCACATGGGATGCAATGTTGAAACATATATCCGCCAACTTCGAATTGTTCACCGACGTTGACATGGTATTATTTGTTAAACGGGGTATACGCGGCGGTCCGAGTCAGTGCTCAAATAGGTATGCGTGAGTCAATAACAAATACATGGCATTGTTCGATCCATCATGGTCCTCATCGTACTTGATGTATTTCGATGTAAATAATTCGTATGGATGGGAAATCCATCAACCATCGACCTATGGTGATTGTCGATGGGTCAATGACTTGTCGACATTCAATTTATCATTGATCGCGCTAGATTCACTGGCTGGTTACATGCTTGAGGTTGACTTAGAGTATCCGGAATGTCTACGCGATGCACATACGGACTTCCCATTTTGTTCAACACATGGCAAAACACCTGGTCGGCAACACAAAAAAACTGCTTGCAACCGTGCATAACAAGGGACGGTATGTTATTCATTATCGCAATCTACAGCAGTGTGTACGCCACGCTCTCAAAATCATTAAAAATCATAGAATACTCCAATTCTCGCAAGAAAGAATGGCATTGAAAAAAATCTCTATAAATCGATGAATAATGCGTTGTTTGGGAAAACTATGGAAAACGTCCGCAACCATGTAGGCGTTAAGCTTTTAACATGGTGGGTGGGCAGGTACGGTGCAGAGGCAATCATTTCCAAATCAAATTTTCATAGCCGGAGTATTTTTTCAGAAAACCATATTGCTGTCGACTTACGCAAGCTCGAGTTGCAATTCAATAATCCAATGTATGCGGGTATGTCCATTCTCGACATATCGAAGGCATGATTATATGACTTTGAATATGAGTACATGATGTCCCTGTATAATAACAAATGTACAGCCTTATACACCGATACGGATAGTTTCATGTACAACAGTGAGTGTGAGGATGTGTATGACTACATGAAGTGTAATATCCATCATTTCGATATGAGCGAGTATCGGAGCAATGGGTATGATATACCGCTTGCCAACGAAAAAGATCCCGGACTTATGAAAGACGAAATTAATGGTCGGATAATGACGGAATTCGTAGGGCTCAGAGCAAAAATGTATGCAGTCCGAGTCAGTGGTAAAGACGTTACGAAGAAAGTGAACCGCGTTAAAAGTAACATCGAGGCGAGAACGATCACCTTCGAGGACTATACGAAATGCTTATATGACCAGATCGAAATTACTGGCCCGCAATCATGTATACGATCGAAGTTGCATGAATGGTACATACACCATCAACAAGACAAAAATTGCTCTAAGTCTGCACGATGACAAATGGCATATCGTACCCGGAACCGCGAAAACGCTACCATGAGTGTCTTATAGAATACAATCGTAGTATGTATTCTTATAAACGGTAAATAATCTTGTAAAATAATTGTAGAAAGTTCTGTAAATAAGCAGTCCTGTAAATATCGGGGTTTGTAATTAACCGTGTCGGTCTGTTATGCGTAATATATTGGTTTTTAGATTTTTCAACTGAGACACTGAAGAAGAGCTCATTGTAGTTTGGTAAATAACCGAATTTTTCCTACACCTTTCTGACACTCTTCTGTGTGAGAGGTAGAGAGAGAGAGAAAGAAAGAAAGAAGGAGAGCGAGAGAGCGAGAGAGAGAGAGAGAGAGAGAGAGAGAGAGAGAGTGAGAGAGAGAGAGACAGACAGAGAGAGCGAGAGAGGGTTTAAAGGATGAGAAGCAATAGAGAAAGCTACCTAAGCTGGAAAACACTTGCTGCGGTGAAGAGAACGGTGGACGCTTTGTGAGAGAAAGACCAACTATTGTCATCTGGTAGGAGCAGAGAAAAAGAGAGCGAGAGAAGAGTCATCAAATTTAAAACATTTACATTGTTCGCTACAAATCAGATTTGCTTATCCAGCTATTGTGAGTGTTATCGAAACCCAGACGCATTACTAACATTCGATTACCACGCTGCTGCAATACTTTTCCAATGAGATAAATATCGGGATATTGAACTTTAAGTAGCTCCGGATCGTACAAATCACCTGCAATGGCTTCATCGTTATAGTCCGTCAGGTGAAATGCTACACACTTCGTGTTTTTCTCTCGATATATGGTACATATTTCAGCTGTCTATTTCTGGGTGTAATCCTTTCGGAAAACACTCCTAAATTTACTGATTCTCAACTCACTTTATCGCAAAACTTTACTTTCATGATGATGCTTTTTTTAATAGACTCTTGTCAAAAGCACGTTGTAGCAGCTACTTCTCATTTTCAACGTTGACGGTCCTCGATTTCACCTGAGTTATGGTATAGTGTACATAATCATTATAGCCGCCTACTATGTTCTAACGAATATCGATCCATGTATAATCAGTACGTAGCCTAAATTGCATTCACACCTTATTTCTCAATTCACGATTGAGATGCTCGCAAACTAATGCTTTTAAATTGGTATACGTTGAATATATGTGAATATTGTACTTTTTCATTAGGACTTTGAAGTGACCATTATAAAACTATTTTCCCTAATCAACCTGCCGTTCTGCGGTATGCACCCCTTCACAAGTGTCGACTTCATTGCGGTTGCTGCATCTTTACCATTCTTACCTCGCAGGGGTACGGTGCGTGCAAGTTTTGAGACAGTATCGATGAAGGTGAGGTGAAATTTATGTTTGGAGTTTATATATGCGTACGACGGCATAACGACAAGATCAGCTTGATTTTGTTCGTCCAAGCCACGGATGGTCACAAGTAAAAGTCTAGTATCGTCGAGTTCATCGACGCTTCGTACAACGATTGAGATTTTTATTTTATCGTACGTACTTAGAGTAACGCCACCGACTATGTCCTATCGATGTTGCCGAATCTGTGCTGCCCCAAGTTATGGTGACCATCTGTGGTAGTTCTAAACCCAATCCCCGGTCTGTCTGGAGGACCTTGCTTACTGAAAGAAGTGCACTCTTATTCAATTTGCATCCAAACACAACGATGCTCATGCGCAGAGCGTGTAGAATTTCAGACGATCAGGAAAAAAATAATTTTTGTTCCACGCAATTCCTCAATTATTGATATAACTTAATTCGAATGTCCAGAACTTCCGACTGCTTGTGATACTCGCGCAATCGTTTGTACTTGTTCGTACCAACAAGTATATCGTTTATTCCACCGATCAATCGCTTTTGCCCGTTCCTATCAGCGAGTATATCATTTGTACTGGCAATTAATCGGTTATACCAGTGCGTACGAACGTGTACATCATTTGTACCACCGAGCAAACGCTTGAACCCGTTCGTACTAGCGAGTAAACCGTTTGTGCCACCCAGCAATGTTTTCTACCCATTCGTGTCGACGAGTATATCGTTTGTTCCACCGAGAAAACGTTTGCACCCGTTCGTATCGACAAGTACATTGTTTGTACCACCGAGCAATCTTTTGAACCCGTACGAATTGACGAGTATATCGTTTGTTCAGCCGTGTCATCGTTTGCACCTGTGCGTACGGACGAAAATATCGTTTGTACCATCGAGCGATCGTATGTAACCGTTCGTATCGACGATTTGGTCCACCTAGCAATCGTTTGTAGCCATTCGTATCGGGGAGTATATCGTTTATGCCGCTCGTATAGATGAGTACATCGTTTGTACCACCGAGCAATCTTTTTTACCCGTTCGTATCGACGAGTATATCGTTTGTACCACCGTGTCATCGCTTCTACCACCGTGTAATGGTTTTGTGCCCGTGCGTACGGATGAAAAAATATCGTTTGTACCACCGAGCAATCGTTTGTGCCGCTCGTATCGACGAGTATAATGTTTGTGCCACCGAGCAATTTTTTGTACCCGGTCGCATCGACGAGTATATCGTTTGTTCCACCGAGAAATCATTTGTACCCTTTCGTATCGACGAGTAAATCGTTTGTACCACCGAGCAATCTTTTGTACCCGTTCGTATCGACGAGTATATCGTTTGTTCCACCGACCAATCGGTTGCGCCCACTCGTATCGATGAGTATATCGTTTGTGCCGCTCGTATAGACGAGTATATCGTTTGTACCGCCTAGCAATCTTTTTACCCGATCGTATCGATGAGTATATCGTTTGTACCGCCGTGTAATCGTTTGTACTCGTGCGTACGGACGAGAATATCGTTTGTACCACCAAGCAATCGTTTGTAACTGTTCGTATTGACGAGTATATCGTTTGTTTCACCGTGTGATCGTTTGCAACCGTACGTACGGACGAGAATATCGTTCGTACCACCGAACAATCGTTTGTAACCATTCTCATCGACGGGTATATCGTGAGTTCCACCGGGCAATCGTGGATTCGAAATCCTTCAGGAGACTTTCGAAGACGTTCGTGAGACGTCCAAGAGGTGTTTAAGAGACTTTCGAAGATCCTCGCGGGACGATAGAAGGTTTTCATGACGTTCGAGTTTGTTTGGGTTTGTTTGAGTGGGTCGTTTGGGAACGTCTGGATTCTGTTTCAATTTGTTTGTTGATCGATTTGGTTTGTTTGGGTTTGTTTCGATTGTTTTGGTTTGTTTGGGATTCATCCAAAGTATCTCAAACAAACCTAAACAATCGAAACAAACCCAAACAAACCAAATCGATCAAAACAAACCCGAACAATTGAAACAAAACTCAGACGTTCCCAAACGACCCACTCAAACAAACCCAAACAAACTCAACCGTCATGAAAACCTTCTATCGTCCCGCGAGGATCTTCGAAAGTCTCTTAAACACCTCTTGGACGTCTCACGAACGTCTTCGAAAGTCTCCTGAAGGTTTTCGAACCCACGATTGCCCGGTGGGACACACGATATACCCGTCGATGAGAATGGTTACAAACGATTGTTCGGTGGTACGAACGATATTCTCGTCCGTACGTACGGTTGCAAACGATCACACGGTGAAACAAACGATATACTCGTCAATACGAACAGTTACAAACGATTGCTTGGTGGTACATACGATATTCTCGTCCGTACGCACGATTACAAACGATTACACGGCGGTACAAACGATATACTCATCGATACGATCGGGTAAAAAGATTGCTAGGCGGTACAAACGATATACTCGTCTATACGAGCGGCACAAACGATATACTCATCGATACGAGTGGGCGCAACCGATTGGTCGGTGGAACAAACGATATACTCGTCGATACGAACGGGTACAAAAGATTGCTCGGTGGTACAAACGATTTACTCGTCGATACGAAAGGGTACAAATGATTTCTCGGTGGAACAAACGATATACTCGTCGATGCGAACGGGTACAAAAAATTGCTCGGTGGCACAAACATTATACTCGTCGATACGAGCGGCACAAACGATTGCTCGGAGGTACAAACGATATTTTTTCATCCGTACGCACGGGCACAAAACCATTACACGGTGGTAGAAGCGATGACACGGTGGTACAAACGATATACTCGTCGATACGAACGGGTAAAAAAGATTGCTCGGTGGTACAAACGATGTACTCATCTATACGAGCGGCATAAACGATATACTCCCCGATACGAATGGCTACAAACGATTGCTAGGTGGACCAAATCGTCGATACGAACTGTTACATATGATTGCTCGATGGTACAAACGATATTTTCGTCCGTACGCACAGGTGCAAACGATGACACGGCTGTACAAACGATATACTCGTCGATTCGTACGGGTACAAAAGATTGCTCGGTGGTACAAACGATGTACTTGTCGATGCGAACGGGTGCAAACGTTTTCTCGGCAGAACAAACGATATACCCGTCGACACGAATGGGTAGAAAACATTGCTCGGTGACACAAACGGTTTACTCGCTAGTACGAACGGGTTCAAGCGTTTGCTCGGTGGTACAAATGATGTACACGTTCGTACGCACTGGTATAACCGATTAATTGCCCGTACAAATGATATACTCGCTGATAGGAACGGGCAAAAGCGATTGATCGGTGGAATAAACGATATACTTGTTGGTACGAACAAGTACAAACGATTGCTCGAGTATCACAAGCAGTCGGAAGTTCTGGACATTCGAATTAAGTTATATCAATAATTGAGGAATTGCGTGAAACAAAAATAATTTTTTTCCTGATCGTCTGAAATTCTACACGCTCTGAGCATGAGCATCGTTGTGTTTGGATGCAAATTGAATAAGAGTGCACTTCTTTCAGTAAGCAAGGTCCTCCAGACAGACCGGGGATTGGGTTTAGAACTAGCACAGATGGTCACCATAACTTGGGGCAGCACAGATTCGGCAACATCGATAGGACATAGTCGGTGGCGTTACTCTAAGTACGTAAGATAAAATAAAAATCTCAATCGTTGTACGAAGCGTCGATGAACTCGACGATACTAGACTTTTACTTGTGACCATCCGTGGCTTGGACGAACAAAATCAAGCTGATCTTGTCGTTATGCCGTCGTACGCATATATAAACTCCAAACATAAATTTCACCTCACCTTCATCGATACTGTCTCAAAACTTGCACGCACCGTACCCCTGCGAGGTAAGAATGGTAAAGATGCAGCAACCGCAATGAAGTCGACACTTGTGAAGGGGTGCATACCGCAGAACGGCAGGTTGATTAGGGAAAATAGTTTTATAATGGTCACTTCAAAGTCCTAATGAAAAAGTACAATATTCACATATATTCAACGTATACCAATTTAAAAGCATTAGTTTGCGAGCATCTCAATCGTGAATTGAGAAATAACGAGTGAATGCAATTTAGGCTACGTACTGATTATACATGGATCGATATTCTTTAGAACATAGTAGGCGGCTATAATGATTATGTACACTATACCATAACTCAGGTGAAATCGAGGACCGTCAACGTTGAAAATGAGAAGTAGCTGCTACAACGTGCTTTTGACAAGAGTCCATTAAAAAAAGCATCATCATGAAAGTAAAGTTTTGCGATAAAGTGAGTTGAGAATCAGTAAATTTAGGAGTGTTTTCCGAAAGGATTACACCCAGAAATAGACAGCTGAAATATGTACCATATATCGAGAGAAAAACACGAAGTGTGTAGCATTTCACCTGACGGACTATAACGATGAAGCCATCGCAGGTGATTTGTACGATCCGGAGCTACTTAAAGTTCAATATCCCGATATTTATCTCATTGGAAAAGTATTGCAGCAGCGTGGTAATCGAATGTTAGTAATGCGTCTGGGTTTCGATAACACTCACAATAGCTGGATAAGCAAATCTGATTTGTAGCGAACAATGTAAATGTTTTAAATTTGACGACTCTTCTCTCGCTCTCTTTTTCTCTGCTCCTACCAGATGACAATAGTTGGTCTTTCTCTCACAAAGCGTCCACCGTTCTCTTCACCGCAGCAAGTGTTTTCCAGCTTAGGTAGCTTTCTCTTTTGCTTCTCATCCTTTAAACCCTCTCTCGCTCTCTCTGCCTGTCTCTCTCTCTCTCTCTCTCTCGCTCTCTCTCTCTCTCTCTCTCTCTCTCTCTCTCTCTCTCTCTCTCTCTCTCTCTCTCTCTCTCGCTCTCTCGCTCTCCTTCTTTCTTTCTTTCTCTCTCTCTCTACCTCTCACACAGAAGAGTGTCAGAAAGGTGTAGGAAAAATTAGGTTATTTACCAAACTACAATGAGCTCTTCTTCAGGTTCTAAGTTGAAAAATCTATAAACCAATATATTACACATAACAGACCGACACGGTTAATTACAAACCCCGATATTTACAGGACTGCTTATTTACAGAACTTTCTACAATTATTTTACACGATTATTTACCGTTTATAAGAATACATACTACGATTGTATTCTATGAGATACTCATGGTAGCGTTTTCGCGGTTCCGGGTACGATATGCCATTTGTCATCGTGCGGACGTAGAGCAATTTTTGTCTTGTTGATGGTGTATGTACCATTCATGCAACTTCGATCGTATACATGATTGCGGGCCAGTCATTTCGATCTGGTCATATAAGCATTTCGTATAGTCCTCGAAGGTGATCGTTCTCGCCTCGATGTTACTTTTAACGCGCTTCACTTTCTTCGTAACGTCTTTACCACTGACTCGGACTGCATACATTTTTGCTCTGAGCCCTACGAATTCCGTCATTATCCGACCATTAATTTCGTCTTTCATAAGTCCGGGAACTTTTTCGTTGGCAAGCGGTATATCATACCCATTGCTCCGATACTCGCTCATATCGAAACGATGGATATTACACTTCATGTAGTCATACACATCCTCACACTCACTGTTGTACATGAAACTATCCGTATCGGTGTATAAGGCTGTACATTTGTCTTTATACAGGGACATGATGTACTCATAATCAAAGTCATATAATCATGCCTTCGATATGTCGAGAATGGACATACCCGCATACATTGGATTATTGAATTGCAACTCGAGCTTGCGTAATTCGACAGTAATATGGTTTTCAGAAAAAATACTCCGGCTATGAAAATTTGATTTGGAAATGATTGCCTCTGCACCGTACCTGCCCACCCACCATGTTAAAAGCTTAACGCCTACATGGTTGCGGACATTTTCCATAGTTTTCCCAAACAACGCATTATTTATCAATTTATAGAGATTTTTTTCAAAGCCATTCTTTCTTGCGAGAATTGGAGTATTCTATGATTTTTAATGATTTTGAGAGCGTGGCGTACACACTGCTGTAGATTGCGATAATGAATAACATACCGCCCCTTGTTATGCACGGTTGCAAGCAGTTTTTTTGTGTTGCCGACCAGGTGTTTTGTCATGTGTTGAACAAAATGGGAAGTCCGTATGTGCATCGCGTAGACATTCCGGATACTCTAAGTCAACCTCAAGAATGTAACCAGCCAGTGAATCTAGCGCGATCAATGATAAATTGAATGTCGACAAGTCATTGACCCATCGACAATCACCATAGGTCGATGGTTGATGGATTTCCCATCCATACGAATTATTTACATCGAAATACATCAAGTACGATGAGGACCATGATGGATCGAACAATGCCATGTATTTGTTATTGACTCACGCATACCTATTTGAGCACTGACTCGGACCGCCGCGTATACCCCGTTTAACAAATAATACCATGTCAACGTCGGTGAACAATTCGAAGTTAGCGGATATATGTTTCAACATTGCATCCCATGTGAAACCGGGGAGAGTACAGTAATAAGCGGGGTCGAGCCTGTAACTCTTGATACAGCTATTGCGAAAGTTCTCCAAAACATCGGCCAGTAACAAAAATATCGATCTTCATGTACAAGTCACTATATTCCCTTAAGGTTTGAATAGAAAACCGCTCCCATACATTCTCGCGTATTCGTCCTCACTGACAATGTCACCAGTCAAAGTACTGTAAAATGTGTCTCGTAGCGGTATGTGATAGTTTCCCAGTCTGTTTGAACTATCGCTATACTCATTGAGGAAGACACCCTTTCAAGTTAATAGGATGAAATTGTCGACAGGCATGACATGAAATTGCGACCGTGACATTTTGAATGTGTCCACTGTCAAAAATGAGGCCAGTTATCCAGACTTGTATTGAGAAATTTGTATGCATCGATGGAGCGTAATTGAATTTTATGTGATTTATCTGCCGTTCGAACTGTTTTTGTGAAAGAAATGTATTCCTCCTTGTGTATGGGCACCACGGTGGTTTTCCCTTCAAATGCTGTGGTTAGTGCCTTAATGATGAAGTGCGCACCATAGCCGGACAAATTATGAAAAACTGCGGGTATGAAAAAACTGCTTTTACTTCGAATTGTAATTAAAGTGTGTGGGACCTCCATGCCGTCTGGTCAGATGGCAATGATCACGAACACGTATGTCGTCTTCGGCAAATGGTTTCTCACATATATGGCAGTGAGTAGCGCTTCGAAATTTTACCCACTTAACCGGAGTTAGAAGTACCATGGGAATATTATCCCGTAAAATATCGTTGATGCGCAAAGCTACATCTTTAAGGTTCTCAACAAATCATGGGATGCAATCGGCATCGCAATGGGAGGAGTATCCCGATAACGAATGGTCATATGAACAACGTAAATAGTACGCGATGTTAAACACTTCGTGCTGTTGCTGTATATTTTTTATGACAACCTTTGCCCAAACGCACTCAAGATTAGCATAAATCACAAATGGAAGTCGTTCTTTTCGTGGAAAGTGTTCGAATGTTAGTCATTTGTCCGTTTCATCAGGTAATTGAATGGCACAATCGTTTGATTTTCCACAATCCATCTCGTGCGATCCCAATGCAGCCTCCCTGTAAAAGTAGTGCAAACACCTATAACTTAATGATGGAAGAAATTATATTATCGAAGTACATAATTATTCATATGTATATTCTCGAGTAGGCTCCTTTTTACTCACCGATCGCTGATGTGTTTTTTGCCGGCTGTTTTGCTCAGCTGCGCGCTCACGAGTCGTGATGAATTTTTTATCTATACAAACTGTCCCACACTGCAGTCCGACGAATCCTCCACGTACAATAAATTGATGTGTTGGACCAGCTAGTGGTCGCATATTCGAATCGGAATGATGCTTTTCTTTTCCGTCGTAAATACATTAATAGAAACGTTGTTTTGCTATTGAAATGGCTTTATTCGATCGAGAGTGATGGGAAAAACAATGCCTTGAAGCTGCAGTACGATTGAGTAGTGTGGATACGAAGTTACTCTGTCCACATTCTTTTTCACCGGGTAGAGAGCAGCGACCACTGACCATGCGAAACATGAGTTATCCCTTGACTTTATATTCACCACCCCTTTCTTCAGGATTGATTCCTGCGACAACGTAATTTAACAACCGACACACGTCGGATGGTATCTGTCCAAAGTTAAGTCACACGGGTATGTATACCGGTGCGGACAAAACACCCCGCTCGCCCATCTTGTTGATTTTGACGGGGAAAACCAAAGCAACTATCGTTTGTTGATGTAGGTGTTTTAAGATTGGTAGTGAGATGCGTCCCGATTCTCTCGTTGGCACGAATCCGTAAGCTGGTGTGACTGGTGCGGTGTGTTTGGTCGATTTGATATACTCCAATTTTCTGGTCTGATGTGGTTTGCGATACGTATTTTTCTTTATCGGCGGAAAAACGGTTTTAAGGGGTGAAACGAACCCTCGAAAATAGAGGTGTTTTTCGTTTTCCAAACAATCGTGTCGCGGTATTGGTTATTACCGTATTGTCTCAAAATATGTTTAATATATGCAACTTCGGGGTGTGGTATTGCATATATTTTCGAATAATTGTCTACAGTTTACAATAACTTTTGTGACAACAGGATGTTCCCTCTAAGAATTGTAAATTATTGACGATGTTATTAGAGGCGCTCACCCAATGGCCATAGGGCCGACGAGGAAGTAGGTTGTAAATACTTCCCAACCATGCCGTAAGCGCCCGAAAATGTACACGTTCTCGTATTGAATCGGTCGCTCGTCTCTTTCGTCCGCTCTGCAATACTCCAGTTTTAAAAGGGTCGTGTTAAACTATTGAAATCGTAAACATATTTCACGTAATACAGGCAATGGCCACCACTCTTCACACGTCCTAGGCCCTGGGTTGTTGAACAATCGTCTTCCCTACTCTACACCACAACGAGCTCCATCTTACACACCTGTACAAACAATGAGTCATTTTTCATGTAACCCTTTCCCTCTCTCAATCCCGTCCTAGGCTCATCTACGTAACGGGGAAAAACCTGTTGGCTGCGGGTACACTGACCTCCCACCACTGCAGTCTTATCACCCCCACCATCATAAGCGGTTGCCTCATACAACGGGCTGTTATCATGTGTCTCCCCAGTTTTAATTCGTGCAAGCTGCTTAGCGCTTCACCTCTATAAACCTGGCAAGAGAAATGTACTTCCCTCACGATAATAAACCTTTTTGAAATGTATTCCACGTAATCATTTTCTACGCAACTCACCAAAGCATGTACCAGGCCGTATGCTGTTGAATAAAAACATTGATGTCTTGTCGAAAATAATTTCTTTTTTGTTCAACCATCCCCCTGACCCATCCACGGTATGAGACCATCCCTACCATGCGCAGCGCACCGAAACCTATTTTACCCACCATATCTGCGAACGCGAATCACCTGACAATCATCGCTGCGATCACCGTCGGTATAGTAGTAACCTCACATACCTACCCCTCGGCTACCCCCGCACACCCCAGCACAAACCACCTCTAGCCGCCGCTACCCCCACCACCGATCCCCCAAAACTGAGCCCCCACCACCAATTCTCCATACGGCCCCACCGAGACGGTCTGGCCCGCCAGACATCACGTATACACCTCACCCAGGATGACGTCACAGTCGTCACAGTCGTCTCCCCATAAGCCACCTTTACTACTTCTGCATGACCACCTCGACCTTCTCGGTAGCACTTTCCGCTGCGAGGGGGCTGGTGTCAAAAGTTTCACGAAACAAGTCCGCGTCAAACACTTTCGCTTTCCAGCCCTTCCCGTTTGTCTTCGGTGCCTTCGCTGTTCTGCTGAAGTCTCCGCGAATCTCCCAGAGAATCGCTTGATGATCACTGCGAGTGTAGATATCACTGACTACCCTGTGGCACTGGTTTCCTCTGGCCAGGCTACTACTTACAAAAGTGAGGTCCACTATAGAGGAGGCTTCACCTGTGTGTGTGTGTGTGTGTGCGTGCGTGCGTGTGTGTATCTGCACTTGCACGCATGCTTTCGGAATTTTCCCTCCGCACACGTTTTCAGGCGCACGCAATTACAACGCGACAAATTCCCCTATCCCTCCCCTCTACGCTGCCTTTCCGCTGTAGCGCGCACCTGATTGGCTATTTATTTTAATTCATAATTAATTATCTATGCGTCTGATCAAAAAATGACTGAGGCCTTTTCTTCCCAGAATTTTTTTTCCTAGCAGATGCTAGGAGGGCGTACGTTACTTCTGGGACACCCTGTATTGGGAAGTGGGTAGGCGTCTCCAATGGTTTTCTCATTCAAATTTCGGTAATCTGTTATCATCCGCCATCTAGGTTTCCGCTGTGAATCGGCCTTTTTCGACACGATCCACAACGGTGAGCTATATGGCGAAATCGAGGGTTCGATAATTTTACCCTCTAATAGATCTCCGACTCGTTTGGTGATCTCGTCCTTATACGCGGGCGAAAATCAATATTACCGCACGAAGACTGGTTGATCATCCGTTGTAACGATTTTATGTTCGATTGCTCTAGTATGGTCTAAAAATTCCCTGGGAATACGGAAGAATCGTGTGCGAGGTTAATGGATCGTCCTACACTTACTCGCTCTTCATCATTAAGGTGTTCGAGTCTATGCAGCGATCTTATTTTTGACACCCTTGCGTTTACATAGATTTCATTTTACCGCGGGTATGCTGTGGTCGTGCGCACGACATTCGACACATGGCCGATCCCGTGAATCTCTATCCAGGTCTGGTTCCTTGCCTGGTGGCCCTCGTGGAATCTGACTTTTCTGGGTTTGGATTGTGGAGCTCGAAAGGCTCTAAAGTCACCGTCGTAACGGCGAGTTCCACATCCTCTCCAGTAGTGTTGAATGCTCTCATGTACGCTACGCCATTTTTGTTACTCACTGTGGCTTCGCCTACGAATATGCCCTCCCCCATTTTTAATCGCGAGATATATCCTTCTTTAGCATCGATATTTTTAGCGCGGACGTTAGAGACGCTGCTTGACCTACCGGGGATCGTCACGGTTTCATGGTTTTTTAAAACGTACAACTTGGTCTTTCCACTTTACGACCTCTGCATCCCAATCAGTGGCTGCCCGATTAAGCCCGTACATTTCTGCGCCTAAAATCGCATCTTGTTTTATGGGAAACAAATTTTCCACTATGTGAAACTCAGAAGGGGTCCCCAATATATATATTTCTGTTGACCCAATTGTGTATACGGGTACGTCCGAAATTCCTTGCAGTTTTAATATGTCATACCAATTTGGTTTTATGTTTTCCTTTACTGCTCGGATTTTAATCAAATTTGGTTATTAACCGGCGTCCACTAGAAAAATGGATATTTTTTTATCGCTGTGAGCCCTCGATTTCTATAGTTGGAATGTACGTGTTTCTCCTTAGGCGGACATTGACGGTACAGACTCGTCTTTTTCTTGGACTGTTTTTACAGGGCGCTCTTTCACTTTGTCCTTTCGGTTCGCACCCTACGGAGCCGAAGGTTGTTTCCCGTTTTCCGAAAGTTTTGTATCTCTCACACGGAAGAAGCACGTCTGTTCGGTATGGTTTGTACGCTTGCAGTACGTACATTTGATAGTTTGTTTGGGTTGTTCGTCACCCTTCACATTTTTGAACCTCTGAGGAACTGTTTTGTCGTTCTTAAGTTTATTTAACCCCTGGGGTTCCTTTATCTGTAAACCAATTTCTTGATCCAACCATTTCTTGATCTTTAAACCAACAGTTCTCGTCCACGTGACCACGTTTTTTACAGTGGCCACATACCGACGGCTTTGGTTTTTCAGTTTTATGGTATTGTACGTTAGGGGTCGTCCATTAATCACGTGATGTCTTTTAGGCCACTTTTTGAGCCCCCCTCCCCCATGGTGATATGTGGTGAGGTTTCTAGCCCCCCCCCCCACCAACATCATGTGTATGGTTGTTAAATGGCATTGTCGCGCAGTTACACAAAAAAATACACGTGATAAGTCATAACACCCCCCCCAACATGATCAATCTTGATGCTATCCAACTCCCCCCCCCCTATGTGAACCTCACGTGATCAATGGACGACCCCTTAGCTTAACTACCCTTAGCCCCCCTTTAAAGTTTTACTTGCTTCTTGAAATCGCGACCTGTCGCGCACCATTTCCTGATAGGCCACGCTGAGATTAGAATACCCTTCGAATTTTAAACGGAGTCGAAAATCGGGTGGGAGACCCCCGACATCACATTCCATGGTCAAGTCACTCAATTCTCTTTTGACATTTTCAAGTTCGGCCCACAACGTTGTTTTAAAAACGCCACGAGTTTCAGGACATTCGACCCTTTTTTCCGGGTACGCGCCCCGTGTTTCCCTGTTTAAGGCACGCGATTTCTCTTTCATGGACTTCTAAGAGTCCTTCCTCGAGTTCTGGTTTGCGTGACCTGCTGGCTTCTTCGAATTTGGCCAGCTCGCGTTGTTTTTTGATCAGTTGAGTTTTATTAACTCTTCCTCTGTGAGGAGGTTGGAGTGATCTGTGCCGTTTTCTTGATGCGACATTTTTCAGAGCAAATTTTCTATTTTGTTTTGTTGTTTTTCTTTTATTTTAGAACGACAATGAGAACAATCCTTCTATTTCTTCTATTGTTTATTTCGATCTTATATTTTGTTTCAAAACAACAATGAGAACAATCTTTTGATTTATTCTATTGTTTTCTTTGTTTTTCTTTTATATTGCGTTTCAAAACAACAATGAGAACAATCTTTTGATATGTTCCATTGTTTTTTGTTTTCATTTATTTTTGTTCCACAGCAACAATGAGAACAATCTTTAATTTGTTCTATTGCTAACTTTGTTTTGAGTATATATTTTGTTTCAAAACGACAATGAGAACAATCCTTTTTCTTGTTCTATTGTTTACTTTGTTTTGATTTTATATTTTGTTTCAAAACGACAATGAGAAAAATATTTTGATTTGTTCCATTGTTTCTTTTTGTTTTGATTTTATATTTTGTGTCAAAACAACAATGAGAACAATCTTTTGATTTGTTTTTTGTTTCAAAACAACAATGAAAACAATCTTTTGATTTGTTCTATTTCTTATTTTGTTTTTGATTTTATATTTGTATTCCTCAGAGGTACGGGGTTCTTCCCCTTTTACCATCTCCTCCTTTTATTCCTTCCAGTCCTTCCGACATTCACAATCTTTCCAGAGTTCCCTACATTTCTTCCAGAGTTCTCCCCCAGAGCGTTGACCGCAGCCACTCTTCCCTGATGCACTACTGTATCCCATTTGCACGAGGACCCAGGGAAACTGCGGAAAACCTGGGCCGATACAGGCGGCTATATTTGGGTAAGTTTCAGTTGTATTACCATCAGAAGCTCAGACAAACTGCCTCCCACTCAGAGATTGACGCGCAAACCAGTGCACAGGCAAGCGGTCACGGCTCCAAGTATTGGCAGCCCCCAATGCTATTGGTAACACCGTGAACTATGCTATTCGGCTAGCCTCATATAGGCTCGGACACTCCGACTCCAGGGAGTCTTAATGTCTTCATCCCCATCCATGCCGGGGGCTTTATTGTTGTCCACTCTGGCAGCCGCCGTAAGAAGCTCTTTTTCAGTAATGGATAGGATGTCCTCATCGACGACCTCCTCGGGTTGCTCAGGGAACAGATGTGTGACAATCTTTTCCAGCAGGGCTGCGTCCGCAGGTGATGTCATTGGCTGACTTTTCAGCCGAGTCATTACCACTTTGCACGGCCTGCCCCAGGGAGCAACTTCCACCTCGCTGAGCAGTTCGCCCCAGCTTTCAGCTTTACACTGCGTGAGAGCCTTTTTAAGTTTCAAGTGCGCCTTCCTCTGCTGTTTTTCCAAATCAGGGAACGAGCGTTTGCCTCGAGCTCGGTGCGCTAGGCGGCGAGTTCGATGACACTCCCTTCGGAGACCGGCAATTTCTTCGCTGCACCAGTGCACCGCCGGTCGGAAGGCAACATCACGTTTCCGTGGCATTGTGGCATCGCATGGTTCGGTTACCCTCTGCATGACCACCTCTACCTTCTCGGTTGCACTTTCCGCTGCGAGGGGGCTGGTGTGAACAGTTTTATGAAACAAGTCCGCGTCAAACATTTTCGCTTTCCAGCCCCTTCTCGTTTGTCTTCGGTGCCTTTGCTGTTCTGCTGAAGTCTCCGCGAATCTCCCAGAGAATCGCTTGATGATCACTGTAGGTATCATTGAGTACCCAGTGGGACTGGTTTCCTCTCGCCAGGCGACTACTTACAAAAGTGAGGTCCGCTATAGAGGAGGCTTTACCTTTAATAAAAGTGAGCTTTGTACCTGCATTCAGTAGTACTACATCCAATAAGGACATAGCCATAAGCAGGGCTCAGCCCTTCCTGTTCGGTACTTCACTACCCCATTCCACAGCCCACGTGTTGTACTCTCCGGCTATGGCTACCGGGAAGCGTTGTTTAGCGCCTGCGACTAAGTTGTCGATAAAATTCTCAAACTTATCAGTCGTCAGGCTAGGCGCGTAACAACGGTGTAAATGAACTCCTTTGGCTTTTATTCTCATGAAATCAGTTTCTATCCGACTCGCAAGATCCTGAAATGGAAGTTTTCCGCAGCACCAAATTGCGGCCTTCCCACTTGCGTCAGATTCCCAGGGTGGCATGTCTAGATATCTATATGGTTCCGAGAGTATCGACAAGGCAGGCTTCAGCTCGCGCACAGTCTGCATGAGCAGGTCTTGTGCGGCCTCATAATGTTGAGGTTGAACTGGAGTACTCTCATTAGCATCGTTCTTGGAAAGCCTGGAGAGCCCGCGTATACGCTAGGCACCGGCTGCTACCTGTGATGTGGGCTGTGGGTGCCCCATCTCCCGCTTCTGCACATATGACACACTTTGCGCTTGCTGTGCATTCGGCAACTTTGTTACCAGTATTACCGCACTTGATGCAGTCGTTAGCCCGGTCGACGTTGCTCTTGCAGTTCCGTGATAAGTGTCCAAATTTCCAGCACTTGAAACACTTTAGTGGTCTCACCACCTCTCGGATTCTGCAATTAGGCCAGCCGACTCGAATGGTTCCTGTATCCAGAAGTTTCCGGGCAGCAGGCACCATGAGTCATTACTGCGGTCTGAGTCCCGCCAGATGCAGAGCAGAGACGAAGAGACGCAGAGACTTAAGGGGGGATTGTCTTTTTTTTCGCAAAATTTACCGCTTTTTGGGAATTTTTTTGTGAAGAAAGTATACAACGGAAAACTTGTGAAACTTGGCATATAGTTTTATTGATCTGTTTACTACATACAAAAATCTTTTTAAACAATTTCATCAAAAAATCCCCCCTTAAACGCGTTTTTCTCGAAACAGCTTTTTCACAACTGGTGTGCACGATTTCTCAAAAACTATTCAACCGATTGCCTTTAAATTTGGACAGAATGCTCAGCTGACATTCTTTTATCGTTTGATGAAGCAAAAAAGCAATACGTTTAATAGTTTTTTATTTATAACAAAAAATCGATCAATTTTTTTCGAAAAATCGATACTTCAAGTTCAAAACGTCACCAAATCGTCAATTTTTTTTTCCCTTCATCGAACGATAGCTATATGTGTTTAAAGTAAAATGCTTTTTGGGTTTTTGTTGCAGGATGAACGTGAAGGCTGTAATCGTGCACACCATCAAAAAAGGACCATCGCGCGTCGAGGGGGGTGGGAGGCGGATTTTTTGATGAAATTGTTTAAAAAATTTTTTGTATGTAGTAAACAGATCAATAAAACTATATGCCAAGTTTCACAAGTTTTCCGTTGTATACTTTCTTCACAAAAAAATTCCCAAAAAGCGGTAAATTTTGCGAAAAAAAAGACAATCCCCCCTTAACGCAGAAACTTAAGAGAGTGTTCCGTCGCTGGATAGTACGGACCCAAGACTCCCTGCCGAGCCGCCGATATCTCCTTCCCGTCCTCTTCCAGGTCCTTGATCTCCAGATCAACTTTCTCGACTTTACTCTGGACTGTTACTGATTCGCCAATAACACCTTTGCGTGTGTGTGTGCGTGCGTGCGTGTGTGTGTCTATTGTAACCTCGCATCAACTGCCAGGGTTATTAGCAATGCGTTCTCCTCCCTCTTGCGCTTGTGTGATTCATACAAGATAACATTGATATATAGTGTTATCAGCGAATGCATCGGTCCACAAATTTCACGGCACCGTGTCAAAGCTATGATATATCCACTATTGACAAATATTCGACTGTACTCGGAAAAACCATTGAAAATAGCGCAATAAGTGTCAGGAATAATACTCTGATATTCCTTTTTCCACCAGCAAGACGACGGCACCATAATTTGACCCTTAAACTTGCCGATGCTGTGGCTTGGAGACGGACTCTAAACCAATCCACCAAAGTGTATACGGCAAAATATATTTCATGTAATGTATAATAGTTGTGTGATAGAGGAAAAAGTTTATACTTTTATATATCATATTAAATTATGCAAACAAAATAAAATTTATCGTATCATGTGGTCTAGGGGTACATCAATGATTTGATCCGTACATTGCGGGATTATCAAATTTGATCTCCACTTGCATAACAAATTGCGGCAGTCTGTGTTTTTTCAACCCGAGAGTCAAGTAGTTATTCATTATACTAAAAATATATCTTGTCGCCTATACTTGGGTGTGATGGTTGGAGTATTCGTCTCCAAGCCATACCATCGACAAGTTTAAGGGTCGAATTACGGTGACGTCGTCTTTCTGGCGGAAAAAGGAATATCTCCGTATTACTGCTGACCCTTATTACGCTGTATTCGATGGTTTGTCCAAGTATAGTTTTATATTTATCAGTAGTGGACGTAACGTAGCTTTGACACGGTGACGTGAATTGTGTGGACCGATGTGTACACCGATAACACTATCAACGTTCAATGTTATCCCGTCCGAATCACACCGGCGCAAGAAGAGATCGCATTGCTGATAACCCTGGCAGTTGATGCGATGTTTCAATTAAAAATAACACAGCCGTAAAAGTTGTTTGTGCAGGTAGTAGGAATGGAAATTTGTGTACCTTCCCGAGCTTTTTATCTTAACCATGCACGCCAAGTCGTTGCACAGCATTTCCAGTGTTCATGTTTGGTACATACGTTGTACAGTTATATAATGGTGACATCACTCTACTG
Organism: Ophion ellenae; assembly: GCA_963210295.1. Lineage (NCBI taxonomy): Eukaryota > Metazoa > Arthropoda > Insecta > Hymenoptera > Ichneumonidae > Ophion > Ophion ellenae. The sequence continues at coordinate 1,948,851 of OY723396.1, read as the reverse complement.
TTATAATAGTCATGATTTTTTAAAATTGAGAATGAAATATTTGGAAACATAGTATTCGTAGGGTTTGGCAGTTTTGTGTACAACATTCCTAGTAAGCTTGCTTGGCTATTTTATAAAAACTTATTTCACTTTTGTTGTACATTTGAATTGAAAAAAACATATTAAAGCCCTTGTTTGAATTGAAATAAAAAATATTCTGAGTTAAATAAGATTTTTTTCACGATCAAACAAGCAATAATATTTTTGAGAGGATACATCTTACACCGTTTCATACAGCATATGCATGCCCCTCAAATTAAGCTATTTGCTAGAAATGTACCTGCAAAACATTCTCAACGGAGTGTAAACATTTTATAGTAATCAGGATCACCTGAACTATTGTATTATTTGATTGCTGTATTATTTCATAGTTTTTATTATGTATATATTTATATTTATTATATATTATTTATATATTTATATTATTATTTAATTTATTCATGAATTAAATTTAATGGTAATTATTCGGAAAATGAACCCCACTTCGGGGGGGGGGGGGGGGGGTAATAGATTTTAACCCCCTAAACAGTGAAGATAAACTCCGTAAAAAGTTATGGGGTTTTGAAGTTCGCGGAAATACCAACGCAGATAAGCCAGTAGTCGCTACTGAACCGGGAGGCTACTGGACTACGGTGGGGTCCAGGGGGTCTTGTCTCCGGGGGGTTGGGTCCCCACTGCAGAAAACCGAGATTTTTAATGAAAAATAATACACATACTTTACATACACACTCACATACACACTTTTGGCAGCAATAAAGGAACATGTGGTTGAGGGAACCACAATTTATTCCGATTGCTGGCGGCCATACAATTGCTTGAGCCATGAGGGCTTCGTTCACCTCACGGTGAATCACAAAATGAATTTCGTCGATCCAGACACCAAGGCACGCACTCAAAACATTGAGCGTTTGTGGAAGGATCTGCGCGGAGCGATGCTGAAGTACTTCTTACGAGCGAAAGAAGTATTGGCCTATGTATGTTGCTGAATTTGTTTTCAAACGGCAACACGGAAACACCGATAGAATTTCAGCATTTTTTGAGGTAATTAATGATGCCTCGCAGAACGATGATTAAAAAAGTAAGTAACCAATTTTGAAGTGAGGGTGTATGTGTGTGTATGTGTATTATTTTTCATTAAAAATTTCGTTTTTCTGCAGTGGGGGCTCCGCACCCGGCTCCGCCGGGAAGAAAACCCCCCGGGCCCCTCCGTGGTCCAGTAGCCACCCGCTCTAGTAGCAACTACTGGTTTATCTGCGTTGGTATTTCCGCGAACTTCAAAACCCCATAACTTTTCATGGGAGGGGGGGGGGGGTTGACCGCCGCGATTTTTCTTCACCATCGTGTTCAGGGGGTCGAAATCTATTAACCCACCCCCCTCCGGGGTGGGGGTCATTTTCCGAATAATTACCGTTATCTGGACCCTGTGACAATGATGTATCGTAGCTCATGCAGATTTATCGTTATCGATCTATTAATGCATAGCTGATCTGAACTACGGAAATGTAGAAGAACCAATAGAAAGAAATATTCTTCAATATCTTCCATCCAAGTTACACTATGTGCAAACTTTTATTTCAGACGAACTACGTATATCGATATATAGGAGTATAATCCTCGCAGACAGAGAGAGTGACACATCGATAAAATGTTTCGTTCATTAGTTTGTCCTACAGTCGGGCCCGTATGTATCCCATGCCTTGCCCTCACTTGATAAACGACTCAGCGAGCTCGTACAATAATATCCGCGAAAGGGAGGGTGAAATTGAGAAGTAGTGTAGAAGAGGGGACGAAGACTATGCAAACTATTATCGCTGCGATCCAATTCCAATAATTGGCTTTCGCGATAACCTAATGCACTAATCAATGTATTTTTTCGATGACGCACAAACACATACATATCTACGCACGCATCCAGCTCGCGTGGCAATATTCTTCCCGACGATTTTTTCCTTCCAGTTTCTACTTTTTCCCGTAGTAAACATAATACTGTGGCTCAAGGAAGCGCTGACACTGGGCCGTCATTGGCTGTATATGAAACGTAAACGAATAAGCTTTTGAAGCAAACTTTTCTTAGAGTGGTCGGTTAACGTAGGAGCTCTTCCAGAAATAAAGTACCGCTCACGTTATAATGTACGAGGCATTTCACATTTATCTGGATGAGGGTGATTTGGCTGTTGACATTCATCACCATGAGCGTTTTACTTCGATATGCCTATAGAAAAAAACCGAGCTGGCTGCTATATGTACGATGACGCGGGATTCACATATTTCGTTTTCGGGGTTTCCCGTCTGTACTGATGGATGAAAAACATCATTTTATAGTTGAGGCACAGCTGAGTTTTCGTTTTTACCTTAGATATGAACAGGATGAAATACATCATCGTAAATAATGATTCACAATACATGAACTTTCATACTGTACCATTAATCACTATTAAGGCCTACAAAATTCGAAAATAGCTCTTCACATAATAGAAGTGTAATTGGGTCCTGGATCAACGTCGTAATCAGGAATCTCCGTATCCATCATATCAATCATTCGATTTGGGTAAAATACCGCATGCTCCAACGGCACTCCACTGATACTCCAATACTGTAAGTAAAGCTGTCTGGACATTGTATTGGGAGTACAAATAAAACTCCGCCGTTTGATAAAAGATGGCCCCACCAGGAGGCTATGGTTGAAATTGTCAGATGTAAAACGTCATATCGTAAGGTTGGACATCTGGCAAGACCATAACTTTGAAATATTAGCGATTTTGTATCAGTATCGCATCATTTTTTTCGTGCAAAAATGTCGAGTTTTGAGCCGAATAAGTGTCATTTGCAGTAACTCTTGGGTTTAGCACGCATCTCCCTCCAATCACGCCTCCAATTTCGCATCTTTGTTTCGGCCTTCCGCTATGTTCTTTGTCTTCGACGTCAAACTCACCGTTCTTAGACTTTTTAAACCACTCACGACAACTTCTCTCACTTAAAGAAACCTCACAATATGCTTCTACAGGCAATCGATGCGCCTCAGCTGCAGGTTTCTTCAAATTATAGAAGTAAAGAAGCGTTAAGTAAATTATAAAGTTTCCGTAAATGACACTTATTCAACTCAAAACTTGACATTTTCGCACGAAAAAATTCCTCTCAAAAATTCCAATTTTCAATAAAAAAAACGATTTTCTTTCGTTCACTTTTCACCCATGATTTTTACGCTTTATAATGTTCAAATCAACCCCGCGAAAGCTCTAGCCGGTCGATGAATATCTAGTGGTCGCCCACGCTTCGAAATTTCCACTTTTCGTCAATTTTTTTTACTCTTCTCACTCAGATATTTGACGCTTTATGAAATTTTCGAACCAATTTGTATTTTCTTTGGAAACAGATGGTTTAAATTTACCTCACACTTCTAGCCTAAGAATTATAATCTTAATTCTCATAAAATAATTATTCAAAGCTCTTGGCCGTAAAGAAAATTATAGGTAGTTCTATTCGTAAAACTGAATTGGCAGCGGTTTTCCGCGCATCGTAGTGCGTCCCACAGTTGGTCTCGTCAGTCAAACTGCAGACCAATCGTAGCTGTACTCTGTGACAAGCGACGCCATAATACAAAAATACATAATAATACATAATAACACATATCATCTAATTGGTGGTTGTTACAAATTATTATAATAAATTATTTAGAAAATGTAACACCTCGCTGTTCATTTTGTGTTTATGCTACAAGGCTTTACATTGCATGTGACATTTATTTTTTGGCGGAAATTGTAAATTTCGAAAACCTTGAGCGTCCACAAAATATGTGTTGGCCAGCTAGAGCTTTCGCGTGGTTAATTGAAAAATTATAAAGCGTAAAATTCATGGTTGAGAAGTGTACAAAAAAGAAACGATTTTCTAATAAAAAGGAATTTTTGGGGGGCCTAGATCTAAATATTTTTACACCGCTCGCTGCGTCGGCGACAATTTTTTTTCTTCAAAGACGATAATTGGATGGTACGAAAAAAAAACTCAAATTATTGCCACCCTAACACACGTTGTGTTTTCATCATTTTCTTGGGTGTCACAGTGGTTCACTTCGCGAGAGTAAAAGGGCGGAGTCGTTTTACAATCGGACTGGGTTACTTCACCTCCATAAAGCTCCCGAAAGCAATCTCCCGAAAATGGATTTAATGGATATCAGAATTTTGTGCTTTTTATGTGCTAATTTTGTGCTCCATTAAAAATTTTGGTGCTCTTACCGTTTAGCGGGAAATTAAAAATCAAAAGTGCTCTGCTGGCTTGCCATCAAGCTAGCAGAGCACTTAATGATATTTGGCTTATTTAAGAATGAAACTACGTGATATTTATGTGCTTTTTATGTGCTTTGCGAATATCGAACAGCCAAACCCCTATTTTTTTTCGCCCGATTTAGACCCTTAAAAAACCCCCAAATAAGGGAATTTACCATTTTTTGGATATACTGACATGAAAATACATAATATTTATGTGCTTTTTATGTGCTCTATGAATATCCAAGAGCCAAACCGCTAAAACGCAAATTTCTCCCAAAACCACCCCCACAAGACCCAAATTACCCGCCAGTAGGAGTAATGGTTATTTTTTCGATATCGCAAAATCAAAGAAGTCCACATTTACGTGCTTTTTATGTGCTCTATGAATATCCAAGAGACAAACCGCTAAAACGCAAATTTCTCCCAAAACCACCCCCACAAGACCCAAATTAACCGCCAATACGAGTACTGGTTATTTTTTCGATATCGCTAGATCGAAGTAGTCCACATTCATGTGCTTTTTATGTGCTCTACGAGTATCTAAGGGCCAAACCTCTAAAACGAAAAATTTTCCGATAACCACCCATACGAGTCCCAAGCTACCCGCCAATGGGAGTAATGGTTATTTTTTCGATATCGCAAAATCAACGTAGTCCACATTTATGTGCTTTTTATGTGCTCTATGAATATCCAAGAGCCAAACCGCTTAAACGCAAATTTCTCTCAAAACCACCCCCACAGGACCCACGCTACCGGCAAATACGAGTATTGGCTATTTTTTCGATATCGCGAAATCAAAGTAGACCACATGTATGTGCTTTTTGGGTGCTAATTTTGTGCTCCATTAAAACTTTTTGTGCTCTTACCGTTTAGCGGGAAATTAGAAATCAAAAGTGCTCTGCTGGCTTGCCATCAAGCTAGCAGAGCACTTAATGATATTTGGCTTATCTAAGAACGAAACTACGTGATATTTATGTGCTTTTGATGTGCTTTGCGAATATCGAACCGCCAAAACCCTATTTTGTTTTTTTTCGCCCGATTTAGACCCTTAAAAAAACCCCAAATAAGGGAATTTACCATTTTTTGGATATACTGACATGACAATACATAATATTTATGTGCTTTTTATGTGCTCTACAAATATTCAAGAGCCAAACCGCTAAAACGCAAATTTCTCCCGAAACCACCCCCACAAGACCCAAATTAACCGCCAATACGAGTAATGGTTATTTTTTCGATATCGCAAAATCATAGCAGTCCACATTTATGTGCTAATTTTGTGTTCCATTTAAAATTTTTGTGCTCTTACCGTTTAGCGGGAAATTAGAAATCAAAGGTGCTCTGCTGGCTTGCCATCAAGCTAACAGAACACTTAATCATATTTGGCTTATTTAAGAATGAAACTACGCAATATTTATGTGCTTTTTATGTGCTTTGCGAATAGCGAACAGCCAAAGCCCTATTTTTTTTCGCCCCACTTAGACCGTTAAAAAACCCCCAAATAAGAGAATTTACCATTTTTTAGATATACTGACATGAAAATACATCATATTTATCTGCTTTTTATGTGCTCTACGAACATTCAAGAGTCAAACCGCTAAAACGCAAATTGCTCCCAAAACCACCCCCACAAGACCCAAATTACCCGCCTATGCGAGTAATGGTCATTTTTTTCGATATCGCAAAATCAAAGTAGTCTACATTTATGTTCTTTTTATGTGCCAATTTTGTGCTCCATTAAAAATTGTATGCTCTTACCGTTTAGCGGGAAATTAGAAATCAAAAGTGCTCTGCTGGCTTGCCATCAAGCTAGCAGAGCACTTAATGATATTTGGCTTATCTAAGAACGAAACTACGTGATATTTATGTGCTTTTTATGTGCTTTGCGAATGTCGAACAGTCAACCCCATATTTTGTTTTTTTTTCGCCCGATATAGAACCTCAAAAAACCCCCAAATAAGAGAATTTACCATTTTTTGGATATACTGACATGAAAGTACATAATATTTATGTGCTTTTTATGTGCTCTACGAATATCCAAGAGCCGAACCGCTAAAACGAAAATTTAAATTTTAAATAAAAACGAAAATAATAATTGTTTAACGGGCTTATCCCCTCGTGAAGTTTCGTTTTCGGCACTCAGGGTACACCGTACTATGCAAATGTAATGTTTCAATGGTCTAAAACTGCCATACTCAAAGAAAGCTTCGCGGGGCCCTGGGGCTCCGTTAGGCCTCTGCGAGGGCTCCGCCGAAATGATGTCAACCCAAAGAACGAAGCACATCTTGTGTCACATAATAGTCCACAATAAGGCGACACGTGACATGATAAATATACAAAAGTGGAAGTAGTAACGGTACTATAAAAAACTACAAACAAAAGAATATAGGTTGTACGAGTAGGTATATTATTCAATTTATCAGCGCGGGCGCGGGAAACGTAGCGAGAAAGCGCGTAGCGAGTCTGTGACACGCGGGGCGCGTGTCGTAGACTCATCCGCCACCATACTGCCACGCTCTCTAGTTGGCGGTCGGGGAAACTATTGCAGTGTTACTACGGTTATCTCGTTCGCAGAATAGTAGAAAGCACTGCGACATGCAGTTTTGTACATACCTACATCCACAAGTGTAAAAGAGAGAGGGCCGGGTTGAAATTCCGATCGTTGAATGCTCCGACGATTTACAATTCTTAATTTCAATGTTCCGAAATTCAAGATGAGGCCGGGTTGAAATTCCGAACTCTGAATGATTAGAACGCTCAAAACTCGGGAAAATAAATACCGAAAAATCAAAACTCCGATCGAATTTTACACGAAAGACCAAAATTCCGAAAATCTGAACACCGTCAAAATAATTCGGCTGTGGCATTCAAAGTTCGGAATTTAAACTCAGCCCCGTTCAAATTTTCGGAGTTTTGGTCTTTTGGGTAAAATTCTTTGGGGGTAGGATTCTTTCGGAGTTTTGAGCGTTCTGATAATTCAAAGTTCGGAATTTTAACCCGGCCCCAAAGGGAGCATAATTTTCTTGCTCCCTTTTTCTACCTACTTTCGCATTTGTTTCGTTCTCGGACCGCAGTATATTCGTGTTTGTTGTTGACAGCGGTTGTAAAGCGTTGGCTTAAAGCTGTTGCAACAAAATCTTCGATTGAAAGTTCAAAGGTGGTCCGCCCGGAAAATGCGGCATCAACCTCACAAATCTCCGATCAAGACCATGAGATTCAAGAAGGATTGACTTCGAGCCTCATGGTTTTAAGCAGTACAACATCCAACAACTCATTAAAGGCGAAAAAAGACAGTATGGCGAATCTTACATCAATCTCGGATTTGTTGATTCTGAAGGCTCACCTCTCTGAATGTTATGTAGCAAATGACTTCCGAATAGTTACATGGTGCCGGCTAAGATGCGCCAACATTTAAAAACTATACACCCTGATTGCAAAGACAAAAATTAAGAATTTATTATACGTAAGAAAGACAATTGTTAAAAAGGCAAAAAACCATGACGTATGCACAAGCCGGAGAAGTGGACACTATCGCTGGAATTTTAATAAAACCATGTGTGACATACATAACCCAATGTATGCTCGATGAAAAATCTGCAAAGCATCTTTTTACAGTGCCACTTTCGAACGATACTGTTTCGCGTCGAATTAAGGATTTCAAAGCAGGCCACATCAAAGAAGAACTAGCTGCTCACCTGTAGCACAACAAATTCGTCTTGCAAGTAGATGAGTCGACTGATGTTGCTGGACTGGCCACCTTGCTCGTAATCGTGCGATATCCATATCAACATTTACGCGAAAAAGACCTGCTTATGTGTGCATCTCCGCCAACTAAGACCACCGACGTAGAAATTATGAACATGATCAACAATTTCGTTTAAATAACCGATCTCGATTGGAACGATTGTATCGATATTCGTACAGATGGGACCAAGGCAATTACATTTAAAACAATAAGAGCGGTATCATGAATAAAAATTAAAGCGCCAAACTGTAGTTCCAGCGATTGTGTCAAGCACTCGCGATGAAAAAGATGCCGCAAAACCTAAAAATGGTTTTCGATGAAGCAGTAAAAATAATCCATTACGTTAACGTCCCGGTTGAGTTCCGATTGGTTTCAATATAGTGTGAAGATTATGGGAGCAGACATAAAACACTGCTGCTCCATACTGTGTTGGATGATTATCTCAGGGTAAAACCTTAATAAGATCATTCGAACTAAGAGCTGAATTACAAGCTTTTTTTACTGACATTTCATTTAATTTAAAGAACGTTTGAGCTATGTGACTTGGTTGTTCAGACTAGCTTTTTGGCAGATGTATTTGGAAAAAAATAATGAATAAAATCTATATTTACAAGGAAAACAGACAAAAGTCTTTAATGCTAATAACAAAATAACTGCTTTCAAAAGGAAATTAAATTTTTTATTTATTTGTGTTGGCAAGAGAAAATAGAAAGCTTTTCTAACAGTGAGTGAGTTCGTTGGTGAGTCAGCAGAATTACCAAATAAAATATTTGACGAATTGGTCCAATATCTCTATGATATACGCGCATCTTTCGAGACGTATTTTCCTGAAGTGCAGAATACTAAACTGACAATGAATTCATGGGTCCAGAATCCTTTTGTACCGAATTCGCAGAAGCCAGAAAATATGTCAAACGATATCTATGATTCCTTTATAGAAATGACATCAGACTAAAGCATGGTATCATTCTTCAAAACAATGTCGCTTGATGATTTTTGGTGCAGGGTTTGTGATAAATATGCACAACTTGCAGCAAAGGCTCTGACTGTTCTTCTCCTGTTCCCAACAACGTACTCGTGTGAAACGTGATTCTCAGCATATGAAGCTACAAAGACAAAATACCGCAACAGACTGGATGTTAAACCTGACATGCATCTTCAACTCTCTTCCTATCAAGCCTGAAATGAAACCGTTGGTAAAAAATAAAAAAACAACTTCATATTTGCCATTCAATGGAAACAATTGCATCAATGTATAGTGGAAATAATACAGTGTTATTTAAAGAACCTAGCTTTGTATGATTTTCATTGAAGAATAAACATAAAAACAGGTTTCGCTTATTTCAGCCTCGTTAAATTTTTTAGGCATAATTATTTTGAAAACATTATTAAATGCGGCAATATTTTATACGTTGCAGGGCGTGGCTTCATCTTTTTATCGAACTGCACCAATTACCGTTGCACAAACAAAACGCGGTAAAATGACCTATCGGATCATTGAAGCCCGTCGTACTCGAGGCGTTTCTTAAGCTTCGAGGTATTGGAGGTTCATCAAAATGGACGACTCCTCGCAGATAAAATTCTTCGGCCATGAAAGAGAGTTTCAATATGTGAGGAATCTGCTTCAGTTTGACATTCCCGTCGGTATCATGGGACGTAACTTCGAATATCACAAACTTCCCTATAATAGGAAAATAAAAATGAATCTCTTGTACGTAATCTTTTGTACTACTAACTAACCTGTTGTGCGTAAATCCGTGATCAATTCGCCAATACAGTTTTTCGACGAACATCGCCTAATCCGGTCTACAGTAATTTCGTTCTCGATATTTGCATTGTGCGCAGAACCAGTCAGTGATTTGAGGCTTATACCAAGAAGTGGAAAGTGTTTCACCAATGGTGGACAATTCGCCGTACACACCGATCTTTCTTCGAGGCATGGAAGATCCTTGAATAATATTCGACACATTCCTGCCACAGTTATGCTACAATCAACAAGAAGACAGTTTAATTCTGAATGGCCTTGTTTCGGGAAGTGTTCAAACAGAATATCCGATCGTGACCGATATGTAGCCATTGTCACTTTCTTTTCATGAACATCGTGGATCATCTTTATAAATTGATTGGTAGCAGCGTTGGGTTTGATGGTACGTTGAAAAAAATGTCGAGAGTCGAACGTTGCAACCAATGTTAGCTGAAAGAGGCTATCGAAAGCACACGTATTCGTTAGGTCAATTCGCTGTCCTCCGTTTCGAATTGGTTTCAGTTCTGTCTCATTTCCGCTCTTGAGTATCGGCACCAAAGATAATTCATTGATTAGGAGGAACTCATGCGGAGCATACGTTTCCTGAAGATATTTGCCGTGTGGCCTCGCTTCTTCATACGGTACTAATGTTGCCAATAGTACCATATTGTTTGGCGGATCATCTACATCCGTATTCATTAAAGAAACGTTGATCGCAACGTCTTGATCACTCTGGTTTTTTTTTTCGATTAGTAACGTTTTTAGGCCTTCGTTTCATGAGCTCGTTCCCGTTCTCATTTCGAGATTCCTTATTCTCGAGATTTTTCAGGCGATTTTCTTTTTTTTTGTCGACTCCTAGTTTGGGATGATTCGACCTTATGAAAGCCATGAGTTCGTTTTTCTTCGAATTTTTTCACCTGGTTTCGCCAGTTTTCGAATGCTCGAGACTCGATCAGTTGCGGGGCATTCGGCTTGGCAATGCAGTTAATGCAAATACGTCTTTCGCCATACCCCTCTTCGCTTCCTTCCAGTGGCAATGAGCACGTATCAAAGACATGCACGGCTTGTGTACAAATCTGCAATGAACAACGTATATGGAAATGAAATAAACAACACTATAAACTCCCATACAGTTACTACGGGTAATAAAACAAAATATACCAAACACTGGTGCGTCCCACTTGGAACATCACCATTTTGACAGGCTGGACAATCCGTCCACGATGGCGCGTTCTTGATTTGCAAACTCTCCGATTCTGGCTCGTTTACGTGTAGATCCTTCCTTGACCTTTGGAAATCTGTCAGCGGAGGCAGCTGTTCTATCGAGTTATCATGCAGGATGGGATTGCCGAATACGGAACCCTAATAGAAATCGTTCATAAAAACTGGTTAAAATCATTACGATTTGTATCGGAATGCTTAGAATCTTATTAACTGTGTGTGTAGTATATTGACTCACGTATAGAAGCCTACGGCAAAATATTGTTTCAATGTCTATTATTTACGGAGAATGTTCTATACAATTACGTAAATACACACTTCAAAATAGTATTTTAAAAAATCCGATTTTTGAAAATCGTTCTTTATAAAAAAATTACCAAGGTACGGTCGCCATATTCGAGATCAGCCTCATTGTCAAAGTTTTCGGAATTAGTCGCAGCGGAATTATTATTTTTGTCCGGTGTTGCGAGGGACGTCTCATTTGTGGTGTCCCTTGTCCAGCAGTCTCCACTTTGACACTCCTTTCGCCTGCGTTGCTGCCTTTCGATTGCCATTTCAGCCTCGTTCAGTTTGCATATTCCATCAATATAGTTCTTATGTTTTTCGACGAAGACATCAGGGCGTACTCGTGCGTTCACATCTTTGAGTAGCAGATTTTTTATAATTCGGAATTCCGCTTCGACGTGCGCACTGGACGGCAGGCAACGCCCGTACCCATACTTGTCGCGAACGATGCAACTCCACAAGGGCAGCCATTTTAAATTTTCAATGAGGCGATCTGCAAAAATTGGCAACCAGTGCGCATCCACCTCTGTTCCCGAAGCCTGTCGAATGTGTCGTACAACTTTTTCATCGATTTGTCGACCCCATTCACGCCATTTGCTCGGTTCGGCTCTACTTTGGACAGATACCGCCTCACGTTCAGCTTCTTCTGCGTCCTCATTTGCATCTTCCGTCCATTCGTCATCAACATCGACTTCCTCCAAAATATTTGTTGTGACGACTTGCTGCATGTACGATTTTTGATTATCGCATGCCGAACTTCTGCCGCTGTCGGGTTTTCCGCTATTTTTGCTACGAGCGATCGTCAATAAAGCCCGTACAATCCGTTCTGCGTCCTCAATGTTCCTGCAGATTATCAATTTTCCGATACCAACTTTATAAAACTTGCCGACTTCAGTTCGAACGTCGCGCATCGATTTGACCCACGTTTTGATAAATGCGCAACATCGATCCGAATGTAACATGCCGGTAACTCATTCATGAAGAACTGATCCGCGTATTGATTGATGGTTTTGTTCGTGGTGAAAGCTCGAACTGCCGATGACAAGAGAGCTGTCGATGCATCGCTTATGATTTCTCCAGGAGGTGGCAAACCCCACTGTTCGATCCATTGAGTCAGCCAGAAAGTTATCGCTCCCGTTGTTTGACTTTCACTCAACATTTGGGCAACGGACAAAGGACTCGGACAATTCGTGACCACGGCGATATATAAAAATATCGGACCTGATTTCGATTTATTCACTCGAGTAATTGGAGTAATTACCGATCCCGTGGCGTCGATAGCAAGGGTAACGTGTTGTCCTTCGCTTGCAGTCATATAAATTGTTCTCTGGTGTTTTGTTGAGTAGTGTACAAAAAAAGGTTTGTTTCCTATCCACGCAATTTCGTCCTTCATTTTGTACATACTCAACACTTCCAATGCTGTAATCGGATTCGGACTGAGATAACGAGATGCGGCCGTTTCCGATTGTATGGTGCGCATGACATTTGTTGAAGGCAGATGTGGTGGATCACAGTCCCCATCTTCCATCATTTCATTTGCCATTTCGCAACGAAGGACATGTGCCGATTTCCCTTGCAATTCTTTGCCGAGATTTTCTCTGGCCAATCCTCTCACATAACGTTTACCGCATTGCTGCTCGTTTGTTGGAGCTGTAGTAGAGCAGGATATTTCAACGATATCGTCGTTTCGTTGTATAATGCAGCTTATCTCCGAACCGCACCGGCACCGACCAGCGATGGTTCCGGAAGTACATTCGGCATTCAAATGATGATAGCGGAAATTATATGGGCACTTGGAGCGCGTACTCTCCCAGATCTTTTGGGTTATGAATTCTTGCCATTCCCCTGAAAAATTATGGTTAATTATAACTAGTATCGTCGAAAGCGGAGGAGGAACAAATTACATCCAAATATTTGACTACCGTATTCATGCTCTATCTCTATAGAGAAGGAAGAATTTTTTCTATGGAGAGACGAAAAAAGATCTCTATGTAGAGAATTCGTTCTTCTCTATATAAATGGAAAAGAAACAATTCGTACTATAGAGAGCATTTTACTGCAATACAAATGTTGCGTACGGTATGAAAAACAAGTTGTCTATGAGAAATTTTGAACGCTTTTGTATGCATTCTCTTCATCTTCATGGAGAAGAAATAATTCTTTTTATAGAAAAAACTTTTACTGCGGCAAAAATGTTGCTGTACAATAAGAAAAGAACTTTTTGTATCGAAAGAGAATTTTTGCCTTGAAAAGAGAAATTTGCAAAATTATTTATACGTCTTCTTCATCTATACTGAGATGAAATAATTCTTTGCGGCCTCTATCTCTATGGAGAAAAAAGAATTCATTCTATAGTGAAACTATATAGAGCAAATTGTTGCCTTTGAGTCTATTGGTTCGACTGTAAAGAAGTTTTTTGTCTCTTCGGAGAAACAATTCTTTCATCTCCATCGGTACGGAGAGAAATTAATCCTTTTTTTCGAAGAGAACGTTCTTTTCTCATCGTACAGCAAAATCCTTGCTGAGGTAAAAAGATCTACACAGAAAGAATCCTTTTGTCACCGTAGAGATGGAGAGGAAAGAATTCTTCCTGCGGAAAGGCAAAAAAATTCTCTGCGGTGAGAACCTAATGTATCAACGACAAGAATTTGCTCTTTGTAATGCCTACACAAAAAGAATTTATTCTTTTCCGCACAGATAAAGAGATGGCAGACAAAATCTTTAAAAAATTTTCTTTTCGTAGAGAACATCCTTTTTTATTCATGGAGAAAGTTTTCTTTCGCACCGGATAGGGTAAAATTATAGCTGCAAAAAAAATGCGTTCCGTAGACTTATCCATTTCTGTAAAGAGGAACGAGTTTTTTCTATGGAAAGACAAACAAATTTCTCTACAGGAAGAATTGGCTCCATATAGTCTCCGTGGAAAAAATTATTTTCTCTTCGCAGAATATGTTCTTTCATTTCTACGGAAGACTTTTTTTTCATCATACAGCCAAATTCTTGCTGTATGGGAAAAAAAAGTTTTCCATAGAAATGAAAGAATATTTTCTGCGAAGAGAAAATAATTTTTTCCACAGATACTATATAGAGCCAATTCTTCCTGTAGAAAAATTAGTTTGTCTCTCCATGGTAAGAATTCGTTACTCTTCACAGAAATGGATAAGTCTACAGAGAGAATTTTTTTTGCAGCAATAATTTTACTCTACAGTGCGAAAGAAAACTTTTTCCATGGATAAAAAAGGTTGTTTTCTACTGAGAGAAAAATTTTAAAAGATTTTGTCTGCCATCTCTTTATCTGTACGGATTCTTTCTATGTAGGCACTATAAAGAACAAATTCTTGTTGATTAGGTTCTCACCGCAGAGAATTTTTCGTCTTTCCGCAGGAAGAATTCTTTCCTCTCCATCTCTACGGTGAGAAAAGGATTCTTTCTGTGAAGAACTTTTTACCTTAGCAAGAATTTTGCTGTACGATGGGAAAAGAACTTTCTCTTCGATAAAAAAGTATTATTTTCTATGAAGAGAAAATTTTTCATCCATTCAAAAAAATGTGTTCCACTTCTGTATACTGACCTTTCTGAAATTTCTTCACATTTCGATGCGGTTTTTTACTGCGATGTATGAGCCGTGTTTCTACGAGCTTGTCGAATTGACTTGCCGGTACGTGGATGGTGAAACTGAAGTCCGAATCGTTTTCAAGGGCTCACTGCAGTATCGAATGTTCCAACAGACTTTCAGTTATGTCAATATCACAATCCTTGCTGTGAGAATCGCTCGGTAAGGAATCATTCCATAGGCGATTTCTCACGCCATCTCGATTGCACACCACTTACGTGTAAAGAGCCTCTGCACTTTTCATGAAATTCAGTTCCTGTTCAATTATTTTCCAAACGGGATCGGTTTTCGATACAATGTATCCATCCCTGTTAGGACTTAGGTTTTTCTCGTATTTTTTTAGCACGTGTTGGATGACACTCGTGTCGATGTTTCGAGGTCTTCCGCGCTTTTTCTTCTGGTATCTCAATGGTTCATTTGGATTTTCTTTCTCCATCACGAGATAATTTGCAAATTAAATTTTCAGCAAAGCACTGTCACACGAGGAATGAGGAAAAGGTGTTTTTTTTTTCAAGAAATCGGGACTTTGAATACCGTACAATGAACGCTGTCCTGAGAAGATACTATCGCTTTCAACGAACAATGCCGGGGAGCCCCTCGGCGAACGTTATAGGAGAAACACTGTAGCCAACTTGATGGACGGATAGAGCCATAGAATATCCGCGCTACTTGAAGGCAGCACAAGCAAATATTACAACACTAGTTCCCTCTAGCGGGCACGAGATTATTCCAATAGCGAGAGAAACGCAAAACAAATAGCATTTTCAACTGGATACAGTTATGTACAGAGAGTGTGTATCTGTCATTTCTTTTTATGTACGAATATCACACAGATACCCTAGTTACGCCCAGTCGAGAACACCAATAGTATTTTGAAATGGCTGCATTAAGAAGGAATGGTACCCGATGCAAAATTTCAACGGAGCCCCGGCTCGAGGCAGTGAGGTAGAGCTCGATCAAGCTACTGCTACCAACCACTAGATGTCACAGCGCGCATTCGATACAAACGCGTGTTCGTATCAAACGCACGCGGCGACGGGCCTCCCTCGGCCTCGGCCTCGCACGAGGCCTCGGGCCTCCTCGCGTCAAGACATACGCGCTGTTATGCCTTGACGCAACACGTATGTGCGCGTCGAAGTCGCGAAAAGTCGCTACGTTTAGCGCTACGTTTCGACGACGACGACGACGACGACGACGACCGTTGATGACGATTGGCTAAATCGTCTTTTGAGTTCGAGCGTCGACTCAGGTAAACGAACCCTCTTTATTACTCGCATCGGTATATACATTATCGGTTTTGCAAAGCTAATATTAACTTAAAAGATTTTGTTTGCAAAAATAGAGAGTGAGCTATTATATGTTACGGCAGGTTATGCATCAGTATCTCTGCTGTTTGATGGAGACGCTTTGATGGTTAGAAGTAGCAATAACATCAGGTACATTTTGCGCTTACTTATTGACATGGTTAAGCAATTTTAAGCATTCCTACTCATTTTTACAGGCGTACAAGAAGGTTTCGGCCGTAGACGGCAGCGCGATGAGTCCTTACGCACGCCAGGCGTGCGTATGGAGGTCATCGAGGAGGCTCGTCGGTACTTCAAGCGTTTTAAACTACGAGACCGAGAAATCACCGTACGCATTCGTCAACCCCCACCTGGTGGCCATTTATTACCATGCCTGGAGAGACCGTTTCGTGACCTTTTGACGTATATCACAGCGTCTTGCGAGGCTGGCGATTACATAGGTATATCGTTCGCCTCGAGCAGCTTCCCGCACGGCCCCGTTTGGCTCTCGTTTCAACCTGTTAGAGATTGCGCGTTCGATGATATTTGGCAGTTAATAACGAGCGTTGCTCAGAGTGCTGCATCATTGAATATTGACGATGCGTGCATAATCAAAGCCAGTATTGTCAGGGGCGTTGAGGGCCCTGGCAGAAAACGCTTAACACATGAGGGGGTAGCAAAAAAATCCATTCTCACGATCCGCAATACCGATACTCTGTGTTTACCGCGGTCACTGACGGCGGCGCGCGCGTATGCCGAACGAGGTGAAATACGCTCAGGTAGTTTACACGCAAACTGGCAACGCATGAGGCAGACTAATGGCTCATTGCAGAAAAATGCTGCTCTTGAATTAACGAATGCAGCGGGAGTTATAGTACCGTCAAACGGATGCGGTGTCCGTGAGATTGCTCTCTACCAGAATTATCTCGCGCAGCACGGTATTGCCATAGTAGTTTATGAATTGTTTACGTTCGGGAGGGGGGATGCACCTTTGTTCGACGGTTCGCAGCAAGTCTCATATACTTTTGGCAAAATCGAACACACGCTGCACCTTTTTGAAGATTAAGCTGGAGGCGAGCGGATGGCCTGAGAACTGTTTGGGCAATGAATCCGCCCAGGAACGTTATATCGCTAGCTTTGAGCAATCAGAGGGGATTCGTTTAAATCGTCAGTCGATAACCAAAAACCCCGGCCTACGCTCAGTCGCCAAACTATGTCTGAATTCGTTCTGGGAAAAATTCGGACAACGCGAAAACTTGCCGCAAACAGTCGTAGTATAAACGCGCAAAAAACTTATGGAGTTATTAACTAATCCAGAATACGATATTCCAGGTATGCTGCCGGTGAACAATGAAATTCTTTACGTCAATTATATTAAAACCGGTGAGGCTGTGGTACCCTCCAGTACAGCTAACGCTGTAATAGCTGCATACACCACGGCACAAGCGCGATTAAAACTTGATGGTTACCTGGAACGTCTGGGAAGACATGCATTGTACTGTGTTACCGACTCCGTAATTTATGTAACGAGAGAGCAACCTGATGCCTACGAGCCCCCGATAGGCCAATTGCTTGGCGATTTAACTAACGAGCTGTTTCGGAAACACCATCTCCGACTCCCTAATTTAGGGAGACCCCGCTAGAGGTCGACATTTCTCGGCCGGTCGCGCGCTTGACTAGGACAGTGTCCGGCACAGGGATTTCTCCCCCTATTTTCAACGTTCTAATTAATATCATGTGTCCTTCTTTTCAAATCACTTCGTTCGGAACTTCGACATAAGTCACAAGTCTCTTCGATAAACGGTTTAGCTTCGGTCTCTTCCCCCCTTCTTAACGCCAACGGACTAACGCGATTTACGCCCGCGTTAGCTCCCGCGGCAACGGTAAACTCGGGACTCTTCAAGTCATATTAGTACAATTAGTTAAATAGTCAAATAGTGTTAAATAAATCTATATTCTTTATATTAAAACTGTGTGCATTTTCAGCCTCGCGCTTCAATTTCCGGCGCGTTCCTCTATTCTCACGAATCACTTAAACCATTTCCCACTCGTTCACTTCCAACCAGAATTCCGAGATTAACCCAAATCTAAACATGGTCCTTCGAGCCGGATTCAAGTGAACGAAGTGGTAACAAGTGAGTTATTCGCTGAAAAAGGCAAAGGAAATTCTCAATCTTTCTATCCGGTGCGCGAGAAAAACGGGTAATTTTCATCGCGGTCACGTGACCACACGCCGGCCGCGAAGTCTAATCGTCCTTCTCGCAAGACGAGCTCGAGCAAAGCATCGCTCTCTCTCTCTCTCGCACGCGCACCGCGCCCGATACATCGCGCTCTCTCACTTTCGGGCGAGCCGAGAAGACGCCTCGCTCTCTCGCTCTCGGGCGAGCCAGGCATCGGACTCTACACACGCGCGCATGCGCGCTTCGGCCTCTGGCTGGCCTACCGGACGCTCAACGTGCCGGTCGACCCAGCGATCTCGACTCTTCCTTCGACCACGTTCTCGCGACATCGTGCGCTCTCGTGCAAAGGACCGGCTTCTCAAGTTTTTCGCTTCGTTTTCTCGGACGCTTCGTGCCACGATCTCGCGAGTTTTCGTCAAATCGGTTTGGACGCCTCGCGCTTCAACTCGCGTGTGCAACGATCATCGACGTCGCGACATACTCTTTCGCGAGTTTTCCGAGATTGTTTTTCGGACGCTTCGTGCCACGATCTCGCGAGTGCTCTCAATCTCGTCGAGCGCCAATTTTCGTTCGCGAGTTTTTTCGTTTTTGGACGCTTCGTGCCACGATCTCGCGAGTGCTTTCAGTCTCATCGAGCGCCATTTTCGTTCGCGATTTGTTTCGTTTTTGGACGCTTCGTGCCACGATCTCGCGAGTGCTTTCAGTCTCGTCGAGCGCCATTTTTCATTCGCGAGTTTTTCGGGTTTGGACACTTCGCGCCACATTCTCGCGAGTGCTTTCATTCTCGTCGATTTCGGACGCCTCGCGCATCTCGCTCGTCGACGCATAGCGCCATTTTTCATTCGCGAGTTTTTCGGTTTTGGACGCTTCGCGCCACGTTCTCGCGAGTGCTTTCATTCTCGTCAATTTCGGACGCCTCGCGCATCTCGCTCGTCGACGCATAGCGCCATTTTTCATTCGCGAGTTTTTTCGGTTTTGGACGCTTCGCGCCACGCTCTCGCGAGTGCCTCCATTCTCGTCGATTTCGGACACCTCGTGCATCTCGCTCGTCGACGCGTAGCGCCATTTTTGTTCGCGAGTGCCTCCATTCTCGTCGATTTCGGACACCTCGTGCATCTCGCTCGTCGACGCGTAGCGCCATTTTTGTTCGCGAGTGTTTTCGTGTTTCCGGGTTGGACGCTTCGCGCCACGTTCTCGCGAGTGCTTTCATTCTCGTCAATTTCGGACGCCTCGCGCATCTCGCTCGTCGACGCATAGCGCCATTTTTCATTCGCGAGTTTTTTCGGTTTTGGACGCTTCGCGCCACGCTCTCGCGAGTGCCTCCATTCTCGTCGATTTCGGACACCTCGTGCATCTCGCTCGTCGACGCGTAGCGCCATTTTTGTTCGCGAGTGCCTCCATTCTCGTCGATTTCGGACACCTCGTGCATCTCGCTCGTCGACGCGTAGCGCCATTTTTGTTCGCGAGTGTTTTCGTGTTTCCGGGTTGGACGCTTCGCGCCATTTCTCGCGTGTGCCACGCTCGTCGACATATCGCGCCATTTAGTTCGCGAGTTGTCGTGTATTTCCGGCTTGGACGCTTCGCGCCATTTCTCGCGTGTGCAACGCTCGTCGACACATCGCGCCATTTGTCGTTCGCTAGGTTCTTCGTGTTTTCGGTGGGACGCTTCGCGCTAACGTAAAGCGATTTCGTGTGTCAACTCCTCGACAATGGCGAACAACAACGCCAAGATGGAACGCCGCATAGCCGGTCTCATCAGCACGTTTCAGTGCATCTCGAGCTCAGGATCTCAGCTTCAGGATCCAGACGAATTCAATATAAAAACGGTCTACCCAAACTCTGTTTTGTGGTTTATTATCGAAATAACCTCAGTTCGTGCCAATTCATTCCCAGTGG
Source organism: Ophion ellenae (assembly GCA_963210295.1). Taxonomy (NCBI): domain Eukaryota; kingdom Metazoa; phylum Arthropoda; class Insecta; order Hymenoptera; family Ichneumonidae; genus Ophion; species Ophion ellenae. Next base: position 1,928,583 of record OY723396.1, on the reverse strand, counting down.
ATGATTTTCAAAAATGTATCACTCTCGACACGAAAATAGCCATAGAGGACTACTGCTGCTGCTGTGGACTATAACGTGAACGAATCCAATGTTCAGCGCAGCGTTCTCAGTTTGTAGGGATGATTCCACAACAGTAACACTTGCATGCGGAGTCGGATCCGTTTCCCGATGTAAGCGACTCAGACGATTCAGATGAGCCTCGACGTTGGAAAGACGATTTTTTTCAACTGTTTCGTATTGCATCGAGACGAATGCAATATAAAAAACGGTCTATTCCAACGCTATTTTGTGATTTATTATTGAAATGACCTTATTTGTGCCAATTCGTTCCCAGTGGATGATTTAAAAAATTGTATCACCCTCGGCACGAAAATAGCCATAGAGGACTACTTCTGCTTCGGTTGACTATAAACGTGAACGAATCCAACGTTCAACGCGGCGTTCTCAGATTGTATATCAGAAACATCTACATGCAGACTCGGATTCGCTCCCAGATGTAAAAGATTCAAATGAGATTCGACGTTGATAAATACGTCTGTTTCAATCTATTTTATCCGATCGAGACAAATCCAATATGAATCTCGGTCTATTCCAATTCTGGTTTTTATTTTATTTATGAAGTTACCTACGAAGTGTTCGGATTCGTTACCAATGAATGATTTTTTTTTACATTTACCACCCTCGACACGAAAATAGCCAGTGGTCTACTACAGCTGCTGTGGACTATGAACGTGAATAAATCCAATGTTCAGCTCGGCGTTCTCAGTTTGTATATCAGAACCACTCGCATGCAGACTCGGATTCGTTGCGGGATGTAAAAGACTCAAAAGATTCAAATGAAATTTCACTTTGATGAATACGCCACTTCGAACCGTTTTTTATAGGATCGTGTTACGGTTTAGCACTCTCGCCCTCCAAATATTCATAACTGGTACGATTTGTAATAATTAATAAGATTTTTTCCGCGCTACATGCGCACATTTATATTTTTCTTGGGGCACGTTTCAACCAGAATGACCCATATATGGTCGATTTGACTCAGAAATCCCAGAGAGGGTACAGATTGCGCTCCGGGAACTGGGCAGTCAGTTCTGTCCGGTCGCTCCAACAGCGCGCATCGCAGAGTCGACGCTCTTAAAACCGGTACATTTATTTTATTTTATATTCTTTTCGAGTTTACCCCGGTCTCTCCAACAGTGTAACATCTATGTTTCTGTAAAACTGACATTAATTGTGTAAATGAAAATAAAATTAAAAGGATACATAACAAGACGAAAACACTTGAACGAATAATTTACGAAACTTATATTATTGTCTTTATTGGATGTAACTCCGTTTATTTACGTGTAAAATACACAATCGTTTATATCATCGTTGATTTCTACCCGCTATGAAATTACGTATAATACGGCATCCGCGCAAAACTATAACATTTTTCGAGCAAAATAATTAAAAGTAAATTTGCGTCTCGTTCGTGCGTGCAAACACGCTAACGAACAAATCATCGTAGTGCGTTTCTTCCTCACTCTCTCTCTCGCTTACGACATATTTTGGACAGGTATGATTTTTATGGGTGAGACGAATACGTGCGTTAGGGTCTCACTCATAAAAATCATACCTGTCCAAAATTCGACAAATCTCAAAGTGCTTTTTTACGAGGCTTGGTAGCGCTGGCGCACGGGCACGCCACATCCGCTTAGTCGCCGTAATCTGGAAGGTTAGTGACTGGCATGGTCATCCCGATGCCTACTGTACGGGCATCGGCTTTCGTTATTCTCAACATTTGTTCTCGCAACTGGCCGCCAATCGCCGTAACCGGTCGGAGGTAGAGCCAGACGTAGTGAGTCGACGGTGCCCTAACCTGGCACGTCTCGAACTCACTCAGCGGTTCAAATAATTATACACTAACAATGTAAAATTTATATATGTATATCTATATTGTGAAGCGAATATATCCCTTGTTACGTCCTAGCATTCTCGCCCGCCAAATATTCATAACTGGTACGATTTGTAATAATTACGTAATAGGTACGTTCTAACCAGAATGACCCATATATTGTCGATTTTACTCAGAAACCCCGTTATATAAAATATTCGTAAATTATTCGTCAAACATTACCCGTAATAACTTTACCCGTAAGCTCACCCGTTCGTTCTCACTCACCAACTCAACGAATAATTTACGAAACTGATGTAGTCTTGATGGAAGTAACTTCGTTTTGGCGGTTAAAAACGCGAGAAACGGAAGGAGGCGGCCTCGAGCCAATAGGGGAATCTTTAAAAGGCCCAATGTTACAAGGTTTACCTTGCCGAGCTTTAGGTGGGCCACCAGTTCGCGGGTGCCCAAACCCCAACCTCCCGTTGTTTCAGGTTCACACCGTCGCCCCGCCACGGCAACCAGAGCAACCGGTGGGGGGTCGACTCCGTCTTTCGATGGCTCCAGGCTCTCTCTCTCTCTCTCTCTCTCTCTCTCTCTCTCTTCTCACCTTACCTTACCTTTCGTACCGTAGTGCTTCAGAATGTTGCGTAGCTAGTTTAAAAGCATCCGCGTCAGGCTATCATGTAAAAAAGCTTGCCAAAAATACGAGTCACACATCAGCTACCAATTACGCTCAGGCAAAGGGTATTCCCACCGAGTCTAGAGAAATAGGAAATCGTAGCGAGCCGAGCACATCAACAGCCTCAGGCTGTGCTATTTCTACTCCTCGCGCGGAACACACAAAACGAACGATGGATGAATCACTAATTAACCGAATGATCGTGTCCTTGAACGACGCCAATGCTACTAACAAAAAGCTATCGGAGGAGGTGCAACGCCAAGCCGCCATCAATGACAATATTTCAAGAAAACTAAACTGTTTACCTGAGCTAGACAATATCTCAAAAAAATGCAATTGTTTACCTGTACTTGTCGCTAGGCTCGAGAAGCATGATGAAGCCATCGCGTGTCTCCAGGCGAGTGATGCGCGTCTCGAGGCTTGTAATGCTCGTCTCAATGCCATCAACGCTCGTCTTGTATAAGAAATCGAATCGCTACGATCAATGACAGTGCTTAGTCGATATCAGGCTTCAGCGGAGATATTGCTGTCAGGTATCCCGACAGAAATTTCAAATCGGCACGTATATCTTGTCCGAAAAGTTTTTGATCAGCTGGGAGTCTCTGAGCTCTATGGCGATGTCTTAGATATTCGGCCTCTCGTGCGTAAAGGTACCACCGCGGTTGGTGACAGCGCACATCGCAGCGATAAGGTGACTGTGTCACTCTTACTAATGTTAAAATCTACATCTGTCAGGTACTATATCATCGGCGAAAAGTGAGCTAAAAAGACTTGTTTATTCGCGATGTTTTCGATATCGATCAGCCAGGACGGATCTACTTGAATGAATTTTTACCAGCATCCATTTATCAGCTGCATCGTAAAACTAGAGCTAGAGCAGCTGCGACAAATTACCAGTTCGTTTGGGTACGGTCAGGGGTTATTCGCGTACGAAAGGCAAAAGGTAGCCCGGTCATCGATATTCATTCTGAGGAAGATCTAAGTAAGTTACTGTGACTTACCCACGCACAAGAATCCAGCAAAATAGAAGCAAGTCGTGTCACCTCAGCAGCTAATTCTAACCAGCTTTGCATAGCCCAATTCAACGCAAACTCCTTACGTGCACATCTGCATCTACTAAAGGCGCTATTGACTGTAAAGTCCTTTCACATCATTTGCATTTCCGAAACATGGCTCCACCCGCTGATTTCGAATGAATTGATCGACCTGCAGAATTACCACCTCTTCCGCGTTGATCGGGATGACAAGCAAGGAGGCGGCGTAGCTTGTTACGTTCACAATTCCCTCAAAGCTCGGTTACTCGCCGTCTCTACGTCACACTTTACCAATGATCCAGAATATATATTGTTAGATATTCGCTATCGGGATGACAACCCTCAACTTATGGCGGCTGTCTATCGTCGGCCAAAAGGACATTTTTTTGGCAACTTGACCAGAGATTTCCTAAGATTTTCATTCGCGTATAATAACATAATATTTGCGGGTGACTACAATCGTCATCTGTTAGGTTCGAGCGCCGACACCATGGCTCTCCGCGAATTAGCAGCGGCTAGTGCTCTTTTTATTGTAAATACTGAACCAACGCACCACACAACTACCTCCGATACGTGGTTGGACATGTTTATTGTAGATTCCAGGGATAAAGTGCTCTCCGTCTCCAAGTCGAGTGAGCCATTGCTGGACACGACTTGCTACAACTCAATTATGCTTTTTCGGTTGACAAGGCCACCGCACGCGACATTACTCGTCGAAGCTTTAAAAGGTTCGATTCACAAGCGTTCACCCTAGATATTGCGCGCGCTCTCCAGGCTGACTGCCCCGTCCTGTCAGATAGGGGCATGTCACCAGTTTACATCGATCGATGCTGCGATGCTTTGAGCGCCACCATGCTAAATTCCTTGAATGTCCATGCACCGGTTTGTACGTTTAGAATCGACGGACCTGTCGCACCATGGTTCATTAACGATTTCAAACAATGTTTGCACGTGCGGAATGCCCTGTACAAACGAGCGAGAAAATCTGGAAACGTCTTAGGTATGGCGATCTATAGGCAATACCGGAGTGTACTAACAGCGGATATGCGAGCAGCTGGAAACGAGTACTATCAAAAACGCCTCGCGAATATTAACGACCCAGCTCGATTGTGGAAAGAATTGGCACGGATGGGATTAGTCAAATACTCCACAGCGACTCCATCTCAGTTCTTCTCTGTAGATGAACTTAATAGTTCATTCGCAAAGACTATGAATTCAACCCCAGAAATCACTCTCAACGAATCTGAGCACTCGACACATGAAACTCCATCTCGGCTACCCGTTTTTGAATTTTCCAATGTCTCGACCCAAAAAGTCGCATCAACTATCTTCTCTAGCTTGCGACCATCTCACTCATCAGGTTCTGATGGCGTCTCTTGATTCGTCATCATCACAGCCGCCGAGCGAGTGGTCCTGTATCTCATACTCATATTTAATGCATGCCTCAACAGCTCACATTTTCCCACATCATGGAAGCAGGCATACGTGAGACCGCTACTCAAATCCAACCCGCCTCTAATACCGTCAGACACCAGACCCATTGCAAACTTGTGCGAGCTCTCCAAAATTTTTGAGAGGATTGTCCACGACCAATTGGTAGCTCATTTGCAACGAAACAACATCCTAGATGAAAGACAATCTGGCTACAACAAAACATTTCAGTACACAGACTGCCCTACTACGGTTATGCCATGACCTCAGGAAGGCTGTTGACGAAAAACAAATTACGGTCCTAGTTTTATTCGTCTTCAGCAAGGCATTCGACACAGTAGTCCACGCTGTTTTACTCTCCGAACTTCGCTGGATTGGAGTGACTGACACTGTATTAGATTGGGTTAATATCTTTTTATTAGGAAGATGCCAGGCTGTCGTAGATAACCACGGTCATTGTTCTAACTGGCTGTCCACTACCACCGGAGTCCCTCAAGGATCAGTGCTAGGCCCTCTTCTATTTTTGTTGTATATAAACGATATTGGAACACATTTGAAATTCACCCAGCATCTGGTATTTGCTGACGACACCCAAATCTTCTTGATGCTCCCCCACTGAGATTGATCATGGCATATGCAATATCATTCATGACGTTGAAGTGATAGCGCGATTCTCCGCCGCGAACGGCCTAAAACTGAACCTATCCAAATGTAAAGCATTAGTGACGGGCAGCTCCAGATTCATGAACCAGATAGACCTTAACGCATTACCTCCCGTTTCAATCGGCGGAATCACACTACCATACGTGAAAGAAGTGCGTAACTTAGGTGTCATTTTGGAAGCCAATTGGTCTTGGAGATGTCAAGTTATTGCGGCATCACGCAAGGTCAATTTCGCTCTCCACAGACTAAAATTCCGTAGACTGACTCTGAGCCGGGAATTGCGTATTTCACTCGTGGTTGCTCTCATTTTTCCTCTACTCGATTATTGTTGTCCAGTCCGCATTGATATCACAGCCCAGCTAAACAACGTGCATGAGCGTATTTGAGCTCATCAACAGTTGCATAAGGTTTATTTACAATCTCCGTCGTGATAAGCATATCACTCCCTATAGACAGCAGCTAGGCTGGCTGACAGTGCAATGTCGGCGGATGTATTTTCTCGGTATATTGATATTCAAAATTCGACGAAATGAGGCGCCTAGATACCTCACGGAGTTATTTGTAAGACCTGCTCCGAATGTTTGTTTCACGCGGAGCTCTTTAGCGCCGAGTGAATTCCGTATACCGCAGTGTCGCACCTCCACCTATCAAAATTGATTTCTCATAAAAGCTATTTATTTTCGGAACTCCCTGCCGCGGGCAATTACAGCCTTACATCAGTTGTCCTAGTTCAAGGAACACCTTTTTGCATACTTATTTGAGTTAGACCACCACTGAGATGGTTATTGCATTTCTTTGCAACAACGCATTCTGTGATCCTCGACCACCGGTTAGACTGTAACGGTGGTGGGAGGGTGTGAGGGCGAGCGAGCCAACTACCACTATGGTTTATTTGAAATTGTATTCAGCGATGGAATGGTAAACTAGTTTTTTGGTTTGTATACATTTAGGAGCGAGTGTTTGAACATAGCGAAATGATGGTTAGGTAATTGTACTGTGCTATAACTATTATACCTCGAGCTTGTTCTAATCGATATTTGTGAGAGACAACAAGAAATTCACTTACTTATCTTTAATTTTTGCCCCATAGTTAGAAACTAGGGCATGATAAACCATTACCAATCAATAAATCAATCGATCGATCAATCAATCGATCAATCAATCAATCGATCGATCAATCAATCGATCGATCAATCTATCGATCGATCAATCGATCGATCGATCAATCAATCGATCAATCAATCAATCGATCAATCGATCAATCGATCAATCAATCGATCAATCAATCGATCAATCAATCGATCAATCAATCGATCAATCAATCAATCAATCAGTCAATCAATCAATCAATCGATCAATCAATCAATCAATCAATCAATCGATCAATCAATCAATCAATCAATCAATCGATCAATCGATCAATCAATCAATCAATCAATCAATCGATCAATGAATGAATCAATCAATCGATCAATCAACAATCAATCAATCAATCGATCAATCAATCAATCAATCAATCAATCGATCAATCAATCAATCAATCAATCAATCAATCTATCACTCGATCAAACAATCAATCAATGGATCAATCAATCAATCAATCAATCGAGCATCTATGCTATCTAAACTCCGTGCTCACCATCGGATGAGCTCATCGTAGAACGATCGCGCTCACCGTCGGGTGAGCTCATCGTAGAACGATGCATCGGCTACCTCGCACAAGTGCAATTATGCTGACCTGTCAAAATCTGCAAAAGATGCCCTTCATACGACTGGTAGATTCAGTTGCTCTTAAGACTCCGTCGCGCGCGTCTCATCTTCTTTTCCACCAGTCCGTGTTCGCGAAAAATGTATACCGAGTGCCTCGAGCTCCCTGTGGCGCCGTTCGCGTGCCGCGTTTCCCGCGTCGACGGCTTGACCGTATATATACGCACAGTGGCGACGGGCGAAACGCACGAGTGGTTGCGTGAAGCCCTGTACGTGTTTTACGTGCAGCGTCGGGTGGGAGTACGCCTCACGATCGACGATGTTGTGCCGGGAGCGTCGGGCGTTATAATCCCCGCGGGTGGCTGTGACGTACTCCGCGGGAACATAATGTCGTGCGACTCCGAGAAATACAGTGAAGTTTTTTTTGTTGATGAGGGGTACAGCGGGTACGTAGACGCGGACTCGCTGTATACCCCCGCGCCCTTTGGCGCGTTTGTCGCGGGCCTCGTCATTCAGTGCACGGTTTCGGGGATCGCGCATCTGAGACCATCCCCTTCGTCTCGGACCTGCTCGCGAGCCTCGTAGAGAACCGCGTCGTCGTGGCTGTGGCCGAAAACGGCACCCCCTCCCCCGCGTGCGCATGTACAACGGGGTCGACGTCGCGACGGTGCTAATCGTGGCGTTGAACGACGGGCCCGAACGCGTCGCTTTTTACGACGCGGGGTGGCCCGACGACGGATTCGACGACTCGTTCGAGCCGGAGGGGTGGGAGAACGAGCCCTGACACTCGTGCTCGTGCGCGCACGCACGCGCGCGCGTGTGTGTGTGCGTGTGTGTGTGTGCGCGCGTGTGTGTACCCTCGGAGTTCACCGTTACCAGGAGCAGCAACGGCCTCGGTATGTAAGACAGATTTATTGCTAAAAAAATGAATTTTCATAAAGTAAAAAAGGCGCCGCTATGGCGAACCCTCCACTCCGGCCATCCCCCTCCACACCCCGCTGCCGGGGCGTGGGGGGAATCCCCACTCCACCGCCTTCACGTCGGATACCGAGGAGCGGGGAGGGTTGGCGGGGTAAGGACGACCATCCCCACTTCATCCCCACCACCTCGGCTACCGAGGAGTGGGGGTAGGAGTGGGGATGAGGAGTGGGGGTCGCCGTAGTGGCTCCCATACTACTCACATGAGCAAACATAAGATACAAATAAGTTAGTTGCGTAGGTTGTATAGGTTGTATATTATTGTATAGTAATGTTTATTGTATAATAATGTATATTATAAATTGCTATTATATTGCACGATATGTTGAAATAGTATGTAAATATCTGAGAAAGCTAAATCTCTCTCTCTCTCCCTGTCTGGCTTTCTCTGTCCATTGGTGAGTGTGAATCGACGCTTTTATTTCCCGCTCTCTTTTCTGGATGAGATTCTGCTGTGTTGTGCCCTCCGGCCTTTTTGTTCTAGTTATAAAGCATGCACAAATCTACTTTCTACCGATCCTAACATCTCAGGTTCTGTGAAACTCTACAAAAGATCAGGAATGTGGGTGGAAAGTTTGACGGTTTTCATAACCTGTCTCTGGATCTCACTTCTCTGGCCTGTCTCTGCCCGACCACCTTGTGGTGGCGCATGCGCTTTGCGGATGGCGCATGGATGGCTCGCGATACATTGAGCGGGACGAATTCATCGATTGACAATCGATACACAACATCGAGCTGCGGGCCACACTGCTCGATCGACGGACCGCACTGACACAAGTGCTATACTCAGCGCGCTCTATAGGGCGCGGAACGTCTAGGGTCGTCGCGAGCGCAGAGCGAGTGTGTGTGGGTGTGTGCGTGCTATCGATAGAGATAGCAGTGCCTTAATCTGTAAGCTAACTGCAGGAATAGCGACAATATGCGGCGTTCGGATGGCCAGGATGAGGTCTGCCGGAGATCTAGTGTAGACAGCGATGTATCGGAACGCTCGGAGTACGTCGACTCGATCGTCGGGTCTGGTGGAAGGCTGACGGATGGTGGGGGAGCCCCTGCCGAACTCGAACGGTTGGATGAAGCCCCTCTCTCACTTGAGAAATTGTCTGAAATATTAAGCTCTTCAACAGAGGCGAAGTTATCGATTCCTGAGATCACCTGGGCAAACTCCACGGCAGATGAGCGCAAGAAAGTCGAAAAAGCGCTCATGCTTTATCACGACTCTCTTCATGAAGTAGTCACGGCATACTAAGAAGTGCTCGCTAAACTCGAAACTGTCGCAGTATGCATGAATATTTTGATGAGCAATCAGATCCCAAAACTCCACCAGCTCCGGCTGCAGCGCTCGGTACTGGTGGCACATATGCATCCGCTGTTAAGGGGATGCAAATTAGTTTTTCGCGAGGTCCGACGGTAACTGTAGGCAAATGGAGCGAAAATCGAGTGATCGCTGAGCCGCGTGCTTCAGCGATAGAACGTTTCGATCCAGCAAATGCAACCGAGCAAGTTCTGTACGACACCCTCAATCCGGTAGCTCTAGGCCTCAAGATAACGAATATGTCCCGCGTACGGAACAATGGCGTACGTATCCAAGCAAGCACGCGTGATCTTAAGAAATCGAAAACCCTAAGCAGCATCACTGATGCACGCTTACGAGTACTAGACGACGTAAGACTACAGCCCCGGCTTCTCCTGCATAACGTACCAACGGTGATGGATCGGGGCGTTTTATTAGCAAATTTTTTTTCTCTAAACCTTCGGGGGCGGTATCGCAAGGACACCAGGGTCATGTACACCTATCCGCCGCGTGGACGGCGCTTTACGAGAGTGGTAATTGAGACCACGGCCGAAAACCGGAAATATTTGCTGGGACCGCCAGAAGTGTCACTTGGCTGGAACTCATGCTCTATCCACGATCATATCAGGGTTCTCCAATGCTTTAAGTGCCAGAGCTTTGGTCATGTAGCCAACGAGTGCCGACAGAAGAAGAAATCTGGCTACTGCGCAGGCAAGCATAATACAAAAGCTCGCGACTCGAGAAATGGCCCTCTCCTTTGTGTGAACTGTACTGTAAAGCTAACAAACACGATACATTCGGCGATCGACTCCGCGACATGCCCCATTCCCAGGAAAATAATTGTCGAAAAAGCCAGGCTTATAAAGTATGGATAGAGCTACTTTGCCTCCATTAACGGGACTGCCGGTATGCCAGGTAAATTGTCAGTCTCTGCCTGGCCACCTTACTGAATTTCGTATGTACTTCCAATCGAACAATTACCATGTAATCTGCGTAAGTGAAACATGGCTCAAGCCTGAGGTACCGCATTCGTTCGTTGATCTTTGCGGATATTACGTAACGCGTTGCGTTCGAGTTGGAAAGGTAGGGGGCGGCGTAGGCACATTTGTCTATAATAGTCTTAATGCGGAAATTATGGCGACTTCGCCGAAGATCTATGGCAGAGAACCTAAGTACCTTATAGCTGGCTTAACCTATCCTGGTGCACTTACTTCAAGATTATCAGCAGGCGCTCATACTTGGGGACTTTAACTGCGACCCAGCTACGTCTTCCTTAGAGTCTACCATTTAAGGAATTCATAAACACAAATAATTTTTATTTAGTGCCTTATAGACCTACACATTTTATAGCTACTTCGACAACGCATATTGATCATTGTATCGTGAGCTCCGCCTCCAAGATTGCGGATTTCGGAAAATACCCAATCCCATTTTTGTCAGCACACGATTTCATTTACGTCAAGTACGACATCCAAGCACCCCGGTTGATGCCCACCTCGTTCTGGTGTAGAAGCTTCCAACGGCTGAATGAGGAAGCGTTATTGGCGGATATTAATGCAGGCAGTTTTACGCGATGAATTCATCATATGAAAAGGTTAACTTTTTAAATGTAGCAATCATTGCGACATTTAATCGTCATGCACCAATCATCAAAGTCAACGTCAGGCGTCGCCCTATCCCTTGGCTTGCGGCAGAGCTACGGGGATTGTGCGGCGCCGGGATCGTCTGAGTGAATCAAGTGAAGAAGATGATGAAAAGGGCTGAAGAAAGTAACCACAAAACATGCTTTTCCATGGCAACAGAGCCTCTGATAACCTGGAACGTAGTACGGAAACTTGGTTTACTCCCTAACAGAGGAAAGCGGACGCAGCTGGCCTTATCTTTAAATTATTTCAGAGCGCATTTTCTTAGCGTGGGTACGCCAAGAAATCGGCTCAGTTGGGATACGGATGCAGTATATGACCGGGCATGCGACTATGACGATAAATTCATAGTCGCATGCCCACTTCTACTTCGCACACATTACGCCTAAAGTGCTGGAAAAAGCTATCTGCAGAACTAAGACAAATGCTACTGGCTCGGATCGTATCTCTATGAAGATGTTCCGCAATGCCTGCCATGCACTTGGCATTAATATTCTTCATCTATTCAATTTTGCCCTTATGCACTCTGAATTTCCAGCGGTGTGGAAAATCGCACTGGTGCGTCCTATTCCAATAAAAAAAAACCCTACTGGCCGTGGGTGACTATCGGCCGGTCTCTCTATTATGCAACCTTGCAAAAATCCTGGAGGGGATCGTCGCTGACCAAGTGGCACTACATCTTAACATGAACAATCTACGTGACCGCTTTACTTCGAATTGTTGACGATGCCCGACTCGCCATTGACGAGCGAATGGTGACGATACTCGTCTTGTTCGACGCTTCCAAGGCCTTCGACGGCGTTCCACATAACCAACTACTCCAAAAGCTAGCTGACCTACCCTTCCCTTGGAGTACTATAAAATGGTTTTGCGCCTACTTGGTTGGACGTAGGCAGGCTGTCTCTGATGATAAGGGCATCAAATCTACTTGAGGGCACCTTCGCTCTGGAGTGCTGCAAGGATCCGTCCTCGGTCCGCTTTTTTCTCCATCTTCGTAGACGATCTCCGGGCGGCCCTAAATGAGTGTGAATATAGCATGTACGCTTATGACCTGCAAATATATTTGCAATGCCATCCTTCAAATTATGGACGGGATGAATAAGGTAAACAGGGACGTCGAAACTATCTTTTCGTGGGCAGGGAAATTGTGCTTGAGGCTAAATCCTTCTAAAACAGAAGCGATCATAATTGGCTCATCCCCCCACTAGGCACAATTCGCGACAGCTATCATCCCGTCTATCAGGGTGGGTATTGAAACGATACCGTGGTCCCGATCAGTCACATGTTTAGGAGTCTGCATAGAGCAAACACTCTCTTGGCGTGAACAGGTCATGAGAGTCGTGGGTAAAATGAGAGGCCCTTTATCAGCTCAAACACTGCCGAGAAAAACTCCCAATGGCCGTCCGTAAAATGCTAGTGTAGTTTCTCACCGTGCCGCATTTGGACTACTGTAGTCTGCTTCTAACTGACATCACTGCTGGTTTAGACCAATTGCTACAACGAGCGCTAAAAATAGGTGTACGGCTTATACAGGGTGACTTTTATAAAGTGGGTATGCATTTTTTAAAGGTCTTGCGCGGTGATTTTGCGTCTGAAAAAATATCCTTTTTAATGGTTTTAAAAGCTCCCTTTGAAAAAAAATACATCGTATTTTAGTCATGAACAGTATTTACCAGAGAAAATAGCGTATTCTGGAAAAAAAATAAAAATTCCATTCTGCGTGCAGGAGAATAAAGTCTGGAAAATTCCGAATACGGAACACTCCCGAAAAACTTTATTTAACCCCCCCCCCCCCCCCCCCCTTCATGGAGAAAAAATTATCAAACATACGATTTAAAGTCGATAGATCGGAATTTAATCAGTGGAACAAATGAGCTAAATTAGACACGGGCGCGCTATAGGAAGTGCTAGTCTGCTGACGTCACAGCTGCAACTTCCGAATGTTCGGCTGTCACAGGAAGTTGGTCCTATGACACGCGGTCGAACAGAGGGAGCTGAATGTGTCCCTATACGACAACGTTATTGAAAGAAATGTCAATTTCGAAAATGTTCGAGGATTCGCTAATAACTTTGAGAATAAATAATGCTAGCAATAAATTTAAGAGTCATTTGGCGTGAAAATATTATTTTTTACCAAATACTAGGAGTATTTTCGTTTTTTAATGTTGCATAAAGAATCTGAACATTCTGTAGTTACATAATTTGTAAATCGTAAATTCTAGATATAAAAATATTCTACATATTTCTAAATATAAAAATAAATATCGTAAAATTCTGTAGTTACAGGATTGTAAGATAATTTATGAAACAGTAAAAAAAAAATAATCGTACGATTTGGTAAAAATTAAAAATTTCACGCAAAATGACTTTAAAATGTAGTGTTAGGATTATTTATTTCAAAAGTTGTTAGCGAATCGCATATGATTTAAAATATTATTTGCGGAGCATGAAATCCTCGAACACTTTCGAAATGGACATTATTTTCAATAAAGTTCACGATCGATCGATTAAGTTCGATCGGTTATCTTAACCCTTAATCCGTGAAGATATTTGAAGCGACTTAATCCCGTGAACCTGGGTCGTTTTCGTTTGTGCGCTACCAAACCAACAATTGTCAATGAAAAAAATGGATGGTCAATGTTTAGGCCGTACTTCTCAAAAGAAAAGAGGGATCTTTTCTTTCTTCTGCTTAATATTTTTTTAAATTAAATATTAAGCAACCTGCAAAGAAAATGATCTTGGCAGGACGGAAACGATCCATTTTCGCGGGATACGGGTTACAATTTTGTACACAAGGGGTCAGATTGGATCGAGAAATCTGACGATGGTGCGAGAACGACGGTAGGAGGATTGTTTGTGTAACAAAGATACAATCGGTGCTCGCAATGGTTCTCGGAGCCTCGATCGGACATTCCCGATATTACTGCCCCGAATTCGTCTCCGATTTTGTCTTATTTTCGGTCAGATTGGGTCGAGAAGTCTAACGACGGTGCGAGAACGACGGAAAGAGTTTTGTTTATTCAACAACGATAAAATCGGTGCTCGGATTGGTTCTCGGAGTCTCGATCGGACATTCCCTATATTACTGCCCCGAATTCGTCTCCCATTTTATGTTACTTCCGGTCAGATTGGGTCGAGAAGTGTGACGATGACGCGATAACGAAGGGAGGAGCTATGTCTATTTAACAAAGATAAAATCGGTGCTCGGATTAGTTCTCGGAGCCTCGATCGGACATTCCCGATATTCCTGCCCCGAATTCGTCTCCGATTTTATCTTATTTTCGGTCAGATTGGGTCGAAAAGTCTGACGACGGTGCGAGAACGACGGTAAGAGTTTTGTTTATTCAACAACGATAAAATCGGTGCTCGGATTGGTTCTCGGGGCCTTGATCGGACATTCCCGATATTACTGCCCCGAATTCGTCTCCGATTTTATCTTACTTCCGGTCAGATTGCGGCCAGCAGTCTGACGATGGTGCGACAACGACGGTAGGAGCATTGTTCATGTAACAAAGATAAAATCGGTGCTCGGAATGGTTCTCGGGGCCTCGATCGGACATTCCCGATATTACTGCCCCCAATTCGTCTCCGATTTTATGTTATTTCCGGTCACATTACGTCGAGAAGTCTGACGATGGTGCAAGAACATCGGTAGGAGCATTGTTTATTTGACAAAGATAAAATATGTGCTCGGAATGGTTCTCGGAGCCTCGATCGGATATTCCCGATATTACTGCCCCGAATTCGTCTCCGATTTTATATAATTTATTGTCAGAGTGGGTCGAGAAGTCTGACGATGATGCGAGAACGACGGTAGGAGCATTGTTGATTCAACAAAGATAAAATCGGTGCTCGGAATGGGTCCCGGGGCCTCAATCGGACATTCCCGATATTACTGCCCCGAATTCGTCTAATTCCATCTAATCTAATTGATTGTCAGATTGGGTCGAGAAGTCTGACGATGATGCGAGAACGACGGTAGGAGCATTGTTGATTCAACAAAGATAAAATCGGTGCTCGGAATGGGTCTCGGGGCCTCAATCGAACATTCCCGATATTACTGCCCCGAATTCGTCTCCGATTTTATCTTACTGCCGGTCAGATTGGGTCGAGAAATCTGACGATGCCGCGAGAACGACGGTAGGATCTTTGTTTATTTAACAAAGATAAAACCGGTGCTCCGAATTGATCTCGGGGCCTCAATCGGACATTTCCGATATTACTGCCCCGAATTCTTCTCCGATTTTACCTAACTTCCGGTCGGATCGGGTCGAGAAGTCTGACAATAACGCGAGAACGACGGTAGGAGCTTTGTTTATTTAACAAAGATAAAACCGGTGCTCGGAATGGTTCTCGGAACCTCGATCGGATTATCCGGATATTACTGCCCCCAATTCGCTACCGATTTAATGTTCTTTCCGGTCGCATTAGGTCGAGAACTCTGACGATGGTGCGAGAACAACGGTAGGAGCATTGTTTATCAAACAGAGATGAAATCGGTGCTCGGAATGGTTTCCGGGGCCTCGATCGGACATTTCCGATATTACTGCCCCGAATTCGTCTCCGATTTTATCTTACTTCCGGTCAGATTGGGTCGACAAGCCTGACGATGACGCGAAAACGACGGTAGGAGCATTGTTTAGTTAACAAAGATAAAATCGATGCTCGGAATGGTTCTCGGGGCCTCGATCAGACATTCGCGATATCACTGCCCCGAATCCAGCTCCGATTTTATCTTCCTTCCGGTCAGATTGGGTAAGGAAGTCTAATGATGGTGCGAGAACGACGGTAGGAGCGTTGTTTATTGAACAAAGATGAAATCGGTGCTCGGAATGGTTCCCGGGGCCTCGATCGGACATTTCGGATATTACTGCCCCGAATTCGTCTCCGATGTTATCTTACTTCCGGTCAGATTGGGTCGACAAGCCTGACGATGACGCGAGAACGACGGTAGGAGCTTTGTTTATGTAACAAAGATAAAACCGGTGCTCGGAATGGTTCTCGGAGCCTCGATCGGACATTCCCGATAGTACTGCCCCCAATTCGTCTCCGATTTTATCTAATTTATTGTCAGATTGGGTCGAGAAGTCTGACGATGATGCGAGAACGACGGTAGGAGCATTGTTGATTCAACAAAGATACAATCGGAGCACGGAATGGGTGTCGGGGCCTGAATCGGACATTCCCGATATTGATGCCCCAAATTTGTCTCCGATTTTATCTTACTCCCGGTCACATTGGGTCGAGAAGTCTGACGATGCCGCAAGAACGACGGTAGGATCTTTGTTTATTTAACACAGATATAATCGGTGCTCAGAATGGATCTCGGGGTCTTAATCGGACATTCCCGATATTAATGCCCCGAATTTGTCTCCGATTTTATCTTACTGCCGGTCAGATTGGGTCGAGAAGTCTGACGATGCCGCGAGAACGACGGTAGGATCTTTGTTTATCTAACAAAGATAAAATCGGTGCTCAGAATGGATCTCGGGGCGTCAATCGGACATGCTCGAAATTACTGCCGCGAATTCGTCTCCGATTTTATCTAATTTCCGGTCAGATTGAGTCGATAAGTCTGACGATGGTGCGAGAACGACGGTAGGAGCATTGTTTATTTAACAAAGCTAAAATCGGTGCTCGGAATGGTTCTCGGGGCCTCGATCGGACATTCGCGATATTACTGCCCCGAATCCATCTCCGATTTTATCTTCCTTCCGGTCAGATTGGGTGAGGAAGTCTGATGGTACGAGAACGACGGTAGGAGCGTTGTTTATTGAACAAAGATAAAATCGGTGCTCGGAATGGTTCCCGGGGCCTCGATCGGAAATTTCTCTGATTTTATCTTACTTCCGGTCAGATTGGGTCGACAAGCCTGAAGATGACGCGAGAACGACGGTAGGAGCTTTGTTTATGTAACAAATATAAAACCGGTGCTCGGAATGGTTCTCGGAGCCTCGATCGGACATTCCCGATATTACTGCCCCCAATTCGTCTCCGATTTTATCTAATTTATTGTCAGATTGGGTCGAGAAGTCTGACGATGATGCGAGAACGACGGTAGGAGCATTGTTGATTCAACAAAGATAGAATCGGTGCTCGGAGTGGGTCTCGGGGCCTCAATCGGACAGTCCCGATATGACTGCCCCGAATTCGTCTCCGATTTTATCTAATTTCCGGTCAGATTGAGTCGACAAGTCTGACGATGGTGCGAGAACGACGGTAGGAGCATTGTTTATTTAACAAAGATAAAATCGGTGCTCAGAATGGATCTCGGGGCCTCAATCGGACATTCCCGATATTACTGCCGCGAAATCGTCTCCGATTTTATTTAATTTCCGGTCAGATTGAGTCGATAAGTCTGACGATGGTGCGAGAACGACGGTAGGAGCATTGTTGATTTAACAAAGATGAAATCGGTGCTCGGAATGGGTGTCGGAGCCTGAATCGGACATTCCCGATATTTATGCCCCGAATTTGTCTCCGATTTTATCTTACTGCCGGTCAGATTGGGTCGAGAAGTCTGACGATGCCGCGAGAACGACGGTAGGATCTTTGTTTATTTAACAAAGATAAAATCGGTGCGCAGAATGGATCTCGGGGCCTCAATCGGACATTCCCGATATTACTGCCGCAAAATCGTCTCCGATTTTATCTAATTTCCGGTCAGATTGAGTCGATAAGTCTGACGATGGTGCGAGAACGACGGTAGGAGCATTGTTTATTTAACAAAGATAAAATCGGTGCTCGGAATGGTTCTCGGGGCCTCGATCGGACATTCGCGATATTACTGCCCCGAATCCATCTCCGATATAATCTTCCTCCCGGTCAGATTGGGTAAGGAAGTCTCATGATGGTGCGAGAACGACGGTAGGAGCGTTGTTTATTGAACAAAGATAAAATCGGTGCTCGGACTGGTTCCCGGGGCCTCGATCGGACATTTCCGATATTACTGCCCCGAATTCGTCTCCGATTTTATCTTACTTCCGGTCAGATTGGGGCGACAAGCCTGACGATGACGCGAGAACGACGGTAGGAGCTTTGTTTATGTAACAAAGATACAATCGGTGCTCAGAATGGATCTCGGGGCCTCAATCGGACATTCCCGATATTACTGCCCCGAATTCGTCTCCGATTTTATCTTACTTCCGGTCGGATTGGGTCGAGAAGTCTGACGATGACGCGAGAACGACGGTAGGAGCTTTGTTTATTTAACAAAGATAAAACCGGTGCTCGGAATGGTTCTCGAAACCTCGATCGGATAATCCGGATATTACTGCCCCCAATTCGTCTCCAATTTTATGTTCTTTCCGGTCACATAAGGTCGAGAAGTCTGACGATGGTGCGAGAACAACGGTAAGAGCATTGTTTATTAAACATAGATAAAATCTGTGCTCGGAATGGTTCTCGGAGCCTCGATCGGACATTCCCGATATTACTGCCGCGAAATCGTCTCCGATTTTATCTAATTTCCGGTCAGATTGAGTCGATAAGTCTGACGATGGTGCGAGAACAACGGTAGGAGCATTGTTTATTAAACAGAGATGAAATGGGTGCTCGGAATGGTTTCCGGGGCCTCGATCGGACATTCGCGATATTACTGCCCCGAATCCATCTCCGATATAATCTTCCTCCCGGTCAGATTGGGTAAGGAAGTCTCATGATGGTGCGAGAACGACGGTAGGAGCGTTGTTTATTGAACAAAGATAAAATCGGTGCTCGGACTGGTTCCCGGGGCCTCGATCGGACATTTCCGATATTACTGCCCCGAATTCGTCTCCGATTTTATCTTACTTCCGGTCAGATTGGGGCGACAAGCCTGACGATGACGCGAGAACGACGGTAGGAGCTTTGTTTATGTAACAAAGATACAATCGGTGCTCAGAATGGATCTCGGGGCCTCAATCGGACATTCCCGATATTACTGCCCCGAATTCGTCTCCGATTTTATCTTACTTCCGGTCAGATTGAGTCGATAAGTCTGACGATGGTGCGAGAACAACGGTAGGAGCATTGTTTATTAAACAGAGATGAAATGGGTGCTCGGAATGGTTTCCGGGGCCTCGATCGGACATTCGCGATATTACTGCCCCAAATCCATCTCCGATTTTATCTTCCTTCCGGTCAGATTGGGTAAGGAAGTCTAATGATGGTGCGAGAACGACGGTAGGAGCGTTGTTTATTGAACAAAGATGAAATCGGTACTCGGAATGGTTCCCGGGGCCTCGATCGGACAATTCCGATATTACTGCCCCGAATTCGTCTCCGATGTTATCTAACTTCCGGTCAGATTGGGTCGACAAGCCTGACGATGACCCGTGAACGACGGTAGGAGCTTTGTTTATGTAACAAAGACAAAACCGGTGCTCGGAATGGTTCTCGGAGCCTCGATCGGACATTCCCGATATTACTGCCCCCAATTCGTCTCCGATTTGATCTAATTTATTGTCAGATTGGATCGAGAAGTCTGACGATGATGCGAGAACGACGGTAGGAGCATTGTTGATTCAACAAAGATGAAATCGGAGCTCGGAATGGGTCTCGGGGCCTCAATCGGACATTCCCGATATGACTGCCCCGAATTCATCTCCGATTTTATCTTACTGCCGATCAGATTGGGTCGAGAAGTCTGACGATGCCGCGAGAACGACGGTAGGATCTTTGTTTATTTAACAAAGATAAAATCGGGGCTCCGAATGGATCTCGGGGACTCAATCGGACATTCCCGATTTTACTGCTCCGAATTCATCTCCGATTTTATCTTACTTCCCGTCAGATTGGGTCGACAAGCCTGACGATGACGCGAGAACGACGGTAGGAGCTTTGTTTATGTAACAAAGATAAAATCGGTGCTCAGAATGGATCTCGGGGCCTCAATCGGACATTCCCGATATTACTGCCCCGAATTCGTCTCCGATTTTATCTTACTTCCGGTCGGATTGGGTCGAGAAGTCTGACGATGACGCGAGAACGACGGTAGGAGCTTTGTTTATTTAACAAAGATAAAATCGGTGCTCAGAATGGATATCGGGGCCTCAATCGGACATTCCCGATATTACTGCCCCGAATTCGTCTCCGATGTTATCTAACTTCCGGTCAGATTGGGTCGACAAGCCTGACGATGAGCCGAGAACGACGGTAGGAGCTTTGTTTGTGTAACAAAGATAAAACCGGTGCTCGGAATGGTTCTCGGAGCCTCGATCGGACATTCCCGATATTACTGCCCCCAATTTGTCTCCGATTTGATCTAATTTATTGTCAGATTGGGTCGAGAAGTCTGACGATGATGCGAGAACGACGGTAGGAGCATTGTTGATTCAACAAAGATAAAATCGGTGCTCGGAATGGGTCTCGGGGCCTCAATCGGACATTCCCGATATGACTGCCCCGAATTCATCTCCGATTTTATCTTACTGCCGATCAGATTGGGTCGAGAAGTCTGACGATGCCGCGAGAACGACGGTAGGATCTTTGTTTATTTAACAAAGATAAAATCGGGGCTCCGAATGGATCTCGGGGACTCAATCGGACATTCCCGATATTACTGCTCCGAATTCATCTCCGATTTTATCTTACTTCCCGTCCGATTGGGTCGACAAGCCTGACGATGACGCGAGAACGACGGTAGGAGCTTTGTTTATGTAACAACGATAAAACCGCTGCTCGGAATGGTTCTCGGAGCCTCGATCGGACATTCCCGATAGTACTGCCGCAAATTCGTCTCCGATTTTATCTAATTTCCGGTCAGATTGAGTCGATAAGTCTGACGATGGTGCGAGAACGACGGTAGGAGCATTGTTTATTTAACAAAGATAAAATCGGTGCTCGGAATGGTTCTCGGGGCCTCGATCGGACATTCGCGATATTACTGCCCCGAATCCATCTCCGATTTTATCTTCCTTACGGTCAGATTGGATAAAGAAGTGTAATGATGGTGCGAGAACGACGGTAGGAGCGTTGTTTATTGAACAAAGATTAAATCGGTGCTCGGAATGGTTCCCGGGGCCTCGATCGGACATTTCCGATATTACTGCCCCGAATTCGTCTCCGATGTCATCTTACTTCCGGTCAGATTGGGTCGACAAGCCTGACGATGACGCGAGAACACCGGTAGGAGCTTTGTTTATGTAACAAAGATAAAACCGGTGCTCGGAATGGTTCTCGGAGCCTCGATCGGACATTCCCGACATTACTGCCCGCAATTCGTCTCCGATTTTATCTAATTTACTGTCAGATTGGGTCGAAAAGTCTGACGATGATGCGAGAACGACGGTAGGAGCATTGTTGATTCAACAAATATGAAATCGGTGCTCGGAATGGGTGTCGGGGCCTGAATCGGACATTCCCGATATTTATGCCCCGAATTTGTCTCCGATTTTATCTTACTGCCGGTCAGATTGAGTCGATAAGTCTGACGATGGTGCGAGAACGACGGTAGGAGCATTGTTTATTTAACAAAGATAGAATCGGTGCTCGGAATGGTTCTCGGGGCCTCGATCGGACATTCGCGATATTACTGCCCCGAATCCATCTCCGATATAATCTTCCTTCCGGTCAGATTGGGTAAGGAAGTCTGATGATGGTGCAAGAACGACGGTAGGAGCGTTGTTTATTGAACAAAGATAAAATCGGTGCTCGGACTGGTTCCGGGGCCTCGATCGGACATTTCCGATATTACTGCCGCGAATTCGTCTCCAATTTTATCTTACTTCCGGTCAGATTGGGTCGACAAGCCTGACGATGACGCGAGAACGACGGTAGGAGCTTTGTTTATGTAACAAAGATAAAATCGGTGCTCAGAATGGATCTCGGGGCCTCAATCGGACATTCCCGATATTACTGCCCCGAATTCGTCTCCGATTTTATCTTACTTCCGGTCGGATTGGGTCGAGAAGTCTGACGATGACGCGAGAACGACGGTAGGAGCGTTGTTTATTTAACAAAGATAAAATCGGTGCTCAGAATGGATCTCGGGGCCTCAATCGGACATTGCCGATATTACTGCCCCGAATTCGTCTCCGATTTTATCTTACTTCCGGTCGGATTGGGTCGAGAAGTCTGACGATGACGCGAGAACGACGGTAGGAGCTTTGTTTATTTAACAAAGATAAAACCGGTGCTCGGAATGGTTCTCGAAACCTCGATCGGATAATCCGGATATTACTGCCCCCAATTCGTCTCCAATTTTATGTTCTTTCCGGTCACATTAGGTCGAGAAGTCTGACGATGGTGCGAGAACAACGGTAGGAGCATTGTTTATTAAACAAAGATAAAATCTGTGCTCGGAGCCTCGATCGGACATTTCCGATATTACTGCCCCGAATTCGTCTCCGATGTTATCTTACTTCCGGTCAGATTGGGTCGACAAGCCTGACGATGACGCGAGAACGACGGTAGGAGCTTTGTTTATGTAACAACGATAAAACCGCTGCTCGGAATGGTTCTCGGAGCCTCGATCGGACATTCCCGATAGTACTACCGCAAATTCGTCTCCGATTTTATCTAATTTCCGGTCAGATTGAGTCGATAAGTCTGACGATGGTGCGAGAACGACGGTAGGAGCATTGTTTATTTAACAAAGATAAAATCGGTGCTCGGAATGGTTCTCGGGGCCTCGATCGGACATTCGCGATATTACTGCCCCGAATCCATCTCCGATTTTATCTTCCTTACGGTCAGATTGGATAAAGAAGTCTAATGATGGTGCGAGAACGACGGTAGGAGCGTTGTTTATTGAACAAAGATTAAATCGGTGCTCGGAATGGTTCCCGGGGCCTGGATCGGACATTTCCGATATTACTGCCCCGAATTCGTCTCCGATGTCATCTTACTTCCGGTCAGATTGGGTCGACAAGCCTGACGATGACGCGAGAACACCGGTAGGAGCTTTGTTTATGTAACAAAGATAAAACCGGTGCTCGGAATGGTTCTCGGAGCCTCGATCGGACATTCCCGACATTACTGCCCGCAATTCGTCTCCGATTTTATCTAATTTACTGTCAGATTGGGTCGAAAAGTCTGACGATGATGCGAGAACGACGGTAGGAGCATTGTTGATTCAACAAAGATGAAATCGGTGCTCGGAATGGGTGTCGGGGCCTGAATCGGACATTCCCGATATTTATGCCCCGAATTTGTCTCCGATTTTATGTTACTGCCGGTCAGATTTGGTCGAGAAGTCTGACGATGCCGCGAGAACGACGGTAGGATCTTTGTTTATTTAACAAAGATAATATCGGTGCTCAGAATGGATCTCGGGGCCTCAATCGGACATTCCCGATATTACTGCCGCGAAATCGTCTCCGATTTTATCTAATTTCCGGTCAGATTGAGTCGATAAGTCTGACGATGGTGCGAGAACGACGGTAGGAGCATTGTTTATTTAACAAAGATAAAATCGGTGCTCGGAATGGTTCTCGGGGCCTCGATCGGACATTCGCGATATTACTGCCCCGAATCCATCTCCGATATAATCTTCCTTCCGGTCAGATTGGGTAAGGAAGTCTGAGGATGGTGCGAGAACGACGGTAGGAGCGTTGTTTATAGAACAAAGATAAAATCGGTGCTCGGACTGGTTCCGGGGCCTCGATCGGACATTTCCGATATTACTGCCGCGAATTCGTCTCCAATTTTATCTTACTTCCGGTCAGATTGGGTCGACAAGCCTGACGATGACGCGAGAACGACGGTAGGAGCTTTGTTTATGTAACAAAGATAAAATCGGTGCTCAGAATGGATCTCGGGGCCTCAATCGGACATTCCCGATATTACTGCCCCGAATTCGTCTCCGATTTTATCTTACTTCCGGTCGGATTGGGTCGAGAAGTCTGACGATGACGCGAGAACGACGGTAGGAGCTTTGTTTATTTAACAAAGATAAAATCGGTGCTCAGAATGGATCTCGGGGCCTCAATCGGACATTCCCGATATTACTGCCCCGAATTCGTCTCCGATGTTATCTTACTTCCGGTCAGATTGGGTCGACAAGCCTGACGATGACGCGAGAACGACGGTAGGAGCTTTGTTTATGTAACAAAGATAAAACCGGTGCTCGGAATGGTTCTCGGAGCCTCAATCGGACATTCCCGATATGACTGCCCTGAATTCGTTTCCGATTTTATCTTACTGCCGGTCAGATTGGGTCGAGAAGTCTGACGATGCCGCGAGAACGACGGTAGGATCTTTGTTTATTTACCGAAGATAAAACCGGTGCTCCGAATTGATCTCGGGGCCTCAATCGGACATTCCCGATATTACTGCCCCGAATTCCTCTCCGATTTTATCTTACTTCCGGTCGGATCGGGTCGAGAAGTCTGACGATGAAGCGAGAACGACGGTAGGAGCTTTGTTTATTTAACAAAGATAAAACCGGTGCTCGGAATGGTTCTCGGAACCTCGATCGGATAATCCAGATATTACTGCCCCCAATTCGTCTTCGATTTAATGTTCTTTCCAGTCGCATTAGGTCGAGAACTCTGACGATGGTGCGAGAACAACGGTAGGAGCGTTGTTTATTAAACAGAGATGAAATGGGTGCTCGGAATGGTTTCCGGGGCCTCGATCGGACATTTCCGATATTACTGCCCCGAATTCGTCTCCGATTTTATCTTACTTCCGGTCAGATTGGGTCGACAAGCCTGTCGATGACGCGAGAACGACGGTAGGAGCATTGTTTATTTAACAAAGATAAAATGGGTGCTCGGAATGGATCTCGGGGCCTCGATCGGACATTCGCGATATTACTGCCCCGAATCCATCTCCGATTTTATCTTCCTTCCGGTCAGATTGGGTAAGGAAGTCTAATGATGGTGCGAGAACGACGGTAGGAGCGTCGTTTATTGAACAAAGATGAAATCGGTGCTCGGAATGGTTCCCGGGGCCTCGATCGGACATTTCCGATATTACTGCCCCGAATTCGTCTCCGATGTTATCTTACTTCCGGTCAGATTGGGTCGACAAGCCTGACGATGACCCGAGAACGACGGTAGGAGCTTTGCTTATGTAACAAAGATAAAACCGGTGCTCGGAATGGTTCTCGGAGCCTCGATCGGACATTCCCGATATTACTGCCCCCAATTCGTCTCCGATTTTATGTAATTTTTTGTCAGATTGGGTCGAGAAGTCTGACGATGATGCGACAACGACGGTAGGAGCAATGTTGATTCAACAAAGATAAAATCGATGCTCGGAATGGGTCTCGGGGCCTCAATCGGACATTCCCGATATGACTGCCCCGAATTCGTCTCCGATTTTATCTTACTGCCGATCAGTTTGGGTCGAGAAGTCTGACGATGCCGCGAGAACGACGGTAGGATCTTTGTTTATTTAACAAAGATAAAATCGGGGCTCCGAATGGATCTCGGGGATTCAATCGGATATTCCCGATATTACTGCTCCGAATTCGTCTCCGATTTTATCTTACTTCCCGTCAGATTGGGTCGACAAGCCTGACGATGACGCGAGAACACCGGTAGGAGCTTTGTTTATGTAACAAAGATAAAACCGGTGCTCGGAATGGTTCTCGGAGCCTCGATCGGACATTCCCGACATTACTGCCCGCAATTCGTCTCCGATTTTATCTAATTTACTGTCAGATTGGGTCGAAAAGTCTGACGATGATGCGAGAACGACGGTAGGAGCATTGTTGATTCAACAAAGATGAAATCGGTGCTCGGAATGGGTGTCGGGGCCTGAATCGGACATTCCCGATATTTATGCCCCGAATTTGTCTCCGATTTTATGTTACTGCCGGTCAGATTTGGTCGAGAAGTCTGACGATGCCGCGAGAACGACGGTAGGATCTTTGTTTATTTAACAAAGATAATATCGGTGCTCAGAATGGATCTCGGGGCCTCAATCGGACATTCCCGATATTACTGCCGCGAAATCGTCTCCGATTTTATCTAATTTCCGGTCAGATTGAGTCGATAAGTCTGACGATGGTGCGAGAACGACGGTAGGAGCATTGTTTATTTAACAAAGATAAAATCGGTGCTCGGAATGGTTCTCGGGGCCTCGATCGGACATTCGCGATATTACTGCCCCGAATCCATCTCCGATATAATCTTCCTTCCGGTCAGATTGGGTAAGGAAGTCTGATGATGGTGCGAGAACGACGGTAGGAGCGTTGTTTATAGAACAAAGATAAAATCGGTGCTCGGACTGGTTCCGGGGCCTCGATCGGACATTTCCGATATTACTGCCGCGAATTCGTCTCCAATTTTATCTTACTTCCGGTCAGATTGGGTCGACAAGCCTGACGATGACGCGAGAACGACGGTAGGAGCTTTGTTTATGTAACAAAGATAAAATCGGTGCTCAGAATGGATCTCGGGGCCTCAATCGGACATTCCCGATATTACTGCCCCGAATTCGTCTCCGATTTTATCTTACTTCCGGTCGGATTGGGTCGAGAAGTCTGACGATGACGCGAGAACGACGGTAGGAGCTTTGTTTATTTAACAAAGATAAAATCGGTGCTCAGAATGGATCTCGGGGCCTCAATCGGACATTCCCGATATTACTGCCCCGAATTCGTCTCCGATGTTATCTTACTTCCGGTCAGATTGGGTCGACAAGCCTGACGATGACGCGAGAACGACGGTAGGAGCTTTGTTTATGTAACAAAGATAAAACCGGTGCTCGGAATGGTTCTCGGAGCCTCAATCGGACATTCCCGATATGACTGCCCTGAATTCGTCTCCGATTTTATCTTACTGCCGGTCAGATTGGGTCGAGAAGTCTGACGATGCCGCGAGAACGACGGTAGGATCTTTGTTTATTTACCGAAGATAAAACCGGTGCTCCGAATTGATCTCGGGGCCTCAATCGGACATTCCCGATATTACTGCCCCGAATTCCTCTCCGATTTTATCTTACTTCCGGTCGGATCGGGTCGAGAAGTCTGACGATGAAGCGAGAACGACGGTAGGAGCTTTGTTTATTTAACAAATATAAAACCGGTGCTCGGAATGGTTCTCGGAACGTCGATCGGATAATCCAGATATTACTGCCCCCAATTCGTCTTCGATTTAATGTTCTTTCCAGTCGCATTAGGTCGAGAACTCTGACGATGGTGCGAGAACAACGGTAGGAGCGTTGTTTATTAAACAGAGATGAAATGGGTGCTCGGAATGGTTTCCGGGGCCTCGATCGGACATTTCCGATATTACTGCCCCGAATTCGTCTCCGATTTGATCTTACTTCCGGTCAGATTGGGTCGACAAGCCTGTCGATGACGCGAGAACGACGGTAGGAGCACTGTTTATTTAACAAAGATAAAATGGGTGCTCGGAATGGATCTCGGGGCCTCGATCGGACATTCGCGATATTACTGCCCCGAATCCATCTCCGATTTTATCTTCCTTCCGGTCAGATTGGGTAAGGAAGTCTAATGATGGTGCGAGAACGACGGTAGGAGCGTCGTTTATTGAACAAAGATGAAATCGGTGCTCGGAATGGTTCCCGGGGCCTCGATCGGACATTTCCGATATTACTGCCCCGAATTCGTCTCCGATGTTATCTTACTTCCGGTCAGATTGGGTCGACAAGCCTGACGATGACCCGAGAACGACGGTAGGAGCTTTGCTTATGTAACAAAGATAAAACCGGTGCTCGGAATGGTTCTCGGAGCCTCGATCGGACATTCCCGATATTACTGCCCCCAATTCGTCTCCGATTTTATGTAATTTTTTGTCAGATTGGGTCGAGAAGTCTGACGATGATGCGACAACGACGGTAGGAGCAATGTTGATTCAACAAAGATAAAATCGGTGCTCGGAATGGGTCTCGGGGCCTCAATCGGACATTCCCGATATGACTGCCCCGAATTCGTCTCCGATTTTATCTTACTGCCGATCAGTTTGGGTCGAGAAGTCTGACGATGCCGCGAGAACGACGGTAGGATCTTTGTTTATTTAACAAAGATAAAATCGGGGCTCCGAATGGATCTCGGGGACTCAATCGGATATTCCCGATATTACTGCTCCGAATTCGTCTCCGATTTTATCTTACTTCCCGTCAGATTGGGTCGACAAGCCTGACGATGACGCGAGAACGACGGTAGGAGCTTTGTTTATGTAAGAACGATAAAACCGCTGCTCGGAATGGTTCTCGGAGCCTCGATCGGACATTCCAGATATTACTGCCCCCAATTCGTCTCCGATTTTATCTAATTTATTGTCAGATTGGGTCGAGAAGTCTGACGATGATGCGAGAACGACGGTAGGAGCATTGTTGAATCAACAAAGATAAAACCGGTGCTCAGAATGGATCTCGGGGCCTCAAGCGGACATTCCCGATAGTTCTGCCGCAAATTCGTCTCCGATTTTATCTAATTTCCGGTCAGATTGAGTCGATAAGTCCGACGATGGTGGGAGAACGACGGTAGGAGCATTGTTTATTTAACAAAGATAAAATCGTGCTCGGAATGGTTCTCGGGGCCTCGATCGGACATTCCCGATATTACTGCCCCCAATTCGTCTCCGATTTTATGTAATTTAGTATCAGATTCGGTCGAGAAGTCTGACGATGATGCGAGAACGACGGTAGGAGCATTGTTGATTCAACAAAGATAAAATCGGTGCTCGGAATGGTTCTCGGAGCCTCAATCGGACATTCCCGATATGACTGCCCTGAATTCGTCTCCGATTTTATCTTACTGCCGGTCAGATTGGGTCGAGAAGTCTGACGATGCCGCGAGAACGACGGTAGGATCTTTGTTTATTTACCGAAGATAAAACCGGTGCTCCGAATTGATCTCGGGGCCTCAATCGGACATTCCCGATATTACTGCCCCGAATTCCTCTCCGATTTTATCTTACTTCCGGTCGGATCGGGTCGAGAAGTCTGACGATGAAGCGAGAACGACGGTAGGAGCTTTGTTTATTTAACAAAGATAAAACCGGTGCTCGGAATGGTTCTCGGAACCTCGATCGGATAATCCAGATATTACTGCCCCCAATTCGTCTTCGATTTAATGTTCTTTCCAGTCGCATTAGGTCGAGAACTCTGACGATGGTGCGAGAACAACGGTAGGAGCGTTGTTTATTAAACAGAGATGAAATGGGTGCTCGGAATGGTTTCCGGGGCCTCGATCGGACATTTCCGATATTACTGCCCCGAATTCGTCTCCGATTTGATCTTACTTCCGGTCAGATTGGGTCGACAAGCCTGTCGATGACGCGAGAACGACGGTAGGAGCATTGTTTATTTAACAAAGATAAAATGGGTGCTCGGAATGGATCTCGGGGCCTCGATCGGACATTCGCGATATTACTGCCCCGAATCCATCTCCGATTTTATCTTCCTTCCGGTCAGATTGGGTAAGGAAGTCTAATGATGGTGCGAGAACGACGGTACGAGCGTCGTTTATTGAACAAAGATGAAATCGGTGCTCGGAATGGTTCCCGGGGCCTCGATCGGACATTTCCGATATTACTGCCCCGAATTCGTCTCCGATGTTATCTTACTTCCGGTCAGATTGGGTCGACAAGCCTGACGATGACCCGAGAACGACGGTAGGAGCTTTGCTTATGTAACAAAGATAAAACCGGTGCTCGGAATGGTTCTCGGAGCCTCGATCGGACATTCCCGATATTACTGCCCCCAATTCGTCTCCGATTTTATGTAATTTTTTGTCAGATTGGGTCGAGAAGTCTGACGATGATGCGACAACGACGGTAGGAGCAATGTTGATTCAACAAAGATAAAATCGGTGCTCGGAATGGGTCTCGGGGCCTCAATCGGACATTCCCGATATGACTGCCCCGAATTCGTCTCCGATTTTATCTTACTGCCGATCAGTTTGGGTCGAGAAGTCTGACGATGCCGCGAGAACGACGGTAGGATCTTTGTTTATTTAACAAAGATAAAATCGGGGCTCCGAATGGATCTCGGGGACTCAATCGGATATTCCCGATATTACTGTTCCGAATTCGTCTCCGATTTTATCTTACTTCCCGTCAGATTGGGTCGACAAGCCTGACGATGACGCGAGAACGACGGTAGGAGCTTTGTTTATGTAAGAACGATAAAACCGCTGCTCGGAATGGTTCTCGGAGCCTCGATCGGACATTCCAGATATTACTGCCCCCAATTCGTCTCCGATTTTATCTAATTTATTGTCAGATTGGGTCGAGAAGTCTGACGATGATGCGAGAACGACGGTAGGAGCATTGTTGAATCAACAAAGATAAAACCGGTGCTCAGAATGGATCTCGGGGCCTCAAGCGGACATTCCCGATAGTACTGCCGCAAATTCGTCTCCGATTTTATCTAATTTCCGGTCAGATTGAGTCGATAAGTCCGACGATGGTGGGAGAACGACGGTAGGAGCATTGTTTATTTAACAAAGATAAAATCGTGCTCGGAATGGTTCTCGGGGCCTCGATCGGACATTCGCGATATTACTGACCCGAATCCATCTCCGATTTTCTCTTCCTCCCGGTCAGATTGGGTAAGGAAGTCTGATGCTGGTGCGAGAACGACGGTAGGAGCGTTGTTTATTGAACAAAGATAAAATCGGTGCTCGGACTGGTTCCCGGGGTCTCGATCGGACATTTCCGATATTACTGCCTCGAATTCGTCTCCGATTTTATCTTACTTCCGGTCAGATTGGGTCGACAAGCCGGAAGATGCTGCGAGACCGACGGTAGGAGCTCTGTTTATGTAACAAAGATAAAACCGGTGCTCGGAATGCTTCTCGGAGCCTCGATCGGACATTCCCGATAATACTGCCCCCAATTCGTCTCCGATTTTATCTAATTTATTGTCAGATTGGGTCGAGAAGTCTGACGATGATGCGAGAACGACGGTAGGAGCATTGTTGAATCAACAAAGATAAAATCGGTGCTCGGAATGGGTGTCGGGGCCTGAATCGGACATTCACGATATTAATGCCCCGAATTTGTCTCTGATTTTATCTTACTGCCGGTCAGATTGGGTCGAGAAGTCTGACGATGCCGCGAGAACGACAGTAGGATCTTTGTTTATTTAACAAAGATAAAATCGGTGCTCAGAACGGATCTCGGGGCCTCAATCGGACATTCCCGATAGTACTGCCGCAAATTCGTCTCCGATTTTATCTAATTTCCGGTCAGATTGAGTCGATGAGTCTGACGATGGTGCGAGAACGACGGTAGGACCATTGTTTATTTAACAAAGATAAAATCGGTGCTCGGAATGGTTCTCGGGGCCTCCATCGAACATTCGCGATATTACTGCCGCGAATCCATCTCCGATTTTATCCTCCTTCCGGTCAGATTGGGTAAGGAAGTCTGATGATGGTGCGAGCACGACGGTAGGAGCGCTGTTTATTGAACAAAGATGAAATCGGTGCTCAGAATGGTTTACGGGGCCTCGATCGGATATTTCCGATATTACTGCCCCAAATTCGTCTCCGATTGTATCTTACTCCCGGACAGATTGGG
Source organism: Ophion ellenae (assembly GCA_963210295.1). Taxonomy (NCBI): domain Eukaryota; kingdom Metazoa; phylum Arthropoda; class Insecta; order Hymenoptera; family Ichneumonidae; genus Ophion; species Ophion ellenae. The sequence goes on along the minus strand of OY723396.1, from coordinate 1,896,852 downwards.
TCGACAAGCCTGACGATGACGCGAGAACGACGGTAGGAGCTTTGATTATTTAACAAAGATAAAACCGGTGCTCGGAATGGTTCTCGGAACCTCCATCGGATAATCCGGATATTACTGCCCCCAATTCGTCCCCGATTTAATGTTCTTTCCGGTCGCATTAGGTCGAGAAGTCTAACGATGGTGCGAGAACAACGGTAGGAGCATTGTTTATTATACAGAGATAAAATCTGTGCTCGGAATGGTTCTCGGAGCCTCGATCGGACATTCCCGAAATTACTGCGCCGAATTCGTCTCCAATTTTATCTAATTTCCGGTCAGAATGCGTTGACAAGTCTGACGATGGTGCGAGAACGACGGTAGGAGCATTGTTAATTTAACAAAGATAAAATCGGTGCTCGGAATGGTTCTCGGGGCCTCGATCGGACATTCGCGATATTACTGCCGCAAATTCATCTCCGATTTTATCTAATTTCCGGTCAGATTGAGTCGATGAGTCTGACGATGGTGCGAGAACGACGGTAGGAGCATTGTTAATTTAACAAAGATAAAATCGGTGCTCGGAATGGTTCCCGGGGCCTCGATCGGACATTTCCGATATTACTGCCCCGAATTCGTCTCCGATGTCAACTTACTTCCGGTCAGATTGGGTCGACAAGCCTGACGATGACGCGAGAACACCGGTAGGAGCTTTGTTTATGTAACAAAGATAAAACCGGTACTCGGAATGGTTCTCGGAGCCTCGATCGGACATTCCCGACATTACTGCCCGCAATTCGTCTCCGATTTTATCTAATTTATTGTCAGATTGGGTCGAGAAGTCTGACGATGATGCGAGAACGACGGTAGGAGCATTGTTGATTCAACAAAGATAAAATCGGTGCTCGGAATGGGTGTCGGGGCCTGAATCGGACATTCCCGATATTAATGCCCCGAATTTGTCTCCGATTTGATCTTACTGCCGGTCAGATTGTGTCGAGAAGTCTGACGATGCCGCGAGAACGACGGTAGGATCTTTGTTTATTTAACAAAGTTAAAATCGGTGCTCAGAATGGATCTCGGGGCCTCATTCGGACATTCCCGATATTACTGCCGCGAATTCGTCTCCGATTTCATCTAATTTCCGGTCAGATTGAGTCGATAAGTCTGACGATGGTGCGAGAACGACGGTAGGAGCATTGTTTATTTACCAAAGATAAAATCGGTGCTCGGAATGGTTCTCGGGGCCTCCATCGAACATTCGCGATATTACTGCCCCGAATCCATCTCCGATTTTATCTTCCTTCCGGTCAGATTGGGTAAGGAAGTCTGATGATGGTGCGAGACCGACGGTAGGAGCGTTGTTTATCGAACAAAGATGAAACCGCTGCTCCGAATGGATCTCGGGGCCTCAATCGGACATTCCCGATATTACTGCCCCGAATTCGTCTCCGATTTTATCTTACTTCCGGTCGGATCGGGTCGAGAATTCTGACGATGACGCGAGAACGACGGTAGGAGCTTTGATTATTTAACAAAGATAAAACCGGTGCTCGGAATGGTTCTCGGAACCTCGATCGGATAATCCGGATATTACTGCCCCCAATTCGTCCCCGATTTAATGTTCTTTCCGGTCGCATTAGGTCGAGAAGTCTAACGATGGTGCGAGAACAACGGTAGGAGCATTGTTTATTATACAGAGATAAAATCTGTGCTCGGAATGGTTCTCGGAGCCTCGATCGGACATTCCCGAAATTACTGCGCCGAATTCGTCTCCAATTTTATCTAATTTCCGGTCAGAATGAGTTGACAAGTCTGACGATGGTGCGAGAACGACGGTAGGAGCATTGTTAATTTAACAAAGATAAAATCGGTGCTCGGAATGGTTCTCGGGGCCTCGATCGGACATTCGCGATATTACTGCCCCGAATCCATCTCCGATTTTATCTTCCTTCCGGTCAGATTGGGTAAGGAAGTCTGATGATGGTGCGAGAACGACGGTAGGAGCGTTGTTTATCGACCAAAGATAAAATCGGTGCTCGGAATGGTTCCCGCGGCCTCGATCGGACATTTCCGATATTACTGCCGTGAATTCGTCTCCGATGTTATCTTACTTCCGGTCAGATTGGGTCGACAAGCCTGACGATGACGCGAGAACGACGGTACGAGCTTTGTTTATGTAACAAAGATAAAACCGGTGCTCGGAATGGTTCTCGGAGCCTCGATCGGACATTCCCGATATTACTGCCCCCAATTCGTCTCCGACTTTATCGAATTTATTGTCAGATTGGGTCGAGAAGTCTGACGATGATGCGAGAACGACGGTAGGAGCAGTGTTGATTCAACAAAGATAAAATCGGTGCTCAGAATGGATCTCGGGGCCTCAATCGGACATTCCCGATATTACTGCCCCGAATTCATGTCCGCTTCTATCTTACGTCCGGTCGGATTGGGTCGAGAAGTCTGACGATGACGCGAGAACGACGGTAGGAGCTTTGTTTATTTAACAAAGATAAAACCGGTGCTCGGAATGGTTCTCGAAACCTCGATCGGATAATCCGGATATTACTGCCCCCAATTCGTCTCCGATTTTATTTTCTTTCCGGTCACATTAGGTCGAGAAGTCTGACGATGGTGTGAGAACAACGGTAGGAGCATTGTTTATTAAACAAAGATAAAATCTGTGCTCGGAATGGGTCCCGGGGCCTCAATCGGACATTCCTGATATCACTGCCCCGAATTCGTCTAATTCCATCTAATCTAATTTATTGTCAGAGTGGGTCGAGAAGTCTGACGATGATGCGAGAACGACGGTAGGAGCATTGTTGATTCAACAAAGATAAAATCGGTGCTCTGAATGGGTCCCGGGGCCTCAATCGGACATTCCTGATATCACTGCCCCGAATTCGTCTAATTCCATCTAATCTAATTTATTGTCAGATTGGGTCGAGAAGTCTGACGATGATGCGAGAACGACGGTAGGAGCATTGTTGATTCAACAAAGATAAAATCGGTGCTCGGAATGGGTCTCGGGGCCTCAATCGGACATTCCCGATATTACTGCCCCGAATTCGTCTCCGATTTTATCTTACTGCCGGTCAGATTGGGTCGAGAAGTCTGACGATGCCGCGAGAACGACGGTAGGATCTTTGTTTATTCAACAAAGATAAAACCGGTGCTCCGAATGGATCTCGGGGCCTCAATCGGACATTCCCGATATTACTGCCCCGAATTCGTCTCCGATTTTATCTTACTTCCGGTCGGATCGGGTCGAGAAGTCTGACGATGACGCGAGAACGACGGTAGGAGCTTTGTTTATTTAACAAAGATAAAACCGGTGCTCGGAATGGTTCTCGGAACCTCGATCGGATAATCCGGATAATACTGCCCCCAATTCGTCTCCGATTTAATGTTCTTTTCGGTCGCATAAGGTCGAGAAGTCTAACGATGGTGCGAGAACAACGGTAGGAGCATTGTTTACTATACAGAGATAAAATCTGTGCTCGGAATGGTTCTCGGAGCCTCGATCGGACATTCCCGAAATTACTGCGCCGAATTCGTCTCCAATTTCATCTAATTTCCGGTCAGAATGAGTTGACAAGTCTGACGATGGTGCGAGAACGACGGTAGGAGCATTGTTTATTTAACTAAGATAAAATCGGTGCTCGGAATGGGTGTCGGGGCCTGAATCGGACATTCCCGATATTAATGCCCCGAATTTGTCTCCGATTTTATCTTACTGCCGGTCAGATTGTGTCGAGAAGTCTGACGATGCCGCGAGAACGACGGTAGGATCTTTGTTTATTTACCATAGATAAAATCGGTGCTCAGAATGGATCTCGGGGCCTCAATCGGACATTCCCGATATTACTGCCGCGAATTCGTCTCCGATTTTATCTAATTTCCGGTCAGATTGAGTCGATAAGTCTGACGATGGTGCGAGAACGACGGTAGGAGCATTGTTTATTTAACAAAGATAAAATCGGTGCTCGGAATGGTTCTCGGGGCCTCGATCGGACATTCGCGATATTACTGCCCCGAATCCATCTCCGATTTTATCTTCCTTCCGGTCAGATTGGGTAAGGAAGTCTGATGATCGTGCGAGAACGACGGTAGGAGCGTTGTTTATTGAACAAAGATAAAATCGGTGCTCGGACTGGTTCTCGCGGCCTCGAGCGGACATTTCCGATATTACTGCCCCGAATTCGTCTCCGATTTTATCTTACTTCCGGTCAGATTCGGTCGACAAGACTGACGATGACGCGAGAACGACGATAGGAGCTTTGTTTATGTAACAAAGATAAAACCAGTGCTCGGAATGGTTCTCGGAGCCTCGATCGGACATTCCCGATATTACTGCCCCCAATCCGTCTCCGATTTTATCTAATTTATTGTCAGATTGGGTCGAGAAGTCTACCGATGATGCGAGAATGACAGTTGGAGCATTGTGGATTCAACAAAGATAAAATAGGTGCTCGGAATGGGTGTCGGGGCCTGAATCGGACATTCCCAATATTAGTCCACCGAATTTGTCTCCGATTTTATCATACTGCCGGTCAGATTGGGTCGCGAATTCTGACGATGCCGCGAGAACGACGGTAGGATCTTTGTTTATTTAACAAAGATAAAATCGGTGCTCAGAATGGATGTCGGGGCCTTAATCGGACATTCCCGATATTACTGCCCCGAATTCGTCTCCGATTTTATCTTACTTCCGGTCGGATTGGGTGGAGAAGTATGACGATGACGCGAGAACGACGGTAGGAGCTTTGTTTATTGAACAAAGATAAAACCGGTGCTCAGAATGGTTCTCGAAACCTCGATCGGATAATCCGGATATTACTGCCCCCAATTCGTCTCCGATTTTATGTTCTTTCCGGTCACATTAGGTCGAGAATTCTGACGATGGTGCAAGAACAACGGTAGGAGCATTGTTTCTTAATCAAAGATAAAATCTGAGCTCGGAATGGTTCTCGGAGCCTCGATCGGATATTCCTGATATTACTGCCCCGAATTCGTCTCCGATTTTATCTAATTTATTGTCAGAGTGGGTCGAGAAGTCTGACGATGATGCAAGAACGACGGTAGGAGCATTGTTGATTCAACAGAGATAAAATCGGTGCTCGGAATGGGTCCCGGGGCCTTAATCGGACATGCCCGATATCACTGCCCCAATTCGTCTAATTCCATCTAATCTAATTTATTGTCAGATTGGGTAGAGAAGTCTGACGATGATGCGAGAACGACGGTAGGAGCATTGTAAAATCGGTGCTCGGAATGGCTCTCGGGGCCTCAATCGGACATTCCCGATATTACTGCCCCGAATTCGTCTCCGATTTTGTCTTACTGCCGGTCAGATTGGGTCGATAAGTCTGACGATGCCGCGAGAACGACGGTAGGATCTTTGTTTATTTAACAAAGATAAAACCGGTGCTCCGAATGGATCTCGGGGCCTCAATCGGACATTCCCGATATTACTGCCCCGAATTCGTCTCCGATTTTATCTTACTTCCGGTCGGATTGGGTCGAGAAGTTTGACGATGACGCGAGAACGAGGGTAGGAGCTTTGTTTATTTCACAAAGATAAAACCGGTGCTCGGAATGGTTCTCGAAACCTCGATCGGATAATTCGGATATTACTGCCCCCAATTCGTCTCCGATTTTATGTTCTTTCCGGTCACATTAGGGCGAGAAGTCTGACGATCGTGCGAGAACAACGGTAGGAGCATTGTTTATTAAACAAAGATAAAATCTGTGCTCAGAATGGTTCTCGGAGCCTCGATCGGATATTCCCGATATTACTGCCCCGAATTCGTCTCCGATTTTATCTAATTCATTGTCAGAGTGGGTCGAGAAGTCTGACGATGACGCGAGAACGACGGTAGGAGCTTTGTTTATTTAACAAAGATAAAACCGGTGCTCGGAATGGTTCTCGAAACCTCGATCGGATAATCCGGATATTACTGCCCCCAATTCGTCTCCGATTTTATGTTCTTTCCTTTCGCATCAGGTCGAGAAGTCTGACGATGGTGCGAGAACAACGGTAGGAGCATTGTTTATTAAACAAAGATAAAATCGGTTCTCGGAATGGGTCCCGGGGCCTCAATCGGACATTCCCGATATTACTGCCCCGAATTCGTCTAATTCCATCTAATCTAATTTATTGTCAGATTGGGTCGAGAAGTCTGACCATGATGCGAGAACGACGGTAGGAACATTGTTGATTCAAAAGATGAAACCGGTGCTCGGAATGGTTCTCGGAGCCTCGATCGGACATTCCCGATATTACTGCCCCCAATTGGTCTCCGATTTTATCTAATTTATTGTCAGATTGAGTCGAGAAGTCTGACGATGATGCGAGAACGACGGTAGGAGCATTGTTGATTCAACAAAGATAAAATCGGTGCTCGGAATGGGTCTCGGGGCCTCAATCGGACATTCCCGATATGACTGCTCCGAAATCGTCTCCGATTTTATCTTACTGCCGGTCAGATTGGGTCGAGAAGTCTGACGATGCCGCGAGAACGACGGTAGGATCGTTGTTTATTTAACAAAGATAAAATCGGTGCTCCGAATGGATCTCGGGGACTCAATCGGACATTCCCGATATTACTGCCCCGAATTCGTCTCCGATTTTATCTTGGTTCCGGTCGGATCGGGTCGAGAAGTCTGACGATGACGCGAGAACAACGGTAGGAGCTTTGTTTATTTAACAAAGATAAAACCGGTGCTCGGAATGGTTCTCGGAACCTCGATCGGATAATCCGGATATTTCTGCCCCGAATTCATCTCCGATTTTATCTAATTTCCGGTCAGATTGAGTCGACAAGTCTGACGATGGTGCGAGAACGACGGTAGGAGCATTGTTTATTTAACAAAGATAAAATCGGTGCTCGGAATGGTTCACGGGGCCTCCATCGGACATTCGCGATATGACTGCCCCGAATCCATCTCCGATTTTATCTTCCTTCCGGTCAGATTGGGTAAGGAAGTCTGATAATGGTGCGAGAACGACGGTAGGAGCGTTGTTTATTGAACAAAGATGAAATCGGTGCTCAGAATGGTTTCCGGGGCCTCGATCGGACATTTCCGATATTACTGCCCCCAATTCGTCTCCGATTTTATCTTACTTCCGGTCAGATTGGGTCGACAAGCCTGACGATGACGCGAGAACGACGGTAGGAGCTTTGTTTATGTAACAAAGATAAAACCAGTGCTCGGAATGGTTCTCGGAGCCTCGATCGGACATTCCCGATATAACTGCCCCCAATTCGTCTCGGATTTTATGTAATTTATTGTCAGATTGGGTCGAGAAGTCTGACGATGATGCAAAAATGACGGTAGGAGCATTGTTGATTCAACAAAGATAAAATCGGTGCTCGGAATGGGTGTCGGGGCCTGAATCGGACATTCCCGATATCACTGCCCCGAATTCGTCTCCGATTTTATCTTACTTCCGGTCGGACTGGGTCGAGAAGTCTGACATGACGCGAGAACGACGGTAGGAGCTTTGTTTATTTAACAAAGATAAAACCGGTGCTCGGAATGGTTCTCGAAACCTCGATCGGATAATCCGGATATTACTGCCCCCAATTCGTCTCCGATTTTATGTTCTTTCCGGTCACATTAGGTCGAGAAGTCTGACGATGGTGCGAGAACAACGGTGGGAGCATGGTTTATTAAACAGAGATGAAATCTCTGCTCGGAATGGTTCTCGGAGCCTCGATCGGACATTCCCGAACCTACTGCCCCGAATTCGTCTCCGATTTTATCTAATTTCCGGTCAGATTGAGTCGACAAGTCTGACGATGGTGCGAGAACGACGGTAGGAGCTTTGTTTATTTAACAAAGATAAAACCGGTGCTCGGAATGGTTCTCGAAACCTCGATCGGATAATTCGGATATTACTGCCCCCAATTCGTCTTCGATTTTATGTTCTTTCCGGTCACATTAGGGCGAGAAGTCTGACGATCGTGCGAGAACAACGGTAGGAGCATTGTTTACTAAACAAAGATAAAATCTGTGCTCAGAATGGTTCTCGGAGCCTCGATCGGATATTCTCGATATTACTGCCCCGAATTCGTCTCCGATTTTATCCAATTCATTGTCAAAGTGGGTCGAGAAGTCTGACGATGACGCGAGAACGACGGTAGGAGCTTTGTTTATTTAACAAAGATAAAACCGGTGCTCGGAATGGTTCTCGAAACCTCGATCGGATAATCCGGATATTACTGCCCCCAATTCGTCTCCGATTTTATGTTCTTTCCGGTCACATTAGGTCGAGAAGTCTGACGATAGTGCGAGAACAACGGTAGGAGCATTGTTTATTAAACAAAGATAAAATCTGTGCTCGGAATGGTTCTCGGAGCCTCGATCGGATATTCCCGATATTACTGCCCCGAATTCGTCTCCGATTTTATCTAATTTATTGTCAGAGTGGGTCGAGATGTCTGACGATGATGCGAGAACGACGGTAGGAGCATTGTTGATTCAACAAAGATAAAATCGGTGCTCGGAATGGGTCTCGGGGCCTCAATCGGACATTCCCGATATGACTGCCCCGAATTCGTCTTCGATTGTATCTTACTGCCGGTCAGATTGGGTCGAGAAGTCTGACGATGCCGCGAGAACGACGGTAGGATCTTTGTTTATTTAACAAAGATAAAATCGGTGCTCCGAATGGATCACGGGGACTCAATCGGACATTCCCGATATTACTGCCCCGAATTCGTCTCCGATTTTATCTTATTTCCGGTCGGATCGGGTCGAGAAGTCTGACGATGACGCGAGAACAACGGTAGGAGCTTTGTTTATTTAACAAAGATAAAACCGGTGCTGGGAATGGTTCTCGGAACCTCGATTGGATAATCCGGATATTTCTGCCCCGAATTCGTCTCCGATTTTATCTAATTTCCGGTCAGATTGAGTCGACAAGTCTGACGATGGTGCGAGAACGACGGTAGGAGCATTGTTTATTTAACAAAGATAAAATCGGTGCTCGGAATGGTTCACGGGGCCTCCATCGAACATTCGCGATATGACTGCCCCGAATCCATCTCCGATTTTATCTTCCTTCCGGTCAGATTGGGTAAGGAAGTCTGATGATGGTGCGAGAACGACGGTAGGAGCTTTGTTTATTTAACAAAGATAAAACCGGTGCTCGGAATGGTTCTCGAAACCTCGATCGGATAATTCGGATATTACTGCCCCCAATTCGTCTTCGATTTTATGTTCTTTCCGGTCACATTAGGGCGAGAAGTCTGACGATCGTGCGAGAACAACGGTAGGAGCATTGTTTACTAAACAAAGATAAAATCTGTGCTCAGAATGGTTCTCGGAGCCTCGATCGGATATTCTCGATATTACTGCCCCGAATTCGTCTCCGATTTTATCCAATTCATTGTCAAAGTGGGTCGAGAAGTCTGACGATGACGCGAGAACGACGGTAGGAGCTTTGTTTATTTAACAAAGATAAAACCGGTGCTCGGAATGGTTCTCGAAACCTCGATCGGATAATCCGGATATTACTGCCCCCAATTCGTCTCCGATTTTATGTTCTTTCCGGTCACATTAGGTCGAGAAGTCTGACGATGGTGCGAGAACAACGGTAGGAGCATTGTTTATTAAACAAAGATAAAATCTGTGCTCGGAATGGTTCTCGGAGCCTCGATCGGATATTCCCGATATTACTGCCCCGAATTCGTCTCCGATTTTATCTAATTTATTGTCAGAGTGGGTCGAGATGTCTGACGATGATGCGAGAACGACGGTAGGAGCATTGTTGATTCAACAAAGATAAAATCGGTGCTCGGAATGGGTCTCGGGGCCTCAATCGGACATTCCCGATATGACTGCCCCGAATTCGTCTTCGATTGTATCTTACTGCCGGTCAGATTGGGTCGAGAAGTCTGACGATGCCGCGAGAACGACGGTAGGATCTTTGTTTATTTAACAAAGATAAAATCGGTGCTCCGAATGGATCACGGGGACTCAATCGGACATTCCCGATATTACTGCCCCGAATTCGTCTCCGATTTTATCTTATTTCCGGTCGGATCGGGTCGAGAAGTCTGACGATGACGCGAGAACAACGGTAGGAGCTTTGTTTATTTAACAAAGATAAAACCGGTGCTGGGAATGGTTCTCGGAACCTCGATTGGATAATCCGGATATTTCTGCCCCGAATTCGTCTCCGATTTTATCTAATTTCCGGTCAGATTGAGTCGACAAGTCTGACGATGGTGCGAGAACGACGGTAGGAGCATTGTTTATTTAACAAAGATAAAATCGGTGCTCGGAATGGTTCACGGGGCCTCCATCGAACATTCGCGATATGACTGCCCCGAATCCATCTCCGATTTTATCTTCCTTCCGGTCAGATTGGGTAAGGAAGTCTGATGATGGTGCGAGAACGACGGTAGGAGCTTTGTTTATTTAACAAAGAAAAAACCCATGCTCGGAATGGTTCTCGGAACCTCGATCGGATAATCCGGATATTACTGCCACCAACTCGTCTCCGAGTTTATGTTCTTTCGGGTCACATTAGGTCGAGAAGTCTGACGATTGTGCGAGAACAACGGTGGGAGCATGGTTTATTAAACAGAGATAAAATCTGTGCTCGGAATGGTTCTCGGAGCGTCGATCGGACATTCCCGATATTACTGCCCCGAATTCGTCTCCGATTTTATCTTATTTCCGGTCGGATCGGGTCGAGAAGTCTGACGATGACGCGAGAACAACGGTAGGAGCTTTGTTTATTTAACAAAGATAAAACCAGTGCTGGGAATGGTTCTCGGAACCTCGATCGGATAATCCGGATATTTCTGCCCCGAATTCGTCTCCGATTTTATCTAATTTCCGGTCAGATTGAGTCGACAAGTCTGACGATGGTGCGAGAACGACGGTAGGACCATTGTTTATTTAACAAAGATAAAATCGGTGCTCGGAATGGTTCACGGGGCCTCCATCGGACATTCGCGATATGACTGCCCCGAATCCATCTCCGATTTTATCTTCCTTCCGGTCAGATTGGGTAAGGAAGTCTGATGATGGTGCGAGAACGACGGTAGGAGCGTTGTTTATTGAACAAAGATGAAATCGGTGCTCAGAATGGTTTCCGGGGCCTCGATCGGACATTTCCGATATTACTGCCCCAAATTCGTCTCCGATTTTATCTTACTTCCGGTCAGATTGGGTCGACAAGCCTGACGATGACGCGAGAACGACGGTAGGAGCTTTGTGTATGTAACAAAGATAAAACCAGTGCTCGGAATGGTTCTCGGAGCCTCGATCGGACATTCCCGATATTACTGCCCCCAATTCGTCTCGGATTTTATGTAATTTATTGTCAGATTGGGTCGAGAAGTCTGACGATGATGCGAGAACGACGGTAGGAGCATTGTTGATTCAACAAAGATAAAATCGGTGCTCGGAATGGGTGTCGGGGCCTGAATCGGACATTCCCGATATTACTGCCCCGAATTCGTCTCCGATTTAATCTTACTACTGGTCGGATTTGGTCGAGAAGTCTGACGATGCCACGAGAACGACGGTAGGATCTTTGTTTATTTAACAAAGATAAAATCGGTGCTCAGAATGGATCTCGGGGCCTCAATCGGACATTCCCGTTATTACTGCCCCGAATTCGTCTCCGATTATATCTTACTTCCGGTCGGATTGGGTCGAGGAGACTGACGATGACGCGAGAACGACGGTCGGAGCTTTGTTTATTTAACAAAGATAAAACCGGTGCTTGGAATGGTTCTCGGAACCTCGATCGGATAATCCGGATATTACTGCCCCCAATTCGTCTCCGATTTTATGTTCTTTCCGGTCACATTAGGTCGAGAAGTCTGACGATTGTGCGAGAACAACGGTGGGAGCATGGTTTATTAAACAGAGATAAAATCTGTGCTCGGAATGGTTCTCGGAGCCTCGATCGGACATTCCCGAAACTACTGCCCTGAATTCGTCTCCAATTTATCTAATTTCCCGTCAGATTGAGTCGACAAGTCTGAAGATGGTGCGAGAACGACGGTAGGAGCATTATTTATTTAACAAAGATAAAATCGGTGCTCAGAATGGATCTCGGGGCCTCAATCGGACATTCCCGAGATTACTGCCCTGAATTCGTCTCCGATTTTATCTTACTTCCGGTCGGATTGGGTCGAGAAGTCTGACGATGACGCGAGAACAACGGTAGGAGCTTTGTTTATTTAATAAAGATAAAACCGGTGCTCGGAATGGTTCTCGAAACCTCGATCGGATAATCCGGATATAACTGCCCCCAATTCGTCTCCGATTTTATGTTTTTTCCGGTCACATTAGGTCGAGAAGTCTGACGATGGTGCGAGAACAACGGTAGGAGCATTGTTTATTAAACAAAGATAAAATCTGTGCTCCGAATGGTTCTCGGAGCCTCGATCGGATATTCCCGATATTACTGCCTCGAACTCGTCTCCGATTTTATCTAATTTATTGTCAGAGTGGGTCGAGAAGTCTGACGATGATGCGAGAACGACGGTAGGAGCATTGTTGATTCAACAAAGATAAAATCGGTGCTCGGAATGGGTCTCGGGGCCTCAATCGGACATTCCCGATATTACTGCCCCGAATTCGTCTAATTCCATCTAATCTAATTTATTGTCAGATTGGGTCGAGAAGTCTGACCATGATGCGAGAACGACGGTAGGAGCATTGTTGATTCAAAAGATGAAACCGGTGCTCGGACTGATTCTCGGAGCCTCGATCGGACATTCCCGATATTACTGCCCCCTATTCGTTTCCGATTTTATCTAATTTATTGTCAGATTGAGTCGAGAAGTCTGACGATGATGCGAGAACGACGGTAGGAGCATTGTTGATTCAACAAAGATAATATCGGGGCTCGGAATGGGTCTCGGGGCCTCAATCGGACATTCCCGATATGACTGCCCCGAATTCGTCTCCGATTTTATCTTACTGCCGGTCAGATTGGGTCGAGAAGTCTGACGATGCCGCGAGAACGACGGTAGGATCTTTGTTTATTTAACAAAGATAAAATCGGTGCTCCGAATGGATCTCGGGGACTCAATCGGACATTCCCGATATTACTGCCCCGAATGCGTCTCCGATTTTATCTTATTTCCGGTCGGATCGGGTCGAGAAGTCTGACGATGACGCGAGAACAACGGTAGGAGCTTTGTTTATTCAACAAAGATAAAACCGGTGCTCGGAATGGTTCTCGGACCCTCGATCGGATAATCCGGATATTACTGCCCCGAATTCGTCTCCGATTTTATCTAATTTCCGGTCAGATAGAGTCGACAAGTCTGACGATGGTGCGAGAACGACGGTAGGAGCATTGTTTATTTAACAAAGATAAAATCGGTGCTCGGAACGGTTCGCGGGGCCTCCATCGGACATTCGCGATATTACTGCCCCGAATCCATCTCCGATTTTATCTTCCTTCCGGTCAGATTGGGTAAGGAAGTCTGATGATGGTGCGAGAACGACGGTAGGAGCGTTCTTCATTGATCAAAGATGAAATCGGTGCTCAGAATGGTTTCCGAGGCCTCGATCGGACATATCCGATATTACTCCCCCAAATTCGTCTCCGATTTTATCTTACTTCCGGTCAGATTGGGTCGACAAGACTGACGATGACGCGAGAACGACAGTAGGAGCTTTGTTTATGTAACAAAGATAAAACCAGTGCTCGGAATGGTTCTCGCAGCCTCGATCGGACATTCCCGATATTACTGCCCCCAATTCGTCTCGGATTTTATGTAATTTATTGTCAGATTGGGTCGAGAAGTCTGACGATGATGCGAGAACGACGGTAGGAGCATTGTTGAATCAACAAAGATAAAATCGGTGCTCGGAATGGGTGTCGGGGCCTGAATCGGACATTCCCGATATTAATGCCCCGAATTTGTCTCTGATTTTATCATACTGCCGGTCAGATTAGGTCGAGAAGTCTGACGATGCCGCGAGAACGACGGTAGGATTTTTGTTTTTTTAACAAAGATATAATCGGTTCTCGGAATGGTTCCCGGGGCCTCAATCGCACATTCCCGATATTACTGCCCCGAATTCGTCTCCGATTTTATCTTACTACTGGTCGGATTTGGTCGAGAAGTCTGACGATGCCGCGAGAACGACGGTAGGATCTTTGTTTATTTAACAAAGATAAAATCGGTGCTCAGAATGGATCTCAGGGCCTGAATCAGACATTCCCGATATTACTGCCCCGAATTCGTCTCCGATTATATCTTACTTCCGGTCGGATTGGGTCGAGAAGTCTGACGATGACGCGAGAACGACGGTAGGAGCTTTGTTTATTTAACAAAGATAAAACCGGTGCTCGGAATCGTTCTCGGAACCTCGATCGGATAATCCGGATATTACTGCCCCCAATTCGTCTCCGATTTTATGTTCTTTCCGGTCACATTAGGTCGAGAAGTCTGACGATGGTGCGAGAACAACGGTGGGCGCATGGTTTATTAAACAGAGATAAAATCTGTGCTCGGAATGGTTCTCGGAGCCTCGATCGGACATTCCCGAAAGTACTGCCCCGAATTCGTCTCCGATTTTATCTAATTTCCGGTCAGATTGAGTCGACAAATCTGACGATGGTGCGAGAACGACGGTAGGAGCATTGTTTATTTAACAAAGATAAAATCGGTGCTCAGAATGGATCTCGGGGCCTCAATCGGACATTCCCGATATCACTGCCCCGAATTCGTCTCCGATTTTATCTTACTTCCGGTCGGATTGGGTAGAGAAGTCTGTCGATGACGCGAGAACAACGGTAGGAGCTTTGTCTATTTAACAACGATAAAACCGATGCTCGGAATGGTTCTCGAAACCTCGATCGGATAATCTGGATATTACTGCCCCCAATTCGTCTCCGATTTTATGTTCTTTCCGGTCACATTAGGTCGAGAAGTCTGACGATCGTGCGAGAACAACGGTAGGAGCATTGTTTATTAAACAAAGATAATATCTGTGCTCAGAATGGTTCTCGGAGCCTCGATCGGATATTCCCGATATTACTGCCCCGAATTCGTCTCCGATTTTATCTAATTTACTGTCAGAGTTGGTCGAGAAGTCTGACGATGATGCGAGAACGACGGTAGGAGCATTGTTGATTCAACAAAGATAAAATCGGTGCTCGGAATGGGTCCCGGGGCCTCAATCGGACATTCCCGATATTACTGCCCCGAATTCGTCTCCGATTTTATCTTACTGCCGGTCAGATTGGGTCGAGAAATCTGACGATGCCGCGAGAACGACGGTAGGAGCATTGTTGATTCAACAAAGATAAAATCGGTGCTCGGAATGGGTCTCGAGGCCTCAATCGGACATTCCAGTAGAAGAGCTAGGGCGGTTCTAACGCCGGGATCTCAGGGGGGAGCGGGGCGGCGGGGTCCAGCGCGGGGAAGCCAAGTGCCTGGCGGCGGGCGGGGGGGTCCAGCGTGGGGACGTGACGTCAGGGGTCTCTGTGGAGGGGGTAGCCATGTGGTCGGAAGAGCGACTGTCGGGAGGGGGAAGCCGTCGTCGACGAGTGTTTTGTGGGGGCGGGGGTCAGGTAGTGGTGAGTGACCGTCGAAAACCCATAAATCTCTTAATTTATTATAGACATAAAAAAAGATTAGCATCGATGCAGTGTTTTTCTTTCTACACTATTTAGTCCGTGTGAAAATAGAACTCACACACACACGATATGTGTGTATGTAATAGCCATATATGGGTAGGAACATTTCGTTAATTTGAAGCGATACATGAAGGGGACGGCTTTTCAAAGCTGTTTATTTATGTAATGCAGGTGTGATGCGCTTGGTTTCGTTTCCGAAATCTTTAAAATGTTTGTATGCGTGTCCACTCCTGTCACGACTCTCGCCAACACCCGAGACAGGCCCTGACAAGTCGGGATTTTTCGGAAAAACTATAAACTTTAGAGACCTATCGTCAAAGGGTTTTTGACCCCAGATGGGCCACCGGAGCACAGCTGCACTCGGGAAAAAAATGTTTCGATGTATCGAGGACTCGTATTCATTACGAAAGATAACGTCGAGATTTTCAGATGTGCGAGTATGTACGCAGTGCATGCGGCCAAGCACCCCCTGGACTTGACCAAAAACGAGCTCGAACAGGTTCCAAAGGTCTTGCTCCTAAAATATTGGGGTGAATATGTTGGCTTATTGTGGGATCGTTTGCCAGAACATCATCGGAACGATAATGAAGTGATATCATATCTTCCATGTATGGAGCAGTATAATACACCACAGATGAAAGATCACATCGATGGCCCCCCACCTCAACGTCGGGAATGTGAAAAGAGCTGTGGAAATTCTCCACGTACGGGGTTCTTCAAACGTGTTTGAACCTGTTTTTGGGAGTGTGAAAAAATGTCGTGGGGGAAATTCTCCACGTACGAGGTTCTTCAAAAGTGTTTGAACCTGTTTTTCATGATTGGAAAAGTGGGGAGAAGTTTGCAAATTTATGTGGGAGGGTTATGAGGGAGCTCATAATTTCGTAGTCCAAGCTCAGACTGCAGTATTCCACCGCGACATCAACATCCCTCCAAAAAGAACTTTGAAAGTGCGGGGAAAATGGATCTCTCGAGTATCAACAAAGTCAGCGTGATGGCGGAATTCCTTCCAACGAAGAAGCTGTCAGAACTCCGCGTTCACTCGGATCATCGAATCTCCGACATGAGGGCCGTACAAACCAAGTTTGGGAAACGCTACCTCGCGGACATCGCGGATGAATTCACTATCTTCTTACCAGCGCGACTTGTGAAGGCCTTCGATGAAGATTTGGAAACGTTCAAGCGAATGCGGCAAGCGGCACGGGATCATCGTCTCTGGATGACATACAAAGGTGGAAAATACAACAGCATAGACTTTTTCCAAGTCTGAGAACACATGGTGGAAAAATACGAAATTCGTTGGAACACCATCGTCGAACGGGTGTCTGCATCATCGAGAGTATGCTGCAACTGGCGCGTAAGAGTCAATTCTACATGCAGTTGTGGAAAATACATCAGCGTCAAGTTCCATCGTCGTGGAGTATGGTGAAAAAGGGCAAATTCGTTGGGGCAGCATCGTTGAGTGGAACAGCCGTCCAGATCACAGTCGTCTCACCATCGTTTCGACGTTTGAAGTGTTTGACTATGTAAAAATGTATGTAAAGAACTGTTTTATCGAAATGTATGAGAAGGAGAAATGCAAAGCAATTTTCGTCGTAAAATAAATGAAGAATACAAACGGTATATATTTTCATCGAAATGTTGTTTTATTCATTTTAAAAAAATCCCTCGCTCACACAACGCTTCGTATACACTTAACCAGCTTTTCAGCGATTTTACATTATCATGGGCGCAGTTGTATTTCGTGTTGAAGGAATGATGGGGGCATTTCAAGTTTGTGATTTTCGGCAACTTCTGCAGCGATGGACAGTCCAGAGTCTCCAAGTCGATGACGTTTGTCGTGGGATCCGTGAATCTTGATAGCCATGCGCATTTCTCGAATCCCTTCGCATAGATGGTGGGGGCTCCTTGCAAGATTTCGCGAATTGTCTTTCTAGCTGCCTCGTATGGTATGCCGCTGTGATCCCATCGTATTCCATGGAAATTTCGTTCCAACCACTTGTTTGTCATTTTATACTTGGCCGGTAAAGAGTCCCATGCAAATGGTGCGTCGAAGGCGAGCGTCAGCGGTTCAGCATCCTTGTCGTGGAGTTTGATGATGGACATCTCCTTTAGGACAAATTGGTTGATGGGGCTCTTGAAGCCCTGTACATCGACGATAAGCTCCATGTTGACTGACGTGGACGCGAATTATCGGCATGATTTTATACCAATTTTTTAACCCCACCGCTGATTGGATTGTACTCGACAATACGATCATGGAGGATCATGCAGTATGCTGAAGTGTGTGGGGGAATATTATTTTTCAATTCGAACTCAAGGCGCACGTCAACAGGGCCAGACTTGAGAGAATCGTTTTGCTTTGAGCAGTCAATGACAACGAGGGGCGCTTTTTCTAAAAATTCAATTCTGCTCAGCCATGGTTCAGCCTCTTTGTTGTAATAGGTCGGTTGAAAGTTTGCGTACATCTCGTAGAGTAGAGCATATTGATTTTGATCAATGTTCAAATTCAAATTTCCATATGGATAACATTGAGAGTTGAGGTAAAGTTTAACATCGCTCAGGTTACAATGATCAAAGTGGCTCGCATTTTGTTGCTTCTTATTTTTCCGTCCCGTCTGCAGCGCGAGTATGACATAACGTGGCTTCTCCAGCTGATTCGAGGTTTTCACAGACCATACGTGCTTAGAGGTCGCAGGCAGCAATGGATATCCATACAGTTCCCATGTTCGAAAACTCATGGAGATTGGTGCGTCTTTGGCGAGAAACTTTAATAGTTGAATTTTTCGCTGATCGGAGAGTGTTACATACGGCACGAGCCTTTCTATTTTATGCAATACGAGTTTGTAGTCTTCGGGCGCTGTTTGTACAATGGCATTGTCGTCGGTCTTTGATCTCGTGAGGATCAACTCGTGCTTGGCATTTACGACAATTTTACGATAATCTTCGGCAAACCCGAGGAGCATGCTGAGCGGAATGCACACATCAAAGTTTCCCGATACATCTACAATCTGCTTCGTCTCTTCGACATCGAGCCATCCAGTGTTCTCGAGCATAGAACTTTTGGCCGGTGAGAGAGATGAATATCCCTTAATTACACTCGTAATGCCGACATTCTTATTACGATCGATTTCTATGGAATTCAATTCATATCGCACTTCCTCAAACAAATGGCAAATGGCATTGTTGACGAGACTTGTAGCAGCGGTCGGCGTCCCATCGCGCTTGGATAATTTCCCACATATGTGTAGAGAACTCTTGCTTGGCAGGATGGAGAGGTCTTGATGTTGGATGGCAATACGGAATTCATCGCTGTTATTGAAGGTTGAAGATGCATATGGCTGATGAGCGTGAATCTCACAATGGATGATGGATTCATCAAAGACCACAGGCGCCTGAATGTTTACAATTTCTTCCTCCATTTCACGCAACAGATGCACAGAGCACAGACTAAATAATTTTTTACGCGCTTTCGCCACGCACTTTGAGACCCAAACTCTTCAAGAGTAGCACGTTTTGAGGTGTTAGCACTTTGGGCGCTGGCCGACGACTGATTGTTTTTATCCATGGCCGTTTATTGTTATTGGAAGATCTATTGAAAACTATACCCATCACGACTTTATATGCAGGCGTATGGTGATCACTTCACCGCGGAAATTTACCAAATCACCGTCCTGATCAACTATGCGAAGCTGTATCGCGTCAATCGTTCGGCTCGTGATTGGCAGATAAATTACGTGGGAGGGAACTTCAATGATCTTATAGCCCGGTGGCACAGATGGAAAAAATTCGTGAATTGTGTGTACTTTTTGTCCATTAATATAGGCGCCAGCGGTAATGTTGCACTCAACGCGTAAGGCGTTCACTTTGAGAATGGCCACCGGAAGGTCCGATTCGTGCCTTTTATTGGCTTCCAATTTGCGTGCGGTGAAGCCTAGTAGATGCCCAATAGAATCTTTCGGCTCAAAATTTATATCACGATCGCACTCGATCTCACTGTGTAGCGTATTATTATTGGGTTTAATGCTGATTTTTATGTTTTTACGTGAGAGCTCTGCTTGTACGAACGTCTCAATATCCTCTATTTCATAACTGCCCGTAGGTATCGTCAACACCTCATCTCCCACGTAAAGTTTATCGTGGTCAACGTCGATATTGGGAATAGAGTTGAAGGTTAACAATTCCACGAGACCGAGAGTATAATTTTTGTGTGGCGAGAGTTCGATGGGGGGAAAGTATTGCGCCTCGAGTATGGACGATGAGCCAGATATGGTCAATGTTAAACTTTCGTCCATGATGCTGGTAAATTAACAACTGAATTCCCCACATCATTTTCCCCCTATATATAGTGTATACCTGTCTTTGTGCTGCAATTGTCGACAAAGAAATTTGAAACACAAATGCCCACATTCAATCGTATCATATTCCTGATATCCCTTATAATTATAATTTACGCTACCAACACGAAAATACCTCATGAGTTCAGATGGTGGTGGAAGATTGCCGAAACTATCAAAGTACATGACTTTCAATCCAGTATTGTTGTAAGCGACCCAGTGCGTTCCAGGACCGGCATTTGCATCCAAATTTACAATTGCTGCTTCACATTTGAGAGGTCCGCTTGTTGGCAATGTGTCGCGCATGTAAACCCCGCGAAAATGTGGAATCTTTAGGATTTTTGCATATTTAAGTAGGTCGCGGTCGGTGAGGGGTCGGTGAGGTAGCGTAACTTCTAGTTTTTTGGCTTGATATGAAGGCCAAATCCCTGCTTATATGGTTTCAGATGTAGACCCCGACCTAATGCAATTGCTTCAATTGTTCGATTATGACGCTTACTTTCATCCAATTCACGTTTAGCTGCTTGAGCAGCATTTACGGCTTTAGCTATACTAGCCGCACCACCCGACAAAGCACCCGCAGCGCTAAGACCAGCAAAAATGGGCACGAGGAAGGGCAATAAACCACCAATTTTATGGGGTACAGGTAGAACCCGAGGTGTGCGTACTTTGCCACCTTGCATCTTTACAGCGGCACGAGCACCCTTTAGAGCTGATTTAATAATCTTATGCGGATCAATACTTTGAATCATTGTCTTCTTTGCAGCGCCAATTATCTTTTTCAAACAAACGCCACCCTTACGGGCCTTCATTCCCATACCGAATTTTCTCTTTGTCTTCATAATATTTGCCACACCCCAAGCACTAGCTTTTTCACCGATACTAGCGTCTCTCGCGGTACCACGTTGTACAGCCTGTTCAGCCAACACTTTATCCGCCAAATGTCTCGCCTCAAGATTATCTGGATTTTTCGAATACGCAATATCGTGTTGTTTGCAAGCCGTATCCAATGGGTTAATGCCCGGATCACCACGAGCAAGGCGCTTGACCAACTTTGTGCCTGGCCCACAATACTGATACCCCGGCAGATGTAGGTCAACGGGGAGTTTGTTGATTAGGCAGTTGACTAAACCTTTACCGCTCTTGCTATGCACGATCATGTCTAAAGACAATATGCGACTGATTGATGATCCCTATAAGAATCCTATTTATATGATTTCATCGTTAGTCGTGTGTGAGATGACGTCCAAGAAGCAAACTATCGGAGGTGGACTCCCCGTGATAAATTTCGACGAGTTTGTCGAAGACGGAGGGAGGAAGAAGAAACAAAAACGTCATGGGAATTTATTGCCGGATAGCATACGTGCACTGTTTTGCGGTCCATCGAATTGTGGGAAAACCAACGCTTTGCTCACTCTCATCATCCATCCGAATGGTTTGAGATTTAAGAACATTTACTTGTATTCCAAATCGTTAAAGCAGCCAAAGTATAAGTTGCTCGAACAATTACTCGAACCTGTGAGTGGAGTTGAATATCATCCATTCGAGGGGCATGAACAAGTGATAGCACCAAGTGATGCACGATCCAACTCTATATTCATCTTTGATGATATAGCATGCGAAAAGCAGGATAATGTTCGGGCCTTCTTTTCCATGGGAAGACACGAGATTGTTGACAGTTTTTATCTTTGTCAGACGTACACTCGTATCCCCAAACATCTCGTGAGAGATAATGCAAATTTCGTGGTGCTTTTCAAGCAGGACGATATGAATCTCAAACACGTCTACAACGATCATGTTATTACGGATATGACTTATACGTGCTTTAAAAACATGTGCGTGAAATGCTGGAATTCCGACAAGTATGCATTTGTCACAATTGATAAGGATAGCGATATTAACGAAGGCCGATATAGACAGGGTTTTGATTGTTTTCTAACCATTGATAAATGACTCATCGCTGGTAGTTGAAGAGACAGTATTGTGCATACCGTGGCAGCGACAACATGAAGAGCGAACGACTGTTGCGAGAAAAAGATGTATTGCATGAAATTGCCAAAGCGAGCGATGCAATCAGACGAAAGCATCGGATGATCAAAATTGGAAAAGATAGCGATGAGCAGAGAATGCAAGATGTCTTTAAGCCTATCGTGAGACCATTGGAGAAATTGGTGTCATATAAAAACGGTGAGGTGGTGAAGGAGGAAATTAAGGATGAAAAAGTGAGTGATAAAGTTGAAGAAGGAGATGCATTAAATAGTGCGAAACATCAATTGAAAAACGAGGCACAAGATTCCTTCAAGAGTGAAACCCAAGATTCGTTTAAATTAATATACGAGGATGATGATGATGACTCGCAAAATGTCGAGGAATTGATCCGTGAATATATCCTGCTATTACAAACAAATAGAAAGGCAAACTTGGATGTATCATATGGTGTACGGAATCTCGCAAGCAACAAATTAATGATTGGTAATTCTCCGATAATTTTCGACTCTCAACATATTCGCGTGGGAGATGCGAGTTATGCGAAAACTATCGGATTAACAGAGCTGTTGTTTAAAAAAGTGCCCAATGTCGAAACTCTCACACCGGACGATTTGAAAAACTATAAAAAGATTGTAATCTCGACGAATGCGCACAAAAAATGTTATAAGCCTAGTGAGACTATACGACGTAACACCAGCCACAAATTTAACACATATATTGCAAATATAGTTGATCATCATGTGGGACAGGGTATGCCACAGTATAAGCTAGCTAGAAAAAACACACAATCGGGCTATATTTATTGGGACAATCCAAATGAGCTACAAGATCGTCTTCGTTTACTCTTGGCATCACAAGCAGCCGGAAATTCGGCCCATGCGAATGAAATTATATCGATTATCGAGGAATTGCGAGAAGCTGAAATCATTTATTAAGTCGACATCGGAGAATTTACACATTCTCATCATGAGTGTCGATGTGTTTGGACGTCATTCAAGTAGGAGTGTACTCCACAGTAAGCAAGGTCCTCCAGGTCGACCTGGGATTGGCTTTAGAATTACCGCAGATGGTCATTATGACTTGGGGCAGAAACGATTGTGTAACATTGCAAATCCAGAAGGAGAAGATGACGCCATCACTCTAAGTGCGTTACAAAAGAGATCCCGAACTATCATTAAGAACATACGCAAAGAAATGAATGAGAGTAGTCAATTGTTGGTTAATGGACTTGAAGCTACGATAAGAGACATTGCAAAAACACTCGAGGCCAATGTCAAAACTCTACAAGATTTGGTGATGCGTAATTCACACGTCATTGCTGAATTGGATGCGCGACTGCGTGGACTGGGAAATGAACGAGAAAAGGAGCGCTCTCGTGCTAGAGCTACATAAGCCTGCTCGACGAAACTATCCGCGTCGGCATGTGGACATCCGGGGCTTGGACGAAACCTGGCAAGCCGATCTCGTCGATATGTCATCATACGCGCGTCAAAACTCCAAACACAAATTTCTTCTCACCGTCATCGATACCTTCTCGAAATTCGCCTGGGCTATGCCAATTTTGAGTAAGAGTGGTAAAGATGTAGCAGCAGCAATGAAGTCGATCCTCGTTAAGGGACGCATACCGCAGAACTTGCATGTCGATCAGGGAAAAGAATTCCACAATTGTGACTTCAAGGCCATCATGAAAAAGTATAATATTCACATGTATTCAACATATAGCAACTTGAAGGCATCCATTTGCGAGCGTTTCAATCGTACATTGAAGAACAAGATGTGGATGCAATTTAGTCTTCGTGGTAATTATAAGTGGATCGATATTCTTGATAATCTAGTAGCCGAGTACAACGATTCGGTACATCGCACCATTAAGATGAAGCCGAGAAATGTTCACGCGGAAAATGAGAAGCAATTGCAGCAGATTTTCAATAAGCCTCCAATAAAAAGACAACCGAAATTCGCCGTTGGTGATAAAGTGAGAATCAGCAAATTTAAGACTGTTTTCGAAAAGGGTTACACCCCAAACTGGACAACAGAAATATTTACCATCTATCGTGTGAAAAAAACTCATCCCGTGACGTACCACTTGAAGGACCATAAAGATGAACCGATCGCCGGTGGTTTCTACGAACAAGAGCTTCTCAGGGTCAAGCACCCCGATATCTATCTCACTGAAGCGGTATTGAAGAAGCGCGGTAATCGAATGTTTGTAAAGTGGTTAGGTTTCAACAATAGCCACAATAGTTGGATAAGTAAATCCGATTTGTAGTCGATAATAAAGAAAATGGAAAAATATGTATGTTTTATGACTCTTGACCTGGTCGTCCCCGCATCCCTCCAAGGCCTCCGACCGACTCCACAGCAGGCTTCCCCCCTTCTCGCCGTCACCCTTTTTCGTGGAACGTGAGGAGATGGATAGAGTGAATATACACATGTGATTATAAAAAGTCCGCTTCTTTATTTACGGAAAATAATAAATCCATTCTTGCACAATATATTGTTACATCCTAGCGAATGTGCCTTCTCTCGGTTATTCCCAATATCCTCATTTGCCGTTATAAGCTTATTATTAAATGGATAAATCTAAGAATAAGACGAATAACCGCGTAAAAAGGAACGTGCGTACGTTTCACACGCACATTCAACCCACAGCGATATACGCATGATAGCAGCACCGTCAGCTATCGACTTTTCCTATACCATTGGCTGTCAACAAGAACAAGATCTCAGGCGAATATTCCAAGAAGAGCTGTCTAACGAAAACCAACCATCACCTCGATCAACAGACAACCAAAAATTCTACGCCGGCCCAACTGCATGAGAACCAAGAAAGTCTCGACCCTAGATTATTTAAACATAACATAAACTAGACGGCTCCGACGAGCTTATGACTCCGAATAAATAATAAGACATCCGGTCTCGCAGCGTAGTCCGATATACAAACCTCTCAATATGAGAAGTCACCATAGCCATAAATCGACATAACACAAACCATGCGAATGCTTAGGTCTCTGATATCGAACTCTATATCCCATGCGCTTTTTCGTCGAAACACGAGACAAAGGTCTCCTTCTCTTCATACGCATATTAGTCAGAACCGATGCCCTGAAATAAGGCCACGCACGTGCCTAACGAATCTGTACGCTAATCAATCGATAGCTTCACGACCAATGGTCCAATCCCTAAAGAACTAGATGACCAAGACCACACTCTCCCACCTTCCTTCTCCCACTACTGAACCTCTCCTAATTTTTATATCAAGAAAGACTTCCCTCCTGAAGTCAGTCTTCCAACAATTGCCATCGCGTTCAGATCAAGTCTTCCAACAATTGCCATCGCGTTCAGATCAAGTCTTCCAACAATTGCCATCGCGTTCAGATCAAGTCTTCCAACAATTGCCATCGCGTTCAGATCAAGTCTTCCAACAATTGCCATCGCGTTCAGATCAAGTCTTCCAACAATTGCCATCGCGTTCAGATCAAGTCTTCCAACAATTGCCATCGCGTTCAGATCAAGTCTTCCAACAATTGCCATCGCGTTCAGATCAAGTCTTCCAACAATTGCCATCGCGTTCAGATCAAGTCTTCCAACAATTGCCATCGCGTTCAGATCAAGTCTTCCAACAACTACCATCGACTCAAGTTCTTCTATCAAGTCTAAATCGCAGTCTCCCGACAGTCTTCATCAAATCCAGATCTCAGTCTCGCGAAATCTTCAATCAAAATTAACTTCACTTCTTAATCTTGTTCTGACAGAATTCGAAGTGTAGAACCGGTATCGTAGAGTTTCGAATATTACACATCTTCGGGTTTTGACCGAAGCGTTGTATAAAAGTTTAGTCGACTCTCGCGGCCTCGAGTCCATAAAATAGTTCAAGTGCTATTTACTACGCGTATATACATAAACACTCTCAGCGCCCCAAGAGTCTGGTGCTGGTGATCGCTTTCCGAACGCCAAGCGTGGCGTCCGTCAACGAAGCCCTTATCTGCGAGCGACAACCGATATCTTTGCGAGCGAGCGTACCTACACACCGATACACTCACGAACACAGCGACCAATGTAAGCAACAAATTTTATTTTATGTTAATCCGATTGTTCCCCCGACTTCATAGTTATTTTCATTGTCATTTTTCTGTATAAGCAATTTTAATTATCCGATCACTTATTTGTAATAAACCTATAGTTAAGTTTGTACAAATTTGTCGGATTATTTCTCAATACCAAATCACTGCATGATTTCCTAATTTCAACTCATTCCAAGCACTACCCCTTTTTACCCTCATCCCGTGCTATTGCGCTTGTCGTAGGCAAAAAAGGAGGGAATCAAAAAATATATGCCCACGTCCCTTCCCGACGTGACATATTAATTTTTGGGGGCTCGTCCGGGATCTTAAAAAGGGAATGTGCCGATTGATTCAATGTCCGGGGACGAATCAACAGCTAGTTCATTGAATTTAAATATCACTGACGACTTAGGTGAACCATCGGGTTATTCTTTGAGGAGTTCTGACGCTCAATTGCTACCCGGTCTCGAACCTAAGAAACGACCAGTAAAAAAATTAGAATTACCCCAAAAAGTCGATAACGAAAACACAACAGACATGGCGCTAGCTACAAATCAGTCACTCGCTTACGTATCTTTAAGGGAAGCTATCGAAATGGTCCCGGATTTTGACGGGAAAGGTAGCTCCTTCTCAGATTTTGTAGCCGGATGCGAAGACGCATTGGCGTCGCTTCCGCCCGGATCCGAAGCACGTTTTGTGAGAGTAATTCGAAACAAACTAAAGGGTCAGGCTAAGAAGGTCATCCGGTCATCCACGTTCGAAACAGTAGAATCTCTTCTGCAATTTTTAAAGAAACTATATGCTCCAAACAAAACTGAGGTTCAACTGTTGGGAGAACTCAGTCACATTTTTCAAGGAAGCGGTGAAACCGTGATAGATTTTTCCACTGCAATTAGGGATAAAGCTAGGGAAATACTCGACGCTCAACCAACATCCCAAAACGGCACGGAAAGTGCCGCTCACAGAAAAACATTAGACGGCTATTTCCTCTCGTGTTTCAAACGCGGGCTAAGACTGGAGATAGAACAGCGTCTCCCTCGGTGCGACGATATCTCGACCGCTATAGATCATGCGATCGAAATCGAACGCGACCTCGAAGCCCGTAAGGAACTTCTCTCGTCCTCTATTAGATCGGTTCCGAACAAATCGGTAAAAACCTGTAACATCTGTAAAAAGGACGATCATTCGAGCGAAGCTTGCCGATTTGCGGCAATCACATGCCAAAAATGCAACAGTAAAGGTCACAAAGCCGATCAATGTGGAAATAATCAAATCGCTCAAAAATCAGTCACGTGTCAAATTTGCGATAAACCCGGTCACACCGCGAAAAATTGCTACGTTAACCAAAAATCTTTCAAATCTTCTGGCAATCAATCACACCGCTCGCCCGGTCCTCAATGCCCACTCTGTCATAAGCAGGGTCATACCGCGGATCGATGTTTTAAATTTAGAACCAATCCCCCGAATTCTAATCCGCCATCTTGTCGTTATTGCAAAAAGGTCGGGCACACTATCGAAAACTGTCGTGCTCGAGATTATAATAATTTACGTAATCAGTCGGGAAACGGGCCGAGTGCCCCTCGGACAGACGCACCGAGCGGGCCGCCCACTCAAACGCGTCAAGCGAACGCCGTCTCTCTCGGGGAGCCGAACGAAACTATCCGACCTACGCAATAAAGTCGGAAAATTTTAACACATTGCCCTCGGTATGTATCGGAGTATTACCGGAAAAAGGGGCAATTTCGATGCTGTTAGATAGCGGTGCCATCCCCAATTTGATAAAAAAGGCATATACAAAAAATATGGTAGACATCAACGAAGAAGATGTCATTAAATTAACAGGCATATCCGAATTACCGGTCTTTGGACTAGGGAGCGTGCTACTTCGCGTATTCGACTCCGAATCGCTATTTCACATTATACCCGATAATGTGCCGCTTCCCTACCCCGGCCTGCTGGGGTCTACATATTTTTATGAAACCAAGTCCAATATCAATTACCGCACGGAATGTCTCGAGTGTGGGGATAAAGCATGGCCTTTCGAAAAAAAACCGAACCCGACGAGGTGATAGAAATCCCCGCGCGTTCGGAAACTCCCTTCTTCGTGAAGGTAAAAGACAGCATAATAAAAGAGGGATACCTCTCGCCTTTGAAAATCCGTCAAGGTGTATACGCCGGCGATTGCCTGGTGACAAACATCGACGGAAAGGCTCATTTGAAGGTTTTTAATACCACAAATGACGCTGTCAAACTGATCGTTCCAGTCGTGGAGCTGCAGGAATTCGACGCTATCGAAGACCTGTCAGAAAATACTCCCACTTCAGACTGTACGACAGTTTCAAATTCTCGTTCAATCCCTCGTGACCCTCCTAATTCAAGCGTAAATTGCACGATAATTGCGCCGATCCAGAGCCCGAAAGTGGCCAATTGTAAAATTTCGATGATAAATGTCGAATCAATTAAAAAGTCTTGTAGCGAGGAAAGAACGAGAATCAACATCAAGCAAAATAAAAATTTCAGTCAAATTCCAGGCCAAAAATCAAAAGCAGACAAAAATAAAAACGCGAAAAACTCAAAAATGAAATCGGTTGAAAATCCAAAAATCGAGGTCAATCGTAACGAACAGTTAAACAATAAAGTAAATCGAAATAAAGGTAAAAAATCGAGTCAAGACGTGATCTGCATTCCTGCCTCTGAACCAACATCGCGTATAAAGAAAAATAATCCAGACCGCTCAAAAATAATAAAAAGTCTCTTGCGACTCGACCACCTTGCAAAAATCGAGTTAGAACATGTCGAAAAAATAATCGAACAATATTCAGACAGATTCCATGTAAAGGGCGAACCTCTAGAAGCCACACATGTGCTTCGACATAAGATCCCAACGGTCGACGACCTGCCGATAAACACTAAACAGTATCGGTTCCCCCAAGCGCTCAAGGGCGAAGTCCAGCGTCAAGTGGACGAGCTACTAGAAACAAGAGTCATAAGCCACTCGGAATCTCCGAACAACAGTCCCGTCTGGATAGTCCCGAAAAAACCAGACTCCAACGGTAACAAACGTTGGCGAATGGTAATTGACTTTCGTGCTTTGAACGAAAAAACAATCGGTGACTCATATCCGCTACCCAACATCACAGATATTCTGGATCAGTTGGGACGCGCGAATTATTTTTCAGTGTTCGATTTAGCATCCGGTTTCCACCAGATCGAAATGAATCATGAAGATAAATCGAAAACCGCTTTCTCTACCCCACATGGGCACTATGAATTTTCAAGAATGCCATTCGGGCTTAAAAATGCCCCGGCAACCTTCCAGCGCTTAATGGATATCGTATTGAGTGGACTCCAAGGAGTATCCCTCTTTGTTTATCTCGACGATATCGTAGTGTATGCCAGGGACCTAGAGGAGCACAGTAAAAAGATTCACGAACTGATGGAACGATTGCGCAAAGCCAATCTCCAATTACAACCGGATAAATGCGAATTTCTTCGACCAGAAGTCAGATACCTAGGACACATAATCGGTAAAGACGGACTTAAACCAGACCCGAGCAAACTCTCAGCCGTCAAAGATTTCCCTGTACCCAAAAATGTCAAAAATATTCGCCAATTTTTAGGCCTAACGGGTTACTATCGTAGGTTTATCAAAGACTTCTCCAAAATCGCGAAACCGCTAACTCGCCTCTTAGAGGACAAAGTTGACTTCAAATGGACTGACGAAGAGCAAAAAGCTTTCGATATCCTAAGGGATAAATTATGCGAAGCTCCTATTCTCCAATACCCCGATTTCGAAAAACCGTTTATTATAACAACGGATGCTTCTGGCTACGCCTTAGGCGGAGTCTTATCACAAGGAGAAATAGGAAAAGACAAACCGATAGCTTATACGTCGTGCGTACTGCGCGGAGCGTCCCTTCGGTACGACACGTACGAAAAAGAAGCAATGGCCATCATTCATAGCGTAAAAGCCTTCCGACCGTACATCTATGGTAGGAAATTCACGCTTGTAACGGATCACAAACCTTTGGTTTGGTTCAAGACCGCCAAAGACGCGAACGCACGCGTTCTCAAATGGCGACTCAAACTGTCCGAATACGATTACGATGTCGTATACAAACCGGGCACACTAAATTCAAACGCTGATGCATTGTCGCGTAATCCAATCGAACAACCCGAAGAGTCCAAAATAGCCGCCCATTGCAATCACAAAGAAATACAAAATTTCAAAAACGCGCCACAGAAGATAACTCGTTCAAAAACGAAATCCAGTAGTAGTGAAGAAGAAGGTGCTACTCCCATTCAAATCACGACACGGGTCGAAGTCCATCCATTTCCAGAATCCGAAAAAATAAATGTAGTCACCCGTGCTCAGGCAAGGGAGACTGTACTATCCGATCCGGATACAATAATACAAGCAAATGAAACGCTCGATGACGTTAGTATGTCGAGTGCCGATGCGCCTGCTGTCGAGAAGGCCGTCGCACGCCCCGCGTCTCAGCATCGTACACGACGACCTCGCAAGGCCGTGAACTACGAGGAGAGTAGTGACGATGAGACGGAGGCCGAGGTAATAAGACCCGCACGCGTCACCCGACCTAAGAAGGCCGTCGGCCCAAAAACATTCAATGGCCCGAACCAGCGCAAAGCACCTCCTATCTCTCACTCCAAAACCTCCACCGATTCCAATTCCGATAATTCGACAAATTCAGATTTCAGCTCTCTCAATTCAGAACTTTCTGAAGACGAGATCCCTCCCACAGAGGAAAGAAAAATATCAAAATTTCAAATCGCTAATTGCATTACGACTAAGGAATTGTTCCATTTTCGAAACGATCACCTAGTCTATTTTGTCGATTCAGCTGGCAAACCATGTGACTCTGGAGCACAAAACTTGTTAGAATTAAACAAACTTCCCCTCTGGAAGAATTTGACGGTTGGCCAAGCTTACAGCAAAAAAGTCGGAAAAAAATATCACATCGCCCTTGTTATCAAAGGCGAGTATTCAGGATCATTATCGTTCGTATCAGAGAACATTAAAGAAAGCGTAAAGGAATTACGAGATCTTTGCGAAATCCTCAAACTTGAATCGTGGAGTATTTGCCAAACGAATCATGTCGAACACATAGTATGGAACGACATCATGAACATCATAAAAGAATCCTTTAAGAATAGTCGAGTAAAGATAATAATTTGTCTGGGAACTCTACAGTACGTGCCAATCGAAAAACGAGATTCGATTTTTTATGAAATGCATAAGTCCCCAATCGGAGGACACAAGGGTGTTTCAAAAACGTACAATAGAATCAAGCGCGAATATTTCTGGGAAGATTTAAAGTCCGACATCCAAAGAAGAGTGCAGCAATGCTTAGAATGTCAATTAAAGAAATTGGTCCGAGTCAAAACGAAACAACCGATGATAATAACGGACACTCCCGGAACCGTTTTTGAAAAAATATCAATGGATATTGTTGGACCTATGCAACGCACGTCAAATCAAAATGAGTGGATTCTCACGATCCAAGACCACCTCTCAAAATATTGTGTTGCAATTCCGCTTCCAAATGCATTGGCGACTACGGTCGCTGATGCATTCATAAAAAGATTCATTTGCGTTTTCGGTGCGCCAAAAGCGCTATTAACAGACCAAGGAAGCAAATTTTTGAGTGGTCTCATGAGAAGGGTCGCAAAACGTTTCCGAATTAAGCGATGTAGGACAACGGCGTTCCACCCGCAGTCCAATGGTGCCCTCGAAAGATCTCACCACGTATTAGCCGAATTTTTGAAGCAATACACAGATAAGGATAACGAGTGGGATCAATGGCTAGAATTGGCAATGCTTTCGTACAATACTAGCGTTCACGAAAGCACGAAATACACTCCCTATGAGGTAGTCTTCGGCAAAGTTGCAAGAGTCCCATCAAGCGAACCGCTTCGGGAATCAGATCAGCTACCAACATATCGCGGTTATTTAATTGAATTGATCACACGTATAAACGGAATCCGAAACATCGCTTACGAAAATTTGGTCTCGTCCAAACAACGCTCAAAAAAATATTATGACAGAAACGCGAATCCAAAAAATTTCAAAGTAGGAGACTTTGTCTACCTACAAAAGGGTCCTAAACCCGGTAAACTCGGAGATCAATACACCGGACCGCATAAGGTCTTAGAAAAATTTGCAAAGGGCAACGTAAAAATTCAATACAACAATAAAACGCGAGTAGTTCATGAAAATCGTCTGCGACATTCTCACATTAACGTTGAAACCAAACCCAATAGGAAACCCAAGTCGACTCGTGTCGACGAATCCGACTTTAATCCTAATTAAATAAGTAATAATAATAATTATCCTGTTTTTCAGATGGCTGTTATCAATCATTATCGTCTAACGATATCACCTTTGCACTTGCAACCAGAGAACTAGATCAAAATTTCTAGTTACAGTATCTTCAGTAAAGAACATCCGAACTTGTTTATGTTCAAAACTCGCCGAATTAACTATTTTGCAATTTAACAAAAATTTGCAGTCGCAAACCTAGATATAATCACCTACATGAATTCGAAAATCATACAAGTAGTTATTATATTACATTAGAAAATCATTATATTACGATATGCATACGCAACAGTGTAGCAAAGAGCACCAAATGCTCCAAAACAATTTGTTATTAGCGATCTAAGCATCGGACGTATTGTATACAATATAAGGAAAGAGCCGAGTTACAAGTCGGCTATATATAGCCGTACTTTCTGACGAAATATACACATTATTCATCGTATAACAAAACAAGGAAATCTGATCAGGTTAAAAGAATTTTACGATCAACCTCCTGTCACTCGTGGGAACGAAAAATATCTCCTTACTCCTCGAACTCACATATAACCAATTACCAAAAGAAAAACTCAAACAACCTGCAATTCCTTACTTCCCCCATATTACCTTTTCGGAGACACTTGGTACAAGTTCATCCCTGTTCTGGTCAAAGCCACACCACCTGCAATCACGAAATCGACGACGAAGTCTACTCGGCGATATATCAACCCAACATCATCAGCATCCTGTGCGATGTACTCCAAAGAAGATATCGACAACGTACGATATCGCGTAATGTTTCCCGTGGAGAAACCCGCTGTCGTAAACAACATGACACGGGGCATCAGTGGTGAGAACACTACCAATCCGGAGGACAAGTTGTTAAATCTCCTGGATAACAACCATCTATAGCACCAAGCGGACTCCACCTGGAATCGCACTTGGAAAATTCATTCAATTCGGTACAGCAAGTGCTGGTTTCACCCGAATCTCACTCGTCGTGCGAGCGATCAAGATCCTCGTAGATACGGCGATCCATGCATACAGCCTACACCATGTGGAGGGCTGGTCAAGTTATCTCGTCGGTGCAGTATGGGACTCGGCTACGTACCTCCTGACGCACCTGGCTAAACAACCCAAGAAGAAAACGTCAACGGATGCAGTGACTGGTCAAGAACCTCATCAACTCGTGTTGGCCTCTCCAGCTGAACCAGAGGGCGAATATCAACACTGCAACACATGATCAGTACTCTGTCCTCTCCGATCATCCAGAAAACAATCAATCCTCCAAACCTCGTTCCTTCTCTTAAATTCGCACGAGGAGATTTAAGATTATTCTGATCATGCTAATAATTTTTTTTGTCGTCGTTCTTTTAACCTTGTCAATTAAGAAATAGGGTAAAATAAGTAAATAAGCATCTATGCATGAGGAAAACCAAGAAGGAGAAAACTCGTACCCATACTTTTTTGCGCAAAATAAAAAATTTATATTCATAATTATTTAAAAAAAAAACGGAGAAGAAGGAAAAACTTCCTTGCATAACGATCTAGATATAAATACGATAACCGAAAATATTCTCATACAAAGATCTATATATACAATAATAAGACACACATTCTTTCCTTCTTCTATAGTCTACATAAGATTCTAATCCAAAGATTGTACCTACCGACACCGAAACCGTTTAAGAATAGGCTGATGACGATATTGAGATAACCTTCAGAACATTCATAATAATTGAGCGGGACGCTCAATCTTCAACCGGGGAGGTGTTACATCCTAGCGAATGTGCCTTCTCTCGGTTATTCCCAATATCCTCATTTGCCGTTATAAGCTTATTATTAAATGGATAAATCTAAGAATAAGACGAATAACCGCGTAAAAAGGAACGTGCGTACGTTTCACACGCACATTCAACCCACAGCGATATACGCATGATAGCAGCACCGTCAGCTATCGACTTTTCCTATACCATTGGCTGTCAACAAGAACAAGATCTCAGGCGAATATTCCAAGAAGAGCTGTCTAACGAAAACCAACCATCACCTCGATCAACAGACAACCAAAAATTCTACGCCGGCCCAACTGCATGAGAACCAAGAAAGTCTCGACCCTAGATTATTTAAACATAACATAAACTAGACGGCTCCGACGAGCTTATGACTCCGAATAAATAATAAGACATCCGGTCTCGCAGCGTAGTCCGATATACAAACCTCTCAATATGAGAAGTCACCATAGCCATAAATCGACATAACACAAACCATGCGAATGCTTAGGTCTCTGATATCGAACTCTATATCCCATGCGCTTTTTCGTCGAAACACGAGACAAAGGTCTCCTTCTCTTCATACGCATATTAGTCAGAACCGATGCCCTGAAATAAGGCCACGCACGTGCCTAACGAATCTGTACGCTAATCAATCGATAGCTTCACGACCAATGGTCCAATCCCTAAAGAACTAGATGACCAAGACCACACTCTCCCACCTTCCTTCTCCCACTACTGAACCTCTCCTAATTTTTATATCAAGAAAGACTTCCCTCCTGAAGTCAGTCTTCCAACAATTGCCATCGCGTTCAGATCAAGTCTTCCAACAATTGCCATCGCGTTCAGATCAAGTCTTCCAACAATTGCCATCGCGTTCAGATCAAGTCTTCCAACAATTGCCATCGCGTTCAGATCAAGTCTTCCAACAATTGCCATCGCGTTCAGATCAAGTCTTCCAACAATTGCCATCGCGTTCAGATCAAGTCTTCCAACAATTGCCATCGCGTTCAGATCAAGTCTTCCAACAATTGCCATCGCGTTCAGATCAAGTCTTCCAACAATTGCCATCGCGTTCAGATCAAGTCTTCCAACAATTGCCATCGCGTTCAGATCAAGTCTTCCAACAACTACCATCGACTCAAGTTCTTCTATCAAGTCTAAATCGCAGTCTCCCGACAGTCTTCATCAAATCCAGATCTCAGTCTCGCGAAATCTTCAATCAAAATTAACTTCACTTCTTAATCTTGTTCTGACAGAATTCGAAGTGTAGAACCGGTATCGTAGAGTTTCGAATATTACACATCTTCGGGTTTTGACCGAAGCGTTGTATAAAAGTTTAGTCGACTCTCGCGGCCTCGAGTCCATAAAATAGTTCAAGTGCTATTTACTACGCGTATATACATAAACACTCTCAGCGCCCCAAGAGTCTGGTGCTGGTGATCGCTTTCCGAACGCCAAGCGTGGCGTCCGTCAACGAAGCCCTTATCTGCGAGCGACAACCGATATCTTTGCGAGCGAGCGTACCTACACACCGATACACTCACGAACACAGCGACCAATGTAAGCAACAAATTTTATTTTATGTTAATCCGATTGTTCCCCCGACTTCATAGTTATTTTCATTGTCATTTTTCTGTATAAGCAATTTTAATTATCCGATCACTTATTTGTAATAAACCTATAGTTAAGTTTGTACAAATTTGTCGGATTATTTCTCAATACCAAATCACTGCATGATTTCCTAATTTCAACTCATTCCAAGCACTACCCCTTTTTACCCTCATCCCGTGCTATTGCGCTTGTCGTAGGCAAAAAAGGAGGGAATCAAAAAATATATGCCCACGTCCCTTCCCGACGTGACAATATACAACAAACATAATTTTAACATCGAGTGAACAAAATAAATACATAATTTTCACGAGTTTTATACATCAATATTCACAAAGTATACACAATTTTACATCAAGGTTGTGGGGGAAAAAAATTACAAAACTTTTCACGACGGTATTCTGTAATGCCCCCATGGTAGGGTATCAGAGGTCCCAGGTATGATATACCGCTTATCATCATGAGGACTTAGAGTGATTTTCGTCTCACGAATGGTGTAGACCTTGTGCAACTTCGATCGAATACACGTTTGACTACGCATCATTTCAATGTCTTCCTTCAAGCATCGGGCATAATCGTCAAACGTGATTGTCCTAGCCACAACATTGCTCTTGACACCTTTAACTTTTTTAGTATCCTTCTTACCCTCGACACGTGTCGCATACATTTTTGATCGAAGTCCAATGAACTCGGTCATAATTGCACCATTGCATTCGTCTTTCATGAGACCGGGTACCTTCTTATTGACAAGCGGCATATTATACCTATTGTCCGCTGAATAGTCGCTCGTATCAAATTTTTCAATGTCACACTTCATGTCTGCATATACATCTTCGCTCTCAATGGCATATATGAGGCTATCTGTATCGGTATACATCACTTTACATTTATTCCGATACAATGGTACCATATACTCGTGATGAAATCCATACAAGCACGTTTTGGATATGTCGAGTATGCACATACCCACATATATCGGCTTGTTGAACTTCACCTCGAGATTGCGCAATTCTACGGCAACGAGGTTTTCGGAGAAAACGCTTCGGCTGTGGAAGTTTGGCTTCGCAATCATTGCCTCCGCGCCATACCTGCCCTCCCATTTTGTCAAAAGCTTTACATCTACATGATTGCGCACATTCTCCATCGTTTTGCCAAACACCGCATTATTCATCAATTTGAATAAATTCTTTTCAAAATCGTTTTTGGCCAGCGTTCGAAACTGAGTATTTAACTCGATATATGAACGTAGCCATGGGGATTGCGTGAATTGTAATACCCTATGGATTTTTGTGAGGCAAAGTCCATTACCTAAACATTGTTGTAAATTTCTGTAGTGTATGATGTAGCGTTTTTTATCGCTGACGGTTGCTAGTAGCTTTTCCTGCTGCTTACCCGGTGGTTTTTCGTGTATTGGGCAAAACGGTAGGTCTTTGTGCGCATCATGTAGAGATTGGGGATATTCCAAGTCGACCTCAAGGATGTAGCCTGTCGGTGAATCTAGCGCGATGGAAGATGGATCAAAATTGGACACGTCGTTAACCCATCGAAAATCTGCATATGGCAAGGGTTGACACATTGCCCATCCATACAAATTGTTGACGTCAAAATACATCAAGTATGATGATGCTTTCGATGGATCAAACGACTCCATGTACTTATTATTAGCGTGAGCATATCGGTTTGAGCATTGACTGAGACCACCGCGTATACCCCGCTCAACGAATAAAAACATGTCGATGTCAGTTAGTAACTCAAACTTGACATTCGAGTGTTTTAACATTGCATCCCAGGTATACCCCGGCAATGTGTAGTAATACGCGGGATCTAGGCGATAGCTCTCAATGCATGTATTTCGAAAGTTTTCGAAAATATCAGCTAATAACAAGACATCTGTCTTCAGATACAAATCGCTATAGTCACCCAGCGTTCGAATGGAGAACCGCTCCCAAACTTTCTTAGCATGTGCATACTCACTCTCACATACTGTAGCATCTGTCAGGGAACTATAAAATGCGTCACGTGGTGGTAGGCAAGTGTCGTCTAGCTTGGTCACGTCATCAATATAATCATAAGGGAAGACCCCTTTTCGCGTCAGCAAATTGAAATCGTCTGTCGATAGCGTTGGGAATTGCATGCGTAAATTTTTGAGTTTGTCCTCGGTCAAAAATGAGGCTAATTTGTCGAGACTGGTGTTGAGAAATTTGTACGAATCGATGAAGCGCAATTGGATCCTATGTTTTGAATCGTCTTTAATTTCAATATGTTTCGTGAAGGAGATGTATTTCTCCTTTGTAATTGGAAGCACATCGGTTCTTCCTTCGAACGCTGTGGCTACTTCCTTGATTATAAAATGCGCATCATAGCCGGATAAATTGTGGAAAACTACAGGAATGAAAAATGACTGCTTGTAATTTAAGTTGCAGTTGGAATGGGCAGGGCCTATATAGCGTCCAGTCAGATGGCAATGATCTCGAACGCGTACATCTTCTTGCGCAAACGGTTTCTTACATATTGTAACGGGTCTTAATTCGTTACAAATAAATTTATAGGTTCGGGGACTCGAACAGTGAAGAGATTAATTGAAACTCAGGTGTTTTGGGTATTTTAACAAAAAGTGTGTTTTATTCAGGTTTTTATGGCTCGATATAATGCAAAAATAACGCTATGTATAAGTGTAGTGTGTCGTTTGTGTCGTTTTTGTATTCTCCGCAAGGTTTTTCTCGGTCGGTCAATTACTTTTTACTCGCACGGTACATTTAGTTCGGCAGGATCAGTTATCCTGGATCGGTATTGATCATGGCCTGTCTTCTATTTCGGTGGCTTCTATTGGCCTGAGTTTGCGGCGTGTTTTCGCTAGCGGCGCGCTGTGTATTGTTGCTTAGCCTATAGCGACGCGGGCTTTCTGTTGTATCGTTCCCTTAGGGCGAGTCGAGTCGCGGCGCTCTCTCGCTCGTGGCGCTAGGGCTCGCGGTCTACGCGCGCTCTCTCGCGTCGCGGTCTATTCCCCTACCCTAGCTCTGCCCTTCGCGCCGCGGTGATCGATGCTCTCTCCCGATCAATTATCGCGCGTCGATAATTGATCGCCCGGTCCTTGATCTAGACGTTCGATGTCGCCACCGACCGGTCTACGCTAGTCTACTCGAGAGATGTGCCGCGACCACTCGATTTACCCTTTTTTGCATATGTTTCGGCGCTCTCGTAATTTCGGAATACCTCTTTGTCCTTTCTTTGATCCTGATCCATATAGCTCGATAATCACGGTGTGTGTGTGTGCGTGTGTGTGTGTGTGTGAGTGTGTGTGTGTTTCGTCTTCCTTATCTCCTAATGTAATATTTCTTTTATTTTTAAATGTAATATCCTTCCCTTATATCTATTCGCAACGCTCGCTCGCCATGCTACCTTCTCTGATCCTATTTTCTCCTGCTCTAATTTTTCTCTCTATTTTCGATAATTGTTCGCTCCCCTTAAGTAATTAACTTTCCTTATTGCTCTTTTTATTTTTCTTTGGTTTTCCAATATTTTCTCATAAAATAACTTTATTTTAATTCTCCTTCGTTTTTTGTTCCTTAACGTTCCGTGTTCTAGACGTTTCCGATCCGTGAGGGATGTACTTGGTCCAGCAGTACTTGTTATCTTCCAAAAAATGAAGAGAGCTTTCTGATGCCGTTCGGGCGCGACTCCGTTTTTTCCTTGTTTCTCAACGTTTTGTGTTCTAGACGCTTCCGATCCGTGAGGGATGTACTTGGTCCAGCAGTACTTGTCAATCCACGAGGAATCAAAGAAGTGATCTTTCCAACGCTTTTTAGGCGCGACTCTGTGTTTCGCTTGTTTCTCAACGTTCCGTGTTCCCAGCGTTTCCTTCCACTAGGGATGTACTTTGCCAAGCAGTACTTGTCAATTCACGAGTGACTCAAAGAGTGTCTTTCCTTCCAAATTCTCGTCCTTTTATATCCTGATTTTTAACGCTTTCTCTTCCCCTTCTTCATCTTCCCTTAATTCAATTAGTTGGTTTTATCCGGTTTCTGCCGGTTTTTCCCCTTAATTCGATTAGTGTAACGTCTAAATAAATTTTTCATGTACGACGGTTAGTCTCCCTCTCTTATTGTCCGCCATTAATTTAATTAGCGCTTGTTCGACCAACATGGCGGGTCGCTGGGTGTGTTTTTCTCTTCACCCCTTCCTTTCCCCGAAATCGGTTGACTCCTAAATACGCTTGGGGCGATAGTTTCTTGGTTTGTTTATGGGACGGTCTTTTCCGTCTCAATATGTGACATTGAGTCGCTGCTCGAAAACTAGCCCATTCACTCGGTGTTAAAGATACCATTGGCACGTTGTCGCAGAAAATTTCTTTTATCCGCAGTGCTAGATTTTTTAGTTCTTCGACAAACCACGATACACAATCAGCACTACGACGCGAGTGATATGAAGATAATGAATCGTCATACGAACAACGCACATAGTATCCGATGCTAAATACTTCATGATGTTGATACATATCTTTCGCCAGGTTCTCCCCATCGGTCTTTGCCAGCACACACTCCAAATCAGCATACACGATGAAAGGATATCGCTCTTTCCGGCTAAAGTTGCTGAACTGGAGCCACTTATTGGTGTCGTTTGGTAGTCGAATTGCACAGTCGTTTATCGCCCCACAATCGACCTCGTGCGATTGCAATTTTTCCTCGGAACCGAAGTAGTGCAAACACCTGCAAAAAGAAAAAAAAATTGATTTGTTTAATTCGTCAAGCATAAATAATTACATATATATAAATATTATGGTAACTACATACCGATCACAGATATATTTTTTATGCTCCTTTTTGGTCAGTTGCGCCCTCACGAGTCTCGACAGATTCTTGATCCATACGAAGTGCCCCACATTGTTGTCTTCAGTATCTTGCATGTACAGCAAATTGATGTGCTTCTCCTTCTTGTGTTGAGTGACTCGTATTGGAACAATGTCCTTTTTGGTGGTGGTGGTATATACGTTGATCGACACATTGTTATTAAATTCAAATTTTTGAATTTGATGTATCGTCACCGGGAATTCGATATCCTGGAGATTCAGTACAGTCGAATAATGCGGATAAGAAGATGGACGGGCACTGTCTCGTTCGGCTGGGTATAAAGCAGCGACAACTGCCCACGCGAAACATGCGTTATCGTTGGATTTAATGTTAACCACAGCCCTCTTCAACATTATTTCCCGCGGTAATGATATGGAGCACCCAGCACGCATTGGATTATACTTATTCACATTTATCGTGAGGTTAAGTATTTTCCGTAGAGCCCAGCCACTGTCTCGTTCTTGAAATTCGTCGAGTGAGGTTAAAGTGGGCTCAATAACACGCTGTTCATACCACTCATTCAAATCGCTCGTGTTAAAGAGTTCACAGTTTCGCGTATTGACACTTTTATTAGCATGTTTATCTCCACTCGCGAATTCACCATTGAACACCGTATTAACTTTGATACTGTTGTGCTTGCAGATAATATTTTGTACGTGTTGAAGCACTAGGTCCCGAGCATCATTAAGAAATTGTTTCGGCTCGATGTGACTGCGATTGATTACAGAACCAGTCGATATTCGACTCTTGAATGATGTGTCAATCTCACGCCAGATTAATCCATGATCACCATGCCCTGCACCCGTGTGTATAAAACGGCTGCATACAGATTTCTTCAATCCTTCCAGATGCGATATTTGGGCTATCAGTGACTGGTGATGTCCAATTACCAAGCGCGGGCGCTTAGTTCCGCTTTGCGTTTCTAGCACTTCGATGAACTCGACGCACCGTTGCTCCCGCACAGTAAAATATTCGAACGAACTTAAAAGCGCGGCTTGATCGTGCAAGCTTTGTTCAATGTTGTTATCCATAGTAATAAGTTGGAGACGACTTCCGCGATGTTAGCTGACTGACTGCTTCGTTCAAAGTGTGGCCAGTTTGGAGCGAAGCAGATAATAAAAAAAATGGCTCCCCGTTCGGAAGAAAAATTTCGGCTTTCCCTATATCTCGGGGGAAAAACCGGACTTTTTCCGATATCGTGTTGGTAAAGATTGTCTGAGGAAGAAACGACATAGAAAACGAGTCGGGATGCATCGGGTTAAAAGATGTATTTTATGGGTCCTGCAGCTGTGATCAAGTGGTCCATTGGCCTCAAAGGCTTTCGACGATAGACCCCTAAAGTTAATCTTTTTTTTTTCCACGAAAATACGTCGTGTTCATCTATGTTTTGGAGGCAAGTTGCACATACATGGTAATCCGAAAATGTGTGGAGATCATGAAAATCAATGCTTGATGAGTCTGGCTAGATTTCACCTCGACCGTGGAATACCCCTTTTCTGGACAGCAGACCCCTGCAGATTTTCCGATAACGCGCTGGTATATATTGACCGAGGGAAACGAGACAAAAATAACAAGTTGGGATGCATCGAGTGAAAAGATTTATTTTATGGGGTCCTGCAGCTCTGCTCAAGTGGTCCATCGAGGCTAAAGACGATAGATCCCTAAAGTAGATAGTTTGTCCAAAAAATACGTTGTTTTCATCTATGTTTTGAATATTCGAGCTATAAAAAAATTCCCATCGTGAGTGGCTGTGAATGTAAAAAAAAAAGCTTCAACCCTGACTTGTTAAGACCTGTGTCAAGAGTCAGCGAGATTCGGCGGACTTACATGCGACATCTTAACATGGAATGGGAACGAAGACCTCGCGTGACAGGAGTGGACACGCATACAAACATTTTAAAGATTTCGGAAACGAAACCAAGCGCATCACACCTGCATTACATAAATAAACAGCTTTGAAAAGCCGTCCCCTTCATGTATCGCTTCAAATTAACGAAATTTTCCTACCCATATATGGCCATTACATACACATATCGTGTGTGTGTGTGTGTGTGTGAGTTCTATTTTCACACGGACTAAATAGTGTAGAAAGAAAAACACTGCATCGATGCTAATCTTTTTTATGTCTATAATAAATTAGGAGATTTATGGGTTTTCAACGGTCACTCACCACTACCTGACCCCCGCCCCCACAAAACACTCGTCGACGACGGCTTCCCCCTCCAGACAGTCGCTCTTCCGACCACATGGCTACCCCCTCCACAGAGACCCCTGACGTCACGTCCCCGCGCGGGACCCCCCCGCCCCGCCGCCAGGCACATGGCTTCCCCGCGCTGGACCCCGCCGCCCCGCTCCCCCCTGAGATCCCAGCGTTAGAACCGCCCTAGCTCTTCTACTCATTCCCAATATGACTGCCCCGAATTCGTCTCCGATTTTATCTTACTGCCAGTCAGATTGGGTCGAGAAGTCTGACGATGCCGCGAGAACGACGGTAGGATCTTTGTTTATTTAACAAAGATAAAATCGGTGCTCCGAATGGATCTCGGGGACTCAATCGGACATTCCCGATATTACTGCCCCGAATTCGTCTCCGATTTTATCTGACTTCCGGTCGGATCGGGTCGAGAAGTCTGACGATGTCGCGAGAACGACGGTAGGAGCTTTGTTTATTTAACAAACATAAAACCGGTGCTCGGAATGGTTCTCGGAACCTCGATCGTATAATCCGGATACTGCTGCCCCCAATTCGTCGCCGATTGACTGTTCTTTCCTGTCGCATTAGGTCGAGAAGTCTGACGATGGTGCGAGAACAACGGTAGGAACATTGTTTATTAAACAGAGATAAAATCTGTGCTCGGAATGGTTCTCGGAGCCTCGATCGGACATTCCCGAAATTACTGCCACGAATTCGTCTCCGATTTTATCTAATTTCCGGTCAGATTGAGTCGACAAGTCTGACGATGGTGCGATAACGACGGTAGGAGCATTGTTTATTTAACAAAGATAAAATCGGTGCTCGCAATGGTTCTCGGGGCCTCGATCGGACATTCGCGATAATACTGCCCCGAATCCGTCTCCGGTTTTATCTTCCTTCCGGTCAGATTGGGTAAGGAAGTCTGATGATGGTGCGAGAACGACTGTAGGAGCGTTGTTTATTGAACAAAGATAAAATCGGTGCTCGGAATGGTTCCTGGGGCCTCGATCGGACATTTCCGATATTACTGCCCCGAATTCGTCTC
This sequence comes from Ophion ellenae, assembly GCA_963210295.1. Classification (NCBI taxonomy): domain Eukaryota; kingdom Metazoa; phylum Arthropoda; class Insecta; order Hymenoptera; family Ichneumonidae; genus Ophion; species Ophion ellenae. The sequence goes on along the minus strand of OY723396.1, from coordinate 1,853,070 downwards.
CGATTTTATCTTACTTTCGGTCAGATTGCTTCGTCAAGCCTGACGATGACGCGAGAACGACGGTAGGAGCTTTGTTTATTTAACAAAGATAAAACCGGTGCTCGAAATGGTTCTCGGAACCTCGATCGGATAATCCGGATATTACTGCCCCCAATTCGTCTCCGATTTTATGTTCTTTCCGGTCGCATTAGGTCGAGAAGTCTGACGATGGTGCGAGAACAACGGTAGGAGCATTGTTTATTTAACAGAGATAAAATCTGTGCTCGGAATGGTTCTCGGAGCCTCGATCGGACATTCCCGAAATTACTGCCCCGAATTCGTCTCCGATTTTATCTAATTTCCGGTCAGGTTGAGTCGACAAGTCTGACGATGGTGCGAGAACGACGGTAGGAGCATTGTTTATTTAACAAAGATAAAATCGGTGCTCGGAATGGTTTTCGGGGCCTCGATCGGACATTCGCGATATTACTGCCCCGAATCCATCTCCGATTTTATCTTCCTTGCGGTCAGATTGTGTAAGGAAGTCTGATAATGGTGCGAGAACGACGGTAGGACCGTTGTTTATTGAACACAGATGAAATCGGTGCTCGGAATGGTTTCCGGGGCCTCGATCGGACATTTCCGATATTACTGCCCCGAATTCGTCTCCGATTTTATCTTACTTCCGGTCACATTGGGTCGACAAGCCTGACGATGGCGCGAGAACGACGGTAGGAGCTTTGTTTATGTAACAAAGATAAAACCAGTGCTCGGAATGGTTCTCGGAGCCTCGATCGGTTATTCCCGATATTAGTGCCCCCAATCCGTCTCCGATTTTATGTAATTTATTGTCAGATTGGGTCCAGAAGTCTGACGATGATGCGAGAACGACGGTAGTAGCATTGTTGATTCAACAAAGATAAAATCGGTGCTCGGAATGGGTGTCGGGGCCTGAATCGGACATTCCCGATATTAATGCCCCGAATTTGTCTCGATTTTATCATACTGCCGGTCAGATTGGGTCGAGAAGTCTGACGATGCCGCGAGAACGACGGTAGGATCTTTGTTTATTTAACAAAGATAAAATCGGTGCTCAGAATGGATCTCGGGGCCTCTATCGGACATTCCCGATATTACTGCCCCGAATTCATCTCCGATTTTATCTTACGTCCGGTCGGATTGGGTCGAGAAGTCTGACGATGACGCGAGAACGACGGTAGGAGCTTTGTTTATTTAACAAAGATAAAACCGGTGCTCGGAATGGTTCTCGAAACCTCGATCGGATAATCCGGATATTACTGCCCCCAATTCGTCTCCGATTTTATGTTCTTTCCGGTCACATTAGGTTGAAAAGTCTGACGATGGTGCGAGAACAACGGTAGGAGCATTATTGATGCAACAAAGATAAAATCGGTGCTCGGAATGGGTCCCGGGGCCTCAATCGGACATTCCCGATATTACTGCCCCGAATTCGTCTCCGATTTTGTCTTACTTCCGGTCAGATTGGGTCGAGAAATCTGACGATGCCGCGAGAACGACGGTAGGATTTTTGTTTAATTAACAAAGATAAAATCGGTGCTCAGAATGGTTCTCGGGGCCTCAATCGGACATACCCGATATTACTGCCCCGAATTCGTCTCCGATTTTATCTTAGTACTAGTCGGATTTGGTCGAGAAGTCTGACCATGCCGCGAGAACGACGCTAGGAGCTTTGTTTATTTAACAAAAATAAAATTGGTGCTCGGAATGGGTCCCGGGGGCTCGATTGGACTTTCCCGATAATACTGCCCCGAATTCGTCTCCGATATTATCTAATTTCCGGTCAGATTGGATCGAGAAGTCTGACGATGGTGAGAGAACGACAGTAGGAGCATTGTTTATTCAACAAAGATAAAATCGGTGCTCGGGATGGTTCTCGGGGCCTCGATCGGACATTCGCGATATTACTGCCCCGACTTCGTCTCCGATTTTATCTTACTTCCGGTCAGATTGGGTAAGGAAGTCTGTCGATGGAGCGAGACCGACGGTAGGAGAATTGTTTATTTAACAAATATAAAATCGGTACTCGTAATGGTTCCCGGGGCCTCGATCGGACATTCCCGATATTACTGCCCCGAATTCGTCTCCGATTTTATCCTACGTCCGGTCAGGTTTTATAAGGAAGTCTGACGATGCTGCGATAGCGACGGTAGGAGCATTGTTTATTTAACGAAGATAAAATCGGTGGTCAGAATGGTTCTCGGGGTCTCGATCCGACATACCCGAAATGACTGCCCCGAATTCGTCTCCGATTTTATCTTACTTCCGGTCAGATTGGGTCGAGAAGTCTGACGATGCCGCGAGAACGACGGTAGGAGCTTTGTTTATGTAACAAAGATAAAACCGGTGCTCGGAATGGTTCTCGGAGCCTCGATCGGATAATCCCGATATTACTGTTCCCAATTCGTCTCCGATTTTATGTTCGTTCCGGTCGCATTTGGTCCAGAAGTCTGACGATGGTGCGAGAACGACGGTACGAGCATTGTTTATTAAACAAACATAAAATCGGTGCTCAGAACGGATCTCGGGGCCTCAATCGGACATTCCCGATATTACTGCCCCGGATTCGTCTCCGATTTTATCTTACTTCCGGTCGGATTGGGTCGAGAAGTCTGACGATGACGCGAGAACGACGGTAGGAGCTTTGTTTATTCAACAAAGATACAACCGGTGCTCGGAATGGTTCTCGGAACCTCGATCGGATAATCCCGATATTACTGCCCCCAATTCGTCTCCGATTTTATATTATTTATTGTCAGATTGGGTCGAGAAGTCTGACGATGATGCGAGAACGACGGTAGGAGCACTTTTAATTCAACAAAGATAAAATCGGTGCTCGGAATGGGTCTTGGGGCCTCAATCGGACATTCCCGATATTACTGCCCCGAATTCGTCTCCGATTTAGTCTTACTTCCGGTCAGATTCGGTCGAGAAGTCTGACGATGCCGCGAGAACGCCGGTAGGATTTTTGTTTATTTAACAAAGATTAAATCGGTGCTCAGAATGGTTCTTGGGGCCTCAATCGGACATTCCCGATATTACAACCCCGAATTCGTCTCCGATTTTATCTTACTTCTAGTCGGATTTGGTCGAGAAGTCTGACGATGCCGCGAAAACGATGGTAGGCGTTGTGTTGATCTACCACAGATGAAATCAATGCTCAGATTGGTTCTCGGACCATCGATCGGACATTCCAGATATTACTGCCCCGAATTCGTCTCCGATAGTATCTAATTTCCGGTCAGATTGGATCGAGAAGTCTGACGATGGTGCGAGAACGACAGTAGGAGCATTGTTTATTTAACAAAGTTAAATTCGGTGCTCGGGATGGTTCTCGGGGCCTCGATCGGACATTCCCGATATTACTGCCCCGAATTTGTCTCCGATTTTATCATACGTCTGGTCAGGTTTTATAAGGAAGTCTGACGATGCTGCGATAGCGACGGTAGGAGCATTGTTTATTTAACGAAGATAAAATCGGTGGGCAGAATGGTTCTCGGGGTCTCGATCCGACATTCCCGAAATTACTGCCCCGAATTCGTCTCCGATTTTATCTTACTTCCGGTCAGATTGGGTCGAGAAGTCTGACGATGCCGCAAGAACGACGGTAGGAGTTATGTTTATTTAACAAAGATAAAATCGATGCTCGGAATGGTTCTCGGAGCCTCGATCGGACATTCCCGAAATTACTGCCCCGAATTCGTCTCCGCTTTAATATAATTTCCGGTCAGATTGAGTCGACAAGTCTGACGATGGTGCGAGAACGACGGTAGAGCATTGTTTATTTAACAAAGATAAAATCGGTGCTCGCAATGGTTCTCGGGGCCTCGATCGGACATTCACGATATTACTGCCCGGAATCCATCTCCGATTTTATCTTCCTTCCGGTCAGATTGGGTTAGGAAGTCTGATGATGTGCGAGAACGACGGTAGGAGCGTTGTTTATTGAACAAAGATAAAACCGGTGCTCGGAATGGTTCCCGGGGCCTCGATCGGTCATTTCCGATATTACTGCCCCGAATTCGTCTCCGATTTTATCTTACTTGCGGTCAGATTGGGTCGACAAGCCTGACGATGACGCGAGAACGACGGTAGGAGCATTGTTTATGTAACAAAGATAAAACCGGTGCTCGGAATGGTTCTCGGAGCCTCGATCGGATAATCCCGATATTACTGCCCCCAATTCGTCTCCGATTTTATGTTCTTTCCGGTCGCATTAGGTCCAGAAGTCTGACGATGGTGCGAGAACAACGGTAGGAGCATTGTTTATTAAACGAAGATAAAATCTGTGCTCGGAATGGTTCTCGGAGCCTCGATCGTACATTCCCGATATTACTGCCCCGAATTCGTCTCCGATTTTATCTTATTTATTGTCAGAGTGGGTCGAGAAGTCTGACGATGATGCGAGGACGATGGTAGGAGCATTGTTGATTCAACAAAGATAAAATCGGTGCTCGGAATGGGTCTCGGGGCCTCAATCGGACATTCCCGATATTACTGCCCCAAATTCGTCTCCGATTTTATCTTACTTCCAGTCACATTCTGTCGAGAAGTCTGACGATGCTGGAAAACGACAGTAGGAGCATTGTTCATTTAACAAATATAAAATCGATGCTCGCGATGATTCTTGGGGCATTGATCGGATATTCCCCAGATTACTGCCCCGAATTCGTCTCCGATTTTACCTTACTTCAGGTCAGATTGGGTCGAGGAGTCTGACGATGCTGCGAAAACGACGGTAGGAGCATTGTTTATTTAACAAAGATAAAATCGGCTCTCGCAATGGTTCTTGGGGCATCGATTGGACATTCCCGGTATTACTGCCCCGAATTCGTCTCCGATTTGATTTAGTTCCGGTCAGATTGGGTAAGGAAGTCTGCCGATGCTGCGAGAACGACGGTAGGAACATTGTTTATTTAATAAAGATAAAATCCGTTTTCAGAATGATTCCAGGGGCCTCGATCGTACATTCCCGATATAACTGCCCCGTATGAATCTCCGATTTTTTCTTATTTCCGGTCAGATTGGGTGGAGAAGTCTGACGATAGTGCGAGAACGACGGTAGGAGCATTGTTTATTTAACAAAGATAAAATCGGTGCTCGGAATGGTTCTCGGGACCTCGATCGGACATTCCCGATATTACTGCCCCGAATTCCTCTCCGATTTTATCTTATTTCCGGTCAGGTTAGGTCGAGAATTCTAACGATGGTGCGAGAACGACGGTAGAAGCAATGTTTACTTAACAAAGATAAAATCGGTGCTCGGAATGGTTCTCAGAGCCTCGATCGGTCATTCCCGAAGTAGTATAGCTGTGACAGTTCTAACTCCGCGATCTCAGGGGGGAGTGGGGCGGGCGGTTCACGCGAGGTATGACGTCACGCGGGGTGGGGCCTCGGCGGAGTGGCTGACGTCACGCGAGGAGCGGGAAATCGTTGGAGCGGCGGAGGGGGGTATATATCGATTATCGACTAATTGATCATCGGTTATTGATCTTTATATATTCAAAATTTGTTGTTGATTTATTATGTCTTATATTGTTTACTTCATGGATTTTGCTATTTAGCGACGGTCGCCACAGAGCCAAGTTGGTTGACCCGTGTCGCTGAGAGAAGCCATCGGATTACACGTATGCATGAGAGAGAGCGAGAATGAGAGATGGAGCGACCGCATCGCATGGATGTGAGATAGAGCGAGATATACATTCAACTTTAGACATTCAACGACTAAAGCAGTTGGGTTTGTTTGGGTGAAATTCCAAACAAACCGACGAACGTCTTCGAACATCTATTGAACGCTTTCGAACGTCCCTTGAACGTCTCACGAACGTCTCTTAAACGTGTCACGTACGTCTCACGAACGTCTCCGAACGTCTCCGACGTCTTACGAACGTCTCCGAACGTCTCATGAACGTCTCACGAACGTCTCCGAACGTCTCACGAATGTCTCCGAACGTCTCTGAACGTCTCACGATCGTCTCTTGAACGTCTCACGAACGTCTCCGAACGTCTCATGAACGTCTCTTGAACGTCTCACGAACGTCTCCGAACGTCTCACGAACGTCTCCGTACGTCTCATGAACGTCTCTCGAACGTCTCCGAACGTCTCACGAACGTCTCCGAACGTCTCTTAAACGTCTCCAAACGTCTCACGAACGTCTCACGAACGTCTCCGAACGTCTCACGAACGTCTCTGAACGTCTCCGAACGTCTCACGAACGTCTCCGAACGTCTCACGAACGTCTCTAAACGTCTCCGAACGTCTCCGAACGTCTCATGAACGTCTCACGTACGTCTCTCCAACGTTTGAGAGCAATATTTTATACAACTGTGTAATCTCATAACAGATAATGTAACAAATAAAGGGGTGAGGAGAATTAAAAAATCACATAATGTCACATTTCGTTTATTTGCATGAATGTTTATGATTCAACCACCAATTAAACATTTTAAATACACAATTTTTTGCACACCCAATTTTGCAATACACAATTTTAATTGCACAATTTTTTTCATGCTTTTCGCATCGTAGAGTATAGCTTACGCCTACTTTACTTAAGGTATCCGTATCGCCAAAGTCCACGTCCAACGTTTCAATAACTAGATTATTTTTCATATCTAATATATCAGCTAGCCATTCTCGTTTTTCATCGCCGTCAACATATACGATAGGATACATATCGTCTTCCATTGGGCCCACAACTGCAGCCGTTATTAAACCTTGAGCCATGCTATATGGAACGTTTCCATAGTCCCACTCAAGACCATGATGATTCCGAATCAGCCATGACGCTTCGTATCTCTCAGATTTTGTGAGAAGTCTCCATGGTATGATACTCGCGAAAATGTAATGAGAGAGCACACATTCCGCTCTCAGAATCGCGACTTCCTTCGCGACAAAGTTTCTCCCAACAATGAACCCTTGTAGATCGACAAATGTAGGTACAAACATAACGAAGATGTATTGGCTCGATTAAGGTGATAGCAAGATCAATTGATTATTGACGTCAATATTTGAGAAACTCGTCTTTAAATTATTTATTTATCGAGCGGGGGTTACTTGCTGATCTATACAATTTTACGAACCATGTTTGTCAATGGACAATATTCAACAACGCGAACATGCAAGATCAAACAATAGGCAGTAGTATTTGGTGGCAAATCTTCCTTACATTCAAACTCTATTCGCACGTCCACGGTAGCATTTTTCACAGACTCGTTCTGACGCGAGCAATCGATAACCGTGAGAGGGCCGTTATATTGAAACTTTGCGATAGTGAGCAAAGAATTATCACTATTACAACCGTAATAAGATTGACGGAATCGAGAGTACGTATTGAACAAAATGGCGAATCTGTTTTTGTCAAAGTCCAAATTCAAATCATCATAAGGATAGGATTCCGAGTTGAGATAAAGTTTAACATTGGCGAGCTTGCAGTCGTCGAATAGTGTTATGTCCTTTGCCATAGAATTTTTTTTGCCAGTCTGCAGCGCAAATAATACATATCTTGGTTTCTCTAGCTGGGAGGCAGCTTTCACAGTCCATGAGTGTTTCGTTGTGCTTTGAAGCAGTGGATACTCGTATAGATCCCAAGAGCGAAAGCTCATATTCAAGCATCGCCCACTTTCCAATGTTCGAAGTAATGACAATTTAGTTATCTCATTTAATATTACGTGAGGCATACGCCATTGTATTTTGAGCAATTCAACTTCTGCCTCTACTAATGGATGCTGACTGAATACGCAATTATTATCATTGCGCGAACGTATCAGAATTAGCTCATGACGAGCGTTGATAACCCCGCGCTTGTAATCTTCACAGAATCCTAGCAATATGTTGAGAGGTACACAAAAATTGAAGTATTTTCCCCCATTATTATGTGTTACATCCCACGCAGCATTTTTCAAAGTATGACTCCTCTCAGGGCTTAGAGAGATGTAGTTTTTAATCGTGGTTGTTATTCCAACGTTTCGATTGCGATCAATCTCCACACCGTCGAGCTCACAACGAACTTCATCAAACATAAATGCAACGCAATTGTTTCCCAATACTACTATTGCTTGATCATCAGGTTTTTTAAGCACCGTGAACTTTCCCTCAACGTAGAGAAAACTTTCAAAGGGTAGGGTGTACAAGTCTTGGTGTTATATAGGAATTCGTATTTCATCACTGTGTCCAAACGTTGAGTTGGCATACGGATTGTACGTATGAGTCTCAATTTAGAGGATAGATCGTCAAAGATTGGCTCCCCACTGATATTCAAAACGTCAGTTATTCTTTTGCCTCAGGTATGTCGTACAATAATTCCCAGAGATTCTAAAAATTCACGATTCGCTGCACTGAGTTTCTTCTTTGCGGGTAATTTAACACTCAATGCCGCTTGTCTTCTTGCAAGAGTATTATCGTGTGGGATAGTATTATCTCGCATAGAAATATTGTCTCTGGCGTATTCCGTGTCGTACAGAACGAGCATTACAAGCGTCGCTTTCGTATATGTAATCTCACCGTAATTTCTTCTCCTCGAAAATCGAGTAGTTTTCCCTTTTGATCCACGATACGTATCGTTAGATCCGTAATGCTCCGCACAACGATCGGAAGATAAATGATTTGCGCAGGCGTTTCCGATATCTTATATCCTGGTGGTACGCTCGGCGAAAATTCATGTATCGTGTGTACACGCTCGCCATTGCAGTACGCACCAGTGGTGACACTACATTCTATGCGGATAATGTTGACATTCATTATGTTTATCGGTACATCAGATTCCTGCCATTTCCAGGGATGCAGTATTTGATTTGAAGAAAATCCCAACAGGGATCCTACGTTGTCAGGTTTACTGAAATTTATTCTGTACGCACATTTGATTTCGCTCTTTAGTGTATTATGATTAGCACGTAGCACGATTGGGTATTCGCCATTTTCATCGAGGTCATCGTTATCAACCTTTCGAGGAACAATTTCATTTTCAGCATCATCACCGCTATCAACCCCTTTGAGTAAAATTGCACGATTCCGATACGCATTTATGGCTCTCAGTTCATACGATCCTTCAGGGATTATAATTTCCTTGTCATCATTGTCGAAGTAAAATTTGTTGTTTGATGAATTCACATTTGGTATTGTGTGATAAGTTTCGAAATCCGTCAAACCGAGCTCATAACAACCATCATTGAAATCTATAGCGGGAAAATAATTTGCGGTTAGAACGCTAGTCTTGCCGGTCAACGTAAGTGTCAGTGACATGTTTCCCTCGAATACTGAGTTGATTGACACATTGTCACGGCTTAAATACATATTGATCATCGACGTTTTAGAGAAATTGCAAGCACAATTGCCCACAAATACTCTGATTATAATTCTGATAAGATTCTCGATTGTATTGTATTTTTGTGGTATTTGGTCCAAAATATCGCACCAACTCCTTGGGCGGTCGAAGATTTCCAAAACTATCAAAATATATTATATGACTCCCCCTCTTGGCATAGGCTACCCAATGCGTACCGGGGCCATCGGCATCATCCAAATTTACTATACCGCTCTCATCTAGTTGCACGCCACCATAAACTGGTAAATTATTGCGCATGAAGACCCCTCTAAAGAATGGTATTCGCATGCGCCTGGCTAAGCATTCCAATTGTACATTAGTTCTTACACCCATGGGCATTTTCACCGTGTTTTGGCGTTTTTTTTTCTTAGTTGAACATCCTTGTCCACGCTTGTAGGGAGCGAGATAGAGCCCATAGCCTTCTATAGCTCGATTATGACGTTGTATTTCTTCAAGTTCACGTTGCGCCGCTTTGCTATCATTCACAGCTTTTGCTATCCCAGCTGCCCCACCAGCCAGTGAACCACGAACTTCCAGCAATGGTAACATTGGCAAAATTCCGCCACGCTTTGCTATCGGCAGTATTCTCTTCTTAACGGGTTTGTTTTTCTTTGTCGATGAGTTCTTTGTCTTCATTCCCATACCGAATTTCGTTTTTGCTTTCATAGCTGCCCAAACAGCGGTCGCTGCGGTTTTCTCGCCAAAAGTTGAATCTCTCGCAGTAATACGTTTTCGTGCCGTTGTTGCAAGTATATTATCAGCAACGTGTCTTTCGCCTAAATGATTACTTCGAGAATAGGCTATATCGTGGTCGCGACAAGCGGCATCCAATGGATTTATACCACGATCACCCCGTGCCAATCTCTGCTCTAACTGAGTGCCTGGTCCACAAAATTGGTATCCGGGAATATGTAACTCGATCGGAAGTGAATTTATTGCACTATTTAACAAACCGTTGCCTTTTCTCTTTGACATTCGGCACAATTATTGATAAACGGTGCTGGACCGTCAATGTATATTAGCTGTCCCGGTAAATTCCAATGGCGCGTGCATCGGCGATATTGCTGTACTTCCGAATCAGCCTTTATATGTTCGGGAAGCCTCTCCCACAAAATGTCAACGAAGTGATAGAAATTTTGTAACAAAACAATTTTTGGAATAAACTGTAATTGATGAGCCGTTAAGCGGAGAATACTGCAGTCGTCCGATAGGTACAAAAACATTCTCAGTACTGAGCGGATTTGGCTCGGTGCACTCCTATAAATACTCCTCACACGACGCATTTTGGGCGAATGTGTGTTTGGATTCGAGAGAGAAAACATGCGTTTCGTGCAAAAAGCGACGGTGATTCAAGTGACCAATTTCGACGATAGAGTAATGGATGGCCAACAAGTACGCAAGCATGGAGACATGCTGCCACTTACGATACGCAGCATTATTTGCGGTCCTTCAAATTGTGGGAAAACCAATGTTTTGTTAAGTTTAATAGAAAGTCCAAATGGTGTACGTTTTGAAAACCTATATGTATACTCGAAATCGCTTCAACAGCCAAAATATCAATATTTGGAAAATCTGCTGACATCGATTACCGAAATTGGCTATTTTAAATTCTCAAATAATAGTGATGTTATCCCACCGCACGAAGCGCTTCCGCACTCCATTTTTATTTTCGATGACGTAGCATGTGACAAGCAAAATACAGTAAGAGAGTACTTTGCGATGGGCAGACACTCGAGCGTTGATTGTTTCTACCTTTGCCAAACATATGCCAAGGTTCCCAAGCATCTTATACGCGACAATGTGAATCTGCTTATTTTATTTAAACATGATCGTACAAACTTGAAACATGTTTACAATGAACATGTAAATACGGACATATCGTATGAAGATTTTCTGGTGTTATGTCAAAAATGTTGGCAACACAAATATGGCTTCATGGTGATTGACAAAGATAGCTCATTGTCCGGTGGTCGATATAGAAATGGATTTAACGAGTTTGCAATACCGTAATGTAGTCAGTCGGCATTGAGACATCAGCTGTGCAACGACCGACAAATAATTTCGTGTGGGCATGATGACGACAATTGATACTGATGAAAAGATTGCCAGGGAAATTGCGAAAACAAGCGACTCAATACGCAAAAAATATCAAGCTTTGAAGACTGGAAAAATGGAAGAAGATCTTGCATTGGAGAGACACTTCAAGCCAATCACCGAACCTCACAAGCAGATTGTTGAGCAATCAGCTGCGGTTGAATCTCTTGGGCCGGAAATTGAATCGTTGAGTATGTCGGAAGCAAAGGACCTAGAGAAGGATGTGAAATAAGGAACAAAGCGCACACGTTCGCTATTTCAAGATTCGCTGGTAACTTCTACACCGAATCAGTTGAAACGCAAGCGACGAAAGGAATCTCTGGATGATACGTCGATGGCTGCTGTACCCTTGCAACCAGCCACCATTGTTGAAGAAGACGTTTTTGAGACTACGCCCGAATCATTCGTGTCTACAGTTCAACGTCAATTATAAACGGCTGAAGGTCAAAATACATTGCGCGAACATTTCGGTCCACTCGGTCAACAATATATTTCATCTATTCTTTCACAAGACAAAAATTCCAGTACGGATTACGTGTATGGCGTCAAATTTACCAATGAAGGAATGATGTTAGGCGATAAGCGTTTCGATGTGGATAATGATGATAATATATTCATCGATGGCATAAAATACTTGGGAACCCCTGGACTCTATGAGCTAATCTTCAAGAGAATTCCTGACGATGCAATATACACCGAGGAAGACAAAATCAAATATAAAAGTATATTGTTGGCAACAAATGCACATCGACGTGGTAGCAATATACTCAATCCTGTATTGGGTAACAAAGGCTTCAAGTATAAATATATAATTGGACCATTAACATTCGACCGAAAAACTGGAAGAGGTATAGAAATACCGCTCGCCATGACGTTAAATAACAACAAAATCGATTACGTCCATTGGAATGATCCCAATGAGTTGGTCGATCGTTTGCGCTTGTTGGAAGCTTCACGACACGCGGGTAACAACGCTCACGACAATGAGATAATGTCGATTATTGAGGAACTTCGCGAAGCGGGTCTCATTATAAATTAACCTATACATCGATGATAATGATCATTCCTTCATCGCTATTCAAACCGAGATGTCGATCAATAAATTCGGATCATCGCTTGGAGCGCAGAATAATTCATACTATCAGTGGACTGGGCTAATAAGAAATTATACACGTGATAATGCTCTCTGTCTAACCTCTAGTGGCTTCGATGCAAGATCACGTAAAATACGAGGCGTAGCCCTACCTGAAGGGGATTACGATGCTGCTAATAAACGTTACGGGGAAATGAAAATCAAGCTGTTAACAGAACGCCTGGATGAATTTGAGAAGAAATTCATCGCATTAGAGGATACGCTCCGAATAACTATGAACGATACGTCTAAAAGGATTCAGTATGTAACCGACGCTGTAGCTGACACAACGCAGGAAGATTTGTAAAAATCGTCTGGTCAAACACACGATATGCTCGGAGAAGAAAAAACGTCTGAAGAAAAGCAGCTCGTGAAGGAATTACATGCACCAGCAAGAAAAAACTTTCTGCGAAGACGTGTCATCGTACGTGGGTATGATGATTTGTGGCAGGCTGACGTAGTCGAAATGCGGCCGTATCCGCGTTTCAACAAAGGCTACAATTACATCCTCACCGTCATCGATGTGTTGAGCAAGTATGCATGGGCCGTAGCCTTGAAAAGTAAAACTGGCAACGAAATGGGTACAACGATCGCGAAAATCATACACGATCATAGCAGATATCCGAAAAATCTTCAGACCGACAAAGGAAGAGAATTTTACAATGTAAACGTGCAACGACTCATGGAGAAATACATCAATCATTATTCGACGTACTCTATTATGAAGGCCTCGGTCGTCGAACGATTCAATCGCACTCTCAAAAATACTATGTGGAAAATGTTTACACTCAATGGTAATTACAAGTGGATCGATGCGTTACCGCAACTCGTTATGAAGTACAATGCTCGAAAGCATCGTACGATTAGCATGAGGCCCATCGACGTTACTCCTGCGATCGCGGAGAAACTCTTAACCACCGTATACAGCAATGTAAAAATTGCGGCTCCTGCAAGATTCAAAGTCAATGATTTTGTGCGCGTAAGCAAATTCAAGACAATATTTGAAAAAGGTTTCACGCCAAATTGGACCACCGAAGTGTTTAAAATCGTCAAGATGCAACAAACGTATCCTGTAACGTACCTAGTCGAGGACTAAAGTGGAAATCCAATAGCCGGAGGATTCTACGAATACGAACTGCAACGTGTTGCCAATCCAAACATATGTCTCGTGGAGAAGATAATACGCAAAAAGGGCAATAATGTTTATGTTAAATGGTTGGGAATAGATAAATCTCTAAACTCGTGGATATACAAAAATAACATATTGTAATAACTTTTATAAAGTATATGAAAAATTCAATAAAGTTTATTTACAATAGGCGTACCATTTTATTTATGTATACATTCACCATTCCTTATAAAAATAAATTATTATATCTTGTAAACATTAACATACTCGCATTCTATATAACATGAATATTTTCCAATATATATCAAATTTACATTACTACATTCATTATATCTATCCATTTCTATTTTATAACAATATATACAATGTAGCCTAACAAACACATTTACAATGCTATTTTATAATGACCCCAGGGTAGAGTGTCCGTACTTTTCGGCACGATATACCGCTTGTCATCGTGTGGACTCAGAGCAATTTTTGACTCTGAAATAGTGTAAACTTCGTGTAACTTCCATCTTATGCAAGACTGCTTACGAGTCATCTCAATTTCTTCCCCTAAACAGCGAGTGTAGTCATTGAAATTTATTGTTCGCGCGACGACATTACTTTTCACACCTTTCACCTTTTTCGTGTCTTTTTTACCATCGACTCGCAAAGCGTACATTTTTGCTCTCAATCCCACAAATTCCGTCATTACCATACCATTATTTTCATCTTTCATGAGACCGGGCACTTTCTTGTTGACTAACGGTAAACCGTACACGTTTTCCATCGGCTAATCGCTCGTATCAAATTTGTTAATGTTACGCTTCATATCGTTGTAAACGTCGTCAGACTTGATGTGGTATATGAGACTATCGGTGTCGGTATACATGACCTTGCAGTTTTGCTGATACAGCGGAATCATGAATTCGTGGTGAAACTCATATAAACATGTTTTCGAAATGTCGAGTATACTCATACCCACATAAATCGGCTTGTTAAATTATACCTCCAGATTTCGCAATTCGACGGCAATAAGATTTTCCGAAAAGATATTTCGACTTCGAAAATTTGGTTTAGCGATCATTGCCTCTGCCCCATACCGTCCCTCCCACTTTGTTACCCGTTTCACGTCTACACGGTTTCGCACGTTTTCCATCGTTTTACCAAATACTGCATTGTTCATTAATATATACAAATTTTCCTCGAAATAATTAGTAGCACGTGTGCGAAAGTGCGTGTTCAATTCGATGTATGAACGCAACCAGGGGGATTGAGTGAATTTCAAAATTCGGTGTATTTTCGCTACTTCAAGTCCATGCCGCATGCACTGCTACAAATTACGATAGTGTATCACGTAACGTTTCTTATCGCATACGGTTGCGAGCAATTTCTCTTGGCGCTTGCCAGGTGGTTTGTCGCGTGTCGGACAAAACGGAAGGTCACTGTGCGAATCATGCAAGCGTTGCGGATATTCGAGATCGACTTCGAGAACGCAGCCTACAGGCGAATCTAGCGCTATGTATAATACGTTACAATGCGATGTGTCGTCGATCCATTGAAAATCAGCATAAGGCAAAGGTTGACACATTGCCCATCCATACAAGTTGTTCACATCGAAGTACATCAGGTATGGTGATGATTTTGTTACGTCCGGTCCCACGGAGAATTTTTCTTTTTTGTTATATATATATATACTTTTGTAACGACGCCTCTGCGCGGTGTCGGGTGCAGCCCGCCCGAGTACGGCCGGATGCGCCCAGTCGGGTTTCGCTGATTAAGCCTGATCGCGAAATCCGCCGATTGGGCGCTCTATGGCCTTGGAGTTTCTGCCGTCCGACTTAGGGAGCGGGCGAATATTTTCCGTGGACGTCGACAAAAACCCCCATCGAACCGATGGTGGTGGTGAAGTCGAACAGTTCCGATTTGTCCACGGTTCGCTCCTGGAGTCGGAGAAAACTCCTAGTAACAGCAGTACTCGCGGCGGTGTAATAAGTCCAGGCTAGCAACCCGGCGGAGGCGCACAGAGACGTCAGTCTTTACTAGTAACGTAGTTAAGTAACGACATACCCGCGGCGGTGTAGTAAGACCTGGGCAGCGACCCGGCGGACCCGCATAAAGACATTGATCGTTACTTTAGGAAACCATATTTATCACCGAAATTTATTCTCTAAAAAATCAAATAACTATCGAGCCAGTGATAAAGGTGCGGGGCCTATATTGAAGCCCCGAACAAAATAGAGGACACATAAGTTGAGCGTTAGAGCGTAAGAGTGTGTGTGTGAGAGAGAGAGAGAGAGAGAGAGAGAGAGAGAGAGAGAGAGAGAGAGAGAGAGAGAGAGAGAGTGAGAGCGACGCGGGGAAATTGTCCCCGTGTTAGGGAGTGCGCGTGCCCGCGCAACGCAACCTACGGTAAGTAACATTAATAAACCCTAAGATTATTTAGTTTGTTACCCCCAACCTCTTTGTTCATTATTCGCAACTTTACTTCCGCCTCATCCGAAAACTCCTTTCCCAAGTCCCACTAGCGAAGAGTGCCGGGCCCGTATGGGACGTGCGGCAAAATCCCAATATTTTGAACGGGGACCTTCAGAAACCGAATAAACATAAAATAAAATCGTCCCTTCAGGACGTAACAAATTGGTGGCAGCGGTGGGATACTCTGCCTGCACCGCGACCGAAGAGACTAGTGGGATTTAGGAAACGTCGTTAATAAATTCAGAGAAATATTCCTAAAAAAAAAAATCCAATCACATTTTATCTTATCGAATCCGTGATTTGAGTACCGAATGTTCCATCTCCTCCGTAGTATAAAAATTAGTTAACATGAATAACGGATCTCGGGACAACACCACCGGGGCTGGGGCGGGACTGGACGGTTCACTTAATGAAACCGTAACCCCGGCCGATCTATCGGTAATACTTAGTGGCATCAACCTGACAAATAGACTGGTGTCCATACCCGAGTTTGACGGGACCTCGATACCCCTCGGTGACTATTTGCAAAATATCCAAAATGCAGCCGCGTTTGTACCAGCCAATCGAATAGCCGAATTCGTAACGGGGGTATTGAGCAGGCTACGGGGCGAGGCGCGCGCTTGCGTACAAGGTCAGCGAATCAGAACGGTTACAGAATTAACGTCTGCTTTACGCGACGGTTTAACCCACCGACGAAATTTCAACTCTTGCTTGGGTAGACTCTACGGATTGAGACTGAAACAAGGTGAAACACCTCGGAGCCTGTATCTCCGAATTCTCAGGTTAATGAGCCTTGCTCGGACCGCCTGGAGAGAAGAATTGGGAACAGAGACTTCCGAAATGAATGTTGATCCGATAGCGACCCTGGCCCTTGAATCTTTCCGTCAAGCGTTACTCTCGCGACTAAATGAACTACTCTACATCGCGAAACCAAAATCTCTCCGAGAAGCGCTGAAAAGGTAGAGGATCTATCCTCGGACTCGCTAGCCGGGACGGCCGAGCCAAAGTGTGGGGAACGACCGCGAACCCCCGTCGGCGACGCCCTCGCGTTAATCGCCAGAACGGAGGCAAAACCAAGAAATTCGCATTCGTCTTCCCCCGCGTCCCGCCCTGAGTCGGGACGGGAGCGGCAAAGAGAGCCAGCGCCCCGATTTAGTAGTCCTGGAAGGTCGGAACATTTTTGCCCCTAGGGAATACTTAAGCACCGAGACGATTCGCCGGCTAGATCAAATCGACCAAGGTCACCCGATGACCAAGGTGGATGCGAGCGACGCTATTGTTGCTTGCGCGGTTCAGGTTGTGGGTGCTGCTCTTGGAATCAGCGAAACCCTACCCAATATCGCAAAGGCGGTGGCTATAACCATCGGTACTGCTGTGCCTATACCGGTGGGTGCAATTGCTGTCCTTGGACCGCCACCACCCAAAGATATACCCGCGGCGAACGCTCAACATCATCGCCCGTCGCGGATCAGCGTGGCCCGCGACCCCAGAGTCCCGAGCCTTTAAACTCGAAAGGGGCTCGTCGTCCGGACACGGCGAGCCAGCCCTCCTTTACCACCCACGACAAACGCACAGTAAAATTTCAGGACAGACGTTAATACGGGAATATCCCCCATCCGATTCCAAAAACGGGACAAGGGATTCCTCGTCAGAAACTGAGGACGAGATAGAGTCCCCGGTGGTTACACTACATGCACCGGAGCTCGTTAATGGAGTCCAGAAATTTTATTGTGACTCCGGGTCAAGTTTCAATTTTATCAAACTTCATGCCCTCCGTGATGACGTCAGGTATAACCCCGCGAAATCGCGGGAATATGTCGGTGCAACGAACGAAAAGGCGTGATTGATGGGAACGGTAAAATTGACAATAAATGATCAACCCCACACCTTTCACGTTGTCAAAGACTTCGTGACAGACAGCAATGGATTGCTAGGTAGACCCTTCATGCGTCGCGAAAAAGCCAAGCTATCATTTCATCATAACGCTCTGGTCGACGAATAGGATCACAAGTGATCCTATTCGTCATCGACCGTTCTTAACAAACAATTCGCCGCGAACGATCTCCCTCGCGACGAGTAAAAAGATCTTCACCATCAAAGCTCGAACACGGAAACCCTTGGTAGTTACCGTCACTAACCCGGACCTTTGTGAGGGTTATTTGCCCCGAATCGAGACCGAACCAGGGTTATACATCGGTAATGCTCTAGTATCTCAAAAGAATGGGACATGTCACGTTCTCGCAATAAATACGTTAGTAGTATGGGGGCCACTATGGCGACCCCCACTCCTACCCCCACTCCTCGGTAGCCGAGGTGGTGGGGGGTGGAGTGGGGATGATCGTCCTTATCCCCCCCACCCCTCCCCACTCCTCGGTATCCGAGGTGGAGGGGATGGAGTGGGGATTCCCCCCACGCCCCGCGGGGTGTGGAGGGGGGGAAGGGATGGCCGGAGTGGAGGGTTCGCCATGGTGGCCCCCTTTTTTTACTTTATGAAAATTGTTTTTTAAGAAATAAAACTGCGTTACTCACCGAGGCCGTTGCTGCACCTGGTGACGGCGAACTCCGAGGGTACACACACACACACACACACACCCGCGCGCGCGCGCGCCCACACGAGCACGAGTGTCACGGCTCGTTCTCCCACCCCTCCGGCTCGAACGAGTCGTCGAACCCGTCGTCGGACCACCCCGCGTCGTAAGAAGCGACGGGTTCGGGCCCGTCGTTCAATGCCGCGATGAGCAGCGTCGCGACGTCGACCCCGTTGTACATACACACGCAGGGGAGGGGGGTGTCGTTTTTGGCCACAGCCACGACGACGCGGTTCTCTACGAGATCCGCGAGCAGGTCCGAGACGAAGGGGATGACCTCTAGATGCACGATCCCCGAAACCGCGCATTGGATAACGAGGCCCGCGACAAACGCACAAAAGGGCGCGGGGGTATACAGCGAGTCCGCGTCTGCGTACCCACTGTACCCCTCATCGACAAAAAAAACTTCACTATATCCCTCGGAGTCGCACGACACTATATTCCCGCGGAGCACGTCACAACCACCCGCGGGGATTAACACGCACGACGCGCCCGGCACAACATCGTCGAACGGGAGGCGTACTCCCGCCCGACGCTGCACGTAAAACTCGTGCAGGGCTTCACGCAACTATTCGTGCGTTTCGCCCGTCGCCACTGTGCGTACGTATACGGACAAGCCGTCGACGCGGGAAACGCGGCACGCGAACGGGGCCACAGGGAGTTCGGGTCACTCGGGATACATTTTTTTCGCGGACTGATGGAACGCGCGCGACGGAGTCTGAAGAGCAACTGAAGCTGCCAGTCGTATGGAGGGCACCTTTTGCAGATTTTTGACAGGTCAGCATAATTGCACGTGTGCGAGCCGATGCATCGTTCTACGATGAGCTCACCTGACGGTGAGCGCGATCGTTCTACGATGAGCTCATCCGACGGTGAGCACAGAGCTTAGATAGCATAGATGCACGTGTGCAAGCTAAGCGATGCAGTTTAGCTTCGCTCCGCGATGAGTTCATCCGCCGGTGAACTCACCGCAGGAGTTTGCGAATTATGCTGATAACTGTCAAAATGTTTTGCGCAGCAGCCCACATGGGAGAAGCCGTATTCTCGGCCTCTCCTCTTTGTGCGGATATTCGTACCTGCTATAGAGTGCGCACATCGGCGGTCACGAGCATACGTGTGTCGTGGCATTGGGCTACTTGCTGGCACACACACAGACACGCGCGCGCCCTCGTGGCATCGGGCCGCTTGCTGGCACACACACGCGCCCCCGTAGCAGTCCGCAAGGGAGAAGCCGTATTCTCGGCCTCTCCTCTTTGTGTGGATATTCTTACCTGCTATAGAGCGCGCACACCGACGGGTGCGAGCATACGTGTGTCGTGGTATCGGGCCGCTTGCTGGCACACACACACACACACACGCACTCGTAGCAGCCCGCAACGGAGAAGCCGTATTCTCGGCCTCTCCTCTTTGTTCGGATATTCGTACCTACTATAGAGCGCGCACACCGACGGGCACGAGCATACGTGTAGCGTGGAATCGGGCCGCTTGCTGGCACACACACGCACACTCGTAGCAGCCCGCACGGGAGAAGCCGTATTCTCGGCCTCTCTTCTTTGTGCGGGTATTCGTACCTGCTATAGAGCGCGCACACCGATGGGCACGAGCATACGTGTGTCGTGGCATCGGGCCTCTTGCCACTACATGCAGGCGCCCCGTAGTGGCTCACGATGGAGAAGCTGTATTCTCGGCCTCTCCTCTTTGTGCGGATTTTCGTACCTGCTATAGAGTGCACACCGACGAGCACGAGCATGCGTGTGTGTGTGGCACCGGTCCGCTTGCTACTGCACACACGCACGCGCGTCGCTCACTGTCGTATGCTTTCAAAAATGAACAACTATTCAGAGATTGATCCGAACCCCATACATACTTATATAAGCCTATTCAGAATTTCAGCCTATATCCTCCAGAACATCTCAGCTGAGGGATAGCCTGTATATAGCATAGCATACTTATACTCGTTCTATCTTTTTTAAATAGAGAGCGCAGATCCTTAGAGAACGTTGAATTTGATTTCGACTATGATTTTTCTGGACTGCCGAGTATAATTATGAACGGCACGAAAATCATTTCGATGCGTCTTGAAAAACTTGTTTTTCTCGACAGCCTAAACTATTTCCACATGCCTCTCAGTGCGCTTCCTAAAGCCTTCGGTCTCACCGGCGCTATGGTTAAATGTGTTTGCCCCCATTTGTTTAACAGGTCGGAAAATCAAAATTATGTGGGCCCCCTACCAGCCGTAGAGTATTATTCTCCCGACACGATGCGCCCCGCAGAGCGCGAAAAATGCTTAGCCTGGTATAACGAATCTAAAGACAGAGACTACGTGTTTGACTTTTCGAAGGAACTCGTAAACTACTGCACGGATGACGTCACGATCTTGAGACGCGCGTGTATGGCTTTTCGTGACATGTTTATAGCCAGCGGCCGGGTTTGTCCGTTTGACGAGAGCACAAAGATAGCCTCGGCCTGCTTCAGTGCCTTTCGGAAAAATTTCCTCAAATATAATACGATCGGTATTATACCGTTGGGCGGCTATAGGTGGGTGCATACCCAATCAAAAAAGGCAATTTCATGGCTTGTATGGATGGAGCATACTCTCGGAAAGCGTATTATACACGCTGGCCGTTCGCGCGAATTTAGACTACTTCAAAATTTACTAGTCGACGGCTATTATGAAACCGACAATACCGCGTACGTATTACAATTTCATGGTTGTTATTGGCACGGTTGCCCTCAATGCTTCTCCCTCAATAGAGACTCTAAACAACGCGGTGATATGTCGATGGATGAGCGGTTAGAAAGAACTCTTGCTATAGCTAATAGAATTCGCTCGGGAGGTTATCGGTTAACGGAAATCTGGGAATCCGAGTGGGACAGGCTTTTGGAAACTAGTGCTGAAATTCGCGAACTCATACGGGATCATCCGATGACGGCTGCGGAACCCTTAAACCCTCGTGATGCGTTTTTCGGTGGTCGCACGGAGAATATGGTGACTCTCTACGATGTTAAAAACACGGAGCGCATACGCTACGTAGACGTCTGCTCTCTGTACCCGTATATTTGCAAATTTGGTAAATACCCTATCGGACATCCGAAAGTATATATAGGCGGAGAATGCTTAGAGCTGACAGGGCCCACTAACGATCTAGCGCGTGTCGAAGGCCTGGTGAAATGTACCGTTCTACCACCGCGCGATCTCTATCACCCTGTTTTGCCTGTGCGTATGCATCAGCGACTGCTGTTCTCTCTGTGCCGCACATGCAGCGAGATGATGAATGAGGAAGAGTGTATGCATGACGATCCGAATGAGCGTGTGTTCAAGGGTACCTGGGTTGCCGATGAATTGCGAAAAGCCGTCTCATGCGGTTACACGATACTCCACATTGCCGAAATCTGGCAATACGAAGTAACGCAATTCAATCGTGACACGCAATCGGGAGGTTTATTCGTCGAGTACATTAACACCTTTTTGAAGATCAAGCAGGAGGCGAGCGGATGGCCTGAGAACTGTTGGGGCGATGAATCCGCCCAGGAACGTTATATCGCTAGATTTGAGCAATCAGAGGGGATTCGTTTGAATCGTCAGTCGATAACCAAAAACCCCGGCCTACGCTCAGTCGCCAAACTATGTCTGAATTCGTTCTGGGAAAAATTCGGACAACACGAAAACTTGCCGCAAACAGTCGTAGTATCAACGCGCAAAAAACTTATGGAGTTATTAACTAATCCAGAATACGATATTACAGGTATGCTGCCGGTGAACAATGAAATTCTTTACGTCAATTATATTAAAACCGGTGAGGCTGTGGTACGCTCCAGTAAAGCTAACGCTGTAATAGCTGCATACACCACGGCACAAGCGCGTTTAAAACTTTATGGCTATCTGGAACGTCTGGGAAGACGTGCATTGTACTGCGATAACGACTCCGTAATTTATGTAACGAGAGAGCAACCTGATGCCTACGAGCCCCCGATAGGCCAATTGCTTGGCGATTTAACTAACGAACTAACCGCCTATGGCGACGGCAGTTACATAAGAAGTTTCATTTCCGGCGGCCCTAAATTTTATGCGTTCATCGTGCGTGCGCCTGACGGGACAGAGAGCGAGGTATGCAAAGTTAAGGGTATCACGCTTAATTTTGCAAACAATGCGTTAATTAACTATGAGTCCGTACGATCCTTCATCGTGGGTGAGCGAGAGGATCCGATTGTACTGAGATACGACGCCATTAGACGTACAGAACTTCACCATGTTGTCACACGAGGTGAGACAAAAACGTGCAAGCCATCGAGCATTAAGCGAAGACGTGATGGACGATATGGATCGCTTCCCTACGGTTATCGCCATTTGTAAACTATACTGTAAATATATTTTTTTACGTAAAAACCCAAAAATCTTATTTAATATTGCACTGAGCCTTAATTTCCTCATTTACCGCGATGGACACGAGGTGGCAACATCCCTGGACTTCTATGATCTGCGGGCCGACAGGTTGCGATAAAACGTATTTTGTTAACAAAATTCTGCAATGTATCACGTGTATGAACAGTGAGCGCTTCGAGAGAATAATATTTTATTATTCCGAGTGGCAGACAGCATATACGGGGTACGGTGATGCTATAGAATTTCGCGAAGGTTTACCCCAGCCTGCCGATTACTCAAACGACTCCCGCGCGAAACTCTTAATTATCGATGATCGAATGCGTGAAGCATCGAGCAATACCGTTGTCGATTTATTCACCAAAGGCAGTCATCATAAGAACTTGAGCGTTATTTTTATAACGCAAAATTTGTTTCATCAGGGCCAAGGCCAGCGGGATATTTCTTTGAATGCTAATTATATCGTTATCTTCAAAAACCCTCGTGATCGTACTCAAATACAGCACTTGGCGCGCCAAATATGTCCCGAAAATCCACGCGTTCTACAGGAGGCTTATTACGACGCAACATCTAAACCGCACGGATATTTGTTGCTAGATCTGAAGCAATCAACACCCGATAATTGTCGATACCGCACATGTATTTTCCCTGATGATACTCGCCACTTCGTTTACGTACCGCGAAAGAAATTAAAAAGCGGTGACACATATGGAGAATTACCAGTTCTACGCCTGTGATGGCACGCAGCGGATCGTCTCTTTGCAGGAAAAGCGTTGCGATAATAAACGCTCTTCAATATCTCACCAAAGAACAGCGTGAGGCTATTTTGCGGAAAGCGGATTTTCGTATAATACGCTGCATTTGCGAGTGCGCTTTGAACGTTCTTCGCGGTAATATTCCTCTCAAAGCCAGCCAACGGAAAAAATTGCGCCGCCACGTGCCCCTTCTCAGGCGCTTAGCCGCGAATAGAGGCTGCTGGAAAAGTAAGAAGAAGTTTGTCATTCAAAGCGGTGGATTTTTACCTCTGCTGCTTGCCCCCATCCTCGGCACCATATTGTCAAATCTAATTGCCAAATAATGGAGCATGCCCGGAAAATGGTTCTGGTGCCCGAGGAGCGTCTATTACAACTAGATTCCCAAAAACGCAGCGTCAGCGATAGTGAGGCACGATCGATGAGCTAAGCGGAGAAAACAATTACGGCGACTCTGAATCGCCTTGATATGGAGATGAGCGAAATTTTGAAATCTAACGCGTACGGCGACGAGCGAGAAAAATGGCTAGCGTATTTGCGCGTATTACAGCTTTATCTACATTTCGTCGATGGCGAACGAGCACAATTGTATCATGATCTTGTGAAGGAACAAAAAAAAGAGACACACGCCATGGAAAGATCAGCAACAGTAGCAGCAGAAACACGAATGAACGATTCCATTATCGTTGAGAGTGTACCTGCGAAATTCCGCAATAAAGCGAAACTCTTATTGCGACGACTACATGATGCGCCGTCCTCAGATTTTTCTTGGGATGCAGCCGGTGTGGTTTCTGTCAATGGAGAAACAATCAAGCATTCAAACATTGTTGATCTTGTGAATGACGCAATGCATGCGAGAAAGATGGCCAAACCGATGGGCCGTAGAGTCTTTGCAAATTTTTTAAGGGCTATACAGGCCCCTCGTGAATTTGTGGGAAACGACGAACTGTGGCTGGAAACGCAAGCCAATTCAACATTACGCTCGCCCCACGGTAACAGCACCACCGACGCTGACGACGACGGTGACGACGAGGACATTAGCGATACCAGTCATTCCGAGTTCTACAGCGGTAGCGAGAGCAACAAATTAGCCGGACAGAGCGGGCGTGGTAAGAGAAGGCGGCTCACCTGGTCCTCTCTCAAACTGTCAGTATGAAAACATTTACTTTAATCCTTCACATGAGGCGTCTTTTTCCGGTGCTACTAAACTGTTATGCGCAAGTCGTAAAAAGAAAATCTCCGCAGAAAAAAACGATACAGTGGCTCGAAGCACAGGATGCTTTCACCAAGCATAAAGCGATACGTCGACGATTTCCCCGGCGTATCTACAATGTGCAGAACATTGACGATGTTTGGGAGGCTGATCTTGTAGACCTTCGTTCACTCAAAAGTTATAACGATGGCTATACCTATCTTCTTGTGGTCTTAGATGTGCTCAGTAAGTACACGTGGGTTGAGCCGGTGTACGACAAGGCTGCTTTAACAGTGGCTAACGCTCTTGCTCGTATACTCTCGCTAAAAAGCACAAACGGCCGCTCTCCCGTTTGCCTACAATCGGACAAGGGTCGGGAATTTACAGGGTCAGTTTTTCGGACTTTCTTGCAGAAGCATAATATTCAATTTTGGGCGAGCCGCAACCCTGACGTAAAAGCAGCTGTTGTAGAGCGCTTCAATCGAACGTTGATAGAAAGAATGTGGCGATACTTCACGTATTCGCGCCAAAAACGTTATATCGTCGTTTTGCAGAATATAGTCTCCGCATACAATCGTACTATACATAGCGGCATTAGAATGACACCCGCGTCTGTGACGCTGCTTACATCTGCCAAAGCGCGCGATAATCTAATACGGCGATACAAACAAGAGCATCCTGTACAGCGGTCGCCTCCTAAAGATAAGTTGGGTGATATTTTCCACATCAGTAGCGCGAAGGCTGCCTTTGCTAAAGGATACGAGAGCGGCTGGAGCATTGAGCTGTTTAAGATACATCGTATATCCGTGAGTAGCCGACCTATCGTGTACATTCTGCATGATCTCAACGGCGAGGAGATTGACGGTATTTTTTACGAACCCGAGTTATCTAGAGTCCAAAGGCGGGGAAAGAAAAAGTAGGCGCGATGAGTGATACCGAATTTTTTGTAGTTCTACCTAGCAATAGCAGCATGAAGTACTACCCTAATAACCGGACGACGCAATATACCACACACTTGCCACAAGTGTACATTTACACGGTAAATGGGGTGTTTTCTTAGCCGAAATACACATACCGATGACTGTTCTACACGTGCCGCCTGAAGGTGAAAAAAACTTTATCAGTTTAGTGACGAACGCAGTGGCCCCGGGCGTTGAGGCCAATGTCGGTTTTAAAAACGAGCGTGCTTGCGTACCATCTGGGGTTATACCGTGGCGTCTTCACGCTACTCGAAGCAATTAATGAAATTCAATGTATCGCAGGACATTTGAAATTCCAGCATACTCTTAACGGGTATGTCTCGGTAGAGCGTGTCTGCACCATGTGCAAAAATCTAGAACACGCTTTCCACTGTTCCCCCATAATTAACAAAATTTTAGGCTTCACTCACAGCGCGGGTCTTGTGGTAACGAATCAGTATATCGCGCCGCAGCTGTCTAGCCTCATGAACGGTATACCCAATATGTTGTTTGTTTATACAGATATTTGCGAGTCCTACATGACCGGTGGTGTACACGCGCCATTATTACGTGTCGTTCCCTTTGACATTGATAATAATTCTAACTACGGCTCGGTGAAAATCAAAAGTTTTTCGCCACCGCGGTATATACCTCTTCTACGTACCAGCTTTCAAAAGATAGATATCGATATAAGATAATTTACTTCACTGGCATTCACTTTCTCAATCAGGGTAATTCAATTACTCGCACAGCGTATCCGTGGGGATATTGTCTTTTTGCGTTTGATCTAACGCCCGATCTTTCAGCGAACAGTAACAGCCATTGGAATTTGGTGAAACACGGTAGCATGAGGCTCGAAGTACGCTTCGGCGAGGCAATAACTTCAACGGTAAATTGTGTCGTGTATGCGGAATATGATAACGTGGTGGAGGTTGATGCTTCCCGGCAAGTTATTGTAGATTTCAGCGGTTGAGCTCTCCAGTTCGAGCAGAGCACTCACAGCAGAACCATCATGAGTATCGCGATAGACATACAAGGCTTAACGGATAAGAACTACAACTTTATACCGAAAGAAGTGGCTGTTGCATCAATCGATTCATCGTGGCACGATCATTGGATCGTCGCTCCACCTCACACATACAAACAATTACCGGCGGATGTGAAAAGAACGAACGAGCGGGTGACGCGGGAGCATCACGGTATAAAATGGTTCGAGGGTCATACACCATTACGCTGTATTGAGAGAGTTTTGAGGGCAATCGCTACCGATTCCACGCGGATATTTGTACGAGGTGTCGCTAAATCATCCTATTTAGCACAACTCACCGGCTACTATATTATAAATTTGGAGGAGGACGAGGATAATATCTCATTTCAGCATCTTCCGGGGGCCGGTACACATTGCTCATATCACGACGCTATACGGAAAAATCAATCGTATAAGTGTGAGGATTAAAACGCTGCTCTGTCAGAGTGAACGTCGCAAGTCGCTATGGGAATATAGGACAACAACAGCGTTATCGGTTGGCCTGCCCTGCGGCGAGTCCTGCTATGAACAGTCTTAAAATCCTCGACTCTCTACGTGATATAAAAAAGCACGCTGTTGGTGTATACCCCGCAGATCGCATACCAAAAGTTTGGACAAAACCAACGGCTATTGTTGCGAATACTGATGGATATAAACAGCCCGGTACCCACTGGTTCGCCATGTACGTCGATCGTGACGGGCGTCGACAGCTACGGACTACCACCAATCATCCCACAGAATCTCCGACGACTCCGAGGAATCTGTAAACTCTTCCGATACAGCACTGATCAGCTTCAAGCTGCGGATTCGCAGTGCTGCGGACAGTATTGCCTTATGTTTCTTCATTATATGTGTACTGGCTTCGGTATGCATAAGTTTAGAAGCGTATTTTTAAATGATCTATCACGTAACGATAAAATAGTTGACGATTACTACAAGACATTTACCTGTAAGCAGAATAAAGCTACGCGTAAAATGTTCGATAAGGGTCTGCCCACAGGAGGCAGCATTCCTTCAATCATAAAAGTTTACATTGCGTGCAGGGCTGCTGCTCCCGTAATCGCTAACCGTTCAATAAAATGATGATACTTGAAATATTTCTCTGTGTCTCGAACTTTATTCGAAACGCGGTGGGGGAAGCTGCGGGTATGGTGGGTGGGTGTAGCAGAGCTATAAGAGATCAGTCGTTCTCGGGTGGCAACAGCAGAAGCATATGCTGAGAAAGCGGTGCGAGTTAAAAGTACGCGTTGAAGCATTCTTGCAAAACTTAGCTGCTCTTCAAACACTCATCCAGAGAAGAACAGCGTTACAAATTTTAACCCGTTAAATTCAAAAGCTCAATATCAGCGATGGACTTCTCCCAAATCAACAAGATCGGAAAGTTGTCGGACTTCCTGCCGATGAAAAAACTTTTGGAGCTTTCGCTAAAAACCGACTACAAGATTTCTGATGTACGGGCAGTAAAAACATGCTTCGGGTCCCGAATCATTATTGAAGTGGGCAGGGAGTTCACGTGCTTTCTACCATCCAGATTCACCAAAGTTCTGGAAAAACGAAACGCTGTTCCAGCAGATGGTAACGGCTGCGCGCGAGAATAATCTTCTCATGGAGTTCTTCGGGGACGATTTCAACAGTCAGGTATTCAAGCCAGCCGCCGAATAGTGCAGCGTCTGCAATTCCCGCGAAAAAGACAACGACATCTCGCTTGCGTGATTCAGTCTACCGAGAGCAGCCATGGCAAGCGAGGCTTCCGATAATCGCTGCTATAAACCGTTCCCGCTGCTACTACAAATATCCCATAATCTCAACAATTGCTTGACAAAAAGTGTGCGGTTGGGTATTGAAGTTATCGGTGCTAATCAATTACACCCCGTCGTGCGTTTCATATGCGACAGCAACGGCTGGACAACGTTAAATACTCCGTCGTGGTTCGATTTTCGCGAACGTCTCTCTACGGCGCGTCGTTTACGACGACGAATCCGTTAAAGGAAGACGAAAATCCAGGAACGCGTTCAACGCACCCTATCCTGTATTCCCGGCGAACTCTCCGCACGCGCCAGAACAAGCGTCGCCGATAATCTCATAAACCATCAGTTGAAACGGTTAATTAACAGCGATATCATGTACATATCATAAAAATGTTTACTTTGTGAACATATTTTAATAAAGCAAAAAAAAGGGGGCCACTATGGCGAACCCTCTACTCCGGCCATCCCCCCTCCACACCCCGCGGGGCGTGGGGGGAATCCCCACTCCATCCCCACCACCTCGGCTACCGAGGAGCGGGGAGGGGTGGGGGCGATCAGGACCACCATCTCCACTCCACCCCCACCACCTCGGCTACCGAGGAGTAGGGGTAGGAGTGGGGATGAGGAGTGGGGGTCGCCATAGTGGCTCCCATACTACTTACGTTAACTCGTTACATAGACATCGAGGTCACGCCGCAGGAAATCTTGCCCTTCGAATACTACCAGGCTGGTCCAAGCGAGGACAGTGATTCGTCGGACGACGAATCATTGCCGCCGCCGGATCGGATTGCAGCAGTACTAGAGGCTTTGCGCCTGGACGAGTTGAACGACGTCGAACGTTCTCACGTCCGTCGAATTGTGGAAGAAGACCCTATGAGATTTGAATTGCCTGGTGACAACCTATCCGGTACGAGCCTCATTGCGCACCGGATACCGACGGAAAATGATTTGCCAGTGAACACTCGCCAATACAGATTTCCTTCCATTCGTCGAGATGAAGTCGAAACACAAATCGGAAAAAAAACTCAAGAATGGAGTAATCGTGCCAACGCACAGTGGGGCAGAATCCCAAAAAGCTGGCCAAAAGTCAAATTTTTGAGTTGTATATATTCGTCTATATATGTTCAGATCTTGTTTACTGATAGTCCTAGGACGAAATTCCAGACCGGGCAGGTTTATACCTGCTCTAGGGTCGCCTCGACATCAGTCGACTTTCAGCCGCCGTTCGGTACGCATTAAACAAGCGTACGCGTCGAAAAATTCTTGCCTGTTTCGAAGTGCTGTGAAACGGACGAAACTGTCTCAATTTTAATTCTGCAAAATGGAAAAACTTTCTGAAGGTATGCAGAAAATATAATTATGCACAGTTATTGCTTATTTTATGTTTGAAATATCTAAATTTTGCAACAAGTAAAAATAAAAAATTATACATTTTTTTTCGAAAATCGATTTTCTAAAGTAGTTTTAAAAATGTCTTCGCGAGTCTCGACCTTGTTTCAACAAGAAACTGATAGTGTACAGTACTAAATATAATATACTAAAAAACTGGCTGCTCAGGAGTGCTCAACGAATAGTTAGACTAATTTTTAGGGAGAAATACGTGGCGCGACATTAACGGACGTGTGAATGTAATCCATTGATTATTACGTTACAGCGCGTTGGTATATTTTCTGTCTATTAACATAGATTAATATTTATTTATCAATTCCATTTGTAGTATGTTAATTTATTGATTAATATTCATAGATCATTTAAATTTTAATACAGTAATTTATTATTCTAAATGTACGCTTTACGAAAATCTCAACATTTTATAAAATATTCCTGCAAGAACTCTCAGTAGCTAGAACTGTGTTTCCCCCATGTTTGTACGGCGTAACGGTTTTCGGCAGTAAAGGTGTATTAGTGTATACGTACATAGTGTATACGTAGTGTAGACGGCGATTCGGCAAGGACTGACGAGGGGCTCCTAGAGCAGCCATGTATGACACAGAGGTGATTCTCGTAAAGACAGATTTCATGTAATTTCGGTTTTTTTTCGTGCAGAATGTATGTAAATATATTTGTTAATCATGTATATCATAAATATTCGTTTTCTTTATAAATATAAAATCATTTTTAGTAGTAATACATTATTTTTGTACATTTCGAGTCAGAACACCGTATATAGTTTTGTTAAGTATAAAATGATTTCAAAATAATGTCATTCAATTTTGTACATGTTTATATTGGTATTTTACAGAGTCTTCTCAATCTTCAAATATGGAATTATCAAGAAGAGATGTTTTTTTCATGGTGGAAGACAGTTTAAAAAACGAACAGAAATTCGTTATTGGAGTTTTGAAAGATGCAATTTTCAAGAAAACAGAACATGTGATACAAGTAGACGAGGATGAAAAGTCATTAGGACTGTTATTTGCAAATTTTCGATCCAGATGGAAAGCAGCAAATAGAGGCCAAGAAAAGTTTCTAAAAAATAATGAAGAATGGTTGAATGACACCGTATGTTTTTCAACATTATCCGATACTGAATGCACAATATCAACATCTGAGAAGATTGTGAAGAATGATGAAAAAGGAACATCTGGACGACCTTCGAAATCCTTTGCTTCATCCAGCGATAGATCTAAGAGGCGAAAGACTGAAGAAATACGTTCTACTCTATCTACAGAAGAATTGACGTATGCCGCTCAAATGAGTTTAAGGACTTCTGGTCAAGTGGATGCTGCTCAAGTTCTTAAAGATGTCACATTAACCAGCCCAACAAGAGCCTCAAAATATATAGCTGCTGTTCGGTCAAAAAATGAGACACCTTTAACCCCAGACGAAGCACTTTCTTTGATGATCGAGAAAGGAGAATCAAAGCGCTCTTATCAGCTATCAAGAAATGCAGCTAGAGCACGTAAATGCAAATTATACCCATCATACCATGAAGTAGAAAAAGCAAAAAATCGTTGTTATCCATCAGTTGTGTACATGAATATTACTGAGTCGTGCGCACAAATTAAACTACAGGCTTTACTTGATCATACCACATACAGAATTATACAACTTCAGGCTGATGTCATCGATACTCTAAATTCTGAAATTCTGCAAAAATTAGTACTTCACTGTAAATGGGGATGTGATGGAAGCAGCGGTCAAAGTGTTTATAAGCAAAAATTTGATGAGGCTGGAAAATCTGATGAAAGCATTTTTTATACTTCTCTGGTACCTTTGCAATTAATCTACAACAATCACGAGACGGATGAAGGAACTATTGTGTGGAAAAATCCTAGACCTTCATCTCCTCGATTCTGCAGACCAATACGATTGCAGTTTGTACATGAAGATGTACAATCAACACTGAAAGAAGTTACCGACATTGAACAGCAGATTGCGGGTCTTGCACCATACACTACTGAACAAAATGAAAAATCAATTTCAGTAACCTATTGTATGTCGTTTACGATGATAGACGGCAAAGTCTGTAACGCTGTAACCGGTACCACTTCTGCACAACGCTGCTTCCTCTGCAAAGCCACCTCTAAAGATTTTAATAACATCGACAAAATTATAAAAATGGACATTACTACAGATAATTTAAGATTTGGCATATCTACATTACATGCGTGGATTCGTTTTTTCGAGTGCTGTTTGCATTTGTCGTATAAGCTCACAACTCACAAGTGGCAAGCTCGTGAAGAGGAAGTGAAAAAGATTGTGAAAGTACGCAAGGAAGACATACAGACTCAATTTAAGACAACACTGGGGCTTATCGTTGATCGACCAAAGCCAGGATATGGCAGCTCAAACGATGGAAATACCGCCCGCCGCTTTTTCGAAAATGCTAATATATCTGCTGAAATAACAGGAGTCGATGAAAATTTAATTCACCGATTTCATGTTATTTTGCAGGCAATTTCGAGCGGGTATGATATAGACGAAGAAAAATTCAAAGACTATTGTGTAAATACTGCCCGTTTATTCGTTGCTTTATATCCATGGTATTACATGCCAACATCTGTGCACAAAGTGTTGATGCACG
Organism: Ophion ellenae; assembly: GCA_963210295.1. Lineage (NCBI taxonomy): Eukaryota > Metazoa > Arthropoda > Insecta > Hymenoptera > Ichneumonidae > Ophion > Ophion ellenae. Next base: position 1,820,240 of record OY723396.1, on the reverse strand, counting down.
GAGCAGAAATTGTAAAATATGCCCTTTTACCGATCGGACAACTTTTTGGAGAGGCCCAAGAGTCACGCAATAAGGACATAAAGAACTACAGGTTACATCATTCAAGAAAATGCTCTCGAGAATCGAATATGAGAGACATTTTCTATAGGCTCTTAGTATCATCAGATCCATTTCTCTCTAGCATCAGGAAATTGCCCCAGAGACCGGCGAAATCTTTACATAAAGAAGCTATAGAAATGTTAAAACAACCTCAAGTCACCAGACAAGAGATAAGGAACGATTCCGATTTGGATACGAGTGGGTCAACATCAGAATCCGAATCGAATGATTCCAACATTGAAGATGACATACAAGATTTTTGTTACTAGAAGTAAATAACAGATATTTGATTTATTGCAAATTTTGTACTCAAGAAATTGTTCAAAAATAAAAACATGGCTCAAGAGATTTTTTACTCATTGAAACCTAAAAATATTATGAAACATTTTCTATTAAAAAATATTTCAAAATTGAAAATTTTTGTGTAATCGTCTATATATCGCGTCTGTTATTTTGAAAATTAACATTCCTATAACAAATTCGTAATCAGCGATCCCAAAAACCCTTAAGAAATATGATTGGGTATTTTTTACTGAATTATTTGACTAATTGGTTGAATTATGTCCGCCATTTTGGGTCCGCCATTTTGAAAATCGTAATTCTGATAACAGATTCGTATTCAGCGACCCCGAAAACCCCCGAGAAGAGGAGATCATTTTGGACACTTTCCGAATTTTGGCCAGCTTTTTGGGATTCTTTCCCACTGTGCAACGCAGTCGCCGTATAATTCTCCGGTATGGATTGTACCGAAGAAACCCGACTTTCAAGGCCGGCCGAGGATGCGAATGGTGATAGATTTTAGGAAACTGAATGAAAAAAACGATCTCCGATTCCTATCCACTACCAAATATATCCGATATATTGGACCAGTTGGGCGAGGCTCAGTATTTTTCAACCTTCGATCTGGCGAGAGGTTTTCAGCAAATTCCCATGGATCCGCGCTATAGCGCTAAGACCGCATTCTCAACACCGAACGGCCATTATGAGTACGCTCGTATGCCCGAGGGCTTGAAGAACGCACCCGCGACCTTTCAGCGATTGATGGACAGTGTACTTCGAGGTCTCCAAGGTGCCGAATTATTCGTTTACCTTGACGATATCGTCGTATTCGCTCGATCGTTAGAGGAACATGACGTTAAAATTCGGCGATTAATGGCTCGGTTGCGGCACGCGAGTCTCGTACTTGAACCCGATAAATGTGAATTTCTGAGAAGGGAAGTGTGCTATATCGGCCACATAATTGGGCGAGTTGGTTTACGGCCCGATCCCCGTAAACTTGAGGCTGTAAGGCGCTTCCCGACGCCGAAAACGGCGTAAAATATCCGCCAGTTCCTCGGACTCGCGGAATATTACCGGAGATTCGTCGAGAATTTCTCCAGTCGCGCCAAGCCGCTGTCCGACCTCTTAAAAAAGGGTAGGCAGTTCGAGTGTGGAAGTGCACAGCGGCAGAGTTTCAGAGATCTACGTAAGGCCCTATGCACGGAACCGATACTTGAATTCCCTGATTTTAACCAACCATCCAAGCTTACCACGGACGCGTCGGATTATGCGGTCGGGGCAGTGTTAAGTCAAGAGCACGATGGCTTTGACTTCCCAGTAGCCTATTTTTCCCGCATACTCCTATCCGCCGAGGTAAACTATGGCACGACAGAGAACGAGTGTCTCGCTATAATGAAAGCTTTGGAGCATTATCAGCCGTATTTATATGGGCGAAAATTTAAACTTGTCTCCGACCACGAGCCACTCAAATGGATTGGGTCTATGAGCGATCCGGGAAAAAGGTTAGTACGGTGGAGACTGAGCCTCCAAAATTACGACTACGAGTTTATTTATAAACCCGGAAAGCTGAACATTAATGCAGACGCTCTTTCCCGTAACCCTATAAATCCACTATCATCGGAATCTAGCGAGTCGGAAGAAACCGATCGCCCACTTCTGGTACTCCCTATAGATAACAGGAAACCACGGTTGCACTCCGCTCCGAATGAACCTCGCGCAGGGCAAGGAAATCCGAGACACCCCGACCCTACTGCTCGGAGCCCCGTGGCCTTGCGTACGCGTCAACGAACAGCTGACCCGAACGCGGTACGAGCGAGGCCGAACTATGTAGAGTCTTCCGGGACGAGTTCGGGGGAAGAACGGCGGCCGATACAGCGGCTCAATCGCAGCATGCTCCCTGCCCCTCTCCTTCCTTCGAAACGAAGAATTCTTAAACGGCCTGCACAGCTGGCCGATAAGAAACTTTCCCCACCTCCAGTACCCGTAGATGCCAGACCTACTACAAATCTGTGGGTAAAGACGCGATTGTTTCTCTCGATTGCCCTCCTAGCGAAACGGAGGACAGTACATCAGTGGAGGACATCGTCCCCGATGTAAATCAATCCATTCGCGAAGAGTTGCAACGCACCTTCGGAAAATTCGACGAGTCGTTGAAACAACTCGAAGAGAAGTTTTTCGAGAATCAGGAACAATCCACTGATCTTGTTGAGATATCCTTGCCTAGACACCTTTCGGATGGCGAGGAGGTCGATGACACAACCCGTGAAGTACTTAATGACTTGGACCCTATCATAGATAGAGACGATCATGTACTTCGCAACCGGCTAAAAAAAATATCTGATTGGCGGCAACAGCTCACAGAAGAGGAACTCCTGCGAAGAGTTAGCTTTGTAGGGCCCCGTTATTCACGCGGGAGCGAGCGATACAGCGAGGCAGACGACGAGGGTGGAGAGCACGGAGCGTCGATTGCAGTCTCGACGCTCTCGGAAGGGGCGGGCAGCAAACTCCACTCGAGCGCCTTATCCCATCTCTCTCCTCCAGGCGTACAACCGTCATTGAGGCCTCGCGTCGAATTTCATCCGACCAGCCACGAGGCGACTGCGAGGCTGTCACCCGAGTGGGATAAGGAGAGATGTATGACGATGTCTCCACAACAAAGTTGCTCGCTAGCGAATGCCCTATCTCCGCGTGGTCAGCTGTTGGCTCGCAACGAGTTAGCCGCTCCCTATTATGATGCCGCGTCGGGTGAATCCGACGTATCAAATTCACTATCGAATCCCAATCCCAGTAAAACGAACTCAGAAATTGTTGGGGACCGTGAAAACCTCACATACCGGAGGGTATTATGTACATTTCATCTCTGCTGACGGCGAGTTGACTACCCCAATAGGTAAATTATTATCGGATCTGGGATTGCTCGACTTGGAATCCATACGGGAGAAAAATTTGGCGGTTGGACAAATTGCGGTGACGCAGTATGGACAACACCGAATTTTTAGTGTCGTAATCAAAGCCCGGTATTATGATGACACAAGTCTCGATATAGTTCGGGACGGTCTGAAGACTCTTGAACGGGAAATGAGTCGATTAAATGTGAAATCATTCCGCATATCCCGTCATGGCCATTTCACGGACGAACTTGCCCCAGACAAGCTCCTATCACTTATCCATTCTCTTTTCGAGAATAAGGGAATAAGTGTCGCGCTCTGCTATGGAAGGACCCAGGTCCCTCCCCCAGATTTGAAGGAGGCAATAATCAAAGAAATGCACTCGAGCCTTATCGGTGGCCATAAAGGCGTCACCAAGACCTATAGGCGAATCCGAGAACGGTTTTACTGGCCGACCCTAAAAAATGACGAAATGAAATGGACATTAATCGCATAATCTCGCGCTACGTGCGTCGCGAGGAGGGCCCCGTGTGCGCGTGAGATTTGGGGAAATGTAGCGACCTGAGCGCGTGCATCGTGAATTTTAATATCGCACGCGCCACAAGAGGACTACCACCGTGGTGCGCGATCTGCGACGAGCCGGATAAAGACGACGGGAAACATTCTTACGAAGGCTTCCTCGATTTCCGACAAAAGGTCATGCGATTCTCAGGTGCGCCCCAGCCACCATCCGGGACGGGAGGATCCCAGACCTGCCACCTCAACGTCCAGGCAGCATCGGCTGGCAACGTTCGGGGAGCTGGGGCAGATCGCCGCAGCCCATCCGGGGATGGCGCAACCACAGGAAGGGGTCGGCGGACTGGTGACCGCCCTCGCCAAAGTGTTATTACGGGACGACTAACTCGTAAGATTTAATTATTACTTATTCGTATACAGGGTGGTCCGTAATTACTGACCCACCCGGGACTGGCGGGTTCGGGGTGGTGCCCGAAACAATCGTACCAAGGCGTTTTTCGATCCGTCCATTAGTTTTCGAATGGGGGCGATTAGAATTTCGTATTATTGTAGGGCCGACGCCTGCCCTTGACGACGACGCTACTCGAGTGCCGCGTCTGAGCGCGTGAAATGTAGAAGGCAACGGGCGAGGTAGGTAGGCGTTTGTCTCGCGTGCTTTGGCGATTTGACATTTCGTATGTCATCTGCTATGGCCTTCCGCCATATTTGGTGGGCAAGTTCAGACCGCGTTTGACAGATGACGGCGAGCATGATATGACGTTTCGCGTATCATTCTCTTAGGCTGGCAGCGGACCAATCGGGTTCGAGACGCGAGACAAGGACGGACGATAGGGTATTTCACTCTTCGTCTTCTGTCGCGCGACTTGTATTGCAATTTTTCGTGCGGGCAATGACACCCGTGTGAAATTGCCGCCAGAGTATCTCCGATCTTAATGATTTTTATGATGTTTTATGGGTTTCGTTCAAATTTGAAAATGGAAACGATCTCCTTTATCGTAGCGCAAACGGCAATAACGGCCACGAAAAAATTAAATACCCGAAATCATAATAACAAAATTACAGCAGGCGTGCATCATTAAAAATCGTTTGTCGTCGACTGGGGAAAACCCATTTTTGGTTGAGGGTGCACCGTTTTCTCCGTTTTCGAAAAAAATAGATGCTGAAAGCGTTTCTGATTGCTCTGTTATCGATCGGAACGAGACCAAATCATTTGGTTTCGATTTCATCGAGAAAAAGATGACCTGAAGTTTTCGACAGTGTCCTATGAATCCTTGGAATCATAAGAATTGATTTCATCTCCGTTCGCGACCGGGCGCGAGATCATCTCGTCGCATCGTCATCGAAAAAGAGATGAAATCATCGACGGCCCCGACGGGACGTTTTCGGGTGTGCCCTTAGGATCCTACACGCATCATACACAGAATTGATTGCACCTCCGTTCGCAATCGGGAATGAGATGAAATCATCTCGTCTCGATCTCCTCGAAAAGGAGATGAAATCAACGACGGGCTCGACAGGACTTTTTCGAGTGTGTTATTTGGATTCTCGACGCATCATGCACGGACTTGATTTCATCTCCGTTCGCCACCAGGAACGAGATGGAATTATCTCGTCCCGAACTCATCGCAATGGAGATGAAATCAACGGCAGACTCGATGGAACTTTTTCGAGTGTGTCATTCGGATCGTAGACGCATCATGCACAGATTTGATTTCATCTCCGTTCGCCACCGGGAACGAGATGGAATCATCTCGTTCCGATCTCTTCGAAAAGGAGATAAAATCAACGACGGGCTCGACGGGACTTTTTTGAGTATGTTATTTGGATCCTCGACGCATCATGACCAGAATTGATTTCATCTCCGTTCGCCACCAGGAACGAGACGAAATCATCTCGTCCCGAACTCATCGCAATGGAGATGAAATCAACGGCAGACTCGATGGAACTTTTTCGAGTGTGTCATTCGGATCGTAGACGCATCATGCACAGATTTGATTTCATCTCCGTTCGCCAGCGGGAACTAGATGGAATCATCTCGTCCCGATCTCTTCGAAAAGGAGATGAAATCAATGACGGGCTCGACGGGACTTTTTTGAGTATGTTATTTGGATCCTCGACGCATCATGATCAGAATTGATTTCATCTCCGTTCGCCACCGGGAACGAGATGGAATCATCTCGTCCCGATCTCTTCGAAAAGGAGATGAAATCAACGACGGGCTCGACGGGACTTTTTCGAGTATGTTATTTGGATCCTCGACGCATTATGCCCAGAATTGATTTCATCTCCGGTCACCACCAGGAACTAGATGGAATCATCTCGTCCCGATCTCCTCGAAAAGGAGATGAAATCAACGACGGACTCAACAGGACTTTTTCGAGTATGTTATTTGGATCCTCGACGCATCATGCCCAGAATTGATTTCATCTCCGTTCACCACCAGGAAGGAGATGGAATCATCTCGTCTCGATCTCCTCGAAAAGGAGATGAAATCAACGACGGACTCGATAGGACTTTTGCGAGTATGTTATTTGGATCCTCGACGCATCATGCCCAGAATTGATTTCATCTATCTCCGTTCGCCACCAGGAACGAGATGAAATCATCTCGTCCCGAACTCATCGCAATGGAGATGAAATCAACGGCAGACTCGATGGAACTTTTTCGAGTGTGTCATTCGGATCGTAGACGCATCATGCACAGATTTGATTTCATCTCCGTTCGCCACCGGGAACGAGATGGAATCATCTCGTCCAGATCTCTTCGAAATGGAGATGAAATCAACGACAGACTCGATGGAACTTTTTCGAGTGTGTCATTCGGATCGTAGACGCATCATGCACAGATTTGATTTCATCTCCGTTCGCCACCGGGAACGAGATGGAATCATCTCGTTCCGATCTCTTCGAAAAGGAGATGAAATCAACGACGGGCTCGACGGGACTTTTTTGAGTATGTTATTTGGATCCTCGACGCATCATGACCAGAATTGATTTCATCTCCGTTCGCCACCAGGACCGAGACGAAATCATCTCGTCCCGAACTCATCGCAATGGAGATGAAATCAACGGCAGACTCGATGGAACTTTTTCGAGTGTGTCATTCGGATCGTAGACGCATCGTGCACAGATTTGATTTCATCTCCGTTCGCCACCGGGAACGAGATGGAATCATCTCGTTCCGATCTCTTCGAAAAGGAGATGAAATCAACGACGGGCTCGACGGGACTTTTTTGAGTATGTTATTTGGATCCTCGACGCATCATGACCAGAATTGATTTCATCTCCGTTTGCCACCAGGAACGAGATGAAATCATCTCGTGCCGAACCCATCGCAATGGAGATGAAATCAACGACAGACTTGATTGGACTTTTTCGCGCGTGTCATTCGTATCGTAGACGCATCATGCACAGATTTGATTTCACCTCCGTTCGCCAGCGGGAACGAGATGGAATCATCTCGTCCCAATCTCTTCGAAAAGGAGATGAAATCAACGACGGGCTCGACGGGACTTTTTTGAGTATGTTATTTGGATCCTCGACGCATCATGACCAGAATTGATTTCATCTCCGTTCGCCAGCGGGAACGAGAATGAATCATCTCGTCCCGATCTCTTCGAAAAGGAGATGAAATCAACGACGGGCTCGACGGGACTTTTTTGAGTATGTTATTTGGATCCTCGACGCATCATGACCAGAATTGATTTCATCTCCGTTCGCCACCAGGAACGAGACGAAATCATCTCGTCCCGAACTCATCGCAATGGAGATGAAATCAACGGCAGACTCGATGGAACTTTTTCGAGTGTGTCATTCGGATCGTAGACGCATCATGCACAGATTTGATTTCATCTCCGTTCGCCAGCGGGAACTAGATGGAATCATCTCGTCCCGATCTCTTCGAAAAGGAGATGAAATCAATGACGGGCTCGACGGGACTTTTTTGAGTATGTTATTTGGATCCTCGACGCATCATGACCAGAATTGATTTCATCTCCGTTCGCCACCAGGAACGAGATGAAATCATCTCGTCCCGAACTCATCGCAATGGAGATGAAATCAACGGCAGACTCGATGGAACTTTTTCGAGTGTGTCATTCGGATCGTAGACGCATCATGCACAGATTTGATTTCATCTCCGTTCGCCAGCGGGAACGAGATGGAATCATCTCGTCCCGATCTCTTCGAAAAGCAGATGAAATCAACGACGGGCTCGACGGGACTTTTTTGAGTATGTTATTTGGATCCTCGACGCATCATGACCAGAATTGATTTCGTCTCCGTTCGCCACCAGGAACGAGATGAAATCATCTCGTGCCGAACCCATCGCAATGGAGATGAAATCAACGACAGACTTGATTCGACTTTTTCGCGTGTGTCATTCGTATCGTAGACGCATCATGCACAGATTTGATTTCATCTCCGTTCCCCAGCGGGAACGAGATGGAATCATCTCGTCCCGATCTCTTCGAAAAGGAGATGAAATCAACGACGGGCTCTACGGGACTTTTTTTAGTATGTTATTTGGATCCTCGACGCATCATGACCAGAATTGATTTCATCTCCGTTCGCCACCGGGAACGAGATGGAATCATCTCGTCCCGATCTCTTCGAAAAGGAGATGAAATCAACGACGGGCTCGACAGGACTTTTTCGAGTATGTTATTTGGATCCTAGACGCATCATGCCCAGAATTGATTTCATCTCCGTTCACCACCAGGAACGAGATGGAATCATCTCGTCCCGATCTCCTCGAAAAGGAGATGAAATCAACGACGGACTCGACAGGACTTTTTCGAGTATGTTATTTGGATCCTCGACGCACCATGCCCAGAATTGATTTCATCTCCGTTCACCACCAGGAACGAGATGGAATCATCTCGTCTCGATCTCCTCGAAAAGGAGATGACATCAACGACGGACTCGATAGGACTTTTGCGAGTATGTTATTTGGATCCTCGACGCATCATGCCCAGATTTGATTTCATCTCCGTTCGCCACCGGGAACGAGATGGAATCATCTCGTCCCGATCTCTTCGAAATGGAGATGAAATCAACGACAGACTCGATGGAACTTTTTCGAGTGTGTCATTCGGATCGTAGACGCATCATGCACAGATTGGATTTCATCTCCGTTCGCCACCGGAAACGAGATGGAATCATCTCGTCCCGAACTCATCGCAATGGAGATGAAATCAACGGCAGACTCGATGGAACTTTTTCGAATGTGTCATTCGGATCGTAGACGCATCATGATCAGAATTGATTTCATCTCCGTTCGCCACCGGGAACGAGATGGAATCATCTCGTCCCGATCTCTTCGAAAAGGAGATGAAATCAACGACGGGCTCGACGGGACTTTTTCGAGTATGTTATTTGGATCCTCGACGCATCTTGCCCAGAATTGATTTCATCTCCGTTCACCACCAGGAACGAGATGGAATCATCTCGTCTCGATCTCCTCGAAAAGGAGATGAAATCAACGACGGACTCGATAGGACTTTTGCGAGTATGTTATTTGCATCCTCGACGCATCATGCCCAGAATTGATTTCATCTCCGTTCGCCACCGGCAACGAGATGGAATCATCTCGTCCCGATCTCTTCGAAAAGGAGATGAAATCAACGACGGGCTCGACGGGACTTTTTTCAGTATGTTATTTGGATCCTCGACGCATCATGACCAGAATTGATTTCATCTCCGTTCGCCACCAGCAACGAAATAAAATCATCTCGTCCCGAACTCATCGCAATGGAGTTGAAATCAACGACAGACTCTATGGGACTTTTTCGAGTGTGTTATTCGGATCCTATACGCATCATACACAGACTTAATTTCATCTCCGTTCGCCACCAGGAACGAGATAGAATCATCTCGTCCCGATCTCCTCGAAAAGGAGATGAAATCACCGACGATGCAGCTTTCAAATAGAAATTCTTTATGCTTGGCGTGATTGTTTTTTCTTTCAGTATTCGTACGTGGACGTGTGCGTGCGTCAAAAATGAAAAATGAAAAGAATCGACCTTGGAATAGTGGGCTCTTTTTCCGTCGTCATCATTATCGTAAACCATCGAATTTAGTGCCATTAAGTTATTCGTTTCTTCAGTTGCAAAAATTGGACGCATTGAAGATCGTTGAGTGGCTCTTTCGGAGGTTTCCATTTTTGGAAAAATATTGTTTCTTCTCTTGTTGAATGCTTGAGCCGAGAAACCTGTGATGGAGAGATTCATTCTATTCTAATTGTAATTCGATTGGACGAATGTAGATTTAACTCCGTTTCGAATTTCTTTCTATTCGTCATCGGATGTACGCGAAGAAAACACGGGATTCGCGCAAGCGTCGAGCCGATAAAAATGAGGAGCCATCGTTTGGACATATCCGGCTGTGTCTTCCTCCGTCATTGGCCGTCAAATGGCCGAATTCTTTTTGGTGCTAAAATTAATATTGCTCGCGTCGATAAAAAAATTTTTTTAAAACACATCCAGGTATCTGGTTTTTCTAAAATTTTTCTCCAGCCGGAGAAAAAAAGATTCTAATCGGAAGACTTCGTTATTTTTTTATTTTTACTACTTCGATCCGTACCTTGGCTCTAAACGCAAAACGCTGATCGATCTCAATCGAGTGGCATGTAATTGACACGAGCCGCGTATTAATAAATAGAACAAGAAACAAAAAACGAAAATGCCAACATCGAAAAAACGTTCCAGACGTAGTTTAAGAATGTCGCGATCGTTTTCGAAATCGAAGTTTGGCTCGCAGCCATATGGTCTCGATGCGAACACGGTTTCTCCAATGTTTTGGTCGCCTGTGACGTTCGGAGGCTTATTTTCCCTGGGCGAGTGGATAGTCAATGACATGGCTCAGCGACGTGAGGCTCGGTGGCTATGAACCCACGTACATGAGGGACTCGACGTGGGTGTTACCGGGGCTGTTGTTGACACCAGCACTGGTGCCATTGCAGCTGATGGATATCGGGATAGCGACAATGGTGGATCCGTTGTTCAGCTGATGATGATGATGGTGGTGACGAAGATGATGAAGATGATAATGGTTGTGGTAATCATTGTTCTCCTGGGCGGCGGCAGCGATAGAGGCGTTTGTACTTCTTAGTACATGCTTCTGCTCCTGTTGCTGCTGCTGCCGCTGCTGCTGCTGCTGCTGCCGCTGCTGCTGCTGCTGCTGCTGCCGCTGCTGCTGCTGCGGCTGCCGCTGCTGCTGCTGCGGCTGCCGCTGCTGCCGCTGCTGCTGCTGCTGCCGCTGCCGCTGCCGCTGCCGCTGCTGCTGCTGCTGCCGCTGCCGCTGCCGCTGCCGCTGCCGCTGCTGCTGCTGCCGCTGCTGCTGCTGCTGCCGCTGCTGCTGCTGCTGCCGCTGCTGCTGCTGCTGCCGCTGCTGCTGCCGCTGCTGCTGCTGCCGCTGCTGCTGCTGCCGCTGCTGCTGCTGCCGCTGCTGCTGCTGCCGCTGCCGCTGCTGCTGCTGCCGCTGCCGCTGCTGCTGCTGCCGCTGCCGCTGCTGCTGCCGCTGCTGCTGCCGCTGCTGCCGCTGCTGCTGCTGCTGCCGCGACCGCTGCTGCCGCTGCTGCCGCTGCTGCTGCCGCTGCTGCTGCCGCCGCTGCTGCCGCCGCTGCTGCCGCCGCTGCTGCCGCCGCTGCTGCTGCTGCTGCTGCCGCTGCCGCTGCCGCTGCCGCTGCCGCTGCTGGAGTCCACGTCGACGCTGGTAACGAAGGCTTGCAAGCATTCGCCTGCGGACAGGACGCCCACCTCCATGTCGTAGTATGTACTCGTCATGTGGTTCAACTGCGGCGTGTAACTCCGTTGTACTCTGTTTGTACCTGTTTGCACCACCTTAAATTTCGTTTGTATCTTAAGAGGGGAAAAGATACGAGGATACCGAAAAATGGCTGGCAACTCGTTTAAGCGCTATACATTTTAAAAAATACTATTGGGGAAGATATCGTTTGTACTCGTTTGTACCGCAAAAGAACATTTTTTGTCGAAAATAATTTTATCGTTTCGAAATTTGTTTTTTTTTTTTAATTTTTTAAAATAGTTTTTTACATTTTTGTATTTAATTAAAGTACAGGCATCACCGTCGATTGTCTACAAGATAACGTACCGCTCAACGTTTGTACTTCTTCGAATAGAAGTTCAATTGTCTTTACCCTTTCGTACGAACGTGTAAATAGTTTGGACCCGCGTGCAAACATTTGTACCTCTTTCAACTAACGTCCAAACGTTTTTACCCACTCCTACGAACGTGCAAATTGTTTGTACCCTCGTGCAAACGTTCGTACCTCTCCTAGTTAACATTCAATCATTTGTACCCATTCGTACGAACGATTTATTCGTTCGTACGAGTGAGTATAAACGAATGAACGTTAACTTAGAGAGGTACAAACGTTTGCACTAGGGTACAAATGATTTGCACGTTCCTACGAATAGGTACAAACGTTGGCACTAAGGTACAAACGATTTGCACATTCCTCGGAGTGGGTACAAACGATTGCACGTTAGTTGGAAGAGGTACAAACGTTTTCTCGAGGGTTCAAACGATTTAGTCGTTCATACGACTGGGTACAAATGATTGAACATTAATTAGGAGAGGTAGAAACGTTTGCACGCGGGTGCAAACTATTCACACGTTCGTACGAAACGATTAAGACGATTCAACTTCAATTCGAAGAAGTACAAACGTCGAGCGGTACGGTATCTTGTAGATAATTAACAGTGATGCCTGTACTCTAATTAAATAAAAAAATATAAAAAACTATCTTAAAAACTCAACAACAAAAATTCGAAACGAAAAAATTCTTATTCGACGAAAAATTGTTTTTTTTTTTAAATTATTTTTTTCTAATTCTCTTTTGCGGTACAAATGTGTACAAACGTTTTCCTCCGCAATAGTATTTTTCAAAATGCCCTGCGCTTATACGAGTTGCCGGCCATTTTTCGATATCCTCGCATCTTTTTCCGCCTTAAGGTACAAATGAAATTTAGGGTGGAACAAACGGGTACAAACGGAGTATAAACGATTGCAAAAAAAAAAACAAAATCGCCCCTTTTAAAGTCGGTTGCCAACTTCACATAAGTGTTAATCTTGCGAAATTTTTGGCCGACACATTTAGTATTATATTATGAAAACTTACGGCCAACTGATCACAGCAAATGCTCGAAATGCCCTCCATTTGCCTCGATGCAGCACCGGGCTCGGCGTACGAAGCTGCCTATGCAACGGTGGAGCATCTCCGGAGTTACGGTGTGTACCGCCTCCTCAAACCGTGCCTCAAGCTCAGCCCTATTTTGCAGCGGTCGCCGATACACTTGAGACTTGATGTGACCCCATAGAAAAAAGTCAAGTGGATTTTAATCCGAGGATCGCGCGGGCCAATCACGCATGCCACCGCGTCCTATGAATCGCTCCGCGAAAATAGCAGTTATGGCCTGTTGGGCTTGGCGACTTGTATGTGCCGGTGCACCATCGTGTTGGAACACCGCACGTTCCAGGTCTTCATGGCCTACATGAGCGCGTGTACACAGATCCCGGAAATGGCGTGTAATAAATTCGGCGTACTGCGCGCCGCCGAGGTTGCCTAGAAACTCAAACGGCCCAATCTGCATGAAAGAATAATAGTAATTTTGTCGAGTGTTCTCAATATCCTTTCATTGTCGTGCCTAGTGTGTTTAATATATTATAAATAATTGCTAAATTGTGATATATAAGTAATTGTGATAAAATTTAACTTATACGTTTTTCAAGAAGTTGCGTCAAATACGACGTATAAGTGAGAATAACGAGGAAGTGAAATGTATCTGAAACTCTTCAACATTTTAGATGACGATTAGTGCATAATTCCCAATATTTTTTAATGGTAGTACTTCTCTTATGTTAATCTTTGTTTTCCAACTGACAATTTGACGGCTAATAATTGAATAATGAGCCAGCGCAATTTTTCCAATTTTCGTTTAAAACTTTTATTTCATGCGAGTTTGTAAGACAAGTTCGAAATAGAGCTTTAGCCTTAAAGATTTAGTGCATGCGACCGGAAGAATAGTGTCTGAGCTGAGCCTTGTCGTGGCTTGTCCGCACCAAACACGCAGTATACAGGGTGTCCCACGTAAGTATGTAATCCGTGAAATGGACAGTTGGGCGTGAAATTCTGAGTCAATTGATATAAGCATGTATGCTTCCAAGACCAACCCCTGAATTGTTATTAATTTTGAAAGGCAGCCAATCAGGCGCGCCCGTTGAGCGGGCTTAGCATCGAAATAATCATTATATTTAGATGTTAGTCTCATATCGCAGGTCCATGTCTACGTATTTTTATACCTTGAAGACAAATCCACCATTTAATTCGCCTTGAACTCTCCATTTCTAGGGAAAAATGTCAATAAAATATTCTAGAAACGTTTTTCTGCATTTTCTCAATCTAATTTTGTACTTCCGGCAAAAACTCGGGCATATTCGTAATCAGCGGTAAACTTTCGATTAAATAAACCCTTTTAATAGTTTTAATACGGAAAAAAAAAATTTCGACCTTTCGGGTCACTTTTCCGAAATCTCAAAAATCACGAAATTTCAAAAGGTCGTAGAGTGAGCTTCTTATAAACTATGAAGATTCAATTGATGTGTTTGGAGAAGGTTTTTGTCTGACTTGAATAATGACGTGGGATTCGTATCGATATTTCGTATAGTTTTCCCGGAAAGTCCACTAGAAAAATCGCAACAAAAGAGGCAAAGGGAAAATGGAAAAAATTGCAAAAATCGATGGTCCAACTTTGAAATTCTGCCAAAAATCGAAAAATCATCGGATCTTAATGATTGAAAAAGCATTTTGAGGAGAAAATCATAACGAAGAGATTGACTGCAATCTGGAATGCTAAATCCTAAAGGAAAAAAACTATTTTCCCCCAAAACTATTTTCACCAAAAATCCCCAAAAATGTGGATTTTAAATATTTTTGCTTTGGATTTAGTTCGATATAATTTGATCCCTTGAGCACGAATCTATCATTAATTTTCCTCAAAATCAAAAATTTCCATGAAAAAATCGTAAAAAACTTCTAAAAACACGATTTTTTTTTGGTGTAAGGGGGCGAACGTTTCTTTTCGATTCTGAAAATTTTTTAAGAGTCTACCCAATCGAAAATTTTCAACTGATTACGAATATCATCGAATTTTCGTCAAAAGCACTGCGCACAGCAAAAAAATCGTGTTTTTAGAAGTTTTTTACGATTTATTCATAGAAATTTTGGGTTTGGGGGAAATGGATGGTAGATTCATGCTCAGGGGATCAGATTACATCAAAATGGACCATTGAAAAAAATCTTCAAAATCCAAAATTTTTTTCGATTTTTGAGGAAACACGTTTTTTCACTAAATCATCGATAACTTCTTTTCTTTTAGGATTTGGCACTCCACTCTGTACTCAATTTCTTCGTTATACTTTTCTCTTCAAAATGTCTTTTGAATCATCAAGTTCCGATCATTTTTCGATTTTTGGCAGAATTTCAAAGTTAGTCAAGCGATTTTTGCAGATTTTTCCATACCTCTTTGCCTCTTTTTATGCGATTTTTCAAGTGGACTCTCCGGGAAAAATATGCGAGATATCGATACGAATTCAACGCCATTATTTAAGTTAGGCAAAAACCGTTTCCGAACACACCCAATGAATCTCCATAGCATACGAGAAGATCACCCTATGGCCTATTGAAATTTCGTGATTTTTGAGATTCCGGAAAAGGCGCCGGGAAAGTCGATAATGTTTTTTTCCATTTTTAAACTCTTAAAAAAGTTATTTAATACAAAGTACAAAATTAGACTGGGAAAGTACTAGATTAGGAAAGTACAAAATTAGACTGGGAAAATGCGAAAAACCTTTCTAGAATATTTTTTCGACATTTTTTCCTAGAAATAGAAAGTTCAAGGCGAATTAAATGGTGGATTTGTTTTCAAGGTATAAAAATACATCGACATGGACCTGCGATATGACACTAAACGTCTAAATATAATAATTATTTCGAGGCTAAGCGCGCTCAACGGGCGCGCCTGATTGGCTGCCTTTCAAAATTAATAACGATTCAGGGGTTTATCTGGGAAGCATACATGCTTATATCAATCGACTCAGAATTTCACGGCCAACCCCCCATTTCACGGATGACATTCTTACGTGGTACACCCTGCATAAACGTGTAAGTACGAAGGCGCCTGTGATGCCTTTGCGCGGACTACCTCAACTAACCGTAAACCAAAAATCAAAACGCAGCCCAGAGCAGTAACATGACACTTTCCCTGGCGAGAGAATATTACGTGTGATTGACGTATAACTGAAAAAAACAGACCGCATATTCACGCAGGGGAATAAAATTGATGACGTATAAGTGCGAAAAACGTATAAGTGAGAAACGTATAAATGAGGTTTCACTGTAAATAGTATGGTTAATTATTTATAATAATCAATAACTCCAAATACAATACTGTACAATTATTAAAATAGTTACCAGGCGATTTCCTATAATTCCAGCCCACATATTCAGAGGGCGAAAGCGATGTTGACTTCTAATTTGGACGAATACGCGAGGATTTTCGGAATTTGGCGCCCAGTGATGGAAATTTTTGGCATTCCATATCCTGTTACGGCCGAATGAACTTTCATCCGTAAAAATAATTCGCGAGAGAAAATTTTGATCTGCCTCGTAGCGTTCAATGATCCACCGGCAAAAATCCATGCGTCGCTCATAGTCGCCTTCTATGAGTCCCTGGACTTTAGTGTATCGGAATGGATGCATATTTTCTTCCTTCATGACCCGTTGTACCGTCGTCTTGCTCACTTGGAGCGTTCGGGCAACCGCGCGCGTGCTGGTACTTGGATCTCGCTCGAAGGCTGCGATGATTTCTTCTTCCCTTCGAGGGGTACGCACGGTTCGCGGCCGACCAGCGTCTTTGTGAGAAGGCATAACGTTGCCAGTCTCTCGCAAGCGATTAAAAGCCGCGATAATAATTTTGTGGCTCGGGTGACGTCTTTGCGGGTGACGCTCGGCGTATTGTCTCGCCGCTGCCCGCGCCTTTTGTCCAGCAATTCCATAGCACACGATCATATCGCCATATTCTTGCGAAGTGTAATCGCCCATGTTATTTTAATTAACTTCGGTTTGACGCTCTGCTCACTGCTTAAAACTCTCTCTGCACAAAACTGCTCTAGCTGTCAAGATGTCAAAGTGCTCGTTGATCGTCGCTAATTTGTTTTTTCACGAAACAAGATTGACGTGGAAACGACCGACACGAACTTAGTGTGAAAACGAAAAACAAGACGTGACGAAACAATTTACAGATGATCAAAGAGAATTTTGACAGCTAGAGCAGTTTTCTGTAGGGACAGTTTTGAGCAGTAAGAAGAGTGTCGAACCATGCCGAATCGAATAAAACATGAGCGATTACACCCCCCAAGAGTATGGGGATATGATTGCGTGCTACGGAATCACCAGTCTCGTTCCTAATAGCAAACGAAGAGGAAATAAATACTGTCTATGATACGTCTAGGCCCCACATGATACCATCGAAAACGTCATGTCGAGTACGTCGTTGATTTTATCTCCTTTTCGAGGAGATCGAGATGAGATGACTTCATATCGTTCGCGATGGCGAACGCAAATGAAATCAATTCTGTCTATGATTTGTACATGATAAAAAGAACACCGTGGAAACATCATGTCAAGTCCGTCGTTGATTTCATCTTCCTTTCGATGATATCGAGTCGAGATTATTTCATCTCGTTTCCGATCGCGAACGGAGATGAAATCAATTCTGTCAATGTTTCGTGCAGTATCCATAAAACATAGTCGATAACGTCACGACGAGTTCGTCGTTGATTTCATCTCCATTCCGATAATATCGCAATGCGATAATTTCATTTCTTTCGCGACCGCACGGAGATGAAATCAATACGCACAAAGATTCTTCTAGTCTCCGCAGGACATACTCGAGAGCGTCACGTCGACTTTGCCTTTGATTTCATCTCGTTTCCGATGATATCGCAACGAGATGATTTCATCTTGTTTTCGATGATATCGTAACGAGATGATTTCATCTCGTTTTCGATGATATCGCAACGAGATGATTTCATCTCGTTCCCGATCGAAAACGGAGATGAAACCAATTATGTCAATGAATCTTCTAGTATCCGTAGGATATATTTGAAACCGCCACGTCGCCTTTGTATTTGATTTCATTTCCTTGCTGTGCCGGGCGGGTGGGTCGTGTAAGCAGATGTATAATCTGCCGATAAAACGATAACTCTTTTTTGTATGAGTCAGAAACGAAATCAGCGGCAATTCTGGCATTTTCAAATAATTGTTTATTGGGTTTATTGGGGATGGGGTTCGCGACTAGTATGACGGGGTTATATAACCCCGTCATACTAGTCGCGAACCCCATCAATTTTATCGTTCGCATGTAAGCGATGTTCAAGCATGGCACGAGCTTCCTCTGCAACGAAACTTGTATAATTCTCGTACAGTCCCTACCGATCAGAGATATAATCAATTGTGTCCTTCATTTTTTTCAGCATCAATATATCACATTCGAAAGTGCCCGTCAAGTATGTCTTCGTTTTTATCCCCTTTCCCTTCGGCGAGGGTGGAACATATGAACGAACGTATAAGCTGTGAATGAATGTTCGTTCATTTCGGTACACGTCTAGATGAAATTAAATCGTTCTGTTGCCGACACCTCGCTAATCGACTATCTATGAAGTTGACGCTGATTTGAATATAAAGTTAAATTGAATTTTGTTAATATTTTCAAGTTAAATTGAATTTTGTTAATATTTTCAAGTTAAATTGAATTTTGTTAATATTTTCAAGTTAAATTGAATTTTGATAATATTTTCAAGTTAAATTGAATTTTGTTAAAATTTTCAAGTTAAATTGAATTTTTGTTAATATTTTCAAGTTAAATTGAATTTTGATAATATTTTCAAGTTAAATTGAATTTTGTTAATATTTTCAAGTTAAATTGAATTTTGATAATATTTTCAAGTTAAATTGAATTTTGTTAATATTTTTAAGTTAAATTGAATTTTGATAATATTTTTAAGTTAAATTGAATTTTGTTAATATTTTTAAGTTAAATTGAATTTTGATAATATTTTTAAGTTAAATTGAATTTTGTTAATATTTTCAAGTTAAATTGAATTTTGATGATATTTTCAAGTTAAATTGAATTTTGATGATATTTTCAAGTTAAATTGAATTTTGATGATATTTTAAAGTTAAATTGAATTTTGTTAATAATTTCAAGTTAAATTGAATTTTGTTAATATTTTCAAGTTAAATTGAATTTTGTTAATATTTTTAAGTTAAATTGAATTTTGATAATATTTTTAAGTTAAATTGAATTTTGATGATATTTTCAAGTTAAATTGAATTTTGATGATATTTTCAAGTTAAAATGAATTTTGTTAATATTTTTAAGTTAAATATTAAATTTTTATTATTATAATAATAAATTTATTATTATTAAATATAAATTATTATAATATTATTTTTATATAAAATATATATATATATAATATATAAATATATTTATAATAATATATTATTTTTAATATTAATATATGATTATTTACATGGACTAAGTTATTAATAATCCTTATATTTAATATAATAACTTAATTATTATTTTAATTTTTAAATATTTTATATAAAAATTTAATGCTAGATATTTATCAAATTTATTATTAATTAAAAATTTATATATAATATCATCCTGGAGAACGATCTTTAATACCTATATAAGTTAGCACATCATATATATGTGAAGCTTTCTATAAATAGGAGGAAGAAAATAGGAATCATTGAACCTATATAATCATTGGATAAATAATTAATTAATAAAAATTAAATTTTGATTATAATCAATAAAATATTTTAGAGGCCTTAATTATATATTACAAATAATAGCGTATTTATTAATATTAAATATCAGTTATTAATTTTATAATTAGATGTAAGATTGTTGATTTAATTTCATTAATAAATATAATCATATATTAAATTTAAAAAAATTATTTTTAATTTAAATTTATTTATATCATTATTATAAAATTATTTAAAAAATAAATATTTTTATTAAATTATAATTTAATGTAAAAAAAAAAAAAAATTTCTTAAAAAATTAAATTGTCTATATTAATTTAAATAGTTTAAAAATTTTTCAAAAAATTTATTAGCAAAAATATATGGTTAATAGGAATTTACAGATTGGAGGATTTGGTCGGTGGAAATTTAATTTAATTAAAAATATATGGTTAATAGGAATTTACAGATTGGAGGATTTGGTCGGTGGAAATTTAATTTAATTAAAAATGTATGGTTAATAGGAATTTACAGATTGGAGGATTTGGTCGGTGGAAATTTAATTTAATTAAAAATGTATGGTTAATAGGAATTTACAAGATTGGGGGATTTGGTCGGTGGAAATTTAATTTAATTAAAAATGTATGGTTAAAAGGAATTTACAAGATTGGAGGATTTGGTCGGTGGAAATTTAATTTAATTAAAAATGTATGGTTAAAAGGAATTTACAAGATTGGAGGATTTGGTCGGTGGAAATTTAATTTAATTAAAAATGTATGGTTAATAGGAATTTACAAGGTTGGAGGATTTGGTCGGTGGAAATTTAATTTAATTAAAAATATATGGTTAATAGGAATTTACAGATTGGAGGATTTGGTCGGTGGAAATTTAATTTAATTAAAAATATATGGTTAATAGGAATTTACAGATTGGAGGATTTGGTCGGTGGAAATTTAATTTAATTAAAAATGTATGGTTAAGAGGAATTTACAAGGTTGGAGGATTTGGTCGGTGGAAATTTAATTTAATTAAAAATGTATGGTTAATAGGAATTTACAAGGTTGGAGGATTTGGTTGGTGGAAATTTAATTTAATTAAAAATGTATGGTTAATAGGAATTTACAAGATTGGAGGATTTGGTCGGTGGAAATTTAATTTAATTAAAAATGTATGGTTAATAGGAATTTACAAGGTTGGAGGATTTGGTCGGTGGACATTTAATTTAATTAAAAATGTATGGTTAATAGGAATTTACAAGGTTGGAGGATTTGGTCGGTGGAAATTTAATTTAATTAAAAATGTATGGTTAATAGGAATTTACAAGGTTGGAGGATTTGGTCGGTGGAAATTTAATTTAATTAAAAATGTATGGTTAATAGGAATTTACAAGGTTGGAGGATTTGGTCGGTGGAAATTTAATTTAATTAAAAATGTGTGGTTAATAGGAATTTACAAGATTGGGGGATTTGGTCGGTGGAAATTTAATTTAATTAAAAATGTATGGTTAATAGGAATTTACAAGATTGGGGGATTTGGTCGGTGGGAATTTAATTTAATTAAAAATGTATGGTTAATAGGAATTTACAAGATTGGAGGATTTGGTCGGTGGGAATTTAATTTAATTAAAAATGTATGGTTAATAGGAATTTACAGATTGGAGGATTTGGTCGGTGGAAATTTAATTTAATTAAAAATGTATGGTTAATAGGAATTTACAAGGTTGGAGGATTTGGTCGGTGGAAATTTAATTTAATTAAAAATGTATGGTTAATAGGAATTTACAATGTTGGAGGATTTGGTCGGTGGAAATTTAATTTAATTAAAAATGTATGGTCAATAGGAATTTATAAGATTGGAGGATTTGGTCGGTGGGAATTTAATTTAATTAAAAATGTATGGTCAATAAGAATTATAAATTAAATAAAAATTTTTTTTTTTTAATTGAAAAATAATATAATAATTTTAAATTAAAAGAAATTTTATTAATAATTAAAAATAATTAATTATTACTAAAATTAAGTAATTTAATTATTTAGATTAACTAAATTATATTATATTAAATATAATTTTTATTTTTTAAATTAATTAATTTAAAATTTTTTTTTTTAGAAAAATTAATTGTTTTGAAATTGGTTTAAAATTTGTAAGGTAATTTCAAAGGATTAAATTGGGGGGTTTAATTTTTTAAAATAATTTTATTTGAATTTTAGAAAAATTAATTGTTTTAAAATTGGCTTAAAATTTGTTAAGTAAAGTAATTTCAAAGGATTAAATTGGGGGGTTTAATTTTTTAAAATAATTTTATTTGAATTTTTGAAAAATTAATTTTTTTTTAAATTGGCTTAAAATTTGTTAAGTAAAGTAATTTCAAAGGATTAAATTGGGGGATTTAATTTTTTAAAATAATTTTATTTGAATTTTAGAAAAATTAATTGTTTTAAAATTGGCTTAAAATTTGTTAAGTAAAGTAATTTCAAAGGATTAAATTGGGGGGTTTAATTTTTTAAAATAATTTTATTTGAATTTTAGAAAAATTAATTGTTTTAAAATTGGCTTAAAATTTGTTAAGTAAAGTAATTTCAAAGGATTAAATTGGGGGTTTAATTTTTTAAAATAATTTTATTTGAATTTTAGAAAAATTAATTGTTTTAAAATTGGCTTAAAATTTGTTAAGTAAAGTAATTTCAAAGGATTAAATTGTGGGGTTTAATTTTTTAAAATAATTTTATTTGAATTTTAGAAAAATTAATTGTTTTAAAATTGGCTTAAGATTTGTTAAGTAAAGTAATTTCAAAGGATTAAATTGGGGGATTTAATTTTTTTAAATAATTTTATTTGAATTTTAGAAAAATTAATTGTTTTAAAATTGGCTTAAAATTTGTTAAGTAAAGTAATTTCAAAGGATTAAATTGGGGTTTTAGTTTTTTTTTTATAATTTTATTTTATAAAAAAATATATAGTTGAAATAAGTTATAAAAAAAATTATTTAGAAAAATTATGAAAAAATAATTTTTAGTAGAAAAAATTCTAATAAAATTTTTTGTTTTTGTGTTAGTTTATTTTAAGCGTGGAAAAATTACAGTGGTTCAATTGTTTTTGTGTTAGTTTATTTTAATCGTGGGAAAATTATAGTGGTTCAATTGTTTTTGTGTTAGTTTTTTTTAGGCGTGGGAAAATTACAGTGGTTCAATTGTTTTTGTGTTAGTTTATTTTAGGTGTGGAAAAATTACTGTGGTTCAATTGTTTTTGGTTAGTTTATTTTAAGCGTGGGGAAATTATAGTGGTTCAATTGTTTTTGTGTTAGTTTATTTTAAGCGTGGGAAAATTATAGTGGTTCAATTGTTTTTGTGTTAGTTTATTTTAGGTGTGGAAAAATTATTGTGGTTCAATTGTTTTTGGTTAGTTTATTTTAGGCGTGGAAAAATTATAGTGGTTCAATTGTTTTTGTGTTAGTTTATTTTAAGCGTGGGGAAATTATAGTGGTTCAATTGTTTTTGTGTTAGTTTATTTTAGGTGTGGAAAAATTATTGTGGTTCAATTGTTTTTGGTTAGTTTATTTTAGGCGTGGAAAAATTACAGTGGTTCAATTGTTCTTGTGTTAGTTTATTTTAGGCGTGGAAAATTATAGTGGTTCAATTGTTTTTGTGTTAGTTTATTTTAGGTGTGGAAAATTATAATGGTTTAATTGTTCTTGTGTTAATTTATTTTAAGCGTGGGAAAATTATAGTGGTTCAATTGTTTTTGTGTTAGTTTATTTTAAGCGTAGAAAAATTACAGTGGTTCAATTGTTTTTGTGTTAGTTTATTTTAATCGTGGGAAAATTACAGTGGTTTAATTGTTTTTATATTAGTTTATTTTAAGTGCGGGGAAATTACAGTGGTTTAATTGTTTTTGTGTTAGTTTATTTTTGTTAGAGTAGGCGGGTGTGGACGGCAGAGAAAACGAGAGGAACCATTTTTGTACAATGACTTTATTACACGTTGACGAAATACGAAAGACAACGACGAACAAAAAGGATCAGCGACATCCGGGTCGTGTTATCCCGTTGCTAGGAGTAGACGCTAATAACAATAAAATACGCGCGAGGCAGCGTCGCGAGCGCAACGCGGTTGTCAGGGGTGCGATGCCGCTCGCACGGCGAATTACCCTAAACGCAAGGGCACGAATTGTGAAATCTCCAACACGCTCTCCACAAATCATGCCCGAGAGCGTTCACTCAACCGGAGACCTAGACCAGTCATGCATTTGGAATGTTTAACAGTCGACAGCGCCTTCGTGAGGACATCCGCGATCATTTCCTCCGTGGGGAGATATGCGAGTTTTAATGTGCCGTCCCCGACGGCTTGACGAACGAAGTGATGCCTAATGTCTATATGCTTAGACCTGGAGTGGAAGACGGGGTTTTCTGCCAATTGTCCGGCACCGCGGTTGTCGTTATACACCACGACATCAGCCAACCTGGAAAGTCCCAATTCCGTGAGAAAACCTGTTAAAAACTTGGCTTCCTTTGTTGCATCCGCAACGGCCATGTATTCCGCTTCCGTTGAGGACAATGCGACTGTTCGTTGCTTTCGCGACTCCCAAGTTATCGCTGCACCGCAGAGGATGAAGGCATATCCCGTGTATGATCGTCTATCGAGGGAGAGTTTCCCCAATCGGCGTCGACGTAGCCCCGTAGGCAAAGTTCGTCCTTTTTGAAGACCAGTTCACGGTCTGAGGTCCCCTGCAAGTATCGCAGCACCCTTTTCGCGGCAGCCCAATGCTCCCCCCTATGACAGGAGTTGAATTGGCTCAGTACGCTCACTGAATGCGCGATGTCGGGACGTGTTCCCATGGCGGCGTACATCAACGCGCCGACCAATTCTCGATATGGAGTATCCTCCACGCTCTTGTCTTTGCCCTCTGAGTCTTTCGTCAGTTTTGTGCCGAGAGCTATCGGTGTACCGACGGGCTTGCAATCGCCCATGCCGAACCGTTTCAAGATCCCTTTGATGTAGCCGCGCTGAGAAAGACAAACTTTATCGGCGTCGCGTCGAATCTCGATGCCTAAGCAATACTTGGCAGAGCCAAGGTCCTTCACCTTGAAAGATTCGGCCAGCCTGCTCTTGACCTGATTTTCCTTGACTTGGTCATTGGAGACAATTAGTATGTCATCAACGTAGATCAGTACGAAGGTGAGTTTCCCTTTGTCAACGTAAACGCACGGATCGGCGCTGGTCGGCGTTAGTCCGACATCTCTGAGCGTCTGGTCCAGCTCCGTATGCCATTGTCGACCTGCTTGGCGTAGGCCGTATAGGGCCTTGTTCAATCTGCATACCTTGTCCGATCCCTTCATCTTTTTCAGGAGTGTGCGCGTTCGGTCCAGGACCACAACATCCTTTTCGAGATGTGCTATTCTCTCCAGCATCTCATGCAACAAGGTCGGCATTTCCATGAATACGTTGGTGTCCATCTTGCCATTCAAGTATGCGGTCTCAATATCCAACTGCGAGATTCTGAGATTGAATTTGGCGGACAGGGCCATCAACAGCCTCAAAGATCCCAGACGTGCCACCGGAGCGAAAGTCTCAAAGAATTCAATTCCTGGACGTTGGGCGTACCCCTTTGCGACCACGCGGGCCTTTCTCCGATCAAGGTTCCCATCGGCGTCGAGCTTGTTCCTCAGAACCGTTCTGCTCTTTATGACCCTCGCATCTTTAGGCTTCGTGACGATATCGAAGGTGTCGTTCAGAATGAGACTTCTGATCTCCGAGTATATCGCGTCGAGCCATTCGTCCTTGTTCGGACCGGAAACTGCCTCATGAAACGAAATCTCGCACGCGTTCAATGCCGCATTTGTGCCATCGCAGTCCAGAAACTCGTCCTCGGATGACTCAGCTTGAACTTCAGGTTCTTGCGGATCGGAAGCAACAGGCACCATGTTGTACTGTTTGGTCGGTCGACCACGTCTTCCCGTCGACACCTTTCGCGGTCTGCCAGGGCCGCGTCGCAGTTGACCTTGAGTCGCGGTAGGGCCGTCGACTCTTTCGTTGTTTGAGTCGTGTCCGCGGTTCAGCTCATCGTCTGGCGGGCCGGCTGGACGGTCGTCCTGAGGATCATCCGGCCCCTCGCGCGATCGTGAATTACGGCCAATTTCGGTCTCCTGAGTCGTCGGTCGGTTCCGCAAATCGTCCAAGCACGAAGACGGATCGTCCGAAATGTTCTTCTTTTGGTTTTGCCGCTCGTCATCGGCTTGAGGTTCGTCGAAGAACTTGACGTCGCGAGTCACGTGAAGCTTTCTCTCGGACGGTGTCCAAACTCGATAGCCTTTGGATGTTTGAGAGTATCCGACGAGTACTCCTTCTATCCCCTTGGGCGAAAATTTGCCCCTGTTGGGAGACTTGTTTAGAATATATGTTTTTGTTCCAAACCTTCGCAAGTGGGTGACGTCGGGACGCTTTCCGGTCCACATTTCGAAAGGAGTCTTCGTGCCCAAAATCTTGGTAGCGCATCGATTCCTTACGTGGTTCGCCATCATAATCGCCTCGCCCCAAAACGACGGCGGTAGCTTGGAATCGGCAAGCATGCAACGAGCGGACTCGACGAGAGTTCTGTTCTTTCGCTCTGCGACTCCATTCTGCTCGGGAGTGTAGGTAGTCGTCAGTCGTCGTTGGATCCCGGCCTCGCTCAATATTTTGTCCATCGTCGAATTGCTGAATTCTTTTCCGTTGTCCGACTGGAGCGCCTTGATTCTTTTGCCTGTTTGCGTTTCTGCGTAGTTTTTGAACACGAGAAACTTCGACGAGACTTCGGATTTATTCTTGAGGAGGTAAATCGCGGTCCAGCGGCTGTAATCGTCTGTAAATGTAAGAAAGTAT
This sequence comes from Ophion ellenae, assembly GCA_963210295.1. Taxonomy (NCBI): domain Eukaryota; kingdom Metazoa; phylum Arthropoda; class Insecta; order Hymenoptera; family Ichneumonidae; genus Ophion; species Ophion ellenae. The sequence goes on along the minus strand of OY723396.1, from coordinate 1,793,755 downwards.
CGAGAGCCGCCCTGCGACTCAATCCTCATGGGACCACAGACGTCCGTGTGCACGATTTCGAGCAGACACGATGACCTCTCGCCACGTTTCGGAAAAGCTGGCCTTGAGAGTTTTCCGACGGCACAGATTTCGCACTGCGGAGGGGTACCGTTGTCCTCGAACGTTAGTCCCGACACCATTTTATTGCACTGCATGAACTTCATGTCCTTCCAGTTCAAATGGCCGAATCGTCGATGCCATTCTCTCCGACTGTCTCTTGAGTTGTCCGTTGCAGTACATGCCGCGTCGTGTCCTTTTCGCAAAAAGAACAAATCGCCTTCACGATCGGCTATCATTTTTGTCGTTCCGTTGACGTCCCTTATGTACGCGTGTTCGCGCGAGAACAAAACCTCGTGGTTGTTATCGACTATCTTTGTGACCGATAATAGGTTCGTCCGAAGGTCGGGCACATACAGCGTGTTTAAGAGCGTAATCTCTTTATTCTGCTCACCGTTCGACGTTGATATGGTCACCTCGCCTTTGGCTGTTGCTTTCGTGGTCGACTCGTTTGCCAACCTTATACCGCGTTCAGCCTTAGAGGAGTTGGCGAACAGCCGGGGATCCTTGCAAAGGTGCGTCGTGCATCCGCTGTCAAGACACCATCTCTGGTCCGCCGAGCTAGTACTATCGACGGAGACATTGAAGGTTTCTTCTGCGTAGAAGGTGTCGCTGGCTGTATTTGCACCCTGAGCATCTCGTTTCTTCTTAAAGCAGTCAGTCGCTTTGTGGCCCCTTTTCTTACAGTAAAAACATTTTAATTTTTGACCGTTCGAGAGGTTCTGTTTGCCACTGCCAGCGACAGGGTCGTTCGATTTGAATGATCTTGGCTTCGTGAATAGGACATTCGTCCCGGACTCGACGTTCTTGTGAACCTTGCTGTCACATTCCTCCGTAATCTTGATCATGAGAGTGTCGATGTCCGGTAGATTATCGCGTGATTTGATGGCACAGCAAAAATTGTCGAACGTACCTGGCAGACTGTGCAGTAGCATTATCGTTAGTAGATCGCCGTTGATTTCGACGTCCATGTTATGCAATTTGTCCACGGTGTCCATGAACTGTGACAGATAGTCTCTCACATCGTCGTTTTCGCCCATTTTTCTCATTAGCAATTGTTCCAGGAGGGTAGCCTTTCTCATCGGGCCCTGTGACGCGTACACGGCCATCAATCGGTCCCACACTTCTTTCGACGTGTTGCAATTTCGGATATGTTTGAGTTCCGTCGGGCTGATCGACAAGATTAAGTCACTTTTCGCCTTCCGATCCTGAATGACCCAACTCTTCTGTGCGGTTTGCGCCGCCCTGTGCGCATCGCCCTCGCCGACAACGGCGGGCATCGGGACATCGCCGCTAACGTACGGCCATGTGTCGTTCTTCACCAAAAGTGCTTCGACCTGAATTTGCCACGTGTCGTAATTGTGCTTTGTCAAGAGCTCAATACGAGTTGAATTGATCAGATTCGCGTTTGCCATGGCCAGTCGTGTTCACCTTCTTACGAGTTTCGACACTTCGTTTTCGCGCTCTTCGCGCGTGGTTAAGCGCACGTAAACGAGTGATGTTTGTCCTCCCCTCTTATTTTCTCGCCGATTGCGAATGTCCTGGGCCCATAACCTGTTAGAGTAGGCGGGTGTGGACGGCAGAGAAAACGAGAGGAACCATTTTTGTACAATGACTTTATTACACGTTGACGAAATACGAAAGACAACGACGAACAAAAAGGATCAGCGACATCCGGGTCGTGTTATCCCGTTGCTAGGAGTAGACGCTAATAACAATAAAATACGCGCGAGGCAGCGTCGCGAGCGCAACGCGGTTGTCAGGGGTGCGATGCCGCTCGCACGGCGAATTACCCTAAACGCAAGGGCACGAATTGTGAAATCTCCAACAATTTTAGTCGTGGAAAAATTACAGTGGTTTAATTGTTCTTGTGATAATTTATTTTAAGCGTGGGAAAATTATAGTGGTTCAATTGTTTTTGTGTTAGTTTATTTTAAGCGTGGAAAAATTACAGTGGTTCAATTGTTTTTGTGTTAGTTTATTTTAATCGTGGGAAAATTACAGTGGTTTAATTGTTTTTATGTTAGTTTATTTTAAGTGCGGGGACATTACAGTGGTTTAATTGTTTTTGTGTTAGTTTATTTTAGGCGTGGAAAAATTACAGTGGTTCAATTGTTTTTGTGTTAATTTATTTTAAGCGTGGGAAAATTATAGTGGTTCAATTGTTTTTGTGTTAGTTTATTTTAAGCGTGGAAAAATTACTGTGGTTCAATTGTTTTTGTGTTAGTTTATTTTAAGCGTGGGGAAATTACAGTGGTTCAATTGTTTTTGTGTTAGTTTATTTTAAGCGTGGAAAAATTACAGTGGTTCAATTGTTTTTGTGTTAGTTTATTTTAGGTGTGGAAAAATTACTGTGGTTCAATTGTTTTTGTGTTAGTTTATTTTAGGCGTGGAAAAATTATAGTGGTTTAATTGTTTTTGTGTTAGTTTATTTTAGGCGTGGGGAAATTATAGTGGGTCAATTGTTCTTGTGTTAGTTTATTTTAAGCGTGGGAAAATTATAGTGGTTTAATTGTTTTTGTGTTAGTTTATTTTAATCGTGGGAAAATTACACCGGTTTAATTGTTTTTGTGTTAGTTTATTTTAGGCGTGGAAAATTATAGTGGCTCAATTGTTTTTGTGTTAGTTTATTTTAGGTGTGAAAAATTATAATGGTTCAATTGTTCTTGTGTTAATTTATTTTAAGCGTGGAAAAATTACAGTGGTTCAATTGTTTTTGTGTTAGTTTATTTTAATCGTGGGAAAATTATAGTGGTTTAATTGTTCTTGTGTTAGTTTATTTTAAGCGTGGGGAAATTATAGTGGTTCAATTGTTTTTGTGTTAGTTTATTTTAGGTGTGGGAAAATTACAGTGGTTTAATTGTTTTTATGTTAGTTTATTTTAAGTGCGGGGAAATTACAGTGGTTTAATTGTTTTTGTATTAGTTTATTTGAGGCGTGGAAAAATTACAGTGGTCCAATTGTTCTTGTGTTAGTTTATTTTAAGTGTGGGGAAATTACAGTGGTTTAATTGTTTTTGTGTTAGTTTATTTTAGGCGTGGAAAAATTACAGTGGTTCAATTGTTCTTATGTTAGTTTATTTTAAGCGTGGGAAAATTATAGTGGTTCAATTGTTTTTGTGTTAGTTTATTTTAAGCGTGGAAAAATTATTGTGGTTCAATTGTTTTTGGTTAGTTTATTTTAAGCGTGGGGAAATTATAGTGGTTCAATTGTTCTTGTGTTAGTTTATTTTAAGCGTGGGAAAATTATAGTGGTTCAATTGTTTTTGGTTAGTTTATTTTAAGCGTGGGGAAATTATAGTGGTTCAATTGTTCTTGTGTTAGTTTATTTTAAGCGTGGGAAAATTATAGTGGTTCAATTGTTTTTGTGTTAGTTTATTTTAAGCGTGGAAAAATTATTGTGGTTCAATTGTTTTTGGTTAGTTTATTTTAAGCGTGGGGAAATTATAGTGGTTCAATTGTTCTTGTGTTAGTTTATTTTAAGCGTGGGAAAATTATAGTGGTTCAATTGTTTTTGTGTTAGTTTATTTTAAGCGTGGAAAAATTACAGTGGTTCAATTGTTTTTGTGTTAGTTTATTTTAATCGTGGGAAAATTACAGTGGTTTAATTGTTTTCATGTTAGTTTATTTTAAGTGCGGGGAAATTACAGTGGTTTAATTGTTTTTGTGTTAGTTTATTTTAGGCGTGGAAAAATTACAGTGGTTCAATTGTTTTTGTGTTAGTTTATTTTAAGCGTGGGAAAATTATAGTGGTTCAATTGTTTTTGTGTTAGTTTATTTTAAGCGTGGAAAAATTACTGTGGTTCAATTGTTTTTGTGTTAGTTTATTTTAAGCGTGGGGAAATTACAGTGGTTCAATTGTTTTTGTGTTAGTTTATTTTAGGTGTGGGGAAGTTATAAAGGTTTAATTGTTTTTGTGTTAGTCTATTTTAGTTGAAAATTGATTTAATTTATTTTGAAATAAAAATTTTAATTATTAATATTTAAATTTTAAATTATTTTATAAAATTAATAGATATATTGATACTATCTTGGATTTATAAATTAAACAAAATATTTTAAAAAAAAATTTTATATGTATAAGTTTGTAATTTTTAATTAATTTAATTTTAGTTAATATATTGATAATTTCTTTTAAACATTTAATAATCAAAATTTTTATTAATAATTATATAAATAAATTTTTGTATAATTTTAATTTAAATAGTTAAATTTTTTTAATATAAAAAATTATTATTTAAGTAATTTTATAAATAGAATAAGATTTAATAAAAATAAATTTTGTGCCAGCAATTGCGGTTATACAAATATTTATACATTAATAAGTTTAATTTTAATAAATTTGGTTATTAAATTTTTATGAAATAAAAAATAATATTTTATGGTGAAATATAAATATTTTAGTTTTTCATTTTTTTTTAAATGAAAATTATATATTAGTTAAATAAACTAGGATTAGATACCCTATTATAATTAATTATATTAATATAAATTGGATATTAATTGTTAAATCAATAAATTTTAAAAATTTGACGGTATTTTATTATATTCAGAGGAATTAGTCCTATAAATGATGGTACACGATAGGAATAACTTTAATAAAAAATGTATATATTTTCGTTAAAAAAAAAATTTTATAAAATATTTTTATTATTAATTTTAAATATAAAATTTCAGATCAAAATGTAGTTTTATTAAAGAAAGAGATGAATTACAATAAATTTAAATGTATATGGTGTATTAAATTTAAATTTAATATTAAAGTGGATTTGAAGGTAAATTTAATTAATTAATTAATTTGATATAATATTAAAATATGTACATATTGCCCGTCATTTTCATTTAAAATGAAACAAGTCGTAACAAAGTAAATTTACTGGAAAGTAAATTTAGAATTTTTAAATTTAGTTTATTTAAAAATTTATTATTTACAATAATAAGAATTATATTTTTTAAAATTTAAATAAATTATATATATATATATATATATATATATATATATATATATATATATATATATATATATATATATATATATATATATATATATATATATATATATATATATATTATTTGATTAATTGATTAATAAAAAAAAATAATAAAAAAAAATATTAATTTTAGTTAATTTTATAAAAAAATTTAAATTATATAAAAGTAATGTAAGTGAAATAAAATTTAAGTATAATAATTTTAAATTAATAATTAATTTTTATTACCTTTTGTATCAGGGTTGATTAAAATATAATTTAAATATTAATTAGTTCTCGAATTAATAAGAGTTAATTAAATAATTTATTTAATATGAAATAATTATTAAAAATATTTAATTTGAAGAGAAATTTTAATCGATTATTAAGATATTTAGTTTTTTGATAAATGAATTTAATTCAGATAATTATTGATGAAATAAATATATTTTTTTAAATTTAATTATTAAAATTTTTAGGGTTAATCTTAAGAATTATATTATATTTTTAAGTTGATTAATAATAAAATTATAAAATTAAAAATATTTATTTTAAGAAAAAATGTTATAATTTATTTTTATTAAAATTTAAATTTAAATAAAAATTAATTATTTATTTAAATAAATTTAAATATAAAATTTAAATTAAAATAATGATTAAATTAGTATAAAATTTATTTAAATTGTTTAATATTTAAGGAAATTAATTAAAAATAATTAGGCAAATTTAATTTAATTATTATTTATTCACCTGTTTAACAAAAACATGGTTTTTTGAATCTAATTTAAAATTTGGCCTGCTCAATGAATTTATTTAAATAGCTGCAGTATTTTAACTGTACAAAGGTAGCATAATCAATAGTTTTTTAATTGAAAGCTAGAATGAATGGTTTGATGAAATAAATTCTTTTTTTTTTTTAATTTTAAAATTTTTATATTAGTAAAAAATCTAATGTAAATTTATAAGACGAGAAGACCCTATAGAATTTAATTTTAGTTTAATTAAATTAAATTTTATTTATTTATTTTAATTAGGTTAAAATTTGATTGGGGTGATTATTAAATTGAATTAACTTTAATTTAAATTAACATTAATTAATGAGTTTGTGATCCTAAAATTTGGATTTTAAGAATAAATTACCTTAGGGATAACAGTATAATTTTTTTGGAGAGATCATATTGATAAAAAAGATTGTAACCTCGATGTTGAATTAAGATAAAATTTAAATGGAAAATTTTAAAATTTTTGGTCTGTTCGACCATTAAAATCTTACATGATTTGAGTTCAGATCGGTGTGAGCCAGATCGGTTTCTATCTTTAATTGTTATAAATATTTTTGTACGAAAGGACTTTATATTTTAAATATTTTATTAAATAAAGGAATAAATTTATTAATTTGGCAGATTAGTGCAATAAATTTAGAATTTATTTAAGTAATGAATTTTACATTTAATAATTAAACAAATTTATATATACATATTAATTTCTATAATTATGATAATTTTAGTGTTAGTGTTGATTTTAATAGCGGTTGCTTTTTTAACTTTAATAGAGCGTAAGATTTTAAGATATATTCAACTACGGAAAGGTCCTAATAAGGTTGGCTATCTTGGAATTTTACAGCCTTTTAGTGATGCTATCAAATTAATAACTAAAGAATTAATTATTTTAAAACAATTTAATGATTTATATTATTTAATTTCTCCAATTTTTATATTATTATTAATTATAATAATATGATTAATTTATCCTTTTTTAAGAAATATAATTTCAATAGAGTTAGGAATTATATATTTAATTTTTTGTTTAAGATTAGGGGGATATGGGTTATTAATTTCAGGTTGATCATCAAATTCATCATATTCAATATTAGGTTCAATTCGATCATTATCTCAATCAATTTCTTATGAAGTTAATTTGTCATTAATTATTTTAATATTGATTATTATAATTGAAAGATTTAATTTTAACAATTATAATATTATACAAAAAAATATGTGATTTTTATTTATGTTATTACCTTTATTTTTTATAATATTATTTAGGTTAATAGCTGAAATAAATCGGACTCCTTTTGATTTTTCAGAGGGGGAATCTGAGTTAGTTTCAGGATTTAATGTTGAGTATATAAGTGGAGGATTTGTTTTAATTTTTTTATCAGAATATGCTAGAATTTTATTTATAAGATTTATTTTGAGTATAATATTTGTTGGTATTAAATTAAGTAATTTAATGTTTTATTTTTTTATTATAATAATAATTTATTTAATTATTTGAATACGGGGGACATTCCCCCGATTTCGTTATGATTTATTAATATATTTATGTTGATTAATTATTTTACCTTTTATTTTAAATTATATATTTTTTATAATTATAATTAAAATAATAATTTAATAAGTAAAAAAAAATAAGGTAATAAAATTTTTAATTTTATTTTATGTTTTCAAAACATATACTTATTCAAGTTCATTACCTATAAAATTATTTTATTTCATAATTGGAAAATTAATCTATTTAGGGTATAAAATAAGAAATATGTAATTCTAAATATTTGTCTAATTAAAATAAAAGGAGCTTCAACAGGTTGGGATCCTAATCAGGTTAGTAATAAAAAATTATTAATAAATATTCAAAATAATATTTGATTTATGGGATAAAATATTATTGAATGATATTTAATATTAATAATAGGTAAAATTAAAAGAATTATAATTGATATTAATAAAGCAATTACACCTCATATTTTATTTGGAATTGCACGAAGAATTGTGTACGCAAATAAAAAATATCATTCAGGTTGAATATGAATAGGGGTAATTATAGGGTTAGCTAAAATATAATTTTCAGGGTCTCTTAATATAAATGGGAATTTTAGACATATTAAAATTAAAATATATAATATAATTAAAAATCCAATAATATCTTTTAAAGTAAAGTAATTATGAAAATTGATTATTGAAAATTTTCTATTAACACCTATTGGATTATTTGAACCAGATTGATGAATAAAAAATAAATGAATAATAACTATTCCTAAAATAATGAATGGTAGAAAAAAATGTAATCTAAAAAAACGATTTAAAGTAGGATTATTGTCACGTCGTGACCAAATGCGTACAATGTATTTTTAAGCTTAATAGCGCGATAGCGGCATTTTCATTTTTCGACGGATTTAAATATTTTTCTTTAGAGTTAGGCCTACCACGGCGGAAATGTAGCCTATCCACGATAATATAACTAAGCGTTTCTCATACCTTCCCACGCGAAAGCGTGGCGGTCTTAACGATATCGAGAACAAATATACAAGCGGGGAAAATTCGAACAGTCTCGTTGTAATCCGAACAGAGTCCGAGTACATCGCAGTGTCCTTAAGACCAAAAATACACAAAGGAAACCTTCGGATTACAAGGATGACGAACACGTGAAGCGACACGCAAGAAATTCGTAATGATATTCTTAAAGACGTAAATATATAACGACGCGACGATGCCGAATGCCAACGATCATCCAAGAGCGGAAAAATGTCCAAATCCTTAAAATACACACTCGCTAGGAGAAAATCCTCCGACCCAGGAAGTTGACCCGGCCATAAAACGGCGCTGGTATATCCCATGCGGACTCGCGGGCCTCGGTCAACAAGCCTTATCTCGAGCGTGCGTTCTTAGCGCCGACAAGGCCCCTTTTTCCTCTGTATTTTCCTGCGCTCCAGATAAGGAAGCGCAGCTCCAATTCCCGGAAATAGAGCGACGGTTGTGGCTATCGCAACCCACCCCTCGCTCCCACTCTCATTTCGACATTATACACATTTTCCACCAATCCAAAAGAATGCACCCCCAAATGTGCACTCTCCCAGGGGGCCATTCCCCCACCATCCCAGCATCCAAAATATCTTAGAAGCTAGGATACAACAATCTTGAAGTCAGTGTTCCATCATCACTCGTTCAGAGCTAGTCTCCCAACAGTGTTCCATCACCACTCGTTCAGAGCTAGTCTCCCAACAGTTTCCATCGTGATCGGACAAAGTCTCCCAACAACTTTCATCGGAATAAGTAGAACATCTGTCTCCTGACAGCAAACGCGAAACTTGAACTTCGCAATTGTTCCTCATAAAAACGCGAACTGTAAGAAATCATTTAACTGTCTACGTTGAATGTGTACGTGTGAAACTCCCGTGTGTGAAAATTTGTATCAACGTGTAATCTCAACATTGACACGGAGCGTGCGCAACCGAGGGGTCCGACCTACCTGCGGAGGCCCGAACCTGACGGCTATAAACAGATTAGCGTATCCACTACCCATCGGCAAATGTAAGCGAAATATTTCATGTATATTTTTGTATTATTAATTTAATACAATTAACCAAATTGGTTAATTATAATAAACCCCGAATTCTCAATCACTTGCGTAAATCAATTTATTTATCAATCGAGTCACTGCATCATTCCCATCTTTGCATGCACCTTTCCCTTTTTCACCCTCATCCCGAGCTATTGCGCTAGGCGTAGGCTAAAAAGAGGGAACCGCGATAAAACATATGCCCACGTCCCCTCAGGACGTGACATATAATTTTTGGGGGCTCGTCCGGGATTGTAAAAAGGGTATGTGCTGTTGCAAATTGCCTTAATGGATAAGGAATCCACATGCGAGTCGCTCGATTTAAACATTACTGAGGATTTACCGCATTCAGAAACAGACGAACCAGGTCAATCCCGTAGTACAGGGTACGCATTGAGAGGATCAAACGCTAATTTATTATCTGGCCTCGAAGCTCCTATAAGATCCATCAAAAAAATAGCATTACCAACTAAGGGAAATTCAGATAATTCAAACAATATGGCTCTAGGAACGAATCAATTAATATCTTTGAAGGAAGCTGTTAGCGTTGTTCCTGAATTTGACGGGAAAAATATCCCCTTCTCAGAATTTATGACCGGTTGTGAAGATGCCAAAGATATGCTTCCAGCCGAATCAGAGAAGTATTTAGTAAAATTATTGAGGAACAAATTGAAAGATCTAGCCAGAGAAAGCATACATGGAATTAAATTCGAGACAGTAAAAGACCTCGTAGATTTTCTAAAAAAATTATACGCGCCAAACAAATCCGAGATTCAGCTGTTGGGAGAACTCAGCAATATCTACCAGGCAAGCGGCGATAGCGTTATGGAATTCGCGACGAAAATTAGGAAAAAGGCAAGAGAAATATTAGAAGCAAGAAAATTAGCCAATAATGGGGAAGAGGACCAACTATTTAGGAGACAAATGGATGAATATTTTCTCACAAGTTTTAAACGCGGATTAAAAGAGGAGATCGAACACCGACTCCCACCGTGCGTAGACATGCCCACCGCCATCGATCACGCGGTTAGAATCGAACGCGATCTCAAGGCTCGAAGGGAATTGGAATCGCGTTCCACCAAATCTGAAAGAGCTATTCCGACTAGACCTGTGAGGATATGCAACATTTGCAAAAAGGACAATCACCCGACCGAAGCTTGTCGATTTGCAACGGTAATTTGCCAAATTTGTAAAATCCAGGGCCACAGCGCCAATGAATGTCGAAAATCTGCTAATGATCAGGGGTCTGTCACGTGCCAAATTTGTAAAAAAATAGGACATACCGCGGACAAATGTTTTCGCAATCAAAAATCCTACACAATTACGTGCCAATTGTGTAAAAACCCAGGGCACACGGCCAGCGAGTGTACATCGCGTAAAGAGCCACAACATTTCTCCAATGATCGTCCTCGCCCCTCATCTGTTCCCCAGTGCCAATACTGTCACAATCATGGGCACACTGCGGACAGATGTTTTAAAATTCCGAAAAATTCGCCGCAAAACAATATACCTACCTGCCGATACTGCAAAAAGATAGGTCACACATTAGAAAATTGCCGCACACTTGAATATAATCAGTCGCAAAACCTGTCGGGAAACGGGAGGAATACCCTTCGGACGGGCGCGCCGAGCGGTACCCCGATCCCCACGCGTCCAGCAAATTTGGCCACGCAAGAGGCTCAAGCCGACGATATCCGACCTACACAGTAAACGCAGAAAACTTCGATAAGCTACCCTCGGTGTGTATCGGAGCACTACCGGAAAAGGGTCGCACGATAATGCTATTAGACACTGGAGCCATTCCCAATCTCATAAAGAAAGAATATACAAGGAATATGGTCGGTATCGATGAGTCAGACATTATAAAATTAAAAGGTATATCAGAGCTACCAGTGTACGCGTTAGGGAGCGTAATAATTCAAGTATTCGGGTTTAATGCCCTATTTCATATAATTCCAGATTCGATACCGCTCCCCTATCCTGGATTATTAGGGTCGAATTTCTTTTTTGAAACTAAAGCAAAAATTAATTATGAAACAGAACGTTTTGAATTCGGAACAAGATCTTGGCCATTTGAAAAATCAGGCGAACCTGACGAGGTGATAGAAATCCCCGCGCGTTCGGAAACTTCCTTTCACGTAAAAGTGGAGGATAGCACGATAAAGGAGGGTTATCTCTCGCCTTTAAAAATCCGCAATGGTGTATATGCCGGCGACTGTCTGGTAACAAACATCCGCGGTAAGGCTCATTTGAAGGTTTACAATACCACAAATGATGCCATACGACTGATCGTGCCAGTCGTAAAACTGCAAGAATTCGACACGATCGGAGACTTAGCAGAAAATAAAACAAATCAAGATTGCATGACAATTTTTAACTCCAGTTCGATCCCTCGTGACTCTTCTATTTCAAGCGACGATTGCAAGACAATCGCGTATATCCAGGGTCCAAAGGAGGCCAATTTTAAAAAATCGACGAAAAATGTCGAATTAAAAACCTGGCATCGCCCCAAAGAGAGCGATGATCAAGGAAAATTTAGAAAAAATTACGGTAGCGAGGAAAGAACTGGAACTGAGATCAATCAATCAAATAAAAATAATAATAAAATATCGGGCCAAGAATCAAAATCGAATAAAATTGGAAAATCAAAAGTAAAAATAAAAGAAAAGCCAATGAACGAAGAAAATTCAAAATTGAAAATGAATAAAAATTCAAATCTGAGGGAAATTCAAACGGTAAATTGTGTTTCCATGTCTGACCCAAGATCGCGTAACATAAAAACTCTGTCAGAGCGCACGGAGACAATAAGAGGGCTCCTGCGACTCGATCATCTAGCCAAAGATGAGCTAGATCATGTAGAAAAAATTATCGAAAAATACCCAGATAGGTTTCACATAAAAGGCGAACCTCTGGAGTCTACATCTGTGCTGCGACATAAGATCCCCACGGTCGATGACCTCCCGATCAATACAAAACAATACAGGTTTCCTCAGGCTCTTAAGGGCGAAGTCCAGCGTCAGGTAGACGAGCTACTGGACTCGAGGATTATCAACCATTCTCAATCCCCAAACAACAGTCCTGTTTGGATCGTACCAAAGAAACCCGACTCCAATGACAATAAGCGTTGGAGAATGGTAATTGATTTTCGGGCCCTTAACGAAAAGACAATCGGTGATTCTTATCCGTTGCCTAACATCACAGACAATCTGGATCAATTAGGCAACGCGAATTATTTCTCCGTATTCGATCTAGCGTCCGGATTCCATCAGATAGAAATGAATCCCGAAGATAAGCCGAAAACTGCTTTCTCTACTCCATATGGGCACTATGAATTTTCGAGAATGCCTTTTGGGCTGAAAAATGCCCCGGCGACTTTCCAGCGCTTGATGGACGTCGTGTTGAGTGGACTCCAAGGAGTGTCCCTCTTCGTTTATCTCGACGACATCGTCGTTTACGCCAAGGATTTAGAGGAGCACGGCGCGAAAATCGAGGAACTGATGGAAAGGTTGCGTAAAGCCAATCTACAGTTGCAACCGGATAAATGTGAATTTCTCAGGCCAGAAGTTAATTACCTAGGGCATATAATCGGGAAGGACGGTTTAAGACCGGATCCCAATAAATTGTCAGCGGTAAGGGAATTTCCAGTTCCCAAAACTGTTAAAAATATTCGGCAATTTTTAGGCCTAACAGGTTACTACCGTAGGTTTATTAAGGATTTCTCGAAGATCGCAAAACCATTAACACGACTCTTGGAAGATAAGGTCGAGTTCGAATGGACGGAGGAAACACACAAAGCCTTCGAAGTACTCAAAAATAAACTCTGTGAAGCTCCCATCTTGCAGTATCCAGACTTTGAAAAACCGTTCATAATAACAACGGATGCTTCCGGCTACGCCTTAGGCGGAGTATTATCACAAGGTGAAATCGGGAAAGATAAACCGATCGCTTATACATCGTGCGTACTACGCGGGGCAGCCCTTCGGTACGACACGTATGAAAAAGAGGCAATGGCAATTATTCATAGCGTCAAAGCCTTCAGGCCGTATATTTACGGTAGGAAATTCACGCTTGTGACCGATCATAAACTCCTGGTCTGGTTTAAAACAGCCAAAGACGCGAACGCACGCGTCCTGAAATGGCGACTTAAACTTTCGGAATATGACTACGACGTCGTGTACAAGCCAGGGAAATTAAATTCAAACGCCGACGCCTTATCGCGTAACCCAATCGAAAAATTCGAGGACGTCAAAGCCATACCTCATTACGAACAAAAAAACGACGAGAATCTAGATGAGATAGCACAGGACATACTCCGCGAATTAGCAGAAAACAGTGTTAGCGAAAACGAAGGCCCTATACGTTTTACAACTCAAGCAGAAATTCATGAAACCCCAAAAATAGAAGGAATAAATGTCGTCACTCGCTTGCAAGCGAAGAACTACGTATCTCAGGTAGCTAAGAAAACAAAACAACAGGTTAAAGAAAAACTCGGTGACGATGTATCGGAAATGGTTGACGTACCTGCCTCCAAGGAGACAGATGTGCGCTCCAAGTCCCGGCGCCTTGCGCTTCGAAATCGTAAGGCCATAAACTACGAGGAAAGTAGCAGCGAGGAAACAGAAGCCGAGATAACAAGGCCCGCGCGTGTTAGGCGACTCCGAAAGGGCACTGACCCCGAATCAGCTGAGAGGCCTAACCTGCGCAAAGCACCTCAAATTCCTAATCCCAAAAGTTCCACTGACCTAGATTCCGACTCCACCAACGCAGTTGACTCATTATCCTCTGAGGATGAAGGACTTCCGATCCAGGAAGACAAAACCTCGGAATTTAAAATCGCGAATGGCATAACAAGCAAAGAATTGTTCCATTTTCGTAACGATAACCTAGTATATTTTGTCGACTCAATTGGAAAACCTTGCGACTCTGGATCGCAAAAATTATTTGAAGTAAATAAACTTCCCCTCTGGAAGAATCTAACAGAAGGTCGTGCTTATAGTAAACAGGTTGGAAAAAAATATCACATTGCCCTAGTCATCAAAGGCGAGTATTCTGGCTCATTATCCTTCGTATCAGAAAATATTAAAGAAAGCGTAAGGGAATTAAAAGATCTTTGCGAAAATCTCAAGCTCCAATCAGTGAGTATTTGCCACAGTAACCACGTCGAGCGCCTAATATGGGCTGACGTCTTGAACATAATAAAAGAAACATTCAAGTCCAGTGAAACAAGAGTAATCATCTGCTTAGGGACACTACGCTACGTGCCAACCGAAAAACGAGATTCCATTTTCTACGAGATGCACAAGTCCCCTATAGGAGGACACAAAGGCGTCTCCAAGACATATAACAGAATTAAAAGAGAGTATTTTTGGGAAGATTTGAAATCGGATATTCAGAGAAGAATTCAGCAATGCCTAGATTGTCAATTAAAGAAACTGGTTAGAGTCAAAACAAAACAGCCAATGATCATAACGGATACACCGGGCACGGTTTTTGAAAAAATATCGATGGACATAGTAGGTCCAATGCAACGTACGTCCAATCAGAACGAATACATCCTGACTATCCAAGACAATCTTTCAAAATTTTGTGTCGCTATTCCACTCCCAAATGCACTAGCGACAACGGTCGCCGATGCATTGATAAAGAAATTTATATGCGTTTTTGGTGCACCCAAGGCGCTATTAACAGATCAAGGAAGTAATTTTTTAAGTGGCCTCATGAAACGAATCGCTAAACGATTTCGAATTAAGCGATGTCGGACAACGGCATTTCACCCTCAATCTAACGGATCCCTTGAGAGATCTCATCATGTATTGGCTGAATTTTTGAAACAATATACAGATAAGGATAATGAATGGGATCAATGGCTAGAATTAGCGACCCTTTCATATAATACCAGCGTTCATGAGAGTACAAAATATACTCCATATGAAGTAGTTTTTGGCAAACTAGCGAGAGTTCCATCAAGCGAACCACTTAGAGAATCCGATCAGTTGCCCACTTATCGCGGGTATTTGATTGAATTAATTACGAGAATAAATGGAATCAGGAACCTCGCCTATGAAAACCTAGTCTCGTCCAAACATCGTTCGAAAAAATATTATGATAAAAATGCTAATCCAAAGAGTTTTAAGGTTGGAGATTTTGTCTATCTCCAAAAGGGTCCCAAACCAGGTAAACTTGGAGACCATTATACTGGACCACATAGGGTGCTAGAAAAACTGGACAAGGGTAACGTGAAAATCCAATATTACAAAAAAGCACGCATTGTTCACGAGAATAGATTACGGTATTCGCACATTAACGTCGAAACAAAGCCGAAAAGAAAAACCAAGTCGACGAGAGTCGACGAATCCGATTTTAATCCTAATTAAACAAATAATAATAACAATTACCCTATTTTTCAGGTGGCCGTTATCAACCTATACAGTATCAACAATATCACCTTTGTACTTGCAACCAGCGAAAAATATTGACTTTTTAATTACAGTATCCTCAGTACAGAACACCGGAAACTACTTATATTCAAACCACGCCGAAAGAACTGTTTCACAATTCGAGAAAGATTTCCTGTCGCGAACCTAGATATAATCGCTTATGTCAATTCAAATTTATATACGTAGTTATTATATTATATTAGAAAATCATTACATTACTATATGCATACGCAACATTGTAGCAAAGAGCGCCAAATATTCCAAAATAGCTGTTGTTAGTAGTATAAGCCTCGGACGAATTGTATACAATTCAATGGAGAAGTCTATTTATATAGTGGTACTTGCTGGCGAAATAGTACACGTTATTCATTAGATAGTAATAGAAGTAAATCTGATCAGGTTATAAGAATATTACGATCAACCTGTCACTCGTGGGAACGAAAAATATCTCCTTACTCCTCGAACTCATATACTACCAAAAGAAGATCTCAAACAACCTGTAATTCCTTACTTCCTTCATATTACCTTTACGGAGACATCTGGTACAAGTTCATGGCTGCTCCTGTCGAAGCCATACTACCTGCAAGCATGAAGCCGGCGACGAAGTCTACTTGGCGATACACCGACCCAGAATCACCCTGTGGGATCTATTCCGCAGAACATCGACAACGTACGAAAACATATCATGTTTCCTGTGGAGCAACCCGCTGCCCTAAACAATATGGCACGGGGCATCAGTGGCCAAAACACTGTCAATCAAGAGGAGAAGTTGTTATATCTCCTGGATAACAACGATATATAACGCCAAGCGGACTCCATCTGGAATCGCACCTGGGAAAAATTCATTCAATTCGGTACAGCAAGCGCTGGTCTCACCCGAATGTTACCCATCATGCGACCAATCAAGCTCCTCATACATACGGTAATCCATGTATACAGCCAACACACTGTGTATGGCTGGCCGATCTACCTCGTCGATGCAGGTGCAGGAAGAAAACCTCAACGGATGCAGAGATTGGTCAAGAACTTTATAAACTCGTGACGGCCCCTTCAGCCGAACCAAGGAGTCATACCAAGACCAACGCTGCAACACATGATGTCCACCTTAACATTTCCACTAGTCCAAAATACGACGAATCCTCCAAATCGCGTTCCTTCCGTTGAGTTTACGCGAGAAGATATATTCAGGTACAAAAAGATCATCATGATTGATCATTTTTTAAATTACTTTTATTCCCATTATTTTGTTCTTCTAACCTTGTCAAGTAAAATAGGATTAAACAAGTAAATAAGTATCGATGCATAAAGGAACCGAAAAATATGATACATTTTAAGCAACAAAAAAATCTACATATAACTATAATTTTAAAAAGGGAAAAAGGAAACCTCATTGAAGATCTGTCTATATATTTATATATACAATAAAAAGTAATACCTACTTTCCAATGTTTTTAAGTCACATTGTAAGTCGATCAATGACAATGCCAATTCATACTATCGTGCCATTATACGTTTGATCACCACTCCCAACGATTACGATCGAGCGAGACGCTCAATCCTAAAGGAGGGAGGTGTCACGTCGTGACCAAATGCGTACAATGTATTTTTAAGCTTAATAGCGCGATAGCGGCATTTTCATTTTTCGACGGATTTAAATATTTTTCTTTAGAGTTAGGCCTACCACGGCGGAAATGTAGCCTATCCACGATAATATAACTAAGCGTTTCTCATACCTTCCCACGCGAAAGCGTGGCGGTCTTAACGATATCGAGAACAAATATACAAGCGGGGAAAATTCGAACAGTCTCGTTGTAATCCGAACAGAGTCCAAGTACATCGCAGTGTCCTTAAGACCAAAAATACACAAAGGAAACCTTCGGATTACAAGGATGACGAACACGTGAAGCGACACGCAAGAAATTCGTAATGATATTCTTAAAGACGTAAATATATAACGACGCGACGATGCCGAATGCCAACGATCATCCAAGAGCGGAAAAATGTCCAAATCCTTAAAATACACACTCGCTAGGAGAAAATCCTCCGACCCAGGAAGTTGACCCGGCCATAAAACGGCGCTGGTATATCCCATGCGGACTCGCGGGCCTCGGTCAACAAGCCTTATCTCGAGCGTGCGTTCTTAGCGCCGACAAGGCCCCTTTTTCCTCTGTATTTTCCTGCGCTCCAGATAAGGAAGCGCAGCTCCAATTCCCGGAAATAGAGCGACGGTTGTGGCTATCGCAACCCACCCCTCGCTCCCACTCTCATTTCGACATTATACACATTTTCCACCAATCCAAAAGAATGCACCCCCAAATGTGCACTCTCCCAGGGGGCCATTCCCCCACCATCCCAGCATCCAAAATATCTTAGAAGCTAGGATACAACAATCTTGAAGTCAGTGTTCCATCATCACTCGTTCAGAGCTAGTCTCCCAACAGTGTTCCATCACCACTCGTTCAGAGCTAGTCTCCCAACAGTTTCCATCGTGATCGGACAAAGTCTCCCAACAACTTTCATCGGAATAAGTAGAACACCTGTCTCCTGACAGCAAACGCGAAACTTGAACTTCGCAATTGTTCCTCATAAAAACGCGAACTGTAAGAAATCATTTAACTGTCTACGTTGAATGTGTACGTGTGAAACTCCCGTGTGTGAAAATTTGTATCAACGTGTAATCTCAACATTGACACGGAGCGTGCGCAACCGAGGGGTCCGACCTACCTGCGGAGGCCCGAACCTGACGGCTATAAACAGATTAGCGTATCCACTACCCATCGGCAAATGTAAGCGAAATATTTCATGTATATTTTTGTATTATTAATTTAATACAATTAACCAAATTGGTTAATTATAATAAACCCCGAATTCTCAATCACTTGCGTAAATCAATTTATTTATCAATCGAGTCACTGCATCATTCCCATCTTTGCATGCACCTTTCCCTTTTTCACCCTCATCCCGAGCTATTGCGCTAGGCGTAGGCTAAAAAGAGGGAACCGCGATAAAACATATGCCCACGTCCCCTCAGGACGTGACATTATTAACTGAGAATCCCCCTCACACTCATTCTACTGTTATTTGTCCAATATATGGGATTGTGGAAATTAAATTAGTGATTACTGTTGCTCCTCAAAAAGACATTTGTCCTCACGGTAAAACATATCCTATAAATGCGGTAGCTATTGTTGTAATAAAAATTAATGTTCCAATTAATCAAACTGCAAATATTTTATATGAAGCATAATAAATTCCTCGTCCGATATGAATATATATACATATAAAAAAAAGGAGGCTCCATTTATATGTATTAATTGATAAATTCATCCTTTATTAACATCTTGAATAATATGAATTATTCTATTAAAAGCTAGATTAATATTGGCACAATAATGTATTGATAATATAATTCCAGTTAAAATTTGAATTATTAGACATAAGCCTAATAGAGAACCAAAATTTCATCAAATATTAATATTTAAAGGGGTTGGTAAATAAATTAAAGAATCATTAAAAATTTTTATTAATTTAAATTTTTTTAAAATTGATTTATTCATAAAAATATATTTGTCGGAGTGGACTTTTTAATTTATAGCAGATATTTATAATTATAATTATTGAGAAATAAAGATATATTATTAAGAATAATATTGATAATTTATTAAAATTAAAAAGTTCATTGATTTTAATTTCATTATTTTCTTCAAGAATATTAAAATTTAAATTTCATAAATCTTGGGGATTAATATTTAATTTATTATAAAAAATTATATAAGTAAATAAAAATATTAAAATTAAAAATTTAATAAAATTTATAATAATATTATTATAATTAATTTTAAATAAATTATTATTTGTTAAACTTGTGATATATATAAATATAATTATTAACCCCCCAATTATGATTAATGGGAAAATAAATATTATTCAAGAATTAAATAGAATATTTATTTTTATGGAAATTAAAAAAATTACAAAAATTAAAATAGTTAAAAATTTTATTGGGTGGAAATTATAATATTTTATTGGAATTATTAATAAAATAATTAAACAAAAATTTAAAATTAAAGGTAAATTTAAAATTAATATATTAAAAGATTTTATCATCAAGAAATAGTTTAATAAAATATTAATTTTGGAAATTAATGATATATAATAAAATATATTTTTTTGAAGCTTTAAAATTAAGTTTAATTTTAATTTACAAAATTAATGTTTTTTTAAAACTATAAAGCTTATTATTAATATAGATTTTTTTATAGTTATATACATATATATATTAGTCTTATTCATATTATTTTATTTTTTTAAACATTTATTATTCGTTTTAATTAGATTAGAATTTATTATATCAATTGTTGTGAGGATCCGGAAAGATGGCCGAAGCGTAAAGTGGTGCCAAAAAATCGTTCCAGAGAAAAAGTGGTGTATAAGCGGCAAAAGACGAAGAAGGTGCAAAATAGGTGCCAAGGCGGAAAAAGTGTAGCATAGGAAAGGTGTGGAAGTGAAAGCAACGCGAAAATCAAGAGTAGCTGAAAGATCTAAGCAAGGAAACATCGACGAATTGTTGAGGAGGTTAAAGAAAAAGATGACGGGCGTGGAAACATTGGCCTGGGAGGACGGGAGCGGCAGCGACGGGAGCGACATCTGCCGAGAAGAGAGCGAAGCAGATCTGGACAAAACGGCAGCGGAGCGGGAAGCGGAATCTGCGGTACCGACCGAGGCGGCAGAGCAGGGAAATAAAAAGAAGAGAGGCAGACCGGTCGGCTCGAAAAACAAGACGAGAGGAGGCGCCATCCGGGGAAAAACAAGCTTGGAGAAATACATCGACGCTTTTGGAACAGGAGGAAAAGTTCAGAGATCCCCGCTGGTGAAAAAAGGTATGACACGTGCAATAATTCACAGTGAGGAGAGGATGGCTAGGCCAAAGGAGCAAGGGGAGCAGCAAAAACCGAGAGCGTGCGGGCCAATAGTAGTCGAGGACGAAATAGTGCTCGTGTCGACGTCCATGGAAGAAAGTCGAGGAAGAGAGGAA
This sequence comes from Ophion ellenae, assembly GCA_963210295.1. Classification (NCBI taxonomy): domain Eukaryota; kingdom Metazoa; phylum Arthropoda; class Insecta; order Hymenoptera; family Ichneumonidae; genus Ophion; species Ophion ellenae. Next base: position 1,772,880 of record OY723396.1, on the reverse strand, counting down.
AATGGGGCTCAGGAAGAGGATGTGGAGGACCCGGATGACCCGAACACGCTGGCGGAGGGCATTCTGCATAGCCTGCAAATAAGCATGAACCATTCCATTTGGGAATTAAAGGAAGAAACCCAGCGCATAATTGAAAGAGAGTGCAACAAGGTAATGCAGCAAATGTGTCAAGAAGTAAAAGGCCTGAGGGGAGAATTCAAGAAAAAAGAAAGGGAGTGGGAGATAGAAAAACAAATACTAAAAACAAGGTTAGAAGCAGTGGAAGGGAGGCTCGACAAAAACAAATACATGCACCACAATAATATCAGCGATAAAAGTATCAGACAGGAAAAGATAACCCACACAACAAACGGGATCTACGGGCGGCCAAATCAAATGAAAGGAATGGGCGGAAGAGAGATCTACTGGGACGAAAACCGAAACGAGAAGGAAGAGGAAGATCGGGAAAGGACGTCGCACAATTCCAATTCCAATTCCAACAGAGCAGGTGAGGAGGGTATACAGGCGAGCATCCCAAGGCGAATAGAGGAGGAAGCCGGAGAATGTTTACAAGTCATAGAGAAGGAACAACAACCGGGGGCTTTGAGCGAGGAGGAATGGAGGAGAGAAGTGCAAGAAAGAAGGATAAGAAAACACAACATAAGGGTCAAAGGAATACCAGGGCCGGGGCGAGAAGGAGGAAGGGAAATCGAAGAAATATTAAGGAATGAAACGGGCATTATGCCGTGGATTAAACGCTGGAGAACAGATCGGAATGGCTGCACAGTTGAACTAGGATCTCTACAGAACAAGATCCAGTTGATAAAAGCGGCGCGGTGGAGGGGATGTCGGGTCGAAATCAAAGACGATCTAACCTGGAGAGAGCGGAAGGTTCAGAGATGGCTGGCGGCAAAGGCGGAAGAGGGGAGAAGAGGAGGGGATAAAGACGCAAGAGCTGGTCATCTGAAAATCAAGCGCCATGGAGTGTGGCATTATTGGTGCGAAAGGGAAGGAAGATTGGAAAGATACGACTCCAGCAACGACATCAGGGCGACCAGAGAAGGCCGGGGGTTTCGAGGACGCCCCGAAACAACGCAGCGGTACGGAAGGATGCAGGCACCAAGAGCGACGGACTCAAGATGGTCACGTGGAATGTGGCGGGAATAAGAAAAGTGGGAGAAGCGTGGGATTGGTTAAAGGACTTTGATGTGATAGCGATTCAAGAAACGTGGCTAGAGCAAAAAAACGAATGTAAAGTAGTGGGTAGTTTAAGCAGAGATTTCACGTGGAAAACCAAATCAGCCATAAGAGTAAAAAAGTGGGGGAGGGCAAGCGGGGGGCAAATAGTGGGGGTAAGAAAGGGACTGTTGGGGGAGGGAAAGATGGAAGAATGGAAGGACGGAATAATCATAAGGGGGATGAAGCTTGGAAGAAAAAATGAGGAGGAAGGGGTTATAGTAACCGTATATAATGGCGACGGCTTTAAGAAGATGGAAGAAGACTTGGAAAATATTGTAAACACAGCGGAAATGGATGGAAAATGTGTTATAATAATAGGAGACATGAATGCGCGGATAGGGGAAGAGCAAGGTGGAGTTGAGGAGGATGAACAGGAGGAAGGGCAGTACAGGCAGTCGAAAGATAAGACGATAAACGCGGAAGGAAGGAGGATGCTAAACTTTTGTGAAAAAAATGGCTTAGTGATCCTGAACGGACGTTGCGAAGGGGACAGGGAGGGAAATTTCACGTACATCGGAGAACAAGGCAACACGGGTTCGATAATAGACTACGCTATAATGTCAGGGGGAAACGAACTTCTGGTGGAGGGATTAGAGGTCAAATTGAGAACGGAGTCGGATCACCTCCCATTGGTATTAACTTTGGAGAAAAAAATTAAACCACGGCGAAATAAAGGAAGAAAGGGACAACCTGAAACGAGAAAAGACAGATACGTAAGAAAACTAATCTGGACAAACGAAAAGGCGCAAGCTTATGAAGAAGCGGTTAGAAAAAACTGGGGATGTAGAAGGGAAGCAAACGGAATGCAGGATCGATGGAAAAGGCTTATAGAAATTATTAAAAAATCAGCTGAAGAAGCGGGGCAAACTAAAGCAGCGGGTAACCAAAAAAGGCAAATGAAGCTAAGTAAAGCAGTAAGGGCCAAGAGGAAAATAGTATGGTCAGCATTAAAAAGATACATGAAAAAACAGAGAACAGACGATAAAGAAAAGTTGAAGGAGGCGAGAAAAGATTTAAAGAAGGCAAGGAAAAAAGAGAAAAGAGAACATTGGGAGGGAAAAATTAAAGCGGTGGTAGAAAGCAAAAATATGACAGAAGTATGGAAAGCCATCAAGCCATTTAGACCCAGTAGGGTAAGGGGGGGCATTGAAATAACAAAGGAAGAATGGGTGAAACACTTCACACGGCTACTGGGAGGGAGCGAAGGCCAAGAAGACGGAGTCAACGGAAGCTGTGAGGATAGGCGAAACAAGGGTAACCAGGAGCAGGTTGGAGAGAACGGGGAAGTAGCCAACGAGTGGAGCAGGTATTTGTTGGAGGTTGCAAATAGAGATATTGAGGAAAGGGAAATAGGAGCAACATTGAAGGAAATGAAGTCAGGCAAGGCGGCAGGAGAAGATGGGGTCGTGGTGGAGTTCTTCAAATTTCTACCGAGAGAAGGGGCAAAGGAGTTCTGCGAGATAATAAAGGGTTTATGGAAAAATGGGGAGATAGCTAAAGGATGGGAAGTGGCGCTGATATTCCCGATTCATAAGACAGGAGATACAGGAAAGGTGGAAAACTATCGAGGAATATCGCTATTGAACACGGGATACAAAGTATTGGCAAATATAGTAAACAAACGACTAGGACACTGGCTGGAGGCAACGGGTAAACTCAGTGAGAGCCAGGCGGGATTTCGTAGAGAAAGAGGGACGAGAGATCATTTATTCACGATAAATACGGCAATTAACAACCGGCTAAAGCACAAGGGTGGTAAGCTTTTTGCGGCGTTCGTCGATTTCAGGGCAGCTTTTGATACGGCCTGTAGAGAGAAAATGTTAGAAAAGCTCCAAAAACTAGGAATAAAGGGAAGAATATTAAAAATGATCGAGAGAATATACCAAGTCACTGTGAACGCGGTAGTAACGGAGGAAGGACTAACAAATAAATTTGAATCGGGGAGAGGAGTTAGGCAAGGATGCCCTCTTAGTCCAACGCTGTTCAGCGTATTCATAGAGGACCTGGCGGAAGATTGGGAGCGGAAAAAAGTAGGAGGCACAGTTATCGGGGGAACAAAGATTTACGAGCTAAAATTTGCCGATGATGTGGTATTGATAGCAGACGACGCGGAAGGATTAAGGAGTCTACTCTGGGAACTGGAAAAATACACACAAAAAAATAAGCTAACGGTTAACCGGGAAAAAACAAAAATTATGATTTTCAGAAAGGGAGGAAGGATAAAAAAGGAAAGAGGCTGGGAGTTCAGTGGCAGGAAACTACAGATAGTAAAGGAGTACAAGTACCTAGGGGTGTGGCTGTCGTCGGGAAACACGTACGAAAAGCATCTGCGGATGGTGGAAGGCAAAATTGTCAAAGCAATAAACATGGTGTGGGGGCTCTGTAGGAGGGCGAGGATACATAGCCTGAAGCGGAGAATACAACTAGTTGAGGCGTTAGTGAGGAATGGACTACTATACGGAGTAGAAATTTGGGGGTGGAAACGGTCGGAGCGGCTGGATAAGTTGCAGGCAAGATACATGAAAATGATTATGGGACTGAGGAGAAATACACCTGCGTACATTTGGAGACGGGAAGCGAATGTAACTGGGATTGGTATTAAGGCTATGGAAAGGGCAGGAAAATATGCGTACGAAGTGCTAAAAATGGAGAACAATAGGCTGCCAAAAATCTGTCTTAAGGAGGAGGCGAGGGGAGCGACGACCGGAGCTCCATCGAAATGGGGGAGGGAAGTACGGAGGGCAATGGAGGAGGCGGGAGAAGGACAATTCTGGCAGCTTATAAGAGAAGGCAGCGACCGGGATGTCAAGAAGAAAGTAAGCAGGGCAATAATGAAGAGGAAAGAGCAGGAAATACAGCAGGACTGGGCGGGAATTGATAAATCTAACTACTGCAAGGAATATAAAACAAGGAAGTTAAACCAGGAAATGGAATATTATTGGGAGGACAAGCACATAACGGGCGAAATTAAAGAAACTTGGGCCAGGATAAGATGTGGTAGTGTAGGCAGAGAAATAGAAAAAGGTTTTAGGGAAACAGCGTGCCGGCTATGCAAACGGGCGGAGGAAACGTTGGCCCACATCTGTAAATGTGACAAGGGGAGGAGAAAGATAGGCGGAATTATTGCGGAGAGGATGGGGGGATGGATAAAAGGAAAGAAAGAAAACGAAATAAAGGAGGAACTGGAACTCTTGCTACAAGCAGGGCAGCCCTGGGTAGATCTGTGTAGGTACATAAATAAATTCGAAAAAGCGGCGGACAAGCAGGAAGAAAATGTAAAGCGGTCGTAAAATGCTTGTATATTATATTAGATGTAAGATATATATTAGTTCCTAAGAGAAATCTGTATATGTAAACGCCCGAAAGGGTATACCTGGAATAAACTTATACTATATATCAATTGTTGTTTATTTAATTTATTTAATATTAATTTTACTTGAAGTTAATATTATTTATATAATTTATTTATTTGTTATAATGGTTTGTGAGGGGGTGTTAGGATTATCTTTAATTGTTTTAATTATTCGTTTATATGGAAATGATAATATAAATTCTTTATCTTTAATTAAATGATAATAATATTGTTATTTAGAATATTTTTTTTTATTATAAATAGAATTAATAAAATTTTTATTCAAATAATTTTACAAAATTTATTATTTATATATTTATTTATAATTTTTATAAAATTTCCTTTAAATAGATTAATTATATTCATAGATTTATATTATAATTTGGGGATAGATTATTATTCATGAGGTTTAATTTTATTAAGGTTATGGATTGTTATTATAATAATTATAGTGAGAAATAAAATTTTTAATAATTTTTATATTTATTATATAAATTTAATTTATTTAATTTTAATTTTTTTATTTATAAGATTTTATTCAATAAATTTAATATGATTTTATATTTATTTTGAATCAAGTTTAATTCCTATATTTTTATTAATTTTAGGTTGAGGGTATCAGATTAATCGAATTCAGGCGGGTTTATATATAATATTATATACTTTAGTAGGATCTTTACCTTTATTATGAATAATTTTTTATTGATATAAAATTAATTATTCAATAGATATAAATATTTTATATAATAATTATTTATCAGGGTATTTTTTTTTTATAATAATTTTTGGATTTTTAATTAAAATACCTATATATATATATTACATTTATGATTACCTAAGGCCCATGTTGAAGCTCCAGTTATAGGTTCAATAATTTTGGCAGGGGTTATATTAAAATTAGGAAGATACGGATTAATACGAGTTTTGTTAATATTAAGAATAAATTATTATTATTATAAATTTTTAATTATTTTTAGAGTAATTGGTGGTATTATAGCAAGATTAATTTGTTTAAATCAAATTGATATAAAAATATTAGTGGCTTATTCATCTGTAGTTCATATAAGAATATTAATAGCTGGTTTAATAACTATAATAAATTATGGTTATTTAGGCGGATATTTAATAATAATTAGGCATGGATTATGTTCATCGGGAATATTTTTTTTGGTTAATATTAATTATGAACGTTTAATATCACGGAGTTTATATATTAATAAGGGTATAATTAATTATTTACCATCATTACGATTAATATGATTTTTATTAATTTCTTCAAATTTATCATTTCCCCCTTCCTTAAATTTATTTTCTGAGATTTTTTTAGTTATTACACTTATTGAATGAATAAAAAATATATGGGTAATTTTAATATTTTTAATATTTATAAGAGCCTTGTATTCATTATATTTATATTCCTTTAGGCAACAAGGTAAATTTATTAAAATAAGATTTTTTATAAGAATTAAAGTTATTGAATTTATAATTTTATTTTTACATTGAATTCCTTTAAATATTTTATTTATTATAATTAATATTTTTCTTTAATTTTAGTTTAAGAATAAAACATTGATTTGTGGAGTCAAAAATATATAATTTTATTTAAAATTATTTTTTATTATTTATATGTTTATTTTATAATTAATTTAATAATTTTTTTTACAATTTTATCTTTATATTTTTTAATAGATAAAATTATAATTTTAATAGAATTTGAATTTATAAATTTTATATCTATTAAAGTTGAGTATATTATTTTATTGGATTGAATTAATTTAATATTTATAAGATTAGTTTTGATAATTTCTTTAAGAGTGATTATTTATAGAATTGAATATATAATAGAGGATATAAATAAAGAACGATTTTTTTTTTAGTTATTATATTTGTAGTTTCTATAATTTTTATAATTATTAGTCCTAATATAATTAGAATTTTATTAGGTTGAGATGGATTGAGATTAGTTTCTTATTGTTTAGTTATTTATTATCAAAATGAACTGAGGTTTAATTCTGGGATAGTTACTGTTTTATCTAATCGAATTGGGGACATTTTTATTTTATTATCTATTGGTTTATTGTTATCTAAAGGTTCATGAAATTTTATATTTTTTGATAAATTAGATAAATTAATTATAATTCTAATTATTGTAGTTTCTTTTACAAAAAGAGCTCAGATTCCCTTTTCTTCATGATTACCTAAAGCTATGGCAGCTCCTACACCTGTTTCTTCTTTAGTTCATTCATCAACTTTAGTCACTGCGGGGGTTTACTTATTAATACGATTTAATTATTTATTATCAATAAATATTAAATTAATAAATTTTATTATATTTATTTCATTAATAACTATATTTATATCAGGGTTAATTGCAAGAATTGAATTTGATTTAAAAAAAATTATTGCTCTTTCAACATTAAGACAATTAGGGGTTATAATATTTTGTTTATCTATAAATTTAGTAGATGTTTGTTTTTTTCATTTATTAACTCATGCTTTATTTAAGTCTATATTATTTATATGTGCGGGTGTAATTATTCATAATATAATAATAAATCAAGATATTCGTTTTATTAGAATAATTTTTTTTAATATACCTATTGTGGGGGTAATTTTTAATTGTTCTTCATTTTCATTGATAGGAATACCTTTTTTATCGGGATTTTTTTCTAAGGATAAAATTTTAGATTTATATTTAATAGGATATTTAAATCAATTTATATTTACAATTTTATTTATTTCAATAGGGTTGACTAGTGGATATTCAATTCGATTAATTTATTATTGTTTTATTAAGTTTCCAGTATTTAATATTTTTTCTAAATTTAGAAGAATTTCGAGATTAATAGTTTTTTCAATAATAATATTATTTATTTATACAATTTTTATAGGGTTTATTTTAAGATGAATTATTTTTTCAATAAAAAATATAATTTTTTTAAGATTAAATATAAAGATATTAATTTTTTTATTTATAATATTGGGGATAATATTAAGTTTAATATTATCAATGAAATTTATAAAAATTTATAGATTAATTAATTTAATTAATTATATAAATATATATTATTATATATGATTTTTATCATTATTATATAAATTTGAAGTTTTCAAATCTTTAAAATTTTTTAATAAATTTAATTTTATTTTGGAAATAGGATGAAATGAATATTTATTTGGTGGTAATTTAATTGACTATGTAAAATTTATATTTATATATGATTTTTATAATAAAGTTATTTTATTTTTATTAATTATATTTTTTTATATAATTCTAATTATATTATATATTTAATTTAAATAGCTTAAAAATAAAGCTTAATATTGAAGATATTACAATGAGTTTAACTCTTTAAATATTTATAAATAAAATAATTATTTTTATACTGAAAATATGTTTTAATTAAACTATATAAATAAAAATAATAATGGATTTTAACCATAATATTTGGAAGTTAGAAATTTCCTTAGTTCATACTTATTTTATTAATTGGAAATGAATTCAATTTAATTATTAACAATAATTTACCTCTATTTGGTTTCAATTAATAGAGATTTAATCTGTTTTTCAAGTCGAAATTGAATTCATTAATTTATGATACTAAAAATAAGATAAATTGAATATTTCAATAATTTTTAAATGCAAATTAAAATTTTTATCCTATAATATTATTTTAATCATTTTAAAGCACCGTCATTTCATTCTAAATAAAGGCCTAATAAAAGAATGAAAATAAATGTTAATGTTATTAAAATATTTGTTTCAATTGTATAAAATAAATATGATGGAATGAGAGGAAAAAAAATAATAATTTCAATATCAAAAATTAAAAAAATTAGTCTAATTATATAGAATTGGATTGAAAATGGAAGACGGGATGAATTAAAAGGATCAAATCCACATTCAAATGGAGATATTTTTTCTCGTAATATTTTTTTAGGGGGGGATAAAGTATAATTTGTCGTACTCTCCGACAATTGTTCGTCAGGATAAATTAATAAATTAAACAAATTTACTCAAACACATTCAACAGAACAAAAATAAGGTTTTATTTCAAATACACGTCCGTTCTTCTCGACTTTATTCCTTCAACTCTCAATTATTATTTTTCATATCGTTGTCCTCGGTTGTCATAGCAGCGCTCTCATTCTTTTTACATTTTCGAATCATCGCCTGCTCGATAATTTCCCCGCAATTCGGCCATCCTGATCAATCGACGTCCTCGGCGATGTCCGTAGAACATTTTGTTTTTTTTTTTTAAGTTTTATTCTCCTTTTGGTATGACCTTCAATCGATCTAATGCAATTATTCCTTTATAAAATCGTCCACTCTGCTGTTGTCCTTCTATATCTTGAATTAAATATCTATCATTTCCCAATCCTTTTACAACTTCATAGGGACCTCTGTATTTTTCAGTCAATTTCTTGCTCTCTCCAGTCGCAGGTGATTCGTACCGAACCAATACCAGCTGTCCAGGCTCCAATATTTTCCGTCTTTTCGCTTTTTGTTAAATTGTTGACAAAGCTTTTCTTTATTCGTTTTTAATAATTCCGATACATTTTCACCCCCCAATTCCGTTCCGAATTGTTCATTCAATTCTCTTATTTCTCTTGTCAACAAGCTATCTTCTTTTCCAATCGTTTTGTAGTTAAATATCATTTCTGCTGGTGTTCGTTTCGTCACTCTGTGTGTACTATTGTTAATTGCCCATTGTACGTCATAAATTCTTTTGTCCCAATCAGTATGTACCTCGGTTTTCGCTTTCAGATTATAAATCGATAATATCGGTCTTGATGTCAGCCTCAATTTGACTTCCTCGAAAGCATCCTGCTGATCTTCACTCCAAATAAACGACGCACCTTTTGCCAATAAATCTGTCAGAGGCTTGATAATTATCGCGAAATTCCTCACGAAGCGCCGAAAGAAGCTTGCCAGTCCAACAAAACTCCGAATCGCGCGTACGTTCGTCGGGACCGGAAATAATTTTACCGCAGCGATTTTTCGTGTACCCGGTTCTACTCCAGATTGCGATATCTCTAATCCCAAATATTCGATCTTCTTTTTAAAGAAATGACATTTCTTTAAATTTAGAGTCAATCCTGCCGAAATCAACAACTGAAGAATTTTCTCCAGTTTTTCGATTCCTTCTCTAAATTCTTTGCAGGCTGAAATAATATCGTCGAGATAAGTCATTGCTAAATTCCCCTTCAAATTTCCGAAAATGACATTGATCATGCGTTGAAAAATCGCTGGCGCATTACACAATCCAAAGGGCATTCTCTTGAACTGGTAATGTCCATCTGGCGTGACAAACGCGTTTTTTTCTCGTGAATCCCGCGCCACCGGTACTTGATAATATCCGCTGAAAAGGTCCAAGCTCGTGAAATATCGGTGACCCCTCAATCGATCGATCTGATCATCGATTAACGGCATAGGATATTTATCTTTGATCGTCATTTTGTTTAAGGCCCTGTAGTCCACGCACATTCGAACTTCTCCACTTGTTTTTCGGACTAATAAAATTGGGCTCGCATACGGGGAAGAGCTATCCTCGATAACGTCGGCTTTTTTTAAATCTGCAATCATATCTTTTACTTGCTCTTTTTCGTGGTAAGACAATCGGTACGGTCTATAAAAGACTGGTTTCTCCGAGGACAATTTTATCTCCATTTCGGTGATATTTGTTCTTCCCATTTGATGAACATTTGTCGAAACCACCTCCCGATATTTATTCATCAGTAGGGTTAATTCATCGTGGTCTTCGTCGTTCAGATCCGAATCGATTTCGTTTTTTTTTATTTCTTCGGAATTAACAGTTTGCATATATTCTCTCTCCTCGCAAACTTCTCCACGTGAAACAGTTTGGCCTCTCGAAATCTTTATCTCCTTTTCTCCGAGATTCATGACGGGTATAATCGATTCACCTTTTTCATTTGAGCTAACGATACATCGCGGAATAACGTCTCCACACTCTTGAATGTAGCCTTCGACGTATAAGTCGTTTGAGCAAATGTTACCGACAACATTTATGTGTCCCAGATAGTTTTTCGGTATTACGATGTCGTCTTCGGACACGAGTTTTGTTTTGTTCGATCTTGAACTCTCGATCTCGCATAATTCGCGAATATTACTCGAGATGTTAAGAGTCCCGTTAGAATTCAAAATATGAACGTTCGACTGTTCGGTGTACGAATGTCCGACCAATAGAGGTACGATCTGTGAATCGTCCGGGACCACGTATACGTCGCATTTGGCAGGGACTCCTTCAATCTCAAGCTTGACCGTCATGACCCCCACCGGAGTAACCTCTCCTCCGCCATAACCGGTCAAAGGCTTTAGATGACACTCGAAATATGACTGCTGTAATTTGTCCGCATTTTCTTGACGTATGACTGTCACACTACTGCCCAAGTCAACATAGCAACGAATTTCTTTGTTATTTATCAACGCGGTTTTGAAAAATTTTGCGTGCGAATTCCCTTCGATATGCAAGACCTTTTCCCGCTCGTTATCTTGACTTTCCTTTAAATTGCTCGTCTTACAATCTCGTGCGTAGTGACCTACCTCGTTACATTTAAAGCATCTTATTTCTTTTCTTTTTTCATTCGATGATTGAGCTGACGGTGCCTTTTCCTCTTCCTCTTTATTTGAACAGAATCTCGCCGTGTGTCCCATGCGTTGACATTTGAAACATTGCACTTCCTTTCGAGTGAATGTTGGTTTCGCTGTCGTCGTTCGCGGATTGTTTTTGATAAAAGTACTCCCGCTCTTCAGATCTGGTAGAAGTTCAGCTGGTCCCGAATATCGTGAAAGCGGTCCAAGATACGCTGGAAATTGATCGTTATCCAACCTGTCGCTGATCCATTCGATCGTTTCTCTTTCTCCCATTCGAGCTCGATTACATTTTGCCAATTTTTCGTAAAAATATTCGATTATATTTTTATTTGATCGTCGTTTATAATTTTGGGCCTCGAGGATCTCTCTCATTCCAGACTCTCCTGATAAGAACGTGCTTTTTAGTAGAACTTTCCAATCGTCCCACGTTCTGTTGGATTTTTCCAGACTATCTTTCCATTTCCTCGCAACACCTTGCAACTTTGACAACGCGTAATGTCTTGTTGCTAAATCGTCCCATCTATACATATTCGCGTATTCCTCGATTTTGTCGATCCATCGACCAATATCAGCGTCATTGCTGATCGGATCGAAGCTCGGCAAAATATTCGAAAGATCCATGAAACTTCGTCCACGACTTTGTTGACCGTTCATTAAACCCATCTCGTCGAAATAGACATCGTTCGAGAACAGATTTGGGAACAAACTTCGTGAAGTTCCCGGCCGTTCCATCGGCGGTGGAACATCATTCCCTATGTTCTCGCGTACCTCGTTCCTTGGAGGAATAATCGTATCCGGATTCTTCGACGCTCCAGGGGGAGTACGAGGTAACATCGTTGACGCAGCTTCTTGCAACAAATCGTCAATATTTTCTTGATTGATCACGACTTTCCTCGGTCGTCCTCTTTTTCGTTTAACAACGCTCGCACTTTCTTGATCGAAATCCGCGACGCTCGATTTCATTCAACTCCGATCTAAAGCCCGGCTTTATCGATCGTGGCAACGAATCCCAGATTCGCATCCAATTTCTCGGATATACTTTTCGAGTATATCCCACTTCTGAAATAAATTGTCGTACTCTCCGACAATTGTTCGTCAGGATAAATTAATAAATTAAACAAATTTACTCAAACACATTCAACAGAACAAAAATAAGGTTTCATTTCAAATACACGTCCGTTCTTCTCGACTTTATTCCTTCAACTCTCAATTATTATTTTTCATATCGTTGTCCTCGGTTGTCATAGCAGCGCTCTCGTTCTTTTTACATTTTCGAATCATCGCCTGCTCGATAATTTCCCCGCAAATTAACTAATATTAAAATAAAAAAAATTATTCTAAGAGTAAGAAGTATTAATAATATTAGAATCATATTTATTTAATCTAAAGAAATAGACTTTTTAATTGGAAATTAATTGTATTTAATATACTAAATAAATAATAGGATCATCAGTATAAGAATGTATATACAAATAATCAAACTACATCAACAAAATGTCAATATCAAGCTCTAGCCTCAAAACAAAAGTGGTGATAATTAGAAAAATGACTTGCGTATAAACGATGAAGTGTAATAATAATAAATAAAGTTCCAATTATTACATGAATTCCATGAAATCCAGTTAATAAAAAAAAAATTCTTCCGTATACTGAGTCTGCAATTGTAAATCTTGATTCACTATACTCTTTATATTGTAACCTAGTAAAATAAATTCCTAAAAAAACTGTTCATCGGATTGCTCTAACAGTTTCAAATGAATTTTCACTAATTAATGAATAATGTGCTCATGTAATTGAAATTCCAGAGGTTAATAAAATAATTGTATTTAATAAAGGAGTTTTATAGGGATCGAATCTTTCTACTATTATTGGGGGTCATTTATTTCCAATTTCAATTCTAGGGGATAAGGATATATGAAAAAAAGCTCAAAATATTGCTACAAAAAAAAAATTTCTCTAATAATAAATAAAATTATTCCTCATCGTAATATTTTATTAATATATGAATTATGATTCCCTTGAAATGTTCTTTCACGAACTACATCCCGTCATCATTGAAAAATTGATATTGATAATCTTAAAAGTCCAATAAAAAATAATTTAAATGAAGATTCATGTATTAATTTAATTCCGCCGGATAATATAATTATTAATCTTAAAGATGTTGATAAAGGTCAAGGACTTTTTGTTACTACATGAAAGGGGTGATTATGAGATATTTTTTTTGAAATTGATTTTAACATAATTTGTTTCCTTTGTGTATAAAGTTCTTAATACTGTAAATACATAAGATTGAATAATTGATACTCTAAATTCTAATATTAATAATATAATTTGTATTAAAATAATAATATTAGATAACATTATTATGGAGGATGAAGCTGATTCTCTTATTAAGGTTAAAAGTAAATGACCAGCAATTATATTTGCTGTTAATCGAATAGATAAAGTTATAGGTCGAATTAAGTTTCTAATTGATTCAATTAAAACTATAAATGGTATTAAAATTAAAGGTGTTCCTTGTGGAATTATATGAGCAAATGCAAAGTTTGTATTTTTAGATCAGAGAAAAATTATTAAAGCAAATCATAACGGTAAAGAGATTCTAATTGAAAAAATTAAATGTCTTGAACTTGTAAAAATATAGGGGAATAATCCTATAAAATTATTTGTTAAAATTAATATAAATAAAGTAATGAAATAAATTATATTAATATAATTATATTTATTTAATAGAATGATTTTAAATTCTTTAATTAATGTCATTAAAACTAAGTTAAAAAGTTTATTCAACGCTCCCCCCCGTCAACGCTGATTTGACAGTTCGTAATACGATGGCTTCGCACGCGGGTCCTTACGTGCAAAAAAAGTGTGTTAAGTTTTCAAGGAATTTGCTAATGAATGAAGAAATTTTAGGCCGTATAATTGTGAGTTTCTCGAATGATGTCGAAATCAGAAAAGGCGTGACGGCCGACATTTTAAGCAAAATTTGCTGTGAAACGTTCGCAATTCCGCCAACGACGAAAAGAGTGCAGTACCTCCGCAACTTTTTGAACCGACATCGTAGCACCATCCTCTTATTTATCGGCGTGCACAAAATTCAAGGAGGAATTTCCACAGGATCAGAATTGTAAGTACACCTATCGCTACGTCTGCAAATGTTTTTGCGGTACCTTAGCTGCATTAATCGGGTATTTTAAGTGCTTCCGTTTTCACTCACTCTTAATCACTCAGGAAATTATGACAAAATTTTAAACTACACTTCGCACAAAGATTAAGGGAGCAAGAAAAAAATCCAAATTTTTGGGGGATTTTCAACAGGCTGTAACTCATACAAAAATGATCGTACAGCAAAAAAAAAAGCAAATTGTAGCTCTAAGTGTCTAGTTTTCGGATCTAAGTTTGAAATTTTTTTTTAATATTTTTCGAGTAGTCATAAGAAAACCACAAAAAAAAAAGTTCGAAATTTTTTTTGATTTTTTTTTAAATCTACGGACGTGGAAAACATTTTTTCGACTTAAGCTCTATATGGACCGGATAGCTTGTTTATTCAGCTTTAATTTGGTTTTTTATAAATCTCGATACGAGCATTTCTCGCGGAGATATCGATGTTTGAATGGAAAAAGATCATTTTGTCTTTGATTACCAATATCTCAGCAACCAATGATCGCACAGAAATTTTGAGGTTGGTTTCCAAAACTTGAATAAATTCTCTACAAGGATTGGCCATTGAATTTTGAAAAAAAAATTTTTTTTCAATCATTACATGAATTTGAAAAAGCGACAAAAAAGGGCTTTTTGTGGTTTTTTGGAACATCAAGCGCCCAATCAAAAATATTGCGGAAACCACTAATGTTAAGTGTGCCTTTTACTGTTCAATATACCCACAAAAACCATACGAAGTTTCAATTTAATCCAGCCGACCGTTTTTTTTCCCACTTGATCGAATTTTTGAAAAAATTAAAGGAGCAAGAATTTCGCTCTGAAAATGTCATAATTTTTATCAAAAATGAAAAAAAAAATTTTTTTCATTTTTCTCTCTATTCTGTATTAGTGACTTAGAAAATTTTTGAAAAAAAAAAAAATCGTAAATTTTTGAAAAAAAAAATTCCAAAATTTTTGAAAAAATTATTTATTTATTTTTTTCATTTGGCTAAAAACTTCAGAAAATTAAAAAAAAATTAATTACCGCCGGCATTAGCGTTACCCAAAGCGTACCACGTGGAGGTTGCACGGCGGATTTACGCTTCTTTTGTGCTTGGGCACGTGTATGTGTGTGGTTTTATCAGAGATTGAGACCCTGTGGTTCGTCACTTCCACAGTATTTTGAGACTCCAAACTCACTCTCCGAAGATTGTGCGTGTGCGTGTGCGTGTGCGTGTGCGGGTGCGTGTGCGTGTGCGGGTGCGTGTGCGGGTGCGTGTGCGTGTGCGTGTGTGTGTGTGTGTGTGTGTGCGTGTGTGTGTGTGTGTGTGTGTGTGTGTGTGTGTGTGTGTGTGTGTGTGTGTGTGTGTGTGTGCTAATACCGCGTATTACCACCTCTGCTCCTGATAACAGCCCGCAATCTTTCAGGCATATTCGAAATGCAGTTTCGAATCATTGACTGCGGAATCCGTCGCCAAGTTTCGATTAGCGCCCGCTCTAATGCTGCTAACGTTCGTTAGCAGCATTAGGAATTTTTGGAATTTTTTTTTCAAAAATTTTCGATTTTTTTTTTTTTCTTCAATTTTCCAAGTCACTAATACAGGATTGAGAGAAAAATGAAATTTTTTTTTTTTTTTTCATTTTTGATAAAAATTATGACATTTTCAGAGCGAAATTCTTGCTCCTTTAATTTTTTCAAAAATTCGATCAAGTGGGAAAAAAAAACGGTTGGCTGGATTAAATTGAAACTTCGTAGGGTTTTTGTGGGAATATTGAACAGTAAAAGGCACACTTAACATTAGTGGTTTCCGCAATATTTTTGATTGGGCGCTTGATTTTCCAAAAAACCACAAAAAGCTCTTTTTTCGTCGCTTTTTAAAAATTCAATTGCCAATCCTTGTAGAGAATTTATTCAAGTTTTTGAAACCAACCTCAAAATTTCTGTGCGATCATTGGTTGCTGAGATATTGGTAATCAAAGACAAAATGATCTTTTTCCATTCAAACACCGATATCTTAGCGAGAAATGCTCGTATCAAGATTTTCAAAAAACCAAATTAAAGCTGAATAAACAAGCTATCCGGTCCATACAGAGGTTAAGTCGAAACAAAATTTTCCACGTCCGTAGATTAAAAAAAAAACCAAAAAAATTTCGAACATTTTTTTTTCGGTGGTTTTCTTATGATTACTCGAAAAATATTTTCAAACAAAAATTTTCAAACTCAGATCCGAAAACTAGACACTTAGAGCTACAATTTGCTTTTTTTTTTTGCTGTACGACCATTTTTGTATGAGTTACAGCCTGTTGAAAATCCCCCAAAAATTTGGATTTTTTTCTTGCTCCCTTAATTTTTGTGCGAAGTGTACTTCTCGAGTCATGTATTTTGAGGTGCTAATTATAATATAATTTGGAAGCAAATTTAATTAATTTTATATTAATACAGTTCCAGTTTTGAAGAAGTCGGGCGGGCATTCCGTCGCGTCGTATTCGGAGACATACCGGAAATGAGGAATGTTTCGCAAAGGTATATTTTATTGGCTCTTTTATCCCTAAGAGAGGGCGATACCCAGCTCGGTCGGTATGGTCAATTGAGATGGGAGATACCCACGGATTTCGTAAACGGCTCTCCAGAATTGAGCGAAATTTGACCAGACAATGTCAAATTAATAGACAAACGGCTGTCTCCCCTTAAAATTCCGCGAATCGAAAAAATAAAGAGTAGATTGTATTACCACTCGAGCATCATTATGGAAATGCTGTAAAATACAAAGTTTGGCTAATATTGTTACTTGGAGAGGAGCAGAGACGCGTAGCCACACTCAAAACATACATTTTGCGACCTCAATCACTTGATTCCATCGCATATTTCAAGAAATCCGTGGAAATCTACAATTTGTAGGTATTTGTTTACGATTTCGAGAAAATATCGTCCAACATTTGTGACACTTAGTTCCGGGAAATGTCGGGAGCGGCGCACATCTCGAAATGTTCGGTGTGTACGTATGTACGTATACATACGCACACACGAAGCCCGTTGAGGCTTGCCGGACGCTAGCGACAATGGTGCCTTGCGGTAGATAGCTGTTGCTCGCACTAATTTTGTTTTACCGACACGAGCAGAGGCTGCGTCGAAGTTTCTTCGCGGGTATCGCCTCCTCTTAAAATCATTTACACATTTAATGAATAAATATGTAAATGATTCGCTTGTTTCCGTGATTTCAGTGGCACTGGCACATCTGCTCGTTGTCCCAAAGCAGAAGAACATGGAATCGGATCAACAATCCATGGCGAAGAGGTAAGAACACGAAACGGAGGTTTCCTTGGAGCTATTAAGGGGGGAGGTACCTTTCTACATGTCGAAAAATCGATTTTTTTTCATCGAATGTTTGTGCAACATATCTAGAATATCGTGTTAAAATTTCCAATCAAAATTCGGAGCTGTTCAGTAGATACAGCCGTAAATGTGAAACAGCGTACCGACGGTTAGATGCGCTGCATGCACAGTCAACACGTTTTTCTCAAAACAAGGTTTTTCCAATTGGCGTACACTCTCACGGGAAAAATTTTTAACCGAACTTAATGAAACTTGGCACACTACAGCATGAAATCACACCCTTCTATATGAATGTAATTGTTTTTCAATATCGACCAAGCAAAGTAATTTTCCGAAACAAAATGAGCGAAAAATTACATGAACAATCGGAATTTTCACTTTAAACCAGTGTAATTTTTGCAATTTTGATTATTTTTCATTTTTCCGACATTCACAGAGAAACTATAAGTGTTTCAAATAAAAGTGTCCAATTGTATTCATATCGGATAAAAACTACAAGTGCCAGGCTGTACGCCAATCGAGAAATCCCCGGTCGAATTATTTCAGAACCAGTTGGATATCAACGCTATTTTTTTTTTCATTTGGATTGAAAAAATTAAGCATCCATCTTCAAGATATCATCCAAAATATCTCTGATTTTGAAAGGAAAAAAAACATTCGGTCCACCAAAAAAAAATCGACAAAATCATCGATTTTTTCGCCTTCCAAAGGTACCTCTTCCCTTAAGGCCATGGAGAACACGCCTCCGACCACTTCGAAATAAAAAAAAACTTTTCTCCGAAACGGATGAACAGATTCGAATGAATGAGAGTTATTGTGTGCATTCGTGACGATGGCACCGAGGGCCTCATGGTCGCCATTTTGGATAAAAATGTTTTATTCTTGAGAAATTGTGTTTTAAAAATCTCGATTTTTTCTCTCGCACTCATATGTCGCGTAGTACTTCTTCTACCTCCCCTCAAAAAAATCCTAATCGCGGATCATTACGTCAAATACTTACTTATCGCTGGGGTAGTATTGAACGTTTGTCGAATCAAAACCGTAAATTACCTATTGCTTCCTTATTTCATAATGGAATTATAAAACGAAATTTTTTTTCAGTTCATAGGTTTTTCGGAAACGGGAAGATCCCCAGCATTGGACGGTCTAAGAAAATTGATAGAGAAGGAGGAACAATGGATCTGCTGAAGACAACATGAAAAAAAAATTTAAATCATTGAAGAAATTTAATTGATTGAAAAAAAATTTGATTAAAAATAAATGATGCTTCGACATACTTCAAAAGACTTTATTTGACTGATGATATTATATTTTCTAATCGATTTTGTTTAGGGTATATAAAATAAATTTAAAAACACGTGCTGTCATGCTGTACTCGAGGTTCGACATGCATCGAGTAATTGACGGTGCTTTTTATTTTTTTTCTTGATTTCAAAAAGAGCATGAAATCAGAATTAACGAGTCCGTCGTTGATTTTATCTCCTTTTTGAGGAGATCGGGACGAGATGATTTCATCTCCTTTTCGATGAAATCAATCCGGATGAGATGATTTCTCATCGCTTCCGGTCGTGAACGGAGATGAAATTAATTCTATCTATGATTCCTCTAGGATCCATAGGACACCGTGGAAAATGTCATGTCGATTACGCCGTTGATTTCATGTCCTTTTCGAGGAGATCGAGACGAGATGATTTCAGCTCGTACCCGATTGCGAACGGAGATGAAATCAATTCTTGGCATGATGCGTCGAGGATCCAAATAACACACTCGAAAAAGTCCTGTCGAGCCCGTCGTTGATTTCATCTCCTTTTCGAAGAGATCGGAACGAGATGATTCCATCTCGTTCCCGGTGGCGAACGGAGATGAAATCAATTCTGGTCATGATGCGTCGAGGATCCAAATAACATACTCAAAAAAGTCCCGTCGAGCCCGTCGTTGATTTCATCTCCTTTTCGAAGAGATCGGGACGAGTTGATTCCATCTCGTTCCCGGTGGCGAACGGAGATGAAATCAATTCTGGTCATGATGCGTCGAGGATCCAAATAACATACTCAAAAAAGTCCCGTCGAGCCCGTCGTTGATTTCATCTCCTTTTCGAAGAGATCGGAACGAGATGATTCCATCTCGTTCCCGGTGGCGAACGGAGATGAAATCAAATCTGTGCATGATGCGTCTCCGATCCGAATGACACACTCGAAAAAGTTCCATCGAGTCTGTCGTTGATTTCATCTCCATTTCGAAGAGATCGGGACGAGATGATTCCATCTCGTTCCCGGTGGCGAACGGAGATGAAATCAAATCTGTGCATGATGCGTCTACGATCCGAATGACACACTCGAAAAAGTTCCATCGAGTCTGCCGTTGATTTCATCTCCATTTCGAAGAGATCGGGACGAGATGATTCCATCTCGTTCCCGGTGGCGAACGGAGATGAAATCAAATCTGTGCATGATGCGTCTACGATCCGAATGACACACTCGAAAAAGTTCCATCGAGTCTGCCGTTGATTTCATCTCCATTGCGATGAGTTCGGGACGAGATGATTTCATCTCGTTCCTGGTGGCGAACGGAGATGAAATCAATTCTGGGCATGATGCGTCGAGGATCCAAATAACATACTCGCAAAAGTCCTATCAAGTCCGTCGTTGATTTCATCTCCTTTTCGAGGAGATCGGGACGAGATGATTCCATCTCGTTCCTGGTGGTGAACGGAGATGAAATCAATTCTGGGCATGATGCGTCGAGGATCCAAATAACATACTCGAAAAAGTCCCGTCGAGCCCGTCGTTGATTTCATCTCCTTTTCGAAGAGATCGGGACGAGATGATTCCATCTCGTTCCCGGTGGCGAACGGAGATGAAATCAATTCTGGTCATGATGCGTCGAGGATCCAAATAACATACTCAAAAAAGTCCCGTCGAGCCCGTCATTGATTTCATCTCCTTTTCGAAGAGATCGGGACGAGATGATTCCATCTAGTTCCCGCTGGCGAACGGAGATGAAATCAAATCTGTGCATGATGCGTCTATGATCCGAATGACACACTCGAAAAAGTTCCATCGAGTCTGCCGTTGATTTCATCTCCATTGCGATGAGTTCGGGACGAGATGATTTCGTCTCGTTCCTGGTGGCGAACGGAGATGAAATCAATTCTGGTCATGATGCGTCGAGGATCCAAATAACATACTCAAAAAAGTCCCGTCGGGGCCGTCGATGATTTCATCTCTTTTTCGATGACGATGCGACGAGATGATCTCGCGCCCGGTCGCGTACGGAGATGAAATCAATTCTTATGATTCCAAGGATTCATAGGACACTGTCGAAAACTTCACGTCATCTTTTTCTCGATGAAATCGAAACCAAATGATTTGGTCTCGTTCCGATCGATAACAGAGCAATCAGAAACGCTTTCAGCATCTATTTTTTTCGAAAACGGAGAAACCGGTGCAACCTCAACCAAAAATGGGTTTTCCCCAGTCGACGACAAACGATTTTTAATGATGAACGACTGCTGTAATTTTGTTATTATGATTTCGGGTATTTAATTTTGTGTGGCCGTTATTGCCGTTTGCGCTACGATAAAGGAGATTGTTTCCATTTTCAAATTTGAACGAAACCCATAAAACATCATAAAAATCATTACGATCGGAGATACTCCGGCGGCAATTTCACACGGGTGTCATTGCCCGCACGAAAAATTGCAATACAAGTCGCGCGACAGAAGACGGAGAGTGAAATACCCTATCGTCCGTCCTTGTCTCGCGTCTCGAACCCGATTGGTCCGCTGCCAGCCTAAGAGAATGATACGCGAAACGTCATATCATGCTCGCCGTCATCTGTCAAACGCGGTCTGAACTTGCCCACCAAATATGGCGGAAGGCCATAGCAGATGACATACGAAATGTCAAATCGCCAAGGCACGCGAGACAAACGCCTACCTACCTCGCCCGTTGCCTTCTACATTTCACGCGCTCAGACGCGGCACTCGAGTAGCGTCGTCGTCAAGGGCAGGCGTCGGCCCTACAACAATACGAAATTCTAATCGCCCCCATTCGAAAACTAATGGACGGATCGAAAAACGCCTTGGTACGATTGTTTCGGGCACCACCCCGAACCCGCCAGTCCCGGGTGGGTCAGTAATTACGGACCACCCTGTATATGTATGTGTATGAGCCAATTTTATAACTCGACGAGGACGTCGATCGCCTAAAGGGGGGGGGGTAGTTGTTACGTCCGGTCCCACGGAGAATTTTTCTTTTTTTTTATATATATACTTTTGTAACGACGCCTCTGCGCGGTGTTGGGTGCAGCCCGCCCGAGTACGGCCGGATGCGCCCTGTCGGGTTTCGCTGATTAAGGATGGCCTGATCGCGAAATCCGCCGATTGGGCGCTCGATGGCCTTCGAGTTTCTGCCGTCCGACTTCGGGAGCGGGCGAATATTTTCCGTGGATGTCGACAAAAACCTCCATCGAACCGATGGCGGAGAAGCCTACCTCGGTTCGGTGGTGGTGAAGTCGAACAGTTCCGATTTGTCCACGGTTCGCTCCTGGAGTCGGTGAAAACTCCTAGTAACAGCAGTACTCGCGGCGGTGTAATAAGTCCAGGCTAGCAACCCGGCGGACCCGCACAGAGACGTCAGTCTTTACTAGTAACGTAGTTAAGTAACGACATACTCGCGGCGGTGTAGTGAGACCTGGGTAGCGACCCGGCGGACCCGCATAGAGACATTGATCGTTACTTTAGAAAACCATATTTATCACCGAAATTTATTCTCTAAAAAATCAAATAACTATCGAGCCAGTGATAAAGGTGCGGGGCCTACATTGAAGCCCTGAACAAAATAGAGGACACATAAGTTGAGCGTTAGAGCGTAAGAGTGTGTGTGTGAGAGAGAGTGAGAGCGACGCGGGGAAATTATCCCCGCGCAACGCGACCTACTGTAAGTAACATTAATAAACCCTAAGATTATTTAGTTTGTTACCCCCAACCTCTTTGTTCATTATTCGCAACTTTACTTCCGATTCATCCGAAAACTCCTTTCCCAAGTCCCACTAGCGAAGAGTGCCGGGCCCGTATGGGACGTGCGGCAAAATCCCAATATTGAACGGGGACCTTCAGAACCCGAATAAACATAAAATAAAATCGTCCCTTCAGGACGTAACAATTTCAATGGATCGTACGATTGCATGTACTTGTTATTAGCATGTGCATATCTGTTTGAACATTGGCTCAAACCTCCGCGTATACCTCGCTGGATGAATAAAATCATGTCGATGTCGGTCAATACTTCAAACGTAATGTGCGTATATTTCAACATGGCGTCCCAAGTATATCCGGGAAGAGTGTAATAATACGCCGGATCAAGCCCATAACTTTCAATACACGTATAACGGAAATTTTCGAAAATATCTGCTAATAACAAGACATCCGTCTTCAAATACAAGACGCTATATTCACCAAGCGTTTGAATGGAAAACCGCCCCCAGACATTCTCAGCGTGAACGTACTCGCTCGCGCTGATCGTTTCCCCGGTCAAGGAACTGTAAAATGAGTCGCGCGGCGGCAAACACGTGTCTTCCAATCTGCTGACATGGTCGATGTATTCGTTCGGGAAGACACCCTTTCGTGTTAATAATGTAAAATCATGCATCGGTAGGCCATGAAATTGTGAGCGTAAAATTTTCAGTTTGTCCGTCGTTGAAAATGATGCCAAGTTCTCAAGACTTGTGGTTAGAAATTTATATGAATCGATGAAGCGTAATTTAATTTGGTTTTTTGTCTCTTTGGTAGTAGTTTGAACAGTTTTCGTGAACGAAATATATTTTTGTTTTGTTATTGGAAGCACGTAAGTTATTCCTTCGAAGGCGGCGGCTACTTCCTTGATTATAAAATGCGCATAGCTTGATTATAAAATGCGCGTAGCCAGACAAATTGTGAAAAACTATGGGGATGAAAAATGATCGTTCGAAATTTAGATTGCAATTCGAATGGGCGGGGCCTCTGTAACGCCCAGTTAAATGACAATGATCGCGAACTCGTGTATCGGTTTGTGCAAAATCTTCTTCACATATGTGACACTTTATCGCGCTTCGAAATTCAAGCTCCTCGTCGGATGTTAACTGTACCATGGGGATATTGGAAGATAAAATATATTTTACATGCAAAGCTGTACTTTTTAGTTCTCCGACGAACCATGCAATGAAATCGCTACTACGGTGCGATTCATATCTGCATAACGATTGATGTGAACAATGTACGTTGTATGCGATAATAGAAACCTCGTGGTGCTGGTACATGTTTTGTCCATTCGTTTTCGCAATAACGCACTTAAGATCGGCGGATATTACAAATGGAAGTCGCTCCTTATGATTGAAGTTTTTAAAAGTGAGCCACTTGTTCGCATCGTTCGGTAGACGGACAGCACAGTCGTTGATCTGGCTACAGTCCGCAGTGTGCCCTTGCAATTTTTGCTCCGAATGAAAGTAGTGTAGATATCTGCGAAAATAAACAAAAAAATCAGTTTCGAACTAATTATTTTAATACATTAAATCATATCAAATCTACGTACCTATCACAGATATATTTCTGTCCATCGTGTTTAGTCAACTGTGAGCTGACGAGCCTTGATAAATTCTTGATCCATGCGAAATGTCCAACGATGTTTTGCTGCGGATCTTTCACGTAGAGCAAATTGACATGCTTTTCTCTCTTTCGCTCACTCACGCGAATTGGAAAAGTGCTGTCGTTCTCAATGGTGTATACATTGATTGTAATGTCATTACGAATTTCAAATTTTTAAATTTAATTCATAGTCATTGGAAACTCAATGTCTTGAACATTTAGCACTGTCGAGTAGTGCGGGTATGAAGATTCACGCGCACTGTTACGTTGGGCTGGATGAAGAGCAGCAACTACAGACCATGCGAAACATGCATGATGACTCGATTTCACAATAACGACTGCTCTTTTCAGCATTATCGACCGCGATAATATTATGTTGCATCCCGCACGCATTGGATTGTATTTATTTATATTCATAGTCAAGTTATATATTCGTGACAATGCCCATCCGCTGTCGCGTTCCTGAAACTCTTCGAGTGATGTCGAAATGGGCTCAATAACTCTTTGATCGTACCACTCGCGTAAATCAGACGTATCGAAAAGTTCATAGTTATTAGTATTAATGCTTTTATTTGCACGCTTGTCACCCGCCACAAATTCGCCGATAAAAACTGTATTAATTTTCACACTACCATGATTGATGATAATGGTTTGAATGCGTGAAAGCACGACATCACTAGCGTCTTTGAGAAATTGTTGAGGTTCGATGTGGTTGTGATTTATGACTACACCAGTCAAGATACGACCCTTGAATGCCGTATCAATTTCTCGCCATATGAATCCATGATTGTCATGTCCAGCACCCGTGTGTATGAAACGCTGACGCACCGAATTCTTGAAGCCTTCAAGTCGCGCAATTTGGGCTACCAACGATTGACGATTTCCAATCGATAATCGCGGTCGTTTAATTCGACTTTGTTCTTCTAACGACTCGATATACTCGTCACATCGTTGTTCCCACACAATGTACTCTTCGACCGAACTAATTTGAGCCCCTTGCTCACAAAGATTTGTTTCAATATTATCCGTCATGACTCTGCGCGAGGCGCTCCGCGATCTCGGAAATTCAAACATTGACTGAAAGTGTGTACCTCTCAATCACGATTTATATTCCATTTCTATAACAACTACATCCTTGGTGCCGTGTGCATTTTTTCGCTATATATTTTTCTACAGACTTTACGATTTTGCTGACATGAACTTCTTCGACGGGATTCACGAAGCGCTCGCGGAATCAATCGCATGATTTTATTCTTTCGTGAATATCTCAGGCATTTCGACCGTGAGATGACACGTGATGCTGAATCGACATTTTTAACGGTGCTTTTTTTCCTATGTACGCTGAAAGTGTGTACCTCTCAATCGCGATTTATGTTCCATTTCTATAACAGCTGCATCCTTGGTGCCGTGTGCATTTGATCATTATATATTTTTCTACAGACTTTTAGATTTTTGCTGACATCAACTTTTTCGACGAGATCCGCGAAGCGCTTGCAATATCATTCGCATAATTTTATTCTTTTGCGAATGTCCCAGGCATTTTGGCCTTGAGATGCAATAGATGTTCGAAGACGTGCGCGGCGGTTTGTTTGGGATATCACCCAAACGAACCCAATCGCTTTAACCGTTGAATGTATAAAGTGTATATGTCTTC
The DNA here is from genome assembly GCA_963210295.1 of Ophion ellenae. NCBI lineage: Eukaryota > Metazoa > Arthropoda > Insecta > Hymenoptera > Ichneumonidae > Ophion > Ophion ellenae. The sequence goes on along the minus strand of OY723396.1, from coordinate 1,746,940 downwards.
ATACATGCAGATCAGTCGCACTATCTCACATGCATGCGATGCGGTCGCTCCATCTCTCATTCTCGCTCTCTCTCTCTCATCCATACGGGTAATCTGATCGCTTCTCTCAGCGACATGGGTCAACCAACTTGGCCCTCTGGCAACAGTCGCTAAATAATAAAATCCATGAAGTAAACAATATAAGACAAAATAAATCAATAATACATTTCAAATATATAAAGATCAATAATCGATAATCAATTAATCGATAATCGATATATACCCCCCTCCGCGGCTCCAACGATTTCCCCCTTCCCGCGCGACGTCAGCATCGCCGCCATTCATATCCGATTTTATCTTATTTCCAGTCAGATTGGGTCGAGAAGTCTGACGATGGTGCGAGAATGACGGTAGGAGCATTGTTTATTTAACAAAGATAAAATCGGTGCTCGGAATGGTTCTCGGGGCCTCGATCGGACATTCGCGATATTATTGCCCCGAATTCGTCTCCGATTGTGTCTTACTTCTGGTCCGATTAGGTCGAGAAGTCTGACGATGCTGTGGAAACGACTGTAGGAGCATTGTTTATTTAACAAAAATAAAATCGGTGGTTGCAACGGTTCTTGGGGCGTCGATCGGACTTTTCCGATATTACTGCCCCGAATTCGTCTCCGATTTTATTTTACTTCCGGTCAGATTCCGTCGAGAAGTCTGACGATGCTGCGAAAACGACGGTAGGATCATTGTGTATTTAACAAAGATAAAATCGGTGGTCGCAATGGTTCTTGTGGCATCGATCAGACCTTCCCGATATTACTGCTAAGAATCCGTCTCTAATTCTATCTTACTTCCGGTCAGATTGGGTGGAGAAGCCTGACGATGAAGCGAGAACGACAGTAGGAGCTTTGTTCATTGAACAAAGATACAATCGGTGCACGGAATGGTTTTAGGAGCCTCGGGCGGATAATGCCGATATGACTGCCCCGAATTCGTCTCCGATGTTATCTTATTTCCGGTCAGATTGGGTCGAGAAGTCTGACGATGGTGCGAGAACGACGGTAGGAGCATTGTTCATTTAAGAAAGATAAATTCAGTGCTCGGAATGCTGCCCGGGGTCTCAATCGGGTACTCCCAATATTGCTGCATCGAGTTCGTCCCCGATTTTATCTTCCTTCGGTCAGATTGGATAAGGAAGCCTGACGATGCTGCAAGAACGACAGTAGGAGCTTTGTTCATTGAACAAAGATACAATCGGTGCACGGAATGGTTTTAGGAGCCTCGGGCGGATAATGCCGATATGACTGCCCCGAATTCCTCTCCGATTTTATCTTATTTCCAGTCAGATTAGGTCGAGAAGTCTGACGATGGTGCGAGAACGACGGTATAAGCAATGTTTAGATAAAAAAAAAAAATCGGTGCTCGGAATGGTCCTCGGAGCCTCGAACGGACATTCCCGATTTTACTGCCCCGAACTCGTCTTCGATTTTATCCCGATATTACTGCCCCGAATCCGTCTCCGATTCTATCTTACTTCCGGTTAGATTGGGTCGAGATCCCTGACGATGAAGCGAGATCGACGGTAGGAGCTTTGTTCATTGAACACAGATAAAATCAATGCTCGGAATGGTTCCCGGGGCCTCGATCGGACATTCCCGATATCGCTGCCACGACTTCGTCCCCGATTTTATCTTCCTTCGGTCAAATTGGATGAGGAAGCCTGACGCTGGCGCGAGAACGACGGTAGGAGCATTGTTCATTTAAAAAATATAAAATCGGTGGTCAGAATGGTTCTCGAGGCCTCGAACCGCCATTCCCGATATAACTGCCCCGAATTCGTCTCCGATTTTATCTCTCTTCCAGTCACATTCCGTCGAGAAGTCTGACGATGCTGCGGAAACGACGGTAGGAGCATTGTTCATTCAACAAATCTAAAATCGATGCTCGCACTGATTCTTGGGGCATTAATCGGACATTCCCGATATCACTGACCCGAATTCGTCTCTGATTTTATGTTATTTCCGGTCAGATTGGGTAACAAAGTCTGACGATGGTCCGAGAACGACGGTAAGAGCATTGTTTATTTAACAAAGATAAAATCGGTGCTCGGAATGGTTCTCGGGACCTCGATCGGACATTTCCGATATTACTGCCCCGAATTCGTCTGCGATTTTATCCTATTTCTGGTCAGATTAGGTCGAGAAGTCTGACGATGGTGCGAGAACGACCGTAGGAGCATTGTTTATTTAATAAAGATAAAATCGGTGCTCGGAATGATACTCGGTACCTCGATCGGACATTCCCGATATTACTGCCCCGAATCCGTCTCCGATTTCATCTTATTTTCGGTCAGATTGCGCCGAGAAGTCTGGCGATGGTGCTAGAACGACGGTAGGAGCATTGTTTATTTACCAACGATGAAATCGGTGCTCGGAATGGTTCCCGGGGCCTCGATCGGAAATTCCCGATATTGCTGCGCCGAATTCGTACCCGATTTTATCCTACTTCCGGTCAGATTGGTTAAGAAAGTCTGATGATGCTGCGAGAACGAGGGTAGGAGCATCGTTCATTTAATAAAGATAAAATTGGTGGTCAGAATGGTTCCCGGGGCCTCGATCGGACATTCCCGATATTACTGCTCCGAATGCGTCTCCGATTTTATCTTACCTCCGGTCAGATTGCGTCGAGAAGTCTGACTATGCCGCGAGCACGACGGTAGGAGCTTTGTTTCTATAACAAAGATACATTCCGTGCTCGGAATGGTTCTCGGGGCTTCGATCAGACATTCCCGATATTACTGCCGTGAATTCGTCTGCGATTTTATCTTATTTCTGGTCAGATTAGGTCGAGAAGTCTGACGATGGTGCGAGAACGAAGGGAGGTGCATTGTTTATTTAACAAAGATAAAATCGGTGCTCGGAGTGGTACTCGGTGCCTCGATCGAACATTCCCGATATTACTGCCCCGAATTCGTCTCCGATTTTATCTTATTTTCCGTCAGATTTCGTCGAGAAGTCTGACGATCATGCGAGAACGACGGTAGGAGCATTGTTTATTTAACAACGCTTAATTCGGTGCTCAGAATGGTTCCCGGGCCCTCGATCGGACATTCCCGATATTACTGTCCCGAATTCGTCTTCGAATCATCTTACCTCTGGTCAGATCGCGTCGAGAAGTCTGCCGATGCTGCGAACACGACGGTAGGAGCATTGTTCACTTAAAAAGATAAAATCGGTGCTCGCAATGGTTCTTGGGGCATCGATCGGACATTTCCGATATTACTACCCCGAATTCGTCTCCGATTATATCTTTCTTCGAGTCAGATTGGGTCGCGAATTCTGACGATGCTGCGACAACGACGGTAGGAGCATTGTTTATTTAACAAAGATAAAATCGGTTCTCGGAATGGTACCCGGGGCCTCGACCGAAGATTCCCGATATTACTGCCCCGAATTCGTCTCCGATTTTATTTTATTGCCGCTCAGAGGGGGTCGAGAAGTCTGACGATGGTGCGAGAACGATGGTAGGAGCATTGTTTATATAACAAAGGAAAATCGGTGCTCGGAATCGTTCTCGGGGACTCGATCGGACATTCCCGATATTACTACCCCGAATCCATCTCCGATTTCATCTTCCTTCCAGTTAGATTGGGTAATAAAGTCTGACGATGCTGCGAGAACGAGGGTAGGAGCATTGTTTATTCAATAAAGATAAAATCGGTGCTCAGAATGGTTCCCAGGGCCTCGATCGGACATTCCCGATATTACTGCTCCAAATGCGTCTTCGATTTTATCTTACCTCCGGTCAGATTGCGTCGAGAAGTCTTACGATGCCGCGAGCATGACGGTAGGAGCTTTGTTTATTTATCAAAGATACAATCGGTGGTCAGAATCGTTCTCGGGGACTCGATCGGACATTCCCGATATTACTGCCCCGAATCCGTCTCCGATTTGATCTTCCTTCCGGTCAGATTGGGTAATGAAGTCTGATGATGGTGTGAGAACGACGCTCGGAGCATTGTTTATTTAACAAATATAAAATGTCTTCTCGGAATGGTTCCCGGGGCCTCGATCGGACATCCCGATATTACTGCCCCGAATTCGTCTCTGATTTTATCTTATTTCCGGATAGATTGGGTCGAGAAGTCTGACGACGCATCGAAAACGACGGTAGGAGCTTTGTTTATTTAACAAAGATTAAATCGGTGCTCGCAATGGTTCTCGGAGCCTCGATCGGACATTCCCGATATTACTGCCCCGAATGCGTCTGTGATTTTATCTTACTTCCATTCAGATTGGGCCGAGAAGTCTGACCATGCTGCGAAAACGCCGGTAGGAGCATTGTTTATTTAACAAAGGTAAAATCGGTGCTCGAAATGGTTCTTGGGGCATCGATCGGACATTTGCGATGCCGCGAAAATCATACCAAGCATCAGTTTTATCTTTGTTAAATAAACAATGCTCCTCCCGTCGTTATCGCAGCATCGTCAGACTTCCTTATCCAATCTGACCGGAAGTAAGATAAAATCGGAGACGAATTCGGGGCAGTAATATCGGGAATGTCCGATCGAGGCCCCGCGAACCATTCCGAGCACCGATTTTATCTTTGTTAAATAAACAATGCTCTTACCGTCGTTCTCGGACCATCGTCAGACTTTGTTACCCCATCTGACCGGAAATAACATAAAATCAGAGACGAATTCGGGTCAGTGATATCGGGAATGTCCGATCGAGGACCCGGGAACCATTCTGAGCACCGATTTCATCTTTGTTAATTTAACAATGCTCCTACCGTCGTGTTCGCAGCATCATCAGACTTCCTTACTCAATCTGACCGGAAGTAAGATAAAATCGGGGACGAATTCGTGGCAGCAATATCGGGAATGTCCGATCGAGGCCCCGAGAACTATTCCGAGCACCGATTTTATCTTTGTTAGCTAATCGAAGTTCCTACCATCGTTCTCGCAGCATCGTCAGACTTCTCGACCCAATCTGACCGGAAGTAAGATAAAATCCGAGACGAATTCGGGACAGCAATCTCGGGAATGTCCGATCGAGGCCCCGGGCCCGTTCAGAGCACCGATTTTATCTTTGTGAAATAAACAATTCTCCTACCGTCGTTTTCGCAGCTTTGAGGGTCAAGACAACCTCTTGAACTTAATCGATAGATTGTGCACTTTATTGAAAATAATGTCAATTTCGAAAATGTTTAAGGATTTCATGCTTCGCAAATAATATTTTCAATCATATGCGATTTCCTAACAACTTTTGGAATAAATAATTCTAACAATACATTTTCAAGCAATTTGGCGTGAAATCATTATTTTTTACCAAATACTACGAGTATTTACGTTGTTTTACTGTTTCATAAATTTACTCCAAATTATGTAACTACAGAATGTTCAGATAATTTTGTGCAACTTTAAAAAACAAAAATACTCGGAGCATTTGGTAGACAATAATAATTTGACGCCAAATTACGTTAAAATGTATTGCTAGAATCATTTATTTCGAAACTTATTACCGAATCTTCGAACATTTTCGAAATTGACATTCTTGTTCCGTATTCGGATTTTTGTTAACTTCATTCTCCTGCACGCAAAATGGAATTTGCATTTTTTCACACAATACGCTATTTTCTTTGGCAAATACTATTCATGACAAAAATACGATATATTTTTTTTCAAAGGGATCTTGAAAAACCATTAAAAATTATATATTTTTCAGTCGCAAAATCACCGCGCAAGCCCCCAAAAAAACCCATGCCCACTTTATAAAAGTCACTATATGGTGTATGCCGTGATGAGCACATCACGCCATTTTACATAAGGCTTAGGTGGTTGAGCACCGCTGATCGACGCACGTTACTACTTCCGCCTTTCATAAAGTCGATGTGGAAGTTTGGGCAGCCTAACTACCTGCTGGTCCGTTTTATGCGTCCTAATTGTGTACCTCCTGTGCGTCTCCGGCAATCTCCGAACAGTGGCGACTTTGTAATTCCTACGTGCCGGAATAATTACTATTTCAAATTCTTTTGCACCACTGCGTGCTATATATGGATCTCGCTGAACCCAAACCTAAGGGCACCTAAGGGCACAAGTCTCACGACATTTAAGCGTGCATTTCCCCGTATACTGTTTAATGAAGCTTGTAGTTAAGTCAGTCCAAGTGCGATTCAAATCCGGCATCGTTTAGTGTGTATTATTATTACATTTATTATAATTATTATTATCTACTTTCAGTATACCTAGTCATAGTTCTTTCAGATAGGTGCTATTGTTTGAAAATGTTTATTGCTCTGTAAATCAGTATTTAACGAATGTACATTTCCTCCGGCACGGTACTCTGAGGTCGCACCAGCCACAGAGTATGAAATAAACAGCTCTCTCTCCTCTCTCTCTCTCTCTCTCTCTCTCTCTCTCTCTCTCTCTCTCTCTCTCTCTCGGCTGCTCTTTTCTGTATTCGGCACTAAAATATTGGTTTATTTCTCGAACTCGCGACCTGAAAATAGGAGAGACTTATTTATAATCAACGTAGCAATATCATCTGGAATATCACTGGCGTCAGTGCTGCCGCTGCTGAAAATGAAAAAATAAAAAACAAGCCGTCGTTGCTGCTGATGAAGACGATGCCGTTGTTACCACCCCCGCCGCGAATACCACAACCAGCACGTTCAACACCGTCCTTGTCGATACGAGCGACAACGTTCCGTTCGAACCTTTCGGTGGCCGTCAAAAAGTAACCGCTTTCGACGAGAAGAACGCGGTGGTTTGCGACAACGACAACCGCGACGATGAAGATGACAGGTCGGACGACGGTAATTAATGCAACGACGACGATGATTATACCGACGACGAAAACACCAATAATATCAACAACGACGACGAGAAAACTCCGGCTGCTGCCGACGACGCTGCCGACGACACTGCCGACGACGATAACGACGACGATGCTGACGACGACGACCTCAATGACGAGCAGCAACCACCGCAGCATTACATCGATGATAATAATGTCGCAAAGGTATTGCAACGTGAAAAGAACAAGAAACGACGCAATGTACCGAATAACGTATCGGTAATATCCATGGAGTCCGACAATGACAATATAGAATTGAAGAATTATACGTCCACCGAAAGTATACTTATACTGAAGAATATTTTGGACCGAGGCAACACGGCTTACTGAGAACAGGAGTAAATGGATTTGTTGTCGGGTCTTGATTCGTCGCTTTATCAGCCCACCGCGTCATCGATGCTTACCACCAGTGCTGCCCTAGTGGATTGGGAGACCGAAAAAAAAGACCAAAAATTGGTCAAAATGACCCTATTTCGGTCACGGTCATTTTCTGCCCTTTTTTAACCGAAAAAAGCGACTGAAAAGTGACCGAACACTGTTTTTTTTAGGTTAGTCACTTGACCGTCACCCTCCAAATGTCCTACTGCTGGATCATCGTTACGACGACAAAGTCATGAGTATCATCACCGATCGTTCGTTGATACAGCCATCCACGGTGTTGTATCTCGATCGTATCACCGAGGATAACAGCAAAGTCATTAATACGAATACCCGTTTCGAGAACAGTTGTGTCTTCGAGTACGACATTAATCACGCCTATGACAATATCTAATAAGTCGGTACGAGAAAAAAAAACACAAATGAATCGACACGCAGCAGCTACGGAAGCATCGTCGTCATTGGTATCAGGCGCGACAGCAGCATTATCGTTACCAATGTCGTCGTCGTCTTCTTCGGACAATGACGATACCGACGACGAATACGACGATTATAAAAATATTATAGCCGAACGATGGCAAAAAATTGTGGAATATCGCGAGCGTATGTTGAACGATAAACTTCATCGCATGGATCCGATAATTGATATTTTTCATAAAATGACCAACAAGTATGATCTTCGCCGGTATTATCGAAACGACGGCGACGAATTGCCACGGCCGGGAATAGACGACGTATTGTTCGCCGTCGAGGACGATGCCGATGATCAATACGCCGTGTGGCAACGCGAATTTATCAACGTGATGAAAGAGAATCCTCATTTGCAGACTCGTTCGCGACAGAACAGAACGCTCTTTCAGCAAGATCTCTTTCGGGCAATTTTGTTTTTTACACGAGACACATCATAATCACAACGCTAATGATAATCATCATTGCGACAATAATCGACAACCGCCCGATCGAGCCACTCTGTCGTGCGTAAAGTACTTCTTCAATCACGTAGCCATAGCCAATGATATCTTTACGCGTCGCAATCTCAAGGATCTTACCGAGTTTTACATGGATTACGATTACGATCGAGTCGCCTGTTTGATTCATTCGCCCAACGATTATTACTACAAGTAAAAAACGTTGTTCGAAAAAAAACATCCTTTTTTTATGTAATTTTGCTGAATTTTTTTTTTTGTAGAGTAAAGCGAAAGAACGAAGGAAGAGAGAGAGAGGCGCGCGACATCATCGTTGTCGGCGTCGTTTTTTTTTATTCGGCCAATACATCGCGCAAAGCGTTGAATATGTGTTCGGATATGCGACGCGCCCGTGGACAATTGTATTCCTTGGCATTGGCCCAACATTGCCTGACCAAGTCCTTGAAGTCTTTTCGCTCGTTGTCACCCTTTTCCGCGTAATACGCTATTTTTTGCATATTGCCGATTTCTGGATCGTACTCCCAAGACATGGTGTTGAAAAAGTAACTCACCAACGCTTCGTCGAGACGCGACGGATCTTCCGCCGCGTTCAACAATAACGGCGATGCCTTTTGCTTCTGATCGGCTTGAGCCAATACTTTCGATTGGGCATTGGACAATGTTCGATTATTGCGCTGCATCATAGGATGATGGCCTCTACGCGTTTCCTGATGACTGGTACGCATTTTACCCAAACGAGAAGAAGACGACACCGACGACGACGGGTCTGGTTCCATCGGAGCGGACGTGACAATCTCCGTATCGTTATGAGTATTATTATTGCTATTTTTAGACATGACGATCAATCTATTTGAATGATTTCGCAATGTTTTGCCGGCGTTGTTGTTTTTAGCGTTATACGGCGACGCGGATGACGTGTCGAGAAGCCGAATGTAACGTTGTACAAATTCGGCAGTTGTTTCCACCGCCGAAGGATTGCACGTGAGTACGTTTGGCTGAAAACGATCAAAACCAAATGGAAAATAACGATGCGCATGACGCAATATCAAGGATGACGGTTCTATACTGTATACGTTTATTTTCCCATTGACCCAACGACGACCCATGTTCGAGGCGAAATAATTGTCGGGTAATTTCATTTTTATTCGCGTATTCTCCGTCGGCCGTTGATTCTTCGTCGTCGTCTTCTTCCTCCTCCTCGTTAGTGATGTCATCGTCGTCGTCGCCGCCGTCAACGTGCATACTTTCATCCAACATTATTTTCCTTTTATCGTTCGATCGACGATTGTTTAATAAATATATCGCTCAGACGATAATGGCGATGACGATTATGATGGCGCAAGCAACAGTACGATTGTTATCTCAGACACGATGATTGATCTGATTCGCTTTTTATTGAGTATAGTCGAGTGCGATGTATCGTCGAATTCCCGAAATTGCATGAGATTATAGGTGACGTTTAGTTTGCGCATGTCATTCGTATTTAACGATACAACACCGTCGCTACCAACGTTAATTATCGTATCGGCTTATACTTCAGTGGCGGCAGCGGCATCTTTCGTACGATCGTCGGTAATCATCGCACGGGGATAATACATATTGAATATACACAAATAACGCAAGTGATCGTGCTTGGTGAGCGTATCGTTGAGGGGTATCAAATAATTGTAAAATACACGAACGAACTCGGGCACGGGTACGTCGATGTTTTCAGCGATCGTCGACATCGATGTATTGTTTGAAGCTAGCTCGTCCAAACGCAACAGAGTCAATAAATTTCGAAGATAAAGAAACAACAGACGACTCTGCAAATCAGTATTGACAAAAGAATTACCGTGCACGTATCTGGCTATCGATGCGTATCTATCGGTGTTTCGTCTATCGCTGTCACGTACGAGTAAACGCATCAATCGATACAGGTCGCATTGTCCGAAGAATGGGGTTGCGCAAAAAATGGCCATTTTTACACGATTTCTGTAGTTCGTCGACGAGGCGGTGGCGAAAACGGAGGAGGAGGGATACGAAGCGGCAGCGGCCAACGATGCGCGATGACGACGATGAGGAGCGTTTGTAATTTTTAAGACTATTTGTATCACGTGACCGCCAACCGAATGACCGAACAGTACAATGTCACGATCGCGATACTGTTGCGTATACGTGACAATCGTTATGTATTTGTGCAATTCATCGGCCAGCGTTAGAGTCGATTTTCGCCAATCGTAGGTGAACACGAGTAACTCGCCAAACAATATTTGTTTTCTCACCGAACGAAATAATTTCTGATAAATCGATACGCCTGCGTACGATTCTATTAATTTTCCACGGCGTATATTCGCCGTACGATCGCAGTTATTTTTCCAATCGGCTCGCGTATTTTTTTCGTCCAAACGCAACATCCTTCCAGCCGGGCGCAATCAATACTTCGTATTCGCTGTTATTATGCTTTTCTAATAACAATTCCGTGGCAAACATACTAGGTACGAAAATAATCAAAGATTTCTTTTTGCTCGTCGCCATTATTGTTGTTGCGGGTATGCGATGGTCGTCTTTCCACCACTTTCTTCCTTCCGTCCTTTCCAGTAACGATGACACCGACGGCGACGATTCTTACTGTGTCGTTCCAACGGCGGTAGCTGCTACATTACTCATAAATATAGCATCCATGCTCCATCCGTGCGCTGAAAAACACAACGATGCCAAGCAGGTATGCATCATTGTGGCGGAAGAAGATCCTTGTTGTCGCGCGATAGCCATCGGCGCTTGCTCGTTGCGCATAATAAAATTTTCTTTCGCGTAAAAAAAATTGGCCGGCTTATTATTATAGTTTATCAATTGCAAAAAAAATTGGCTATCTTATTAGGTTGGTTTATCAATTGCAACGAGATTACGACAAACGGAACGTTACCTGGCACGATGTCATCTCCAACGGCAATGTGCCTATCTCGCAATTATACATTACCGATATTTGACGAGTTTATAAGTTGATTCCCTCAACTGTAATAACAACTACGGGCCAATACCTCCCCCCTCCTCTTCCCATCCACTCAACCGCATCGCCCGTTCGCAAAAATAACTCGTTTTTTTTTCATGCGCTTAGCAGCTGACAACGATGCGATCGAAAACTTGGTACGACACGTTTTTTCGACCGCGCTGCAATAATATTCGTTTTTTATTCATATGCGTGTCCATAATATCGGTTATTCTGATCATGGTGTTGTCGTTGATGTTCATTAAAATGTTGATTACTAATATTGTGTACGTGTGTATACTCAGTATAAATATGCCCAAACCGACAGCTTGCGACGGACATATCGTCGAGCAGCAGGCCACGGCTATGGCTGCCGCCGCCGTATAAAAAAGCGTGCGCGTACCTCCCCCCCGCCCCGCCCATCTACACACGACCGACCGACGCACAGTGGGGCAGAATCCCAAAAAGCTGGCCAAAATTCGGAAAGTGTCCAAAATGATCTCCAATTCTCTTCTCGGGGGTTTTCGGGGTCGCTGAATACGAATCTGTTATCAGAATTACGATTTTCAAAATGGCGGACCCAAAATGGCGGACATAATTCAACCAATTAGTCAAATAATTCAGTAAAAAATACCCAATCATATTTCTTAAGGGTTTTTGGGATCGCTGATTACGAATTTGTTATAGGAATGTTAATTTTCAAAATAGCAGACGCGATATATAGACGATTCCACAAAAATTTTCAATTTTTAAATATTTTTTAATAGAAAATGTTTCATAATATTTTTAGGTTTAAATGAGTAGAAAATCTCTTGAGCCATGTTTTTATTTTTGAACAATTTCTTGAGTACAAAATTTGCAATAAATCAAATATCTGTTATTTACTTCTAGTAACAAAAATCTTGTATGTCATCTTCAATGTTGGAATCATTCGATTCGGATTCTGATGTTGACCCACTTGTATCCAAATCGTAATCGTTCCTTATCTCTTGTCTGGTGACTTCAGGTTGTTTTAACATTTCTATAGCTTCTTTATGTAAAGATTTCGCCGGTCTCTGGGGCAATTTCCTGATGCTAGAGAGAAATGGATCTGATGATACTAAGAGCCTACAGAAAATGTCTCTCATATTCGATTCTCGAGAGCATTTTCTTGAATGATGTAACCTGTAGTTCTTTATGTCCTTATTGCGTGACTCTTGGGCCTCTTCAGAAAGTTGTCCGATCGGTAAAAGGGCATATTTTACAATTTCTGCTCCGTGCATCAACACTTTGTGCACAGATGTTGGCATGTAATACCATGGATATAAAGCAACGAATAAACGGGCAGTATTTACACAATAGTCTTTGAATTTTTCGTCTATATCATACCCGCTCGAAATTGCCTGCAAAATAACACGAAATCGGTGAATTAAATTTTCATCGACTCCTGTTATTTCAGCAGATATATTAGCATTTTCGAAAAAGCGGCGGGCGGTATTTCCATCGTTTGAGCTGCCATATCCTGGCTTTGGTCGATCAACGATAAGCCCCAGTGTTGTCTTAAATTGAGTCTGTATGTCTTCCTTGCGTACTTTCACAATCTTTTTCACTTCCTCTTCACGAGCTTGCCACTTTTGAGTTGTGAGCTTATACGACAAATGCAAACAGCACTCGAAAAAACGAATCCACGCATGTAATGTAGATATGCCAAATCTTAAATTATCTGTAGTAATGTCCATTTTTATAATTTTGTCGATGTTATTAAAATCTTTAGAGGTGGCTTTGCACAGGAAGCAGCGTTGTGCAGAAGTGGTACCGGTTACAGCGTTACAGACTTTGCCGTCTATCATCGTAAACGACATACAATAGGTTACTGAAATTGATTTTTCATTTTGTTCAGTAGTGTATGGTGCAAGACCCGCAATCTGCTGTTCAATGTCGGTAACTTCTTTCAATGTTGATTGTACATCTTCATGTACAAACTGCAATCGTATTGGTCTGCAGAATCGAGGAGATGAAGGTCTAGGATTTTTCCACACAATAGTTCCTTCATCCGTCTCGTGATTGCTGTAGATTAATTGCAAAGGTACCAGAGAAGTATAAAAAATGCTTTCATCAGATTTTCCAGCCTCATCAAATTTTTGCTTATAAACACTTTGACCGCTGCTTCCATCACATCCCCATTTACAGTGAAGTACTAATTTTTGCAGAATTTCAGAATTTAGAGTATCGATGACATCAGCCTGAAGTTGTATAATTCTGTATGTGGTATGATCGAGTAAAGCCTGTAGTTTAATTTGTGCGCACAACTCAGTAATATTCATGTACACAACTGATGGATAACAACGATTTTTTTGCTTTTTCTACTTCATGGTATGATGGGTATAATTTGCATTTACGTGCTCTAGCTGCATTTCTTGATAGCTGATAAGAGCGCTTTGATTCTCCTTTCTCGATCATCAAAGAAAGTGCTTCGTCTGGGGTTGAAGGTATCTCATTTTTTGACCGAACAGCAGCTATATATTTTGAGGCTCTTGTTGGGCTGGTTAATGTGACATCTTTAAGAACTTGAGCAGCATCCACTTGACCAGAAGTCCTTAAACTCATTTGAGCAGCATACGTCAATTCTTCTGTAGATAGAGTAGAACGTATTTCTTCAGTCTTTCGCCTCTTAGATCTATCGCTGGATGAAGCAAAGGATTTCGAAGGTCGTCCAGATGTTCCTTTTTCATCATTCTTCACAATCTTCTCAGATGTTGATGTTGTGCATTCAGTATCGGATAATGTTGAAAAACATACGGTGTCATTCAACCATTCTTCATTATTTTTTAGAAACTTTTCTTGGCCTCTATTTGCTGCTTTCCATCTGGATCGAAAATTTGCAAATAACAGTCCTAATGACTTTTCATCCTCGTCTACTTGTATCACATGTTCTGTTTTCTTAAAAATTGCATCTTTCAAAACTCCAATAACGAACTTCTGTTCGTTTTTTAAACTGTCTTTCACCATGAAAAAAACATCTCTTCTTGATAATTCCATATTTGAAGATTGGGAAGACTCTGTAAAATACTAATATAAACATGTACAAAATTGAATGACATTATTTTGAAATCATTTTATACTTAACAAAACTATATACGGTGTTCTGACTCGAAATGTACAAAAATAATTTATTATTACTAAAAATGATTTTATATTTATAAAGAAAACGAATATTTATGATATAAATGATTAACAAATATATTTACATACATTCTGCACGAAAAAAAACCGAAATTACATGAAATCTGTCTTTACGAGAATCACCTCTGTGTCATACATGGCTGCTCTAGGAGCCCCTCGTCAGTCCTTGTCGAATCGCCGTCTACACTACGTATACACTATGTACGTATACACTAATACACCTTTACTGCCGAAAACCGTTACGCCGTATAAACATGGGGGAAACACAGTTCTAGCTACTGAGAGTTCTTGCAGGAATATTTTATAAAATGTTGAGATTTTCGTAAAGCGTACATTTAGAATAATAAATTACTGTATTAAAATTTAAATGATCTATGAATATTAATCAATAAATGAACATACTACAAATGGAATTGATAAATAAATATTAATCTATGTTAATAGACAGAAAATATACCAACGCGCTGTAACGTAATAATCAATGGATTACATTCACACGTCCGTTAATGTCGCGCCACGTATTTCTCCCTAAAAATTAGTCTAACTATTCGTTGAGCACTCCTGAGCAGCCAGTTTTTTAGTATATTATATTTAGTACTGTACACTATCAGTTTCTTGTTGAAACAAGGTCGAGACTCTCGAAGACATTTTTAAAACTACTTTAGAAAATGGATTTTCGAAAAAAATGTATAATTTTTTATGTTTACTTGTTGCAAAATTTAGATATTTCAAACATAAAATAAGCAATAACTGTGCATAATTATATTTTCTGCATACCTTCAGAAAGTTTTTCCATTTTGCAGAATTGAAATTGTGACAGTATCGTCCGTTTCACAGCACTTCGAAACAGGCAAGAATTTTTCGACGCGTACGCTTGTTTAATGCGTACCGAACGGCGGCTGAATGTCGACTGATGTCGAGGCGACCCTAGAGCAGGTATAAACCTGCCCGGTCTGGAATTTCGTCCTAGGACTATCAGTAAACAAGATATGAACATATATAGACGAATATATACAACTCAAAAATTTGACTTTTGGCCAGCTTTTTGGGATCCTGCCCCACTGTGCGACGAGACGATAATAATATGGTCTGCAGTCTGAAGAATATCGCCGATGCATTGGTTTATTTCGCTATTTATAAAAATGCTACGAAATATTTTTCACAATATACGACGACCATGAGAATACGAGACGAGACGACAAGTCGCGTACGTACAGATAAGATCGTAAACGGTACGCGCGTTCTCCCTCTCTGCATATATTTAACTCGTCGTTGATTTCTTCCGTAATTAGGACTCCTTAACCCAACAAAAGAAGATACTCATACGCGATATAATTATTAGTGAGTTAACATGAGAACATCACCGAGCAGCAACGACGAGGCCACTAGAAATATCAATATGCTTCTTCGGACGATTCATCGATGGATTTTGAGATGCAATACTTTACCAATACGAAGCACGTTTGTGCGAGTATCATATAAATGGGCTGTAAGCGCGATATCATATTGCTCGGTGCTGCGACGAATACGGCAAAACATTTGGATTCGTATCATCGAGCAAAATTGGCCTTCGATTTGGAAAAAAATCATTCGAATTTCATCGATATGCAAAAACGCTGGCAATCGGCGCGTATTTTTTTGTTGTATATGATAGGTATGGCGTACGAGACACATGTGAACGCCAAGACGTATTGCGTGAAACATTTGTTGGAATTTTGCGACATGCAGAAGACCGTTTTCACATTTATCGCAGGTAACACGCGTTTTGACCCGACGACAAAATATCCGCGACAAAATATCCGGCGACACAATATCCGCAAGATAAAATATCCTCATGACAAAATATCCGCAAGACAAAATATCCGCCGATATTATATCCGCTGTCGGTAATTGAATGTTGAGGCGTATTGATCGATTCATCTATGATTAACGTCATTACTCTTAAACTAGGACAACTGGCTTCATGAGACAGTCAATGTTTTCCTCTCTGTTGTGTATGTAGTGTATGCAGTTTAAAGTGTACAGTCATGCCGTTAAAATGTATTCTATCACAGAAAGGAGCAAAATCATTAATACTTGACGGATATGTTTATTCAAAAAAGAGTGTGAATAAAATAAGCATAACTTGGCGTTGTGTTCAGCATAAGAAACGTACATGTAATGTTATTATTCACACTAGTTCAGAAAACCGTACAGGTAATTCTACCTCTTACTTCATTATCGTTATTATGATTATTGTGATTATTCATTATTATTTTGATTTATTATAATGTTAAATCGAATATATTAAATAATCAGTTTATCATTATTTATCATTATATTTTTATATTATTTTAATTTATTATAATGTTAAATCGAATATATTAAATAATCAGTTTATCATTATTTATCATTATTATTAGGAAAAATTCTGGGTGATATTCCGATCCACGATCATTCTGCTGAAGCAGCGTCAGTGAGCGCAAGATTCGTTCACAACGAATTAAAACAGCGTGCAAAAAAAACCGATGAAAATCCCAGTGTTGTTATCGCAGCTGCCATTGCTCAAGTATCATCACCAGTTGCCGCAAAGCTACCGAAATTAAATTCATTGACACGATGTGTTCAACATTTTCGTGTAAAGGAAAATCCGCAAATACAAAATCCGCCTTCTCGGTCCGAACTTCAAATACCACCGCCTTATCAATTGACTGATAAAGGTGAACAATTTCTTCTTCACGATAGTGGTGGCGACTCGAATCGTTTTTTAGTTTTCGCAACAACTAAGAATTTGCACATTTTACGCTTATTTACGTCTTGGCGCCGAATAAAAGCGAAGAATTGTATGTAGCGTTTTTGCAAGTATTAAAAGGACATCTGCCTGAATCCAAAGTAAAACGTTTGATGATGGATTTCGAGTTGGCTTTCATCACAGCATTCCAAAAAGTTTTTCCAACAGTAGAAATTGCTGGCTGCTTATTTCACTTCGGTCAGAGCGTGTGGCGCCACGTGCAGTTGTATGGTTTGCAAACCAAATACAATAATGATTCTGTATTTGCGCTCAACATTCGGATGCTCATGGCTCTGGCATTTGTACGTAAAGATGATGTGATGACGGTATTCAGTGAACTCATTGATTCTGAATATTATGAAAACAATGAAGAATTAGTGAGTGAGCTCATTGGATTTTTCGAAAGTGCATGGATCGGGGTAACTCGTCGTGGTGGGAAGCATCGCGGAAGACCAGCGTTTCCCATTTCTCAATGGAATTGCTATAACGCTGTTCTGAATGATTTCATTCGTACCAACAATACGGTTGAGGGTTGGCACCGTGCATTTAATGCGAAAGTTCGTGTGAACCATGCAGTTATCGGGAATTTTTTTAATGTGATGAAGGCGGAACAGAATATTACGGAGGTTGTTCTTTCTCAGTTGAAATCGGGTTTAAGAATGACTACCAAACGTCGGAAGGCATATCAAAATGTAGAAGAGCGAATAAAAAATGTAGTAGAGAAGTACAATGACATGGATCATATACAATATTTGCGTGGCATTGCTAACAATATTACATTAAACTAATATTATATACTCATTCGTGTGAACCGGGCAGTTATCGGAACATTTTTGAATGTGATGAAGGCGGAACAGAATATTACGAGGGTTGTTCTTTCTCAGTTGAATTCGGGTGTAAGAATGGCTACCAAACGTCGGAAGGCATATCAAAATGTAGAAGAGAGAATAAAAAATCTAGTAGGGAAGTACAATGACATGGATCATATACAATATTCGCGTGGCATTGCTAACAATATTTTATTAAACTAATATTATATACAAAACTTTTATAATAAATAAATAAGTGCAATGAAGAAGCTCGTATTATGCCCCCACCCCACTATCTCACACACCCTACAAAGGTTTTTTGCGCGCGACCCCATTGATGTGGTGGACGAGATTTAGGATTTTGTCTCGCAGATATTTTGTCTGTCGGATATTTTGTCTTTCGGATATTTTGTCTTTCGGACATTTTGTCTTTCGGATATTTTGTCCTCGGATATTTTGTCGCGGATATTTTGTCGTCGGGTCAGATGTGACGTAGCCTTATCGCAACTCCTCCAATGACTCG
Source organism: Ophion ellenae (assembly GCA_963210295.1). Lineage (NCBI taxonomy): Eukaryota > Metazoa > Arthropoda > Insecta > Hymenoptera > Ichneumonidae > Ophion > Ophion ellenae. The sequence continues at coordinate 1,728,571 of OY723396.1, read as the reverse complement.
GAAACGCTTCCAAAATGCCTAAAATCGAATAGTCACAAAGACTCGTCATCACACCCGACGAGAATCTAATCCCCCTCCAAAGAAATAATAATTTTTTCCCAACAAAGAAAATAAAATAAAATTTCCAACAAAAAAAAATATTTTTTTCTCAACCGACCAACGAGATTAGACGTCTCTCAAATACCGGACTCGATCGTGGAGTATTTTTTGTACGGCAACGGAATGCGCTTTGTACAACAAATCGAACAAAGATACGATGTATTGCTCGTTGATCAGTGCATCGGGACAGCACAGGGTGGCGGGTAACAATTCGTACCGACCGTACACGCGTGTAATTATTGGCACCATGTCGCATTGCAAACAGCACGTAAAATTGAGCATATTCGAGAGTTCGGATTCACCAAATTTCACAATCAAATATTTCAAGAGACGCGAGCACAGGAACAAACCACCACCTCGTCTCGTCGTCGTCGCAATACCGATTATAATACCACCGGTATTATAATCATTAGTATTATTATTGTCCGATTTGTCTTGAATTTCCGTACGTAATGCCTATAAATCATGATACTTTTGTAATTGATCAAAATGTACGCATCGTTTGTTCGAATCCGTCGCGGTCGTCGTTGATGATGATGAACGTATCGTTTGTCAGCAACGCAAATGAACCGCCGACCGATGCAAAAAAACGCTCGGCTAGATTCGTACGATAACGTCGACGACGACGAGACAAACGCGTCGCAGACGTATTTAACCGATCTAGTAGATCCAACTACGCGAATACTCGTAATCATGAGAAGTCCCACCGCTACGACGACGATCGATGCCAACAACCAAATTATCGAGAAATATAAAAAAAACATAGCGACCGTACAATTGGAAGAATTCTATTCGAATCTCGTTTACGTTACGTGTCGACGTATCGTATCTGAGAAATACGACGTTTTTACCCGTACATGAAAGATTTGTTAGCGAGGGATCTATCGCCGATGGCAGCGGCAGCGTCATCTCCGGCATCGTCGAAAATTACCGATCAAAATTTCGACGCTCGGTTTCATCAGGTTGTACGAAAACTCAAATCGGCGAATCGAACATTCATGAATAAAATATTTTAATACACGAGCCTGCATGATTTTACTAAATACACGAGTCGCTCGTACATCGTTCAGAACAATAATGGAAACAACGATAAGTACGAGAATCAATTCACCAATATACTACGCTACGAATCGACCCACAGTGGTGACATATTGGGCGATCGTCTGATACACATGAATCGCTGATTGCAGAGTACCTCGGTTGAGGAACACATATCGACTCACAATTTATTGGCCTACGGTGTATTGCTGAATCATCCAATGTCTCATTGATAGTTCATTTTATAGCTATGTCGCGTCGATGCTCATGAAAAAATTATCCGGCAATCCAACGACGAATACCGCCAGCGACAGCAACAAACGCGTAGATTATCGTTCGTTTGTCGCCGTCATAACCGATATCGTGCAACGTTTGTGCGCTACCAAGATATTCGATGGTCATCTGACCGTCGATTTGTTGGATATTCGCAATAAGTACGCCAACAAAGTCAACCTATTCGCCTCGCTGTTGATCTATCTGAGCGGTGCCAATAGCAGCGGCAACAACAGCATGGAACGTATATTCAAGCATTTCTGTTGAATCCTCGATAAAAAAGGAGAGGCGGCGAAGGGGCGGCACGACGCGGGTTGGGGGGGGAGGGATGACGAAGCCGGGAATTGAAACAATAAAAAAAACATTAATTATTTTAATGCTATTTTTTTTAATGCCATTAAAAAAAATACATTAATTTAAAAAAAAGGATACATTTTTTTAAAGATACACTTTTTTTTTAATAACAATATTTTTAGCACAATTTTTATTTTACAAAAACAATATTTTTTCTTAGCACATTTAAAAAAAAACAATATCTACTATAAAAATATAACTTTTTTTGTCACATCAGACGATCGGCTTGACGAGCGTGTGATACGCGTACAGCGCATTGCCAACGTTGAACAAATGCTCGGGAAAGAAGAATCTATTAAAGTTGGAACATATAAGAAAATCGTTGTAATACATTTTGTTGTCTTTGCAATAAATGCCGTTCGCCTCGATGTTCGATTTGAACGATTGGTGACCGACGATGGAAATTGTTTTTACTTGCTCGTGAATATTGGCCATGGCCTCATTGACCTTTGTCTGCAACGCGACCGCGTTATCAGCCGATATTTGACGATTCACCAGTGTCGTCATCATCGTTTGTTTATCAGCGCCGCAGCATCGTTAGGCTTCCTCGTAAATGGCCATGATATCCAAGAGATGAGCGAGCGATCCTTTGCTACCGCTGAGTACAATTTTCAACGTCGCGTCGGACAACAGATCGGCGCTCATGATGTGAGCGCGTTCGAGTCGAGCGTCGTACCAATCGTTGCGCGTCCCGTTCGACAATTCGACAATTTTGTTTGCTACCTCGTTGAAAAAATTCGTACACGCGTTCGAACCGTAAAGCGTGTAAATTTTAAAGCACACGGCTGCCAAAATATCGCCCGGAGGCTCGATCAGGTCAATGACCCGCATCACCGACGCGCCGTACTTCGTTAACATTTCGCACAGCGCGTTGCGATTGGACGATTTTCCGAACCAAGCGATCGTTTGCAGACGTCTTATGGTTTCGTCCAGTTCGTAATAACGGTGCGATCGGGGCTTTACTCGGAGCCCCCCCCCCTCGGAGGGATCACGTGTTTTACATGCTCGTTTGTGCATGTAAAACACGTGAGTCTCGCTGAAATGTATGCGCAGCGTTAAAAAACCGTTGTAAACGTTGCAACGGAGTGACATGACGAGTTCGGTTTCCGTAGCGCTCAGAAAATCGTTCACTATGCTGTCGTTCTCCGCGTTACCGTCGAAATCAGCGTTCTGTCCCTGCAGAATGAGCGACGACACGTGACACAGATCCGAGCGCGCGAACGCCACGCGTTTGATGTAAAACACCGAGCTTTGATCTATGACGGGATCGCGCTTGGATATGATACCGTACGACCAGGGTAACTCGACGAATTTGTTCGGTTGCCTCGAAGGATCGCTCAAATCGTACAATTTCGACTCGTCGTAATCGTCGATCGAGGCGAATATGCGAAAACGTTGCATCTTGCCGACGGGGAAGATCGCCTCGTCGGCGTGCAATACGAAGCGCAGACTAATCTGACAACGTATGCTCATCATTTTCGGCGATATCAACGTGCGTCTCATCACGCTATCGCGTCCCTGCAGTTGATCCTTCGCCGTGTCGTGAAGCGGTATACCGCTGAAATAGCGCATCTCGCACAAGTGTTTCGACATGTTGCGCGAAACGATATTTTCTACGTCGCGCCATTGATATGCCGAATCGCCGCCGCCAATTTGTCGTTTTTTTTTCTTTCCGCTCGCGACAGAATCCTTCCATCAGCATATCTTTCAACAAGACCAAAGCTGTAGATGGCGGCGATGGTGATGGCACAGTCTGCGTCGGTAAAGCTGCTGTCTCCATTGCCGACGATGAGAAGGAGGCGGTTGATGAGGATAATGATGATGCTGAGTCATCGGACGATGAAAAAATCCTTTGCGTCGCCAGGCGTAGGAAATCGTACCAGTGGGTCCAGCGTTTGTCGAGAACGATATCGTCGGTGCCGCGATAATGCGACAATTCGACCGTGACGTTTTTTCGCAGACCGATCACGGGCATGTCATCGCTGGTGTACACTTCGCTGGCCAGGGCGCGTATAAATTCGTTGACGCTCCCGTTTTTTTTTTCGTCGCCTCGCTCGACAATTGCAGGAGTCGCAACAGTTCGATGAAATAGGCCTTGGCATCGCGCAGCATGATGTTTTTGTAGGCGGCTATGGACTCTTTGGGATGCATGCGCAACGACGGCACAAAGAGACACTTCATGTATTCCAACTCGTCATCTGTGTATTTCGATTTTTTCGTAATTTTGTACACGTAGGGATAATTCGTGTGACACATATAACCGACTATCCTGTCCTGGGCGGCAATCACTCCGTCGAAATGGCGATCGCCCTTCTTTTTGCGCAACCACCATTCGTTCAGTACGTTTATCATAGCGAGCGGTGACTCGATCACCGGCCATTTATTTTCCTTCGCGTATGATCGCGTTATGTGTCGCACGCGATACTCCCTGCAAAAACCATTTAAAAAACCAATCACGCGACGCCTGTCGTAATAATAATAATATACCGAAAGCCGTTCCGTACTACCAATATTCTCCAAAACGAGTGCTGGAAGACAGTAGCCACAAGATGTACTTTGATAGAGCAATACTTACTAATAAAACAATACATTACAATAGACCTGCTATAACTATGATAGATAAACTTAATAAACATACTTATTTGATAGATATAGCAGTACCTAATACACATAATTTACAAAAAAAAATACTGAAAAAATACATAAATACACAGATTTAAAAGAGGAAGTAATTCGAATTTGACAGTACTGACGTGATAACCAAACACCCCCTTCACTTTCGTTGTCCTCATCATCGGCGCGCTAGGGGGGATAAAAGAGTATTTTGTGTCGGGCCTTGCTGGCATACTAGTTTGCAAGCCCGGTGTTGGTTTGCTAGCGGGACGGATGGAGAAGGCGATCATTCTTGGGTCCCTCCGTTTACTCAGGCAACACGATTGTGGACTGCGGTAGCCGCTCACTGTCACGTCCGTGTGTAACTGCATCCCCGCGAAATAGTTTGCGCCACGTGCCAGAAAAATTCTGCTAAAGATGAAAAGAGTGATCTCGATACATATTCCTAAGCCAAACCAGACTGCACACTCCATATTTTCCCTTACATAAAAAATTATTGAAACAGAGAGTTCAAGATTCCAAGACTGGCCAACACATTGCGACCATGCACAAAGAGTGTATCACATAACCCAGCCTAAGATCTTGGTCGTAAAAATTTGAAACTACGCGACTTCACGGCACGAGACCCGGACGAACGAATCGGCCTAATCCTCTGCATGCACAAAAAAATACATTCTTCCAAAGAAAGGGCCTCTGACTCTTGCAGTAACAAAATTAGATGACATAAGCCACGCGCTTTCCCAGGCTGGCCAACTAGCTCTTTCTCTCTCGCGTGACGCATACCGTCACGAACAAGGCCCTATTTGTCTCCTCTCGGTTTCCCCACATATTCAATAAGAAAAGCCGCGCTGTGTTCTCGGAAATGCAGCGCTGATCTCGATTATATGCGCCCTTACCCAATAATACACCGACAACTCGTTCTCGCTTCCTTCTTCCGGCCAACCACACGAATCAGGCCATGGTTTATGCCCGGACCACCAATCCAAAAAACCTACGTCACCTAAGTTCCACTCTCCCAAAGATTTCTTCCTCCAAAAAATTATCCCACCCTGATTTCTGGTACTCCGAAAGAGTTCTCCTCGCATCAGTCTCCGATTAGAATCCAACGAGCTCAGACCTAGAGTTCTCTTACCGATATCCATCGCGTAAAACCTTTGTTCTCTTTTGTCACGCGAACGTTGTCATACGATTCAAACTTAGAACATTTTGTACTTCGGAACTTCCGCAACAGTTACGCGATAATAATAAGAACCTTGGCATTATATTCGTTACGCGATAACCATAAGAACCTTGGCATTGTATTCCGCGCCTTACTTTATTGTACATTCCATTCTCAATCCGTGAAACTCACAAATATTAGAATCTGTGTCGTCGAACATCTGTATCCGTCTCACTCACACACATACCATCTGCGAGCGCTTCTGGCCCTCCGGCGCAGGGCTCTTAGTTTTACGACCGCTACCTGACACCCAAGCGACTGGGTCATCACCGAGGCGCACCAATGTAAGCGAACAGACTTTTATATTTTTTTGTTTCCAATTTGTATCCTAAAGAAATACTAGAATTAACCCATACGGTTAATTCTAATAAATTACGAGTCAATCGAACACAAGTGTCACAACCATTATTTCAATAAGTGGATAATCCACGGAATCCCTCAAAATTCCCCCTTCCACCAGCACGTCCCCTTTTTAACCCTCATCCCGTGCTATTGCGCTAGGCGTAGGCAAGAAAGAGGGATACCACACATATATATGCCCACGTCCCCTCCGGACGTGACATATTAATTTTTGGGGGCTCGTCCGGGATTTTTAAAAAGGGAATGTGCCTTTACAAATCAACCTCATGGATAAGGAATCAACTTGCGAAACACTAGATTTAAATTTAACTGAGGACTTGTCGTATACGGAACCAAACAAACCAATTGACCCCGCTAGTTCAGGTTATGCTCTGAGAGGATCGAACGTTCCACTACTTCCTGGTCTTGGACCTCCCAGTAGATCTTCAAAACAACCAGATTTACCCCCAAAAGGCGGAGCCATGGACCCAGAAACCCCAACGTTGAGTATAAACGACTTGATGTTGATAAAAGACGTTGTTAAAATAATCCCAGAATTCGATGGGAAAAATATTCCGTTTTCGGAATTTGTCGCCGGGTGTGAGGACGCAAAGGAAGTGGTTTCCCCTGCGGCCGAAAAATACCTGGTGAAAATGATTCGGAATAGATTGAGAAACCCCGCTAGGGACATGATTCACGCGACAAAATTTGAGAAAGTGCAGGACTTATTAGGATATCTTAAAAAACTTTATGCACCCAACAAAACTGAAATACAACTAGTCGGAGAACTCAGTACCATTTGTCAAAAGAAGGACGAAAACGTAGCCGAATTTTCTATGCGAATTAAAAGGAAAGGAAAAGAAATACTTGATACACAAAAACCATCAGATAATAGATTAGAAAATGAGTATTTCAAGAGAAGGATGGACGATTATTTCCTCTCGTGTTTCAAGCGCGGATTAAGGGAAGAAATCGAGCAGCGACTTCCCCATTGCGATAATATCTCTGTTGCTATCGATCACGCACTCGAAATTGAACGCGATCTTGAAGCACGACGGGAATTACAATCAGTCTCGAACAAATTAGAAAACTTCCCTCCCCTCAAATCAGTTAAAATCTGTAATATCTGCAAAAAGGATAACCACACGTCGGAAAATTGTCGTTTCTCAATGCTCACTTGCCAATTATGTAAAAACCAGGGCCATAGCGCCGACCAATGCAAAAAGAAACAGGACGAATGGGAGGTATTGACCTGCCAGATGTGCAAAGGTGCCGGGCACAGCGCGGACAAATGCCATTTAGGACAACGGTCCCCTACATTATCCTGTCAATTGTGCAAGACCTCAGGCCACATGGCCCCTGATTGCCCTACTCGTAATAAATCTGTCAACCCTTCAGGAGACCGTCCGCGTTTTAAAAGCATTCCCGAATGCCAGTATTGCCACAATCGTGGGCATACCGCGGATAATTGCTTCAAATTAAAAAATAACACCTCGAACCTTGAATGCCAATTTTGTCACAACCGCGGACATACCACGGACCATTGTTTCAAGTTAAAAAACAGTAGCTCTCCAAGCATCGAATGCCAGTTCTGCCGCAATCGCGGCCACACGGCAGACAGTTGCCCCAAGTTAAAAACAAACAGCGCTCCAAGCATTGAATGCCAGTTTTGTCATAATCGCGGACATACCGCTGACAATTGTTTCAAACTAAAGAACAGCAAAGCTTCGAGCCCTGACCAACTTATTTGCCGCTATTGCAAACGAGAAGGGCACACCATAGTAAACTGTCACACTCTCGAATATAACAATAAGTTGCGAAGCCAGCCGGGAAACGGGCTGAGCACCACTCGGACGGACGCGCCGAGTGTCCCGTCTCCGACAGAGCGTCCGGTCCACGCGATAGCTCTAACCCAGCCGAACGGCGGTATCCAACTTATACAATAGAAGCAGAAAAATTCGTCAGCCTACCCTCGGTGTGTATCGGAGCACTACCGGAAAAAGGGAAGATTTCAATGCTATTAGATAGTGGTGCCGTTCCAAATTTAATTAAAAAGGAATATACAAAAACTTTTACGGGAATCGATGAAAACGATATCATAAGATTAAACGGAATATCTGAACTACCAGTCTTTGCGTTAGGTAGTGTGTGGTTCCGCGTGTTAGGTTTTGCAACGCTTTTTCACATCATACCAGACGATGTGCCACTTCCTTACCCAGGTTTGCTGGGATCCAGATACTTTTTTGAAACGAAATCCAAGATTAATTACGAGATAGAATGTTTCGAGTATGGAAATAATCTATGGCCTTTTGAAAAACCAGATGAACGTATTGAGGAAATCGAAATCCCCGCACGCTCGGAAACTTCCTTCTATGTGAAGGTGGTGGATAGCACGACGAAAGAGGGATATATTGCCCCTTTCAAAATCCGTGAAGGTGTCTTTGCCGGCGACTGCCTGGTGACAACCGTCAACGGAAAGGCTCATTTGAAGGTGTATAATACCACTAATGACGCCGTAAAATTAACCGTGCCGGTCGTAAGACTGCAGGCTTTCGATACGGTCGAAACCTTGTCAGCAGACGAGATCGAATCATATTCTTCGAAAATTTCAAGTCCTTTCAATTCTTCTATTCCCAGCGTAGATTGCATGACGACTACGTTGTTTCAGGGTCCTTCCGTGGCCCATAAAAAACCCTCGACTAACCATGTCGAGATAAAACCTTGCCATCGCTACAACGAAAGCGATGACCAAGGAAAAACGAAACAAACCTCCAGTAGTGAGGAAAAATCTAAACCAAAAACATATAAAAAACGAAACAAGAGGTCAAGTAAAAAAGAAAATAAAATTGTCGAATCAAACAACGGTAAAAACGTAAATTCAATTTCTACCTATCAGACAACGTCGGATAAAATCGGAAATAACTCGGAGCGTTCCCAAGTAATAAAATCTCTCCTACGATTAGAGCACCTCGCGCAAGACGAACTAGAACACGTCGAAAAAATCATCAAAAAATACTCAGACAGGTTCCACATAAAGGGTGAGCCTCTCGAAGCAACACATGTTCTTCGACACAAGATCCCCACGGTCGACGACCTACCGATCAACACGAAGCAGTATAGGTTTCCCCAGGCGCTTAAAGGCGAAGTCCAGCGACAAGTGGACGAGCTATTAGAGACGAGGGTAATAAACCATTCGGAGTCTCCAAACAACAGCCCTGTTTGGATAGTACCCAAAAAACCGGACTCCAGTGGAAACAAACGCTGGCGAATGGTAATTGATTTTCGCGCATTGAATGAAAAGACTATTGGCGATTCTTATCCATTGCCGAATATCACAGACATCCTCGATCAACTAGGGAATGCAAATTATTTCTCGGTATTTGATCTTGCTTCCGGGTTCCATCAAATCGAAATGAACCCCGAAGACAAACCAAAAACCGCGTTTTCGACCCCACACGCTCATTATGAATTCGCGAGAATGCCTTTCGGGCTTAAAAATGCCCCGGCAACATTCCAGCGCTTAATGGACATTGTGCTCAGCGGACTCCAAGGGGTATCGCTTTTCGTGTACTTAGATGAAATCGTGATATACGCCAAAGATTTGGACGAACACGAGAAGAAAATTCGCGAATTAATGGAACGTCTGCGTAAAGCAAATCTCAAATTGAAACCGGACAAATGCGAATTCCTTAGGCCGGAGGTCAATTACCTCGGCCACATAATCGGAAAAGACGGCCTGAGACCAGATCCTAACAAGCTAATGGCCGTAAAAGACTTTCCAGTGCCCAAAAACATCAAAAACATACGCCAATTCCTAGGCCTAACCGGTTACTACCATCGATTTATCAAAGATTTTTCAAGGATCGCAAAACCCCTAACTCATCTTCTAGAAGATAAAATCGATTTTGAATGGACAGACGAGACCCAAAAAGCTTTCGATATCCTGAAGGGCAAATTGTGTGAAGCCCCGATCCTCCAATACCCGGATTTTGAAAAACCATTTATCATAACGACAGATGCTTCGGGCTACGCCTTAGGCGGAGTCCTCTCACAGGGAGAAATAGGCAAGGATAAACCTATCGCCTACACATCCTGTGTACTACGTGGCGCAGCTGTTCGGTACGACACGTATGAAAAAGAAGCAATGGTGATTATTCGCAGCGTGAAAGCTTTCCGTCCCTACATCTATGGTAGGAAGTTTACTCTCGTCACCGATCACAAACCTTTGGTTTGGTTTAAAACCGCCAAAGACGCAAACACACGCGTCCTATAATGGCGACTTAAGCTCTCCGAGTACGACTACGACGTCGTTTATAAACCTGGAACGTTAAACGCAAATGCTGACGCTTTGTCGCGTAACCCAGTTGAAAAATCGGAAGAGATCAAAACCATTCCCCACTGCGATCGGAAACAAAGCGAAATGTCGGCCGACGCATGGCGGAAAGCAGTACACGAAATACTCGAAATTTCTGACAGCGATGAAAATCCCACGAGATTTATCACTCAGGTGGAAATCCACCCGATGCCGCGGTCAAATGAAATAAACGTCGTCACTCGCTCCCGAGCGAAGAACGACGAACCTTCCGTCCCAGATGGAGACGATCGACAAGTGGAAGACACGCTTGTCGAGAAAACATCAACAAGGGTCAACGTGCCTGCGTCCGAAGTCACAGATGCACGCACTAGGCCCCACAACCCTCCGCGTCGAATTCCTAGAGCCATAAACTACGAAGAAAGTAGTAGCGAGGAAACGGAGGCCGAAGTAATAAGACCCGCACGTATTAGGCGACCCAGTAAGGGCATCAACCCCAAACCAGCTGGGATCCCCGACCAGCGCAAAGCACCTCCTGCTATTTATTCCGGAAACTCCTCTATTCCTAATTCCGATGATCCAACAGATTCGGACTCCAGTTCGATTGACTCAAAACTTTCTGACGAAAATCCTCCAGTCGAAGGAACTACAAGGTCAGAATTTAAAATCGCTAATTGTGTCAATACGAAAGAACAGTTCCAATTTCGAAAAGACAATCTAGTCTATTTTATAGACTCGACAGGGAAACCTTGTGAGCCTGGAGGACAAAAACTATTAGAATCAAATAAACTTCCCATCTGGAAGGATTTGTCCTTAGGCCGAGCTTACAGCAAAAAGGTTGGAAAGAAATATCATATCGCTTTGGTCATCAAGGAAGAGCAGTCTGCATCGCTCGCTCTAATAATCGAAAGAATTAATCAGAGCATGAAAGAATTAAAATCGATTTGCGAAACACTCAACCTTCAGTCGATCAGCTTTTGCCATTGCCAACACGTTGAAAACCTAATGTGGGCAGATGTGCTGAATATCGTAAAGGACGTATTCAAAAACACCCAGGTTAGGATATTGATCTGCCTCGGAACTTTGCGCTACGTACCGTTCGAAAAGCGCGATTCCATCTTTTATGAAATGCGTAACTCCCCAATCGGGGGTCACAAAGGGGTTTCCAAGGCTTATAATAGAATCAAACATGACTATATCTGGGAAGATTTAAAATCAGATATTCAAAGACGGGTGCAACAATGCTTGGAATGCCAGCTAAAGAAGCTGGTCAGAGTCAAGACAAAGCAGCCGATGATAATAACAGACACCCCAGGTACGGTTTTTGAGAAAATTTCAATGGATATAGTAGGTCCAATGCAACGGACGTCCAACAAAAACGAATATATCCCCACAATCCAAGACCATCTGTCGAAATATTGCATTGCAATTCCACTCCCGAATGCACTAGCGACGACAATCGCTGACGCATTCATAAAAAGGTTCATATGCGTCTTCGGCGCACCAAAAGCACTCCTGACGGACCAAGGGAGTAACTTCCTCAGCGGTCTCATGCAGAGAGTTGCAAAAAGATTCCGAATTAAGCGATGTCGAACGACCGCATTTCATCCTCAATCAAATGGATCGCTTGAGAGATCTCACCACGCTCTAGCCGAATTCCTTAAGCAATACACGGATAAAGATAACGAATGGGACCAATGGTTCGAATTAGCCATGCTCTCTTACAATACAAGTGTCCACGAAAGTACCAAATACACACCCTTCGAGGTAGTTTTCGGTAAATTAGCAAGAATCCCATCAAGCGAACCGCTTAGGGAATCAGATCAGTTACCTACGTATCGTGGATATTTAATCGAATTGATCACTCGTATAAATGGAATAAGAACCCTCGCGTATGAAAATCTAGTCTCGTCAAAACATCGCTCGAAAAGATATTATGACAAAAACGCAAATCCCAAAAGTTTCAAAGTCGGAGATTTTGTTTTCCTCCAAAAAGGGCCCAAACCAGGGAAACTCGGAGATCATTACACGGGACCTCATAAGGTCCTGGAAAAAATGGACAAGGGTAATGTAAAGATCCAATACCAAGGCAAGCCACGGGTCGTGCATGAAAATAGATTACGATATTCGCACATCAACGCCGAAGTCAAGCCTAAAAAGAAACCCAAACCGACTGGAGTCGACGATTCCGAATTTTAAACCAACAAGTAACCGTTTAATGATAATTATTCCCTTATTTCCAGATGATCGTTACCCACTCAATATGGCTCATTTATTTAATCAACCCTGTCGTCAGCATAGTGGGATATGACTGTGGATCGAGCTCATCGAACATTACTACCTTATCATTGCTGGAAGCCCATGATTAATAAATAATCATAATAATTACCCTGTTTTTCAGATGGCCGTAATCAACCTTTTTAGTAACTTCTAACGATATCACCCTTGCACTCGCAATGAGATCAAATTTTTAGCTACAGTATCTTCAGTACAGAATATTCGAACTCGTGTATATCCAAAACTCGCCGAACTAACTGTTTCACAATTCGACTAAGATTTCCAGTCGCGAACCTAGATATAATCGCTTATGTCAATTCGAAATTCATATACGTAATCACTATATTATATTAGAAAATCATTATTTTACGATATGCCTACGCAATAGTGTTAAAAGGAGCGCCGAATGCTCCAAATAGTTTATTATTAGCGATCCAAGCCTCAGACAAATTGTATACAATTTAGTAAAGAAGCCGAGTTAAATGGCTGTACTTGATGGCGAAAGAGAACACGTTATTCAATGTATAAGGATACAAGAAAATCTGATAAGGTTAAAAGAATTTTACGATCAATTGCCTGTCGCTCGTGGGAACGAAATATATATCCTTATTCCTCGAACGCATATATTACCGTAAAAAACTCAAACAACCTGCAATTCCTTACTTCCCCCCTCTAACCTCTTCGGAGACACCTGGTACAAGCTCATCCCTGTTCCGGTCGAAGCCACGCCACCTGCAATCACGAAATCGACGACAGAGCCTAGGCGGCGGTACACCAACCCAGAATCACCAGCATCATGTGGGATCCATTTCACAGAAAATATCGACAACGTACAAGAACGCATAATATTTCCCGTAGAGAAACCCGCTGTCGTAATCAGTATGGCAGGGGGAACCAGTGACCAAAACACTGTCAATCAAGGAGAAAAGTTGTTAAATCTCGTGAATAACAACAATCTCGAACACCAAGCCCACTCCATCTGGAATCGCACAAAAAAAAAAATCAATTCGGTACAGCAAGCGCTGGTCTCACCCGAACCTCACTCGTCGTGCGAGCGATCAAGGTCCTCATAGATACGGTGATCCATGCAAACAGCCGACACCCTGTGTACGGCTGGTCGATCTTCGTCATCGGTACAGTACAAGAATCGGTTACGTATCTCCTGATGCACCTGGCTAAACGATCCAAAAAGGAAACGTCAACGGATGCAGTGACTGGTCAAGAACTTTATCAACTCGTCTCGGCCCCTCCAGCTGAACCAGAGGGCCAGGACCAACGCTGCAACACATGATCGGTACACCGAAATCTCCAATCATCCAGAAAACAACCAATCCTCGAAACCGCGTTCCTTCCCTTAAGTTCGCACGAGGAGACTTACCTGTTCTGATCATGCTAATAATTTCTTTTTTATTGTCATCATTCTTTTAACCTTGTCCAGTGAGAGATAAGGTAAAATAAGTAAATAAGCACCTACGCATAAGGAAAAAGAAAGCGGAGAAAAAGCATACCTATGCATCTAAGAGTATATATAATTATATAAAAAAAAAACACATGAAAATCTATAGGAAAACACACACACACTTTCTTGTAAGATGATAATCAAATTCATACGTATCGCGTAAGAGTAGGAAAACCATAAGTTATGCCACCATCTTACAAACCAATCTTCGAATAAGTTTAAGTCGCATTGTAAGTAGACTAATAGCGATGCCAATTCCTGCTGTCGTGCCAGTATTTTTTTTTTCTTTCGATCGCAACCCCCGATAAATCTGATCGAGCGAGACGCTCGATCCAAAAGGGGGGAGGTGTCACGTCCGTGCGTAACTGCATCCCCGCGAAATAGTTTGCGCCACGTGCCAGAAAAATTCTGCTGAAGATGAAAAGAGTGATCTCGATACATATTCCTAAGCCAAACCAGACTGCACACTCCATATTTCCCCTTACATAAAAAATTATTGAAACAGAGAGTTCAAGATTCCAAGACTGGCCAACACATTGCGACCATGCACAAAGAGTGTATCACATAACCCAGCCTAAGATCTTGGTCGTAAAAATTTGAAACTACGCGACTTCACGGCACAAGACCCGGACGAACGAATCGGCCTAATCCTCTGCATGCACAAAAAATACATTCTTCCAAAGAAAGGGCCTCTGACTCTTGCAGTAACAAAATTAGATGACATACGCCACGCGCTTTCCCAGCCTGGCCAACTAGCTCTTTCTCTCTCGCGTGACGCATACCGTCACGAACAAGGCCCTATTTGTCTCCTCTCGGTTTCCCCACATATTCAATAAGAAAAGCCGCGCTGTGTTCTCGGAAATGCAGCGCTGATCTCGATTATATGCGCCCTTACCCAGTAATACACCGACAACTCGTTCTCGCTTCATTCTTCCGGCCAACCACACGAATCAGGTCATGGTTTATGCCCGGACCACCAATCCAAAAAACCTACGTCACCTACGTTCCACTCTCCCAAAGATTTCTTCCTCCAAAAAATTATCCCACCCTGATTTCTGGTACTCCGAAAGAGTTCTCCTCGCATCAGTCTCCGATTAGAATCCAACGAGCTCAGACCTAGAGTTCTCTTACCGATATCCATCGCGTAAAACCTTTGTTCTCTTTTGTCACGCGAACGTTGTCATACGATTCAAACTTAGAACATTTTGTACTTCGGAACTTCCGCAACAGTTACGCGATAATAATAAGAACCTTGGCATTATATTCGTTACGCGATAACCATAAGAACCTTGGCGTTGTATTCCGCGCATTACTTTATTGTACATTCCATTCTCAATCCGTGAAACTCACAAATATTAGAATCTGTGTCGCCGAACATCTGTATCCGTCTCACTCACACACATACCATCTGCGAGCGCTTCTGGCCCTCCGGCGCAGGGCTCTTAGTTTTACGACCGCTACCTGACACCCAAGCGACTGGGTCATCACCGAGGCGCACCAATGTAAGCGAACAGACTTTTATATTTTTTTGTTTCCAATTTGTATCCTAAAGAAATACTAGAATTAACCCATACGGTTAATTCTAATAAATTACGAGTCAATCGAACACAAGTGTCACAACCATTATTTCAATAATTGGATAATCCACGGAATCCCTTAAAATTCCCCCTTCCACCAGCACGTCCCCTTTTTATCCCTCATCCCGTGCTATTGCGCTAGGCATAGGCAAGAAAGAGGGATACCACACATATATATGCCCACGTCCCCTCAGGACGTGACATCACCCTCTGGCTTGAGGGCGCGGCTATCGCAAAGCGATATATTAGACTTTTCGCGCGACTTTTTGACTGGGCGGCAGATGTCGGAACCCTCGAGTGCCGCCCAGCGTTATTGTTTCGGTCTAGGTTGAGACCGAGGCTAACCCCGGGGGTAGGTGAATGGTTCCCAGCACAAACTGAGGAAGTGCGTTCCCCGGAGCAATAAAGTATATTATAAAAAAAAGTATATATAATAGTAGGCGTAGGGAAGCTGGCGTGCCCATCGCCCGGGGCCCAACTCCCCCGAAATAGCAATCGAACACCACCTAGTCAGGCCCTCCACAACCGGTCCCTCTCGGATGGGGACCAAGGATCAGTTGGAAGAGGCACCCTGATAGGATCCACGGCAACGATCACGGCTCGAAATCGGCACCTCACAGTGGGGCAGAATCCCAAAAAGCTGGCCAAAAGTCAAATTTTTGAGTTGTATATATTCGTCTATATATGTTCAGATCTTGTTTACTGATAGTCCTAGGACGAAATTCCAGACCGGGCAGGTTTATACCTGCTCTAGGGTCGCCTCGACATCAGTCGACATTCAGCCGCCGTTCGGTACGCATTAAACAAGCGTACGCGTCGAAAAATTCTTGCCTGTTTCGAAGTGCTGTGAAACGGACGAAACTGTCTCAATTTTAATTCTGCAAAATGGAAAAACTTTCTGAAGGTATGCAGAAAATATAATTATGCACAGTTATTGCTTATTTTATGTTTGAAATATCTAAATTTTGCAACAAGTAAACATAAAAAATTATACATTTTTTTTCGAAAATCGATTTTCTAAAGTAGTTTAAAAATGTCTTCGCGAGTCTCGACCTTGTTTCAACAAGAAACTGATAGTGTACAGTACTAAATATAATATACTAAAAAACTGGCTGCTCAGGAGTGCTCAACGAATAGTTAGACTAATTTTTAGGGAGAAATACGTGGCGCGACATTAACGGACGTGTGAATGTAATCCATTGATTATTACGTTACAGCGCGTTGGTATATTTTCTGTCTATTAACATAGATTAATATTTATTTATCAATTCCATTTGTAGTATGTTCATTTATTGATTAATATTCATAGATCATTTAAATTTTAATACAGTAATTTATTATTCTAAATGTACGCTTTACGAAAATCTCAACATTTTATAAAATATTCCTGCAAGAATTCTCAGTAGCTAGAACTGTGTTTCCCCCATGTTTGTACGGCGTAACGGTTTTCGGCAGTAAAGGTGTATTAGTGTATACGTACATAGTGTATACGTAGTGTAGACGGCGATTCCTCAAACGGCAAACCTTTACCACTCTTCCTATGCACAATCATGTCTAAAGACAATACGCGACTGACGGATAATCTCTATAAGAATGCTATTTATATGATTTCGCCGTTAGTCGTGTGTGAGATGACGCCCAACAAGCAAACTATCGGAGGCGGACTTCCCGTGATAAATTTCGATGAATTAGTCGAATATCGTGGAGGGAAAAAGAAACGACATGGGTATTTATTGCCGGATAGCATACGTGCACTGTTTTGCGGTCCATCGAATTGTGGGAAAACCAACGCTCTGCTCACTCTTATCATCCATCCGAATGGTTTGAGATTTGAGAATATTTACTTGTATTCCAAATCGCTCAAGCAGCCAAAGTATAAGTTGCTCGAACGGTTGCTCGAACCTGTGAGTGGAGTTGCGTATCATCCGTTCAACGCGCATGAACAGGTGATAGCACCAAGTGAGGCACAATCCAACTCTATATTCATCTTTGATGATATAGCGTGTGAAAAACAGGATCAGGATTGTCAGACGTACACCCGTATCCCCAAACATCTCGTGAGAGATAATGCAAATTTCGTGGTGCTTTTCAAGCAGGACGATATGAACCTCAAACACGTCTACAACGATCATGTTAATACGGATATGACTTATACGTGCTTTAAAAACATGTGCATGAAATGCTGGAATTCCGAAAAGTATGGATTTATCACGATTGACAAGGATAATGGTATTAATGAGGGTCGATATAGACAAGGTTTTGATTATTTTCTGACCATTGATAAATGATTCATCGCTGGTGGTTGAAGAGGCAGTATTGTGCATACCTTGGCAGTGACAACATGAAGACCGAACAACTTTTGCGTGAGAAAGATCTATTGTGTGAAATTGCCAAGGCGAGCAATGCAATCAGACGAAAGCATCGAATGATGAAAATGGGAAAAGATAGCGATGAGCGGAGAATGCAAGATGTCTTTAAGCCTATAGTGAGACCACTGGAGAAATTGGTGTTGTATAAAAACGGCGAGGTAGCAAAGGAGGAAATTAAGGATGAAGAAGTAAGTGACAATGCTGAAGAAGGAGATGCGATAAATAGTGTGAAAAATCAATTGAAGAATGAGACACAAGATTCCTTCAAGAGTGAAACACAAGATTCTTTCAAATTGATATATGAGGATGATGATGACTCGCAGAATGTTGATGAATTCATCGGAGAATATCTCCTATTATTACGAACAAATAGAAAGGCAGGCTTGGATGTATTATATGGTGTACGGAATCTCGCAAAAAACAAACTAATGATTGGCAATTCTCCGATCATTTTCGAGTCTCAACATATTCGTGTGGGTGATGTGAATTATCCGAAAACTATTGGATTAACGGAGCTGTTGTTTAAAAAAGTGCCCAATGTCGAAATTCTCACACCGGACGATTTGAAAAACTATGAAAAGATTGTCATCTCGACAAATGCGCACAAAAATTTTTACAAGCCTAATGAGGCTATACGACGTAATACCTGCCATAAATTCAACACTTATATCGCAAATATAGTCGATCATCATGTGGGAAAGGGTATGCCAAAGTATAAGCTAGCCAGAAAAAACACCCAATTGGACTATATTTATTGGGATAATCCAAATGAGCTAATCGATCGTCTTCGCTTACTTTTGGCATCGCAAGCAGCCGGAAATTCTGCGCATTCGAATGAAATCATATCGATTATCGAGGAATTGCGCGAAGCTGAAATCATTTATTAACTCAGCATCGGAGAATTCACGCATTCTCAACATGAGTGTCGATGTGTTTGGACGCCAATTAAATAAGAGTGTGCTCCTCAGTAAGCAAGGTCCTCCGGGCCGACCTGGGATTGGGTTTAGAACGACCTCAGATGGCCATTATGACTTGGGGCAGAAACGATTGTGTAACGTCGCTAATCCGGAAGGACAAGACGACGCCATCCCTCTAAGTGCTTCACATAAAAAATCTCGAAATATCATTAAGAACATACGCAAAGAAATGAATGAGAGTAATCAGTTGTTGGTAAATGGACTTGAAGCTACGATGAGAGACATTGCAAAAACACTCGAGGCCGATGTCAAAACTCTACAAGATTTGGTGATTCGTAATTCACGCACCATTGCTGTACTGGATGCGCGACTGAGTGGACTAGAAAATGAACGAGAAAAAGAGCGCTCTCGTGCTGGAGCTACATAGGCCTGCTCGACGAAATTATCCTCGTCGACATGTGGACATCCGTGGTTTGGACGAAACCTGGCAAGCTGATCTCGTCGATATGTCATCATACGCGCGTGAAAACTCCAAACATAAATTTCTCCTCACCGTCATCGATACTTTCTCAAAATTCGCCTGGGCCGCACCAATGTTGAGTAAGAATGGCAAGGATACAGCGGCCGCAATGGAGTCGATAATCGATAAGGGAGGACGGACACCGCAGAACTTGCATGTCGATCATGGAAAAGAATTTTATAATTCCACTTTCAAGTCTCTAATGGAAAAGCACAATATTAATATGTATTCAACGTATAGTAATTTAAAAGCCTCCATTTGCGAGCGTTTTAATCGTACACTGAAAAACAAAATGTGGAAGCAATTTAGCCTTCGTGGTAATTTCAAGTGGATTGATATTCTTGATAATTAAATTGTCGAGTATAATGACTCTGTACACCGTACAATTAGAATGAAGCCAAGGAATGTCAATGTCGGTAACGAGAAGAAAATATTGCGACAAGTTTTCAACAAGACTCAACCTCCAATGAAGAAGCCACCAAAATTCAAAATTGGCGATAACGTGAGAATCAGCAAATTTAAGAGTGTATTTGAAAAGGGTTACACACCAAACTGGACAACGGAAATATTTACAATATATAGCGTGAAAAACACAAGCCCTGTAATGTATAGCCTGAAAGACCATACGGATAAACCTATTGCAGGTGGTTTCTACGAGCAAGAGCTTCTAAAAGTTAAATATCCCGATATCTATCTCGTGGAAAAAGTACTGAAGAAACGTGGCAATCGAATGTTTGTAAAATGGTTGGGTTTCGACAATACCCACAACAGTTGGATAAATACATCTGATTTGTAGTGAACAATAAAAAAAAACTTTTTTTTTATTTATGACTCCTTCCTCTCTGCCGAAAGCCCCAACAAGTGCTGCAAAGGATGAAGAATCCGTCTTCCCCGACACCGCATCATGTGTTTCTTGGGTAGCTTTTTTTTGCTCCTCGCATTTGAATCTTTTTTCCCCTAGAAAAATGCGTCACGACGATATGGAGGAAAATATTTTGAATGAATATATGGATTACAAAGGGTAATGTTTTTTTTGTCTTCTTTATTTTCTACCAGTTAAAAAATATACAAAAAAGATTGCGATGTTATTGAATATATCGGTGTTAAAATGGTATTCTGTAATGTCCCCATGGTAATGTGTTTGTGCTATTGGGTATGATATATAGCTTATCATCGTGTGGGCTAAGAGCAATTTTCCTTTCGCGAATAGTATATACATCGTGCAGTGTAGATCTTATACACGTTTGGCTCCGACACCCTTCAATCTTCTCGTTTAAACACTGCATATAATCATCAAATGTTATTGTTCTTGCGACAACGCCACTCTTTACACCTTTAACTTTTTTGGTATCCTTTTTACCATCTACTCTTAACGCATACATTTTTGACCGAAGTCCAACAAATTCAGTCATTATAGCACCGTTGTTTTCATCCTTCATGAGACCTGGCACTTTCTTATTTACTAATGGAATATCGAAAACATTATCGATGGGATAATCACTCGTGTCGAACCGGACAATAGTTTGCTTCATACCTTCATATACATCTTCGCACTCAATGTGGTAGATAAGGCTATCGGTATCGGTGTACATTATCTTACATTTTTCACGATACAACGGAGCCATATGATCATAGTGGAACTCGTACAAACACGTTTTCGATATATCGAGTATGCACATACCGACATATATTGGTTTGTAGAATTTCACTTCAAGTTTACGCAATTCAACGGCAATCAAGTTTTCGGAAAAGATGCTCCTACTGTGAAAGTTGGGCTTCGCAATCATTGCCTCGGAACCATATCTCCCCTCCCATTTTGTCAACAGTTTCACGTCAACGTGATTTCGAACGTTTTCCATTGTTTTGCCAAATACCGCATTATTCATCAGCTTATATAAATTTTTTTCAAAATCATTTTTCGCCATGGTTCTGAATTGCGTGTTTAGCTCGATGTAAGACCGTAACCATGGAGATTGTTGGAATTGCAATATTCGATGGATTTTTGTTATACGGAGCCCATGGCGTAGACACTGCTGAACATTCCGGTAATGTACAATATAGCGCTCTTTATTATACAAAGTTGCGAGCAACTTGTCCTGCCGCTTACCGGGTGGTTTTCCACGCGTTGGACAAAACGGGAGATCGCTATGTGCATCGTGTAAATTTTGTGGATAATCCAAGTCTACCTCGAGAATGTAGCCCGTAGGTGAATCGTTTGAGATCGATGATACATAAAAATTTGAGGTCGTTGACCCATTTGAAATTTGCATAAGGCAAAAATTGACACCTTGCCCAGCCGTACAAATTATTTACATCGAAATACATAAGATACGATGAAGCTTTAGATGGATCATGTGAGTCCATATATTTGTTATTCGCGTTAGCATATCTGTTCGAACATTGACTTAGTCCGCCACGTATACCACGTTCGATAAACATGACCATGTCAATGTCAGTGAGCAATTCGAATGTAATACTCGTATGCTTCAACATTGCGTCCCATGTATACCCGGGGAGTGAATAGTAATATGCCGGGTCAAGTCCATAGCTCTCAATACAGCTATCACGGAAATTTTCAAATATGTCAGCTAATTACAGGACATCCGTTTTCAAATATAGAACGCTATATTCGCCTAACGTTTGAATAGAGAATTCCTTTCAGACATTTTCCGCGTGTGTATAGTCGCTCTCGCTTACAGTGCCACCACTCAATGAACTGTAAAATGAGTCAATTGGCGGTAGACGCGTTTCTTGCAGCCTGGTGACGTCGTCCACATATTCATATGGGAAAACACCTTTGCGTGTCAATAAATCGAATTGTTGATTGTTAGGAATTGCAGATTTCAAAATTTTTAGTTTATCCTTGGTAAGAAACGGTGCTAATTTATCGAGAGAAGTATTGAGAAATCTATATGAATCGATAAATCGCAATTTGATGTCATTTCGCGTATCGTTCGTGAGTTTCACATTTTTCGTAAATGAAATATACTTTTCTTTTGTTATGGGAAGTACTTCGACACTCCCTTCGAAAGCCGTAGCCACTTCCTTAATAATGAAATGCGCATCATATCCGGATAAATTGTGAAATACGATGGGGATGAAAAAGGATTGCTGAAAGTTCAAATTACAGTTCGAATGCGCGGGGCCTCGATAACGCCCAGTCAAATGACAATAATCTCTAACACGTCTATCGCCTTGCGTAAATGTTTTCTCACATATGTGGCAGTGCCTCGCGCGGCGGAATTCTGCCCATTCCTGGCCTGTCAAATGTATCATGGGGACATTAGTACATAAAATGGTTTTCACGCGAATAGCTAAACTTTTCAGTTCTTGAACGAACCAGGAAATGCAATTATCACTGCGAGCGGACTGATACGTGGATAGGGAATTGTCATATGAACAATGCATGTAATACGCAGCACTGAATACTTGGTGATGTTGATACCTATTGGGATCGTCGGTTTTCGACAAGACACACTCGAGGTCTGCGTATACAACGAAGGGGAGACGCTGCTTCCGATCCAAGTTGCTGAAAGTGAGCCACTTGTCCTCTTCGCGTGGCAACTGAATGGCATAGTCGTTCAGCTTTCCACAATCCGTTGTGTGTGACTCTAGTTTCACATTCGAACTGAAGTAATGCAAGCACCTGTGCAAAGAGATTTAATTGATTTTATTCGACCGATTTTTACAAATATATAAGTATGTCGCATATTTGATTGTATTTTAGATTTACATACCGATCGCAGATATATTTTCGATCGCCCAGTTTGCTAAGTTGCGAGCTCACCAGCCTGGATAAATTTTTAATCCACGCAAAATGTCCAACATTGGTGTCTGATGGATCTTGAAGGTATAGCAAATTTATATGCTTATCCCTTTTGTGCTCACTAATGCGTATTGGAAGGGTTTTCTTCTTCTCGATGGTATACACATTGATTGATAAATTATTTTGTTGTTCGAATTTTTTAATTTTTTCTAGAGTCACGGGGAAGGTAATACCCTGCAGATTTAAAACCGTCGAAAAATGTGGATATGAAGATTCACGATCACTTTTACGTTCGGCAGGGTATAGGGCCGCGATCACGGACCACGCAAAGCATGCATTATCATTCGACTTTATATTTACTACTGCACGTTTTGTTATTACTTCCTGTGGCAATTTAAGGTGGCAACCAGCACGCATTGGATTATATTTATTCACACTTATGGTTAAATTTAGAATTTTTAACAAGGTCCAGCCACTATCGCGTTCTTGAAATTCGTCAAGGGATGCTAGAGTGGGTTCGACAACGCGTTGTTCATACCACTCATCTAAATCAGATGTTTGAAACAGTTCAAAGTTTTTTGTATTGACACTTTTGTTTGCGTGCTTATCACCTGCCACAAACTCACCATTGAACGTGGTATTAACCTTTACACTAAAATGTTGTTCAATAATGCTTTTCACATGTAAAAGCACTATGTCTCGGGCATCTTCGAGAAATTGACGTGGTTCAATATGGTTGCGGTTAATTACTGAACCAGTCAGTATGCGACTTTCGAATGCCGTCTCAATGTTCCGCCAAATCAAACCATTTCCTCGCGCACTACATCCAGCCCCCTCATGAACAAAACGTTGACGTATCGAATTTTTCAAACTTTCAAGTCGCGCTATCTGAGCGATTAATGATTGGCGATTGCCAATTGTCAATCGCGGACGTTTATTTCGACTTTGGTTCTCCAACGATTCAATTAATTCATTGTATTGTTGCTCCCACACATTGTACTCTTCCACCGAATTTATGAGTATTGCTTGTTCTCGTAAGCTTTGTTCTAACACGATACTACACATATTTATAAGTTTGAAAAAATTGTTGAAGTAAGAAACGGTGTTGGTTGGTTGACTGCTCCATTCAAAGTGTTAAAACTTCCCAGCAGCAGCAATCACAACGTTCCACAATTTAAAGAAAAAAATATTTTCCCTCTTTATCATTATATTAAAAGTCTAACAGCCTCCCCTCTCATGCTTTTTTATACCACCATTCGTATAGGTCGGAGAGCAGAAAAAAAATAGAGCAATCAATGTAGGGTCTGTGCGGGATTTTACGAGTTTTTAAGGACGTGACGTGTTGCTGACTGACATTAAACGCTATTCGATATCTAGACCGAATATTCAGCACGGTGTCAGAGGCGTGAGTGAGAGAGACATACTATATATATATATATATATATATATATATATATATATATATATATATATATATATATATATATATATGCAAACCGATAGGACGTCTGTGCTCAAGCTGTGCATGCATAGCAATCCGTAATCCCAAAATACTGGGATGTTCGCTATGAGAAACCACTTTTATGGGTCTCCATACGTTGTTTGCAAACGTGGTTTTGTGGAGATCGTAAAATTCAACACTTGAGATGAGTCTTAGCTGGTCAGCCTTCACCTCCACGATGTAGGGTCACTTTTTTTTTTAGAGTGCATCAACACCCTTGCCGACAGTCACGAAAGAAAAAAACATTGAGTAAAATCTTTCGACATCGTAGAAGGCCATTTTTGTTCCTACCCATCCCCCCCCTATTTCCCACAGGCTGAGGAGGAAAACCGTTTGCATATCCTAGCGTTGAAGTATGGAAAAATTCGAGCAATACCATCCCCACCATTCTGCATCCCAATAGAGATCCAAAAATCGAAATCTCAGAAAGAATCGGGATAGGGTTTTTCCCCATTCCAGTATCCAACCTCCGAGGCGCGTTTAATAACGAAAGTGCTGTAGAAAAAATAAAACGAAAAGTGCAATAATGGCTGATCAAATCCGCGAAGTTGATGTGGTTGATATCGCCGGCGACGACGACAATGATATAGACGTTATGGATGTAGACGATCTGGAAAGTGATATCGAATCAGTAGATTCCGCGTATGAAAGTGGATCTGATGGTGAAAACCACGATGTGCGGGAAAATAGAATGGACATGCTTCAAATTTATCTTCTCGACCAGAACGTCAATTATTGTGTGAATTATTATTACTTCACAACAAATGGTCAAGCGAAGTATTGCACTTCGTGCTATTTCCACGCACGGGACGCGTTTGGAGAAGCAATAAGAGTGTGCGGTCACTACCGCGAACGCTACGCTGAGATGAGGGGAATTTTCTGCAACGACTGTCGAGATCCACTGCACCAAATAATTCCACCTGACATGTGTGCCACCTGCATAAATGTATACCTAGCTAATTGTGAGTATTCCCATTTAACTTTGGTATCATAGTAAATAATGTCAATGTGTCACATAGATTAATGAGACAAAAATGCATGTTTTGTTCGTTTCAGAACGATTGCATCGACGTCGATTTTTTATTTTGTTTTTTTTTTCATTTTTAACACACACACACGCGCATACACACACACACACACACACACACACACACGGGCGCGCGCGGTATTATGTATAACACACTCTGACAATTTGTATTCAAAATTCTTCCATTATTGATGAAAATATTCTATTGCAGCCATTCTGTATGTAATTTATATGAGAAAAACAAAAAATAAGTAATTGCTAATTATGATTGTTGTCTCGTTCTATTCACCGCCCCCCTCCCCCGCACGGTTGGCATCGCTGTCCTCCCCCTCGCCGTGTGACGTCACACCCTCACTCCCGGCTACCACGTGCTAGACCCCCACTGTACTGCCTTCCCCCTCTGCATCGCCTTCCCCCTCCCAGCCGCGTGACGTCTGCCCTCGGTCCCCCGCGCTGGAGACCCCCGCCCCGCTCCCCCCTGAGATCCCTGTGTTAGAATCAGTCCTGTTATACTACTAACGCCTGTGAGAATTCGGCGTTTCGACGAATGAGCGCATGCGACGGAGCGCCAGTCGAGCACCCGCGCAAGAAGAGACCGGTAATCCCGAGTGTAAAACCGCGTGAGTTCTCAAAAGAGAAAGAAACTAGATTTAAAAAAAAGACAATAAAGTGGCCAAGAAGGGATTGTTCAAAGAACTGAGGGAAGAGGGAAAAAGACTGAACGACTTCAGGACCCACGAAGAACGCAAAAACATGAATCCGGAGTGGTTCAAGCAGGCCCGCGATCAGGTTTGTTAATACCCAGTAAATTAATGTGATCTCGTCGAGTGCCTTAGGAAAACCCAAATTGACAAGCCGTGGATAGGACTAATGTGCGACGTTCAGTGCGAAATAAACGAATAGCGGAAAATATATTCGTGACCACGATGGCGAGGCGAGTACAGAGTGTCACGTGATTCGTTATTTAGTTTGGCGTTTCGTCCTTCCGACGAACGCGCCGCGCCTAGCTACCGACTTCGAATATTCTCTTTCTTTATTATCGCGACGACCGTAAATTGTTCAGAAAGAGGTAGTATTTTATTTCAATTAAAATTCTTTTGATGTTTTATCTTTTAAGTATAAGTGTCGCCTCTGATTAAACATTTTTTTTATTAAATTCTTCTCTAATACCGGGACGATCGCGAATCGTTCGGAGAGCAGTTTTATTGTTAAATTTTTTTTCTCTTCCTTTCTTATCGTGACGATCGCGAAGTGTTCGGGAAGAAGTCGTATTTTATTTCGTTTAACATTTCCTTGGTGTTATAATTTTTTTTGGAAATACGAGACCTTGTAATTACAAGTCGATTTCTTTTATTACCGAGACGATCCGGAATTGAACGAGAAGTACCTTTTATTTGATTAAATTAAACATTCCTACGCGTTTTATCGTTTCGACAGTCGAGTCGGTCGAAAATTTCTTTTATTATTTATTCCTTTTCTTATTATTTTTTTTTCATTTTATTTAACGATTATTTCATGACGCCTCTCCCCGACAATCGAGCTGTTTTAATTTAGAAACGTTAATTTCTTTATTTATTTTAGTTATTTATTTATTGTTATTTTTTTATTATATAGAATTTTTTTTTCTTTTCTTATTCCCGGGACGATCGAGAACGGTATGGGAACGGACATTCTTATTATTTTTTGTATATATTTTTTTTTAATTCTGGGAGTCCATCGTCCTGACGGTCAAATATTTAATACACGATTTTAAAAATATTCCGTTGTTCGCGTGACGATCCGAGAGTTCATTTGAAAGTTTGTTTTTATGTCGCGTCTGAATCCTCTGTAGTCGCTTGCTACGAGGTCGTAGCGGGACATACGCGCTGAGCGGCCGAGAGTTTGTTTTAATTTTTTTTGTGACACTCTCGAGCTCCTCGAGGCTACGACACGAGGTGTATAAGAAAATAATTTTTTGTTTTTCCGCTCTCTCTTGTAACAAGGAGCGAGGCACTTGTCGAGAATCGCAAACCGTACCTTCGGAATAAATTGTGTATATAACTGTGTATTTCGTGAACCTCGTATACCCCGGACGGAAATAATTTCGTTCGAATTGACGGGAGAGATCGCGGGTTAGCGTATCGGGGATCGACAGACCCGCGCGCGTGGGGGTATCGCGACGAACGCGTTGGACGAGAGAGCGCGCGGCGACCCGCGTATTCGCGAGTTGACAGGTCCCGCTCGGGTAAATCCAATCTTCCCCTTGAATAAAGAAATGCCGGACTAATCCAAATAATACAAACCCCTTCCTCCGCGATGATGGTACCCCGATAGTAGCAGATCATCGACCGCCCTCGCAACCTCCCGGTATATGGGAGAGAGTGCACGAGGCCGCGACGCGAGACCCCACATCTCGCGTTTCTTTTGCATTCCCCCCCCCCCCCCCCCCCCCCCCCCCGAGAACCCGATAGACCGCATGAATTAGTTTGGGATAATCGGGAATCGGACGGATATCGAAATTCTAATCATCCGAGAATTCAAGCCACGGGGCACCGATACACTCCTCCCCGTACGAATTCAGTACACCGACGCCTAGAGAGTCCGCCACGATGCGCTCCACATGTGATCCCTTGCGAAAATGGGGAATTCGTTTCTCGGGCGAGGTCGGAGAGGATGTCGAGAATTTTCTATTACTGCTCGCGAGAGGTCGGCGAATGCTTCCAGCCTCGGACACAGACCAATTAGATTGTCTCGATTTCTTCTTCCGGGATACCGCGTTATGGTGGTACCGGACGAAACGGCCGAGCCTCTCGACTCTTTCCAATCTCGAGTCGGCCATGCGTAGCAGGTTCGGCAGCCCAGACTATCAGATGGCGCTGAGAGAAGAAATTTTAGGGCGCGTACAGGGAGCACACGATCCATTTTTGAGGTATTTGACGTGCATGCGTGCTCTCTTAGATAGAGTCAAACCTCTGTTCGCGATGGGGGAGCAACTCATGTACGCGTGGCGTAATATGAGCTCGGATCTCAAGTACCGAATTCAGCTCAGTACTGTTCATGATTTCGACGATTTGGAGGCCCGCGCACGAAGCATTGAACATAGTAGGGAGGAGGAGCGGTACCAACCACTATCTCGCTCACCTGACAGGTCCCTCATTCCAGCCTTAGCCTACCGTTCGCCTAAAAAGACACCAAGGCATTCGAGCACCCACTTCGCGGCTATTCCCCGATATCGGGAACAATCTCCCCAGCAGAGAGGCTCTCAGGAAAACTCTCAAGGCGGGCCGCAAAAATACGGTAACCGTCACGACCGCCCACCGGTCCGGAAGGGCAACCGGGATCCAAAATCCCAGGGTAACCGAGACCCCTCGAAGGAACTCCGTTGCTGGAATTGCGGCGACACGAGTCACCTTTCGATCGGCTGCCGCGCACCAAAAACGATTTATTGTTATCGGTGCGGGGAAAAGGGCGTGACGATGAGAGATCCGCACACCTGTTCGGGGAACGATGTCGGGAGTCACAATCGTGTTGTATCCCCGGCTCGAGAACCCGGGATAGGTATTTTTGGGATCGTTGCGAAATTAAGAGTTGGAACTCAAGTTCGTTGAATAGGAATATCAGTTTATTACTGGGCTGGTCTTATAATTGAATTTACAGTGTGTCGGTCGTACCTTAGGACCGAACCGTTCAAAAACCAACCAAGGACTGTCTGTTCCCTTGTGTCGTCTCTTAATTGTCGACTCTGATTGTCGTAATTTGCCCCAGATCAAGCATCATAAGGTGCTTGGTCAGGACGTGTCGCAAAGTGTCTTTTTGACGTTTGCATTTTGGCGAAAGTGTCACTCTCGCAAGGAGGGCAATAAAGTGTCACTCTCGCAAGGAGGGCAACAAAGAGGAACTCTCACAGTTGCGCAAACACTTTTGTATTGCACAAGTTTGCGGACACAACATCCCTCCCCCTTCAAAGATCAAATCCCTCCTGGGATTTGTTTTGAATCAATGGTCGGTCCTTCGGTTTACAAATCTCTATATCCATGTTCCCGTGTGATTATCCCATATATATAGTTATTTTTTCCTTAAAACAATTCTCGCATAATTATACTACATTCTTTTTTTTCCAATACATTTTTCGTATGATCATTTTACACGAAACTCGTCGTTGATGTGTTTCGCTTCATTTTTAGTGTCAATTTGGGCACGGGCAGCTTCCTTTTTGCTGACTGTGCTTTGCTTGGTTGCGCCGGCTCGGCGCTGTTGTGGTCCTCGTCGTGGACAGGTTTCCTTGCCTGCTTTATGCGGTAATTGCATAGATAGGCTATTGAATACGCTCAGTGAATATGCTTAGTGAATAGTTACCTATTATATGTCTATATGTATTTGAATCGCTTGACTCTTTGTTTAACTTAATTTTTATGTTTTTTAAGCGTTCGCTGATCCTGTTTAATTCTTTTGGATCGTTTATGATTTCGTGCGGTAATACAATTTTTGTCGATGTGTGATCGAGTATGTTCATATCTGTAGACAAGAATGATAAATTATATTGCGGTAGGAAATCGGCGTATACGTTCTGTCTTATTTCGGCGACGGTTTCTAGTCTAAAACTAGGGGCGGTGACGGAACATTTTCCGTCCAAAGCCAGAGTCCCTGCACCCGTAAGGGTCGCGTACGCGGTTGGTTGTTTTCCGCAATGGATGAGAAGCGTTTCGGGCTCCGGTGCAACGTACAGCCACCTACCATGGCGGTCTAACGTAATAATTAGAGTGCTATTTATCTGAGCAACTCTTTGGTCGCAATTCGCGTATTTATCTTTAGGTGCAATGTACAATGCCACCTCGCACGATGCGCAAGTATGAGCGGGACGCGCTGCTTATTTTGGCCGGCAATAATAATGTGACGCTATGGCTTTACAATTTTCCAGATCATTTTTTGTTATTTGCAAGCACGATTCTCTTGTAGCTTCGACCACGACAAGGTCATTTTTTATTCCTTCAAATTGATAACTATGATTTTTTATTTTGGCAAGCAGAGGATAGGCTTCGCTCATTTTATATTCCTCAGTGCCAATTAACGGTATTTTGATTACAAGTACAATGTACGTTGTCGTACTATACGCGCCTACTTCTGACAATTCCAATAATTTCGGCATTTGCGCGTAGTTTATTGCGGTAGGGAACGTGTGCCCTATTGGCAAATTGGGTAAAGCGTGAGTCAAATAGTTTGTCAATTGTCATGGAGATAGTATGCTTGGGCTCACCATTTCTCTCGTGAGTCCTATTAAAAATTAACTATCTGTCGTACGTCATTCAGTAATTATTCTACGATGAGGCTTACAGCCGCTATTCGTTCATCCAATTGCTGCCGGGTGTTTTGGTCGTTGTACTGCTTGACCACCCGTTGTTCGATCTGTTTCACGAGAGCTTGTAGCACCTTCTGATTGTCTTCCAATCGGATTGATGATCGATTAAAAAGATCTACTGTTGAGTTCAAAATTTGCACATTTCCCTTTAAGGCGTCTTCTACTGCTTTTTATTTATTTTGTTTATTTCGTTGCTGATTTCGGATGCGTCTTGTGCATCCATATTTCCTGTGATTGCTTTTATTATTCCCCCCAATCCGTCTATCAAACCTCGTCGATAACGATTTTTTTTAATTCCTGTTATGTCATATGCGGCTTGGAGTTCGTTGTTGATTTTATCGACCATGCGAGTCATTGTTTTTGTCGCCATATGAGAGAGCAAGTTGGCCCGCAGGTCTTGAGCGCATAGGTCTACCATTTTCTTCGTGGCTTCTGTGATCTGTGCTTCCTGATCCGCTATTCCACTTAGATCCATTTTTACTGCCAGTTTCCACATGTCGCGGGTTATTGACATGGTCCCGATTTCCTCATAGAAAATTCCGGGTGAAACCGTAAACTTTTCTATCCGGTATGATTTTTTCGGCGTATCAGCTTCACCTGGGCTCGACCCTAGGGCCAGAGGCAGTATCCTGCGAAAATAATTCGCGTGGTTACATACTTCGGACCTGTCTTCTTTTTTTTGAATAGGGAATTTCTATAGATGTACATATGAGCCTATTATTTTATCCTTAGAATTCTTTAATTCTTTTCATTGAAGACTTTGACTCGGGCTCGTTGCTGAGTCCGGAGTTTATTGCCCTTACTTTTTTCTGCAATTTTGCGTTTTCGTGCTTCGATCGGGTCGCTCGTTCGGTGCTTGAACGGGTTTTCATTGTTACTCCGACGTTTAACTGGGATCGGCGATCCATAGGTGAGTTTAACGGTTCCCTTCTTTCTTTGCATACATTTTTGCACGACTACTTTATTATAATTTTACTTTTCTTCCCCCTTTTTTTCAGATCATTATTATGGACTACTCGCGGTATGAGGGAGAAACGGTAGTTTTCGGAGCTGAGGACGATGACCTCGAGTTTCTTGTCGTAAGTAGAGCAATCCCCCTCCTTTTCCGTTCTTTGGAAGAAAATGTCTTCTTATTAATGTATTTTCTTTTGTTTCTTTTTTCTTTTAGACCGCTCGGTCTCCTAAACGGACGCGTACCTCCTCGAAAGGGTGATGGCAGCGGCTGTTGATCCAGCACGCTGTCGGAGTTCGCCGCCGTCGCGCCCGGGTCCGGGCCAATTTACTTAAGCTCTGGGCCGAGAATCCCGAAAGCCTGGAGGCCATGGGGTCGGCTTTTTTACGACAGCCTGGAGGAGGGTTGGCGGCTCAGTCGGCTCACCATGTGCTGGCTGCCAGCCCTCTTTCCATCCCCGGCGTCGGAACCGGACCCCATTTGGGTGTTCGGTTGACCCGATGAGTTGCGAGAAAATACATATGTAAATAACATAAATACTGTAACAATATATTGCATTTCTTTTCTTCAAATATGTATTTGCGTTGTGCGTTTTATTTTTCCCTTCCTCCTTTCAGGGCGTCTTGCGGGAGAGCCTTCCTGGCCTCCCTTAATTATAATATTAAACCCCCTTTTTTTTGTTGATGCGCGTTTTCGTCTTTCGCACTTCCTGTGCGATGTATATATATATATATATATATATATATATATATTGAGACGGATAGAACCGTCTCACGAGCGAGCGACGCAGAGATGCGACAAGGCCGTCGCTGTTGACAAGCGCGGTCACTGCCTCCAGGTGGTAAACGGGAAAAGGAAAGACCGAGAAAAGGGCCAAGTGGCGCCATCCCTCGGAACACAGAAAAAATAGAGACAAAAAAAAAAGAAAAATTGAGTAAATATTAAAGTAACATTCATTTAACAAAGGATGCTTGGGAAGGGGAAGAAAAGCGCGGGAAATAAGGGGTATATAAGGGCCACCTCGAGAGAGCAAAGGCCTACTTGTTTTTAAGTCAGCTTCAAGGCGAGTACCGAAACGAGATATTAGTACAGGCTTTTTAAGCGTGGAAAGTATTGAACTAGGGAAAGCATTGGACAAGACGAAGCAAGTGAGCACAATAAATTTGAAAATCTCTTTTATTGCGAAGGCCTTAGTACCGGACGCAAGTACCCACTAATTGCAGCGGGGAAAGTGACCGTTGAGGACAGGAGCCGAAATAATAAAAGAGACGTAAAAAGAGAATTTTTGGAAATTTCTTGTCAAACGATTTTCGCATGAGTCTCGAGCGGAGATGCCAGCCTTTTACGACTATGGAACGTGGACTTTGCCATTAGTAATGAAATAAGCGCATGTCCGAGCCCGAAAGGCAAGGAAGGCGACTGAACAAGGAAAGTGGCAAAGAGGAGCAAGTACAGAAAGGAAAGACTAGGCACCATCCGATTAGAAAAAGTGCAATAATCGGAAACAAGAATAGAATCAAGAATCTCGTAGAGATTTGTAAAAGAAAATGCTGTAATTTAAAGGAAAGAGAATAAAAACACGAAACTCGAAGCATCCCGCGTTAATAAACGTCAGAATATTAAAGCTGACAGCCAGCTGGAGGCCTAGATGAAAACAGATAACGAGAGCGAGAGAGAAGGAGCAACAACAAAGGGGGCAGTGGCCGAGCAAGGCCGGACCGGCGAAATCGCGAAGACCGCGCGACACACATAGTCACACACAATTAGAGTATTTAAAAATTTCGAACACATACAAATCAAAGATGTATATACAACAAACGTATACAAACACGAAACGGCGGCCATTATAGAAAGGGAGTGACTCGTTACCCGGGCAACGGAGGCTCGCGAAATTCGGAAGACGTAGCAAGCCCCGCCTCCGCGGTACGCGAGAGCCGCGACAGCCAAACCGACCGAGCGCGCGAAACTCAGATACAGGGCGATTCAAAATTTGCTTGTAACATGAGATGATACGAAATATGAATAAATCTTTGTTTGTTTGTTGAGACATAAAAAGGTTTACACTAATTTACTCCCTTATCGTGCCCCGAATCCTCATAAATTTAATGTAATTAGGGGTGACCCGTTACAATATATATATTGAGACGTTTCGCGATTTTAGCGAAAGCCTTCTTTTCGTTTTCGGAGATTCGTGTACGCGAATATCCCGGAAAACGAAGGAACACGGCGATCTACTCGCCGTGTGATAAAATTAGGGTTTTCCCGTAGCCTCCTGAAGGACGATGTACGTGACGTGAGCCGGAATTAATGATCGGGATTTTGAGAGGTTTTTTGGAGATGCCTCAGTGGTAAGAGGGTCTCAGAGACGCCTGTCTCAATCCGTCATCATCGGCATTTGATGTTTCGGATTGTCGTATTTGATATGGATGGGTGGAAGAACAATTATTTTGTTAGTGTGTTAATTTCGAGATTTTGACAGTGGTTAATTCGGTGTAGCGACGTTTACCGGGATATGGAGCAGGTCGCGAGAAGCGCGGTCGTGTTTAGGTTGACAAAGATGGAAAGAGTCGGGAGAGGTGCCGCGCGCCCGTGGTTCTCGAGCGCGCTCTCTTGTTCTCGTTCGTTCGCTCTCTCGCTCGCACTCGCACAAACCGCGAGCGTCGTCGTGCACGCGTTACGTTGGATTTGGGGTCACTTCTGTAACAGAAAGCGATCGCCCTTGAATTTAGTGATATCGGGTTAAGATGGCGGTACGATCGGTTGGCACTGGTTGCAGAGTGCAACGAAGCGCACGGGTGCCACGCCGTGTCGCTCACGCGCTAGAGAATCTAGCGTTCAAATAATGCGCGAGCTCGAGGCGGATTCAATCCCCCCGAGTGCACATAGCGGGGCCGTCCGGAAGGGACGGCTGACCTCCTCGGTGCCAAGCGAGGAGGACCAAGACCAGTGAAGCTGGTTGTAGAATTTCCTCGGGTGCAGCGAAGCGCGATCGGCACTTCACGGACTGCACACTTCGAGTCTATGTGAGTGGATCCTGCGGGGCGATCGATCGTCCTAATGACTATCGATCGGTTGTTGTCTGATTTTCCCTAGCTCGCAATCACCACGACGACTCTATTTCCGAGGTCGGACTTCCAGCGCAATGCTGGGGCTTCCCAAGGAAATAGAGTATCTAACTCGAAGCTGAGGTCGTTCTAGGATGGGACCAGGGCTATGGCAGCATGGCCTCCATCCGATGATCCGACGTTTCGGATGCTGGTGACTCCACGTAATAAAGTTGAATTTGCGACAGAGTGCCGCTCCGGCTCGCGCACGCCCTTAAATAGCCCCAGGCCCGTCAGGAGAAATTTCATTTCTCTTGCGGATCCGGAGGTCTAGGTGGGAAATCGCGCCACCGTGGAATACTTCGATGGTGGGGTGGCAGCGTTTGTAATTTTGAGGACGCATGCATACTATAGCCAATTTGAGGGATAAGATATCTACGATAATTCCTCTCTAGGGTATCAGGCGCACATTCGGTGTGAGGAGGCGTCACGATGAATTCGGGTCGCACTCTTAGATGGATGGGAGTGGGTGAAGCACAGGTGCCGTAATATGCGCTAATATAGGCGGGCCTCCCGCGAGTCCGCGGTGGTCTTGCTCCTCGCGCTGGGCGGAGCCCTTTGCGAGGTGTCGCGGGCTTGCCCCAATTCTCGGCGCGAGTGACCCGCCCGGCCGGCGGCATGGCCGATCGCTCCGTGCTGGCCAGAATATGCTGGTATCCGGTAAGGGTCAGATTCCATCATATTCTGAGTGATGGTGGCTTACCTGTATAGCCGAACCGTCACAATATATAAGGAGTACAACTTTGCAGTGACCGTTTTTTCAATAGTTTAAGGCTTTATTATAAAAAAGTGGCTATATATTTTTTAATCAAAGTACTGCTCGTCGCTAGCTACGACCTCGACCCATCTTTCAGGTAGCATTTGAATCCCGCGTCGATAAAAGTCTTTCCTGGATTGCCTTGGAGGCAATCCAGGAATCGACCCAATTTTTGACTTCTTCGTAAGTACCGAAGTGCTGGTCAGCCAAATAGTGTGCCATTGACCGGAACAAGTGATAGTCGGAAGGGGCAATGTCTGGAGAGTACGGCGGGTGGGATAAAACCTCCCATTTCAGCGTTTCCAAGTACTTTTTTACGACATTTGCAACATGGGGTCGGGCATTATCATGCTGCAGTATCACCTTGTCATGTCTTTCGTTTAATTGTGGCCGTTTCTCTTTGAGTGCCTTACTCAAGCGCATCAACTGACGTCGGTAGAGTTCCCCTGTGATGGTTTCGGATGGTTGGAGCAGCTCATAGTACACAACGCCCAGCTGGTCCCACCAGATACACAGCATCACTTTGGATCCGTGAATATTCGGTTTAGGCGTCGATGACGGAATATGAACAGGCAGTCCCCATGATTTTCGGCGTTTAGGATTATCGTAGTAAACCCACTTTTCATCTCCAGTCACAATCCGGTGCAAAAATCCCTTCCTTTGTTGTCTTTGGAGCAGTTGTTCACAGGTGAAAAATCGGCGCTCGATGTCTGTCGGCTTCAACTCATGCGGGACCCAGTTTCCCATATCCCGGAGACGTTTTGAAACTGCTTGCTGGGTTACTCCTAACGTCTCGGCGAGTTCCTCTTGAGTTTGGCACGAATCCTGGTCCAGCAAGGTCTCCAATTCGGCGTCTTCAAAAACTTTCTGCCTTCCGCCACTATGCTGGTCCTCGACCTCAAAATCTCCACTTTTGAAGCGTTGAAACCACCGCCGACACGTTTTGTCACTAATAGAATCCTCCCCGTAAGCTTCTACAACCAACGGTGGGCCTCAGCCGCAGATTTCTTGATGTTCAAGAAGGAAATCATAACCTCCCGCAAATGCTGAGAATTCGGCTCGTAGGTTGCCATGTTTGAGTGCCAATAACTTTATAATGCATACACGCATCCGATAGCTTTTTTAAATTGTTTACATTGGCAAAGCCTCTAGTTGAAAATGCCATTTTTTTATTGAGCTAGGGCCACTACCTCGGCCGCAGTGGCTCTCTAAGTAAAACGGTCACTGCAAAGTTGTACTCCTAATATATATATATATATATATATATATATATATATATATATATATATATATATATATATATATATATATATATATATATATATATATATATATATATATATCAGGTGTTTTCTTTCCATGTTATTTTTCCTCTTTTCTCTCCCTCTTTTCCGATGACGGGGCTTCGTGATGCGGTCGAGCCGCGCCCCCCCGCCCTTTTCTCCGCCCACCCGCTGGCCGTCTAGACGGCTAGTGGGTGATATATTTTTTTAGGGGGTTCGCGTGCACGCGTATTTCTTTTCGTCCGCGGCCGATACGGTAGGTTTCACCTGCCTCTCGGCTTCGGACCGTGTATGGCCCTACCCATTTTGGGGTGAGCTTGGCCGATCTGCCCCTCCTCACGGTCTCATCGTAGAGGAGGACTTTATCACCCGGGCGGTACTCTACTTTACCGGTCGTGTGATCGTAATGATGCTTCGATTTCTCCTTTCCTTTTTTCAGCTTTTCTTGTGCCTGTTGCCACGACGCCCTTAGGCGTTCACGTAATTCTGCTGCGTAATCGTCGTATGAATATGTTTCTCTTGGTATTTCTCGCAGCGCGGTCGGTAATTTAGCCTCTTTACCGAATACCAATTCATACGGCGTAATACCTGTAGCCGTGTGTGGTGTAGTATTATATGTAAACATGGCGTATGGTATCCATTCGTCCCAGTCCCTTTGATCCTCACGTACAAAATTTTTCAGGTATTCCGCAAGGGTCTTATGGGATCTTTCCAGGGGTCCATTCGATTGCGGATGGTATGCCGTGATTTGCAACTTTTTTATCTGTAGTAGATCACACATTTCTTTAAATATATGGCTCAGGAAATGTGTGCCTTGATCCGAAAGGATTTCGGACGGGGCACCAAATTTACAAATGATTTCCGTTACAAGCGCCTTTGCTACAGTTTTGGCTTCTTGGTTTTCTAACGGAATTGCTGCACTATATTTTGTTAATAAATCCTGGAAAGTCAGAATGTATTTGTTGCCTTTTTCTGTAACAGTCAAAGGACCTACAATATGGACCTCACATTTTTCGAACGCTCGGCCCGGTGTGTCTGTGATGACCATCGGTACTTTCGTATTTTTTCCCGATTTATTCCGCTGACATTTGTCGCACCCTTGTATGTGTGCGGTGACGTCTCGCTTCATTCCCGGCCACACATACTGTTGACGTATTGGCTGCAGCGTCCTTGTGATGCCTTGGTGCCCACCTAGAGAGGCATCGTGATATTCTTGCATTATCTTCGGTCGGTCTTCCTTGCTTGGAGTCGTTACGCCAATGCTGCAGTTTTCTTCGTCGCTCGCGCTCGTGCTCGAGCATCGCGACTCTTCTAACTCACAGGGAGATTCCCCCTGTGCCGCGCTTTTCTAGGCGGCTTCTTCTCCTCGCGCTGCCTCGTCGCGCGGTGAGTCGTATTCTCGGTCACTCTTCTTTGTGCGAATATTCGTAGCGCTATCCTTCTTTTTGCGCTCTCTCTCGCGGGCGCTCTCGCTCGTGTTGTCACTGTCCGAGTCCATATTGTCGGACTCGGTCTCTTTCCTCTCACTTGCATAAGGGCTGGCAGCCATACTGTCTTTCTTTATTTTCTCTCTCGCGCTGCCACGCGGAGTCTTCTTTCTTTCTCTATTTAATTTTTCTTGCTCACTTTTCCCTGTTGCTATCACTCTTTTTTTGTCCTCTTTCTATGTCACGCTACCGCATTTCCTTATATTTTTTCCTTTATTATTTTTCTCCGTTCCACTACCGCGCTTTTGTGTAATTTTTTCTCCCGCTTTTGCCTGTGCTCGTGTCAAGGCATATATGCGGCTTAACGCATCTGCGTTCGTGTTTGATTTTCCCGTTTTATATTGGATTTTATAGTTATATTATTCCAATTTTATTCGCCATCTCATAAGCCTTGATTCTGGATCCTTTACGCTGAATAACCATGTCAATGGTTTGTGATCTGTAATTATGGTGAATTTTGTGCCATAAATATACGGTCGAAATTGATGGACTGCCCATACGATTGCAAGCAGTTCCTTCTCTATAGTCGAATAATTGGTTTCGGCTTTGTTGAGAGTTCGGCTTGCATAACATATGGGTAAATGCTCTCCAATTTTCCCTTGAGACAGGATTGCACCAATTGCCTTATCCGAGGCATCCATTGTCACGATAAACTGTTTCGTGAAATCAGGATACTGGAGTGTGGGTGCCGTGATCAGGGCTTCCCTTAAATGGTCAAATGAGCTTTGGCATAATTCGGACCATTCGAATTTGACACCCTGTTTGATCAAATTCGTCATTGGTTTTGCGATCTTGGAAAAATCTTTAATGAATCTGCGGTAGTACCCGGCTAGTCCCCGGAATGGAAGTATTTCTTTAACATTTCTCGGTATTGGGAACATTTTTACCGCTTTTAGTTTTTCAGGGTCAGGTTTCACACCAACTTCTGTTATAATATGACCGAGATATTGCGTTTTCTTTCGCATAAATTCGCAATTTTTGAGTTGTATTTTTAAATTA
Organism: Ophion ellenae; assembly: GCA_963210295.1. Lineage (NCBI taxonomy): Eukaryota > Metazoa > Arthropoda > Insecta > Hymenoptera > Ichneumonidae > Ophion > Ophion ellenae. The sequence goes on along the minus strand of OY723396.1, from coordinate 1,688,994 downwards.
GCCTCTCTTAGCCGCGTCAGCACTTCACGTAACCGCTTGTCGTGCTCGGCGAGTGAGGCTCCGTGTATGACAATATCGTCCAAATATACGTAGCATTTTAGTCCTTGCAAACCGGCCAATACTGCGTCCATTAATCTTTGGAACGTAGGAGGTGCATTTTTTAAACCAAATGGCATTCGATTATACTCGTAATGCCCTAACGGCGTTGCAAAAGCCGTTTTCGGTTTGTCTTCCTCCGCCATTGGGATTTGATGAAATCCCGAAGCGAGGTCGAGGGTCGTGAAGTATTTTGCCCTTCCCAACGGGTCCAGTATCTCTGCGATATTGGGCAGTGGGTAAGAGTCGCCTTCTGTAGCCTCGTTTAACTTGCGAAAGTCGACGACCACCCTTTTTTGGATTATTCCGTCCGCATCTGGTTTTTTCGGCACTACGAGCAATGGGGCATTCCATGGGCTCGTGCTTGGGCGGATTATATCCTCCTCTAGCATCTTTTGTGCCTGTCGTTGAATTTCCTTCTTGTGCTCCTCCGGCAGTCGATAAGGTCGAACCTTTATCGGTATTGTCCCGTCCTTGAGCGGTACCGATGCTCGACTACTTTCGTACAACCAAGTATTTCTCCTTCGAGATGAAATACGTCGGGGAATTCCTCGCAGATTTCTCGCAAAATTGCTTCTTCTTCTGCGTTCAAATGCGAGTTCCCCTTAATCTCGCGTCATAATTTTTCCATCCTTTTCTTTCGTATTTCCGCGGTTTTTTTGGCGTCTCATGAGTTTCCTCTTCTTTCTTCTGTTTGTCGCAGTTTTCTTTTCCCAGGCTAACCTTGTCGATTTCCATTTTTTCCAGCTCGACCGTAGGTCTTTTAATAATTTGCTCTTTCTCGAGCACATTCATTATTATTACAAGGCAAGTGTTTGCCTCTGCCTTCACGATGGCCTTTCCGATCGTGACTCCCTTTTGGATTCTCTGTTCCCTTGTAAATCCTTGGCCTTTTCCCATCATCCTCGCCTGCACAATACATTATGTGCGGGCGGGTATTTTCAAGTATTTCTTGCCGTGTACAAACGGTATTTGGTGCCCTCGAATTTCTATCATTTTTCCTCCTAGTATGTTTATCTCCTTTTCGACTATACAGTCCATTCCAAGGAGTCCGTCGACCGTTAACGGTACTTCCTTGCCGACCACGTGGAACTTGTGCGTTATCACAGCGGCCGGGGTGTCCAGTTTCAGCTCAGCTGTGCAGAGCGTGCGGAACGCCTTGCCCCCGAGGCCGTGAAGTTCTATTATCTCGTCCCCGATGGGTGTTTCCGGATTCAGCTCATTCACTTTTACTATGCTGCACTGGGCCCCTGTGTCACAACGGAGCGTCAGCATTTTGTCGCGAGCCTGCTTTGACGTTATATGTAGGTCACTGGCGTGTACTCGCGGCAGCTGAGCGCTGACGTGGTAAATTCTTTTCGGCGCCTTGTCATTGTGTACATATGGCTTTCCGAGTAGAATGTCCATTATTTTCCTTTGCCATAATTTTTTCTCGTTGACTTGAACGCATTTTGTATCTCTCTCTATTGAGAGGACGCCGACTGCTAATGAACTGACGGTTCTTTTGGGCGTATTTTCTTGAGTTTTTTTCATTTGGCCTGTACTCGTTTTGTTTTCTTGGGAACTTATTGTTCGTTGCGTAATTGTAACGCTTCTCTTGATAATTCGGGCCTTGCCATCCTGGCCGTCTTCTACAGTCGTTGTATTTGTAACCCGGTTTTTTGCAATAATTGCAAATTATTTCTGCTTGATTGATTGATTTCGTTGGCACTGGCAAGCTATAACGCGCTTGTGTTTGCGCCTGATGCGACGCGGGCCTTTGAAATGGGAACGATTTTCGCCACTCGTGTGCGTGTGACGGTGCGGACTGTCCGCTACTGTGGGAAATGCTCGTCCCAATTATTTTTGCTCCTTCGACCGATTTTTCCTCTTCGATTGCTCCGCGGATTGCTTCCCCTAACTCGTGGTACCCGCGTGACCTTACCATTAGCTGCCGGTCCTTGCGACGTCCATGTTCGAAATTATTTAGGGCAAAATGCCTAATTAACTGTTCGATTGCTTTTCGACCAATTTCTGAATTGACCATGGGCGTGCAACCCTTGATTAAATCCATCATTATAGATTCGACGCGGTTTGCGTAAACTTGTACAGTCTCGTCATGTTTTTGTCTACAGGAATTGAATTCGCTTTGTAGAGCGGGGACTGTTCGCTTTGCCTCGTACAGTGATTTTAATAACGTCAGCAAATCGTCGAACGTCTCTACGTCTTTGTAACGCAGGTCTGCCGCGGCTTTGCCTTGTAATTTGAGCTGCAATATGGCTTGTAATAAATCCGCGACATTTTCGGGACGGACTCGAGTTGACGCGTATTTTATTGCTCGTATAAAATCTGTAACGGCTTCCGGTTCGGATGCGTCGAATACGGGGATGCTCATTCGAGCCTCTTTCATTGACATATAGTCGTCGTGTTCGGCCATGGTTACTGTCCGTTGATTTAATAGCGTAAAATCTTGGTGATTTAATTTGCGATTTCTTTCGGTTTCAACTGGATTAAATGTTTCGTCAGCACTGGACGATGCGTCTGACGAATTGTGATCCGAAGGCTGATTATGCTGACGCTTCGGATTTAAATATTTCGCGTACGTTCCGGGAGTCAAATCTAGTTTTTCTGTGCTTGGATTTTCCCTACGACGCTTTCGGCCTAAATCACTTTCACCGTCGTAACTTACGACAGTGTTAAAAAACGAATCTAACGATCGTGATAGTTCGTCTCTCCCGGGCAATCGATTCCGGTCTTCTTTTTCTTCGTCCGACATAGACGAATTCTCTGGCTTTGGAGGAGTTTATTTTATAAATGTTCCGTCACTTACAGGTAGATGATCGCAAGATGCATGCTGCTAGATGATCTGCTGATCGTCCTGGTCTTCGTTCCTCCGTTGCGTACTCTGCTTCTCGGTACGATTTTTCTGATTGTTGAGTCCTTCTTCCGTTGATCTTCGGGATCCGGGTTTTTTGGGATTGGCTCTGTTTGGCTGTAGCCTTTCCTCTGGATTCCTCTTCCGACTCGGTCGGGATGTCTCACTGTAGCACACGGGTTGACTCGGAAAACGTCCCCAAAAGATAGTACCATCGCGAATGGGGAACAGATCACGTGCAATGAGGAAATAGAAATACCGCTAACCTTGAGAGATCGTGAGTGCACCATAAACGCTAGGGTTTTTCCCTCATTGCCGGTGCCATTAATTTTCGGATTAGACGCTCTCGAAAAATTTGAAATCGTGATAAACCACGGGCGTCGACTGTGGGATTTCAGCGATAGCCCGGCGGTAATATTTGAGTTCATGTCGGGAGAAAACCTCGATTTTTTTAACATTCTGCTCGGAATATCAGAACTAGAGTCCAATGAACGCTCCCGTCTAGCGCGTTTCCTAGAAAAGAACTTAAAAATATTGCGAAAGGTACCCGGGGTAACGAAATTAATACAGCATCGGATCGATGTAGGAAAAGCCACGACTATTAAACAGCGTTATTATCCGGTGACCCCTGTAGTACGGGCGGCCATTCACGCCGAGGTAGATAGGATGCTCGAGGAAGGTGTGATACAGCCCTCGCGGAGCGATTGGGCGAGTCCTATCGTAATGATCCGGAAACCAAATAGTACTTATCGATTCTGCTTGGATTTCCGCAAGGTGAACGAAGTTTCCAAAAAGGACGCCTATCCGCTCCCGTACATGACACACATTCTAGATCGGTTAAGGTCGGCGAAATACATTTCCACCATAGACCTCAGCCAAGCTTTCCATCAGATTCCTCTCGAAGAAGCTTCCAAAGAGATCACGGCCTTTACGGTCCCGTACCGGGGCCTATTCCAATTTAAAGGAATGCCGTACGGACTCACAGGAGCTCCGGCCACGTTTCAGCGTTTGCTCGATCGTATAATAGGGCCCGAGATGGAACATCACGCGTTCGCATACCTTAACGACATAATCGTCGTCACGGAAACCTTCGAAGAACACATCGACTGGCTCAAACGAGTATTCGATCGGATCGCGGGGGCCGGCCTAAAAATTAACCCCGAAAAATGCGAATTCTTGTCAACAGAAATGGGTTGCAGGTGGATCGCGACAAAACGGCCCCGATTAAAGATTTCCTGGTACCAGCCTCCATCAAATTTCTTCGAAGATTCTTGGGAATGGCCTCATGGTACCGGCGATTTATACCCCGTTTTGCCGAGATCACCGAACCACTGACCCGCCTGACTAAAAAGACCCAGTCATGGGAATGGGGCCCCGGTCAACAGAGAGCTTTTGCCGGTTTAAAGGAAGCCCTCGCAAACCCACCTACGCCGGCGTGCCCGGACTGTTCCGTGAAATTCGTATTGCAGATGGACGCTAGTATGACGGGTCTCGGTGCGCTGTTGACGCAGGAAGGGGAAGGCGGTAAACAACCGGTAGCGTACGCGAGCCAGACCCTCGCGTCACCTGAACGTAATTATTCCACGACCGAGCAAGAATGCCTCTGGGCTATACGTAAGTTCGGGCCTTATTTGGAGGGTTACCGCTTCATGGTAATAACGGACCACCATAGTCTGAGATGGCTACAGACGCTAAAGGAACACTAGCCCGCTGGGCCCTGCAACTAGCGCAATATGACTTTGACATCATTTACCGTAAAGGGGCCCTGAACCACGTTCCAGATGCCTTGTCTCGGATGTTCCAGCAAGAACCGACTAGGGAAGGGGGTAATAGAGAGGAACAATTAGCTTGCCCCGTGTTACTAACGGTTGATGGAAATGAAAGGCGTGGCGCGGATAGACCCATGACCGAGGCAGATGATCCTTGGTACGTGAAGAGGCTACGGGAAGTCCTAGCACAACCAAAGAAATTCCTGAATTACCGAGTTCGTGAGGGACGGTTGTACATCTACCGCCAAACCACCCGGCGAGTGTTCCCGGAAGGGGATGCGATGGGATGGAAAATGGTCGTCCCAAGGTATGCCCGAGAGGAGGTCCTGAGGGAATGCCATGATGCTGTCCAAGCATACGACAGGGCATTTCTTTCTTATTTCTGGCAAAAGATGTTCCGGGGTGTCGCGCGTTATCTGCGACATTGCGGAATATGCCAGATGACAAAGGTCGAACAACGCCCACCCCTCGGCCTGATGGGTCGGCGGGTGGTGGAGGAGCCCTGGGCGGTAGTGGCGACAGACATCATGGGCCCTTTTCCCCCGAGCCGTGCGGGAAACGTGTACGTCCTCGTGATCCAGTATCTGTTCACGAAATGGATCGAGGTCTATCCTCTCCGTAAGGCGACGGGGAAAAAGATTGGCGAGGCCCTGGAAGAGCTAGTCTTTTCCCGCTGGGGTACCCCTCAGGTCTTGCTAACGGACAATGGTACGGAATTTAATAACCAGACCATTCGTGCCGTCGCTACCGAGAGGGGCATGTACCACACGACAACACCGCCGTATCACCCCCAAGCCAACCCAGTCGAACGGGTAAATAGGGTCGTGAAGACAATGATAGTTTCCTTCTTGGAGGGGGACCACCGGGCATGGGACTGTCACCTCTCGGAATTTAGATTCGCATTCAACACGGCCGTATACTCGTCTACTCTTAACACGCCGGCGTTTCTAAATTTCGGGAGGGAACCGCGGTCCCATAATTTCTATCGAGCCAGGGAAGAAGGTCAACTCGAAATAGTTCCCTTAGCACCCGAAAAATGGTCCGCTCGCGTGCGGGATCTCGCGAAGGTCCACGCTAAGGTCTCGCATGACTTGGAGGAAGCTTATCAACGCCAGGCCGTACAATATAACCCGCATAGGTGTGAGAGAACGTTCGCGGTAGGCGATCTCGTACTCCAGAAACAAAGAATCCTGCCATCCGCGGCTCAAAATATCGCGGCGAAACTCGCGCCGAAATACGCAGGTCCGTTTAGAAATATCCGCGTGCTGTCTCCAGTGGTATACGAGGTTCAAGACAAAAACGCGGGTAAGATCGTAAAAGTCTCAATAGAGGACCTGAAACCTTATCTTCCCCCGATAGAAGGAGCAGTTCCCGCCACCCCCGCCGTGGACCACGGCCATTTGGTCGTGGATGGAGAAGGTCTTTCGGCTCCGGAGGGAGCGGATGGAGGCCGGGGCGACCCACGAGGAGACGGTGGTACAGACTCACTGGCTGGCCGAGCCATTCCGCCCGCCGGAGGCCACTGCTCAAGGAACCCAGAACCGACGGATGGTGGTAATGACCTCTATTCCGATGTGGGGTCCCGAGCCGGCACCGGCTGAGACGGAGGTGACGGCCGACGAGGAGACTCCACGCGCTGCGATGGCCGACGACGACGAAAGCGGCGCCGCCGACGTCTACGCTGCCAAGACCAGCACCGTGCCCTCGCCGAGGGTGCTGGAATTGTGGCGCCCTCGGCCACCACAAAGGCGATTGTAAGGAACCCCTGGAACCCGAGGGCTTCTGCTTTGTCTGCGGGCGGAGGGGGGTGACGGCCCGGACGTGTGGCACCTGCCGGGACTATTGGGAGAGCCTGGGGCCGGTCACGGTACAGCGGCAGCGGGAGCGTCGGGAGAAGTCCCGGGACCAGAGGGGTGGCAGGCGCTCCAAGGAGGAGTGAGGGGGAGGAACCAAATAGGGTCGCGCCCAACCCGTTTGAGGTGGTTGGGTCCCGCGACGTAAAGTCGCCAGCGGACGGAAGGATCCGTACGGCCACCAGGCCCAAAATAAACAGAAAAATATAGAAAACGATATTGTATCCTATTATTGACCCGGAATCCCGGGTTGCTATCCCTACATTTAGTTTGGTGTTTGCTCCCTATAACTTCCTGGTGTTGGTGTCTGGTTATTCCCCATAAAAGACTTTGGTTCTGAAATGTGAGGGGGAACTATCCGGCTGGCCATGGTTAACGATATCGCGTCTGAGTGCTGACGGAATGGCGAGAGGGGCACTGGATTTCTCCGGCGGGCATTTTTAAGGGGAGGCGAGTCATAATTCTGTTGTGTCGCTGGGCCACAGAACAATTGAAGCGAGACGGCGGTTCTAAAGGGCCGGGTCGTCCTTTTTACAGGGGGGGGGGGGGACTTGTCACGTGGACATTTTGCACGTCGCAATATATTGAAGGTGGCTCAGGCTCGGCATCTCGAGATGCACCTCCCGCCGTCCAGGAACCGCTCAAGCGAATTCCCCGAGCCCATCAAAGCACAACATTTATTTTATTAATATTCTTATTTCTTTTTTTTTGCATTGTACTTCGTGAGCGAACGGCGTGTTCTCGCCGTTACGTAGGACAGAATCGAGGAACGAGGCGAAAACCAAACGGCAACGGAGTCATCGATCCTGACGCACGCGGTCTCGCGACGAGGCGTCGCTCATCGACACTCGATACCAGCGGATCCCAATCAGAAGGAAGTGGGGGGCGTCTCGCCTAATAACGGCCCTCCGCACCTCGCGTCAAGGGATTCCGGCGGGTATCAACGAGCGACAACGGAAAAGTCGCCAGTTCCAAGGATAGGTCGCCGGCTCGAAGCCCCACTCCGAGCCCCACTCCCTCTACAGCCGGTCCTCACCCCGATGAGTCCGTGACCCAATCAGGCCTCGGGACGGGAGTCGAGGGCAATTTTCACGTCCAATCATTTTGAAAATGCGGACGTTATCGGCAAGGTCAACGCCGAAAATCAAAAAGGCTGTGACTAGGCAAGGAGTGGGGGTCGGGACCTAGGTCCGCGGAAAGACTCCTCGCGAAAATATCACCACTTGAGTTCTGGTCTGGAGCGAGGAGGGGTGCACTTCCCAAGCCGTAGCCGTTCCCGCCACCCAAGAAAGCGACGCCACCGGAAAAATCGTGGATCGAGACCAAGGTTTTACCGGATCGAGATCTTCTGAAACCGTAGCGGTGAGGCCGTCTATTCGCTCGTCAAAACCCGTTGTAATGCGCGCGCTGTGGCCCGTTGGGTAAAGTACTGAATTTGGAATTATTAAGAATATTAGAGTCACGAGCGATATTGTCGCGGCGGAGCAGTAACGGACGGGAAAGATCGAGGCACCCTGCGCGATACCGTAATTCGCGAAGACCTTGCTCAAATTAAATTAACGTAGACCCGCCGAGAGGGGTTCATTTTGCAAATACCAGAACCAAAATCACTTAGTATAAGTCAGAGTTGAGTTATCATTTGTTTGTCGTCATTTAAACGAGATCAAATTAAGATCGAGAAAAAATCTGTACAAATTCGGAAAAAATAAGAGGACTGAGAATTGCGCGTACCCGGAACCGATTCCGCCGTATGCGAGAGTCGATAGAAAATAAAAACTTGTTACGATCGTCACCAAATCTCGGAGTGTTCGTGTGAAAATCATTTTGTGCTGTTGTCGCGGAACAACCCCGCCCCTCTACCAAATTCAGGGCTGCGGCGGTCGGGTAAACGACATCTCGTCGATTCGTCGGGAAACATAAATTTGTCGCCTAAGAATTTGCGCGGCTGGCACCCTCTCCCGTACGAGTCTGACGAGAAAGCGAATGTTGGGACGCGAGTACCGGAAATCGTATATATATATATATATTGTAACGGGTCTTAAGTCGTTACAAATAAATTTATAGGTTAATCGAACTATACTCGAACTATACTCTACTTGAACAGGGAAGAAATTAATATAAACTCAGGTGTTTTGGGTATTTTTTAACAAAGAATATGATTTATTCAGTTTTTTATGGCTCGATATAATCTAAAATAACGCTATGTTTAAGTGTGGTATGTTGTTTGTGTTGTTCTTGTATCTTTTCGCAATATTTTTCTCGGTCGGTCAATTACTCATTACTCGCATGATACAATTAGGTCGGGCGGGATTATTTATCATGCATCAATATCGATTACCCCCTCTCTTCTAGTTCTGTGGCTTTTGTCGGCCTGAGTTTGCGACGTGCTTTCGCTGGCGGCGCGATAGGTATCGGTGCTTGGCCTATAGCGACGCGGTACTTTCCTTTGTAAATTTCCGTTAGGGCGCGTCGAGTCGCAGCGCTCTCCCACTCGTGGCGCTAGGACTCGCGATCTACGGGCCGTAGGCGCGCGCTCTCTCTCGTCACGCGTCCAGATCTATTCCCGTACCCTAGCTCTGCCCTTCGCGTCGCGGTGATCGATGCTCTCTCCCGATCGATTATCGCGCGTTGATAATTGATCGCCCGGTCCTTGATCGTGGCGTGCGATGTCGCCATCTACCTGTCTACGATAGTCTAATCGAGCGATGTGCCGCGAGCACTCGACTCACCCTTTTTTGCGTAGATTTCGGTGCTCTCGTCATTTCGGGATACCTCCTTGTCCTTTCTGCGATCCTGATCCGTATTAAGACGGAATGACACCTCATCGCAGTCGGTGTGGTAGAACAATTATAGATTCCCAAAAATGATAAGCCAATCTACATTTTTTTCTCAAATTCAGAAAATTTGAGGGGCAGTCAGCTGTTCGGCTATCTATTTGACGTCGTTTGGCAAAGTTTCGACGGGATCTGAAGAGCCGTTTCAGAGATTTTTGGGAATCTATAATTGTTCTACCATACCGACCGCGATGAGGTCTCATTCCGTCTTAATCGATGATCACGGTGTGTTTCTGCGTGGGTGTGTGTGCGTGTGTATGTGTGTGCGTGTGTGTGTGTGTGTGTGTGTGTGTGTGTTCGTGCGTGTGCGCGTGTGCGTGTGCGTGTGTGTGTGTGTGTGTGTGTGTGTGTGTGTGTGTGTGTGTGTGTGTGTGTGTGTGTGTGTGTGTGTGTGGTGTGTGGGTGTGTGTTTCGCATGACTGTCGCGTACGCTTTCTTATCTCCTAATATAATGGTTCTTGTATTTTCCTAATTTAATATTTTCTCGTTATACCTATCTGTAAGGCTCGCTCGCTCGAATACCTTCTCGGACTTTATTTTCTCCTAGTATGATTTTCCTATTTTGCGATAATTGTTCGCTCCCCTTAATTGGTTAACTTTCCTTATTGTTCTTTTTATTTTTCTTTGATTTTCCAATCTTTTCTCGTTAAAATAAATTCATCTCGATTCTTCTTCGTTTTTTTTTGTTCCTTAACGTTCCGTGTTCCAGACGTTTCCGATCCACAAGGGATGTACTTGGTCCAGCAGTACTAGTTAACTTCAACAAAAAATGAAGAGAGCTTTCTAATGCCTTGTAGGCGCAACTCCGTTTTTTCCTTGTTTCTCAACGTTCCGTGTTCTCAGCGTTTCCTTCCACTAGGGATGTAATTTGCCAAGCAGTACTAGTCGATCCACGAGGAATGAAAGAAGTGATTTTTCTAATTTTTTTTAGGCGCGACTCCTTGTTTCTCTCGTTTCTCATCGTTCCGTGTTCTCAGCGTTTCCTTCTACTAGGGATGTACTTTGCCAAGCAGTACTAGTCGATCCACGAGGGATTCAAAGAGTTGATCTATCTAATGCTTTTTAGGGGCGACTCCTTATTTCTCTTGTTTCTCAACGTTCCGTGTTCTCTGCGTTTCCTTCCACTAGGGATGAACTTTGCCAAGCAGTACTAGTCGATCCACGAGGGATTCAAAAAGTGCCATTCCTCCAAAATTCCCGTCCTTTTATATTCTGATTTGACCGCTTTCCTTTCCCCTTCTTCTCCGTCTTCCCTTAATTAGATTAGTGGGTTATCCTGATTTTACCGCTTCTTCTTCCTTAATTCAATTAGTAGGCTTATCCGGTTTTGCCCGGTTTTTCTTTCCCGATCTCTTCTGTATTCCTCTAATTCAATTAGTGTGCTTATCCTGATTTGACCGGTTTTTCTTTCCCCTTCTCTTCGTCTCCCGAAATCGGTTAACTCATTGAAATTGTGGTGGGGTTATTCGTTGATGAGACGGACCTGTACGTCTCAATATATAGTTTGAAAAGCCATGCATCGGAATGATATTCGAAATGTAGGTAGACGGATGCTATAAATTTTGTGAAAGGCCACTTGCACATATGTATCAGCAGTATGGATCGTAGAAAGAAAATAGGGAGAAGAACGACCAAGGAAAAAAATAGAGGATCTCATTACAATATATATATATATATTTTCTTCCTACGATCCATACTTCCTACGATCCATACTGCTGATACATATGTGCAAGTGGCCTTTCACTAAATTTATAGCATCCGTCCACCTACATTTCGAATATCATTCCCACGCATGGCTTTCCAAACTCTTGAGAAACATATGACGAAGGCCCTCCTTGATGCGCCTGGATCTTGATGAGTGGCACCTTCACATAATTACAACATCCGGCCAGTCGTATTAGGAATGCCGTAACTTTTCATTCGCCAATATGGTTGCTCAAGTTCTTATGAAACCGATGGCCAACGTTTCTAACGTCACGTAGGCCCTTCCTCCCACCATCTCGATTGTCCCACACCCCATCACTATAAGTTACCTTCGTTCTAAGCTAAGACAGTCAGTAAGTCACCGAATACTGTACAACGCTGAATCTCTGTCCATCAATTACTTGGATAAATCCGTCTGAAGTAGCTCAATCCGTGTTAACCGAGTTATTCCGTCCTACAACCGAGTTCGGAGCGAGTCAGCCACTCCTTTCCTCAAAAATTATAATAAAAGTGTCCATCCCGACATCACAATTGGTGCTGAGTGGGGGTGTGCTGACTAATCAACGCTGGGAACATAGGACCGATTAACGACACTCCAAGCCTACGAGGGACAACGTTTTGAACTGGATCCACGAAAGGAATCGGTGAGTAAAGACTCATTTACTTGTTATCGCGAACCGCAAATTATAACCACCGATTCCGAAACTGACTCAGTGGATCAAACCGAAATGGCGTTGTCTAACGTAAACGCAGACATCGAAACGGCGTTCAGCCGAATGAAAGACTCAGATTCACAAACCGAAATGGAAGATAACGCTTCGCGCATTACGCACGCGTTACCGGAAGATTCTTTTGAAGAGCTAACACCGAAGGAAGCTCTAGAACTAATCCGTGAATTCGATGATAAATCTCTGAGGGTTGAAACTTTCATTACGTCAAGTGGAGATGTAATACCACAAGTGAGCCGATGAGATTACCGTCGTCGATTAATAATCACAAAAAGAAATATCGGAGACGCGACAAGAGAAATTCAAGAGTACGAGACAAACACGTACGAACAGCTCTATGAATGCTTACGGATCCTCTTCGGAAACTTGTAACCGGTCACCGTTTGGAGAGACAAAAGATCGCGAATGTTTCAACGAAAAACCGAAAGTGTTTCGAGATTTACGAATAGATTTTTAGAAGTAAAAAATCAACTCCTTACCGTATTAATCAATTCAACTCCAGATGAAACACAAAGACAATTCATTGTGCAGTACGAACGCCAACAAGGGCTCGACCAATGTTTGTTAGTGTTAAAAAGAAGAGATTTCGACTGAAGTACGGGCTCAAAAACCGGCGAATATTCGAATGGCAATAGCTCGGGCACAAGCGGCAGAAGCCTACGACTCCATAAGAGAGATGATGACGCGCACATAAACAGCACTGAAAAGAATACAGGTAGCTCAGAAACCCTCAAGCCGCCCCATCATAAATCTTTCGGGACTCCCTCAGCGGCAACGTTCTCTTCGATAATATGCAGATATTGCAATCGCATGGGTCACTCCGAACGTGACTGTCGTAAGAAAGCATACGACTCGCAAAACCTCAACAGGAACGTACTACAACAATCGGGTTTGTACAACGGGCAGTCTCACAATCACCGACCAACGCGAATAACAGTTAATTATATACCGGAAGGAGAAGCAATCACTACGACACAAGAGAACATCCCCCGAGTGAATGCCATCGGAGCCGCTAAACGAGTGGTCAAACTTCCCACACGAATAGCTAGCAGAATAGGCTGTTTTCTTCTCGATACCGGATCAGCCATAAATCTCATAAAAATCAACATGTTAACGGAAGGATCGCAGATAAATCGGAACATTAAAACACCCTTCTCCATGGGCAATGAACAATATGAATCCTTATTTGCTGCCAAACAAGATTGTCAAGGAAAGAGTCACATCTTCCACGTCGTTCCGAAGGACTTTCCCTTGGAAGAAGACGAATTGATTGGTATTCCATTTATGGAAAAATATCAGATAAAATCAGTATCGGAAGAGAAAATTATTTAATGTTCGATGACAAGCGTTTTGAATTTGAGAAGGGGTCGGTCACGATTCCGCCACGAACCATTTACTTTATCAAAATTCGCCGGAATATCGAAAATGGAGCAGCCGTCACGGACGAAGATAACCCAAAAGCCTTGCGTTTCCGAAGCCAAGGACTATGAAGCCCGAGTACCAGTTATGAATGACTCGGAAGAACCTATAACGGTTACAATTGACCAGCTGCACGGTACCCCTATTAAGCAAATCGCCTGTCTACCTGAGGAGGAGCGCCAAGACGCACCGAAGGATGCAGCCTGGGTCAACGCTATAAGAAGTACGAACTCCGCCGAACGCATCCTAGCGTTGAAGGAAAACGTTCGACTCGAACACATCCCACCAGATCAAGCAGAAAAGGTCTGGGATATCATCAGCAGTTTTCTAGATATATTTTTCCTTACCTGAAGACTCACTGCCAGGTACAAAGACAGTAAAGCATCGCATCATCACGTGCGACGATACACCTGTGAACACGAAACAGTACAGGTACTCGCCAGTTCACAAGGAAGAGATCGATAGGCAGGTAAATGAAATGCTGGAAAAGAAGTTAATCGAGCCGAGTGACTCGCCGTATAATTCACCAATCTGGGTTGTACCGAAGAAGTTGGATGCATCAGGGAAACAGAAATGGAGGGTCGTGATCGATTTTCGAAAATTGAACGAAAAAAGCACCCACGATGCCTATCCTCTCCAGGGTTGCGAAATTTGTAATGATAAAGTAATGCATTATTCATTACTTTTTTAAAAAGTAATGAAAAAATATTTCACTACCCATTACATTTCATTAAGTAATGTAAAAAAATTCCATTACCCATTACATTATATTTTGTAATGTAAAAAATTTCCGGTACTCATTACATTTGATTTTGTAATGTAGAAAATTTCCATTACTCATTACATTATATTTTGTATTGTAAAAAATTCCATTACTCATTACATTTGAATTTGTAATGTAAAAAATTTCCATCACTTGTTACGTCCGGTCCCACGGAGAATTTTTCCTTTTTTTTTATATATATACTTTTGTAACGACGCCTCTGCGCGGTGTCGGGTGCAGCCCGCCCGAGTACGGCCGGATGCGCCCTGTCGGGTTTCGCTGATTAAGGATCGCCTGATCGCGAAATCCGCCGATTGGGCGCTCTCTGGCCTTGGAGTTTCTGCCGTCCGACTTCGGGAGCGGGCGAATATTTTCCGTGGACGTCGACAAAAACCCCCATCGAATCGATGGCGAAGAAGCCTACCTCGGTTCAGTGGTGGTGAAGTCGAACAGTTCCGATTTGTCCACGGTTCGCTCCTGGAGTCGGAGAAAACTCCTAGTAACAGCAGTACTCGCGGCGGTGTAATAAGTCCAGGCTAGCAACCCGGCGGACCCGCACAGAGACGTCAGTCTTTACTAGTAACGTAGTTAAGTAACGACATACTCGCGGCGGTGTAGTAAGACCTGGGTAGCGACCCGGCGGACCCGCATAGAGACATTGATCGTTACTTTAGGAAACCATATTTATCACCGAAATTATTCTCTAAAATATCAAATAACTATCGAGCCAGTGATAAAGGTGCGGGGCCTACATTCAAGCCCCGAACAAAATGGAGGACACATAAGTTGAGCGTTAGAGCGTAAGAGTGTGTGTGTGAGAGAGAGTGAGTGCGCGTGTGACGAGACCGCGGGGGAAATTGTCCCCGCGCAACGCGACCTACTGTAAGTAACATTAATAAACCCTAAGATCATTTAGTTTGTTACCCCCAACCTCTTTGTTCATTATTCGCAACTTTACTTCCGATTCATCCGAAAACTCCTTTCCCAAGTCCCACTAGCGGAGAGTGCCGGGCCCGTATGGGACGTGCGGCAAAATCCCAATATTGAACGGGGACCTTCAGAACCCGAATAAACACAAAATAAAATCGTCCCTTCTGGACGTAACAAATTGGTGGCAGCGGTGGGATACTCTGCTTGCACCGCGCACGAAGAGACTAGTGGGATTTAGGAAACGTCGTTAATAAATTCAGAGAAATATTCCCAAAAAAAAAAAAAAAAAAAAATCCAATCACATTTTATCTTATCGAATCCGTGATTTGAGTATCGAATTTTCCAACTCCTCCGTAGTATAAAAATTAGTTAAAATGAATAACGGATCTCGGGACAATACCACCGGGGCTCGGGCGGGACTGGACGGTTCGCTTAATGAAACCGTAACCCCGGCCGATCTATCGGTAATACTTAGTGGCATCAACCTGACAAATAGACTGGTGTCCATACCCGAGTTTGACGGGACTTCGATACCCCTCGGTGACTATTTGCAAAATATCCAAAATGCAGCCGCGTTTGTACCAGCCAATCAAATAGCCGAATTCGTAACGGGGGTATTGAGCAGGCTACGGGGCGAGGCGCGCCCTTGCGTACAAGGTCAGAGAATCAGAACGGTTACAGAATTAACGTCTGCTTTACGCGACGGTTTAACCCACCGACGAAATTTCAACTCTTGCTTGGGTAGACTCTACGGATTGAGACTGAAACAAGGTGAAACACGTCGGAGCCTGTATCTCCGAATTCTCAGGTTAATGAGCCTTGCTCGGACCGCCTGGAGAGAAGAATTGGGAACAGAGACTTCCGAAATGAATGGTGATCCGATAGCGACCCTGGCCCTTGAATCTTTCCGTCAAGCGTTACCCTCGCGACTAAATGAACTACTCTACATCGCGAAACCAAAATCTCTCCGAGAAGCGCTTGAAATGGTAGAGGATCTATCCTCGGACTCGCTAGCCGGGACGGCCGAGCCAAAGTATGGGGAACGACCGCGAACCCCCGTCGGCGACACCCTCGCGTTAATCGCCAGAACGGAGACAAAACCAAGAGATTCGCGTTCGCCTTCCCCCGCGTCCCGCCCTGAATCGGGACGGGAGCGGCAAAAGGAGCCAGCACCCCGATTCAGTAGTCCTGGAAGGTCGGAACATTTTCGACCCTCGGGAATACTGAAGCACCGAGACGATTCGCCGGCTAGATTAAATCGACCAAGGTCACCCGATGACCGAGGTGGATGCGAGCGACGCTATTGTTGCTCGCGCGGTTCAGGTTGTGGGTGCTGCCCTTGGAACCAGCGAACCCCTACCCAATATCGCAAAGGCGGTGGCTGTAACCATCGGTACTGCTGTGCCTATACCGGTGGGTGCAATTGCTGTCCTTGGACCGCCACCACCCAAAGATATACCCGCGGCGAACGCTCAACATCATCGCCCGTCGCGGATCAGCGTGGCCCGCGACCCCAGAGTCCCGAGCCTTTAAACTCGAAAGGGGCTCGTCGTCCGGACACGGCGAGCCAGCCCTCCTTTACCACCCACGACAAACGCACAGTAAAATTTCAGGACAGACGTTAATACGGGAATATCCCCCATCCAATTCCAAAAACGGGTCAAGGGATTCCTCGTCAGAAACTGAGGACGAGATAGAGTCCCCGGTGGTTACACTAGCTGCACCGGAGCTCGTTAATGGAGTCCAGAAATTTTATTGTGACTCCGGGTCAAGTTCAAATTTTATCAAACTTCATGCCCTCCGTGATGACGTCAGGTACGACCCCGCGAAATCGCGGGAATATGTCGGTCCAACGAACGAAAAGGCGTGGTCGATGGGAACGGTAAAGTTGACAATAAATGATCAACCCCACACCTTTCACGTTGTCAAGGACGTCGTGACCGAAAGGAATGGATTGCTCGGTAGACCCTTCATGCGCCGCGAAAAGGCCGAGCTATCGTTTCATCATAATGCTCTCGTAATGACGAGTGATCCAATTCGACCCCGACCGTTTTTAACACATGATTCGCCGCCAGCGATCTCCCACGCGCCGCGTAAAAAGGTTATTACCATCAAAGCAAGGACCCGGAAACCTTTGGCAGTTGCTGTCACGAATTCGGATCTGTGCGAGGGTTATTTGCCACGAATCGAGACCGAACCTGGACTATACATTGGCAACGCTCTAGTATCTCAAAAGAACGGGATTTGTCACGTTCTTGCAATAAACACACTAACCCACGACGTGGATATAGAGGTCACACCGCAGGAAATATTGCCCTTCGAATATTACCGGGCCCATCCAAGCGAGGACAGTGGTTCGTCGGACGATGAGCCGTTTCCGCCGACGGACCGCATTTCGGCAGTGCTAGAAGCTTTGCGTTTGGACGGGCTGAATGACGTCGAACGCGCTCACGTCCGTGGAATCGTCGAAGAAGATCCTATGAGATTTAAATTGCCTGGCGACAAGCTACCTGGTACGAGCCTTGTTGCGCACCGGATACCGACAGAAAATGATTTGCCGGTGAACACTCGCCAATACAGATTTCCTTCCATTCATCGAGATGAAGTCGAAAAACAAATCGGCAAGAAACTCGAGAATGGCGTAATCGTACCATCGCAGTCCCCGTATAATTCACCGGTATGGATTGTACCACAGAAACCCGACTCTCAAGGCCGGCCGAGGATGCGAATGGTCATAGATTTTAGGAAGCTGAATGAAAAAACTATCTCTGACTCCTACCCACTACCAAATATATTCGATATATTGGACCAGTTGGGCGAGGCTCAGTATTTTTCAAACTTCGATCTGGCGAGTGGTTTTCAGCAAATTCCCATGGATCCGCGCGATAGCGCTAAGACCGCATTCTCGACACCGAACGGCCATTATGAGTACGCTCGTATGCCCGAGGGCTTGAAGAACGCACCCGCGACCTTTCAGCGATTGATGGACAGTGTGCTTCGAGGTCTCCAAGGTGCCGAATTGTTCGTTTACCTTGACGATATCGTTGTATTCGCTCGATCGCTAGAGGAACATGACGTTAAAGTTCGGCGATTAATGGCTCGGTTGCGGCACGCAAATCATGTACTTGAACCCGATAAGTGTGAATTTCTGAGAAGGGAAGTGTGCTATCTCGGCCACATAATTGGGCGAGATGGTTTACGGCCCGATCCCCGTAAACTTGAGGCTGTAAGGCGCTTCCCGACGCCGAAAACGGCGAAAAATATCCGACAGTTCCTCGGACTCGCGGGATATTACCGGAGATTCATCGAGAATTTCTCCGGTCGCGCCAAGCCGCTGTCCGACCTCTTAAAAAAGGGTAGGCAGTTCGAGTGGGGAAGTGCACAGCGGCAGAGTTTCAGGGATCTACGTAAGGCCCTATGCACGGAACCGATACTTAAATTCCCCGATTTTAACCAACCATTCAAGCTTACCACGGACGCGTCGGATTATGCGGTCGGGGCAGTGTTAAGTCAAGAGCACGATGGCTTTGACTTCCCAGTAGCCTATTTTTCCCGCACACTCCTACCCGCCGAGGTAAACTATGGCACGACAGAGAAAGAGTGTCTCGCTATAATAAAGGCTTTGGAGCATTATCAGCCGTATTTATATGGGCGAAAATTTAAACTTGTCTCCGACCACGAACCACTCAAATGGATTGGGTCTATGAGCGATCCGGGCAAAAGATTAGTACGGTGGAGACTGAGCCTCCAAAATTACGACCACGAGTTTATTTATAAACCCGGGAAGCTGAACATTAATGCAGACGCTCTTTCCCGTAACCCCATAAATCCACTATCATCAGAATCTAGCGAGTCGGAGGAAACCGATCGCCCACTTATGGTACTCCCTATAGATAACAGGAGACCACGGTTGCACTCCGCTCCGAATGAACCTCGCGCAGGGCAAGGAAATCCGAGACACCCCGACCCTACTGCTCGGAGCCCCGTGGCCTTGCGTACGCGGCAACGAACAGCTGACCCGAACGCGGTACGAGCGAGGCCGAACTATGTAGAGTCTTCCGGGACAAGTTCGGGGGAGGAACGGCGGCCGATACAGCGGCTCAATCGCAGCATGCTCCCTGCCCCTCTCCTTCCTTCGAAACGAAGAATTCTTAAACGGCCCGCACAGCTGGCCGATAAGAAACGTTGCCCACCTCCAGTACCCGTAGATGCCAGACCCACTACAAGATCTGTGGGTCGTAAAGACGCGATTGTTTCTGTCGATTGCCCTCCTAGCGAAACGGAGGACAGTATATCAGTGGAGGAGATCGTCCCCGATGTAAATCAATCCATTCGCGAAGAGTTGCAACGCACCTTCGGAAAATTCGACGAGTCGTTGAAACAACTCGAAGAGAAGTTTTGCGAGAATCAGGAACAATCCACAGATCTTGTTGAGATATCCTTGCCTAGACACCTTTCGGATGGCGAGGAGGTCGATGACACAACCCGTGAAGTACTTAATGACTTGGACCCTATCATAGATAGAGACGATCATGTACTTCGCCACCGGCTAAAAAAATTATCCGAGCGGCGGCAACAGCTCACAGAAGAGGAACTCCTGCGAAGAGTTAGCTTTGAAGGGCCCCGTTATTCACGCGGGAGCGAGCGAGACAGCGAGGCAGACGACGAGGGTGAAGAGCACGGAGCGTCGATTGCAGTCTCGACGCTCTCGGAAGGGGCGGGCAGCAAACTCCACTCGAGCGCCTTATCCCATCTCTCTCCTCCAGGCGTACAACCGTCATTGAGGCCTCGCGTCGAATTTCATCCGACCAGCCACGAGGCGACTGCGAGGCTGTCAGCCGAGTGGGACAAGGAGAGGTATATGACGATGTCTCCAAAACAAAGTCGCTCGCTAGCGAATGCCCTATCTCCGCGTGGTCAGCTGTTGCCTCGCAACGAGTTAGCCGCTCCCTATTATGATGCCGCGTCGGGTGAATCCGACGTATCAAATTCACTATCGAATCCCAATCCCAGTAAAACGAACTCGGAAATTGTTGGAGACCGTGAAAACCTCACATACCGGAGGGATAATTATGTTCATTTCATCTCAGCTGACGGCGAGTTGACTACCCCAATAGGTAAATTATTATCGGATCTGGGATTGCTCGACTCCGAATCCATACGGGAGAAAAATTTGGCGGTTGGACAAATTGCGGTGACGCAGAATGGACAACACCGAATTTTTAGTGTCGTAATCAAAGCCCGGTATTATGATGACACAAGTCTCGATAAAGTCCGGGACGGTCTGAAGACTCTTGAACGGGAAATGAGTCGATTGAATGTGAAATCATTCCGCATATCCCGTCATGGCGATTTCCCGGACGAACTTGCCCCAGACAAGCTCCTATCACTTATCCATTCTCTTTTCGAGAATAAGGGAATAAGTGTCGCGCTCTGCTATGGGAGGACCCAGGTCCCTCCCCCAGATTTGAAGGAGGCAATAATCAAACAAATGCACTCGAGCCTTATCGGTGGCCATAAAGGCGTCACCAAGACCTATAGGCGAATCCGAGAACGGTTTCACTGGCCGGGCCTAAAAAATGATGTACAGAATTATATCCGTCGGTGCAAAAGCTGTCAGGAGCAGAAACTTGTTCGAGCAAAGACTCGCGAACCGATGCTCCTAACAGACACCCCGGCAGACACCTTTGATAAGGTATCCCTCGATACCGTCGATCCGTTGCCTATGTCACCCCATGGGAATACGCATATACTGACGATGCAGGATAACTTATCAAAGTACTGCCTTGCTGAACCGATTCCCGACTTAAAGGCCACCACCGTTGCAGAGGCAATAGTGCGTCGGCTGTACAACCAATTCGGAGCCCCACGGGCGATCCTAACCGATCGAGGAACCGCATTCACGAATGGGTTACTGCGGGAAATCTCCAAAATTTACAAGGTTAACCATACAACCACATCTGGTTACCGTCCGCAGACTAATGGTGCGTTGGAACGAAGTCATATCGTTCTAACCGAGTACATCAAGCACTATGCGGATAAATACGACGACTGGGACCGTTTACTACCCTTTGCCGAATTTTCCTACAACACCAGCGTACACGAGGCAACGAATTTCACTCCGCACGAGATCGTGTTTGGAAAAACAGCCCGACAACCGAGTGAATTCCCAACCGAAAATCGGCTGGCCACAAGTGGTTCGTTCCTCGTGGAGCTCATAAAACGACAAAATGAAATCCGAGAGATGGCCGGGGAATCCCTGAATAGAGCTAAAGAACGCTCTAAACATTACTACGACCGAAAATGCCACTCTTTTGAAGGAAAGGTCGGGGATCAAGCATACGTCTTGAAAGAACCTCGGAAAGGAAAATTTGATGCTCAATATCACGGTCCCTATAAGATAATATTAATTACCGATAGAAATAATGTCGTTCTCGAGACGAAAACTGGCGAGCGATTCGCGAAACACGTCGATAAGGTCAAGTTAGCTTACGTGTAGTCAGGCTGCAACTATGCGCGTATCAACAGCAAAATGCTGACTGCGATTACCTGCGTCCTTCTCCTTGCGGGCCGTGGAGCGGCCGACTCAACACCGAAGAACCCATACAACAGACTCGAAGATAACGCTGGAATCTACTAGCTAGAAACATCAACTCAATTCCAGCAAGCAGATTGGGCGAACTGTGTATTCAAATGCACGACTCTACAGCAAAACGAAACCAGAGATCGAACCTTGGGGACGAAGAATCGTTGCTCGCTGTAGAAAGAAGAATTCATGCTATAAGCGAGGACCAACAGGAGAGAGAGAGAGAGAAACAACACCTTCTCGCTCTGACCAGCTTCATATATGTCAAGAGCTTGGTTCCTTCTCTCCCTCGGATACATCTGGAAAGGCTCGCGAAGAAAGAACTCGCGTCCAGCAAGAGAGCGTTCGCTCGAGCGTCCAGTTAACGTTGTATACGAGTCGAGCCGTGAGGAATTTGACACCGAGACTGCCGATAAACACTTCGAGCCCAGCGAGAGAGGATTTCCCCGACCTCGCCAGTAGAGGAGCTTGGCCGGTTCTAACCCAGGGATCTCAGGGGGGAGCGGGGCGGGGGAGTCGAGCGCGGGGAAGCCGGGGTATGCGAGGCGGAGGGGGGGGGGGTTCTGCATGCGGCAGCCGAGTGCGGGGTTCTGGCGGAGGGAAGGGGGAGGGGTGTTAGAGAGTGGGGATGCTAGTTTTTGGTGACGATGTCTTCCCGGCGATAGCTGGACCCGCGGGCGAGAGGGGGAAGCCGCTCTCGACTCTGTGGTGGAGGGGGCATCATAGAGTCGTGGGTCCTTGAAAACCCATAAAATCTGATAATGTATTATCAACATTATAGATGTAAGCGGACTATTTTTGTCTAGACTATTCACAGGAGTTTATATATATAAAAAAAACAACTTAGACAAATGTGTGCATGTGTGTGTGTGTGTGTGTGTGTGTGTGTGTGTGTGTGTGTGTGTGTGTGTGTGTGTGTGTGTGTGTGTGTGTGTGTGTGTGTGTGTGTGTGTGTGTGTGTGTGTGTGTGTGTGTGTGTGTGTGTGTGTGTGTGTGTGTGTGTGTGTGTGTGTGTGTGTGTGTGTGTGTGTGTGTGTGTGTGTGTGTGTGTGTGTGTGTGTGTGTGTGTGTGTGTGTGTGTGTGTGTGTGTGTGTGTGTGTGTGTGTGTGTGTGTGTGTGTGTGTGTGTGTGTGTGTGTGTGTGTGTGTGTGTGTGTGTGTGTGTGTGTGTGTGTGTGTGTGTGTGTGTGTGTGTGTGTGTGTGTGTGTGTGTGTGTGTGTGTGTGTGTGTGTGTGTGTGTGTGTGTGTGTGTGTGTGTGTGTGTGTGTGTGTGTGTGTGTGTGTGTGTGTGTGTGTGTGTGTGTGTGTGTGTGTGTGTGTGTGTGTGTGTGTGTGTGTGTGTGTGTGTGTGTGTGTGTGTGTGTGTGTGTGTGTGTGTGTGTGTGTGTGTGTGTGTGTGTGTGTGTGTGTGTGTGTGTGTGTGTGTGTGTGTGTGTGTGTGTGTGTGTGTGTGTGTGTGTGTGTGTGTGTGTGTGTGTGTGTGTGTGTGTGTGTGTGTGTGTGTGTGTGTGTGTGTGTGTGTGTGTGTGTGTGTGTGTGTGTGTGTGTGTGTGTGTGTGTGTGTGTGTGTGTGTGTGTGTGTGTGTGTGTGTGTGTGTGTGTGTGTGTGTGTGTGTGTGTGTGTGTGTGTGTGTGTGTGTGTGTGTGTGTGTGTGTGTGTGTGTGTGTGTGTGTGTGTGTGTGTGTGTGTGTGTGTGTGTGTGTGTGTGTGTGTGTGTGTGTGTGTGTGTGTGTGTGTGTGTGTGTGTGTGTGTGTGTGTGTGTGTGTGTGTGTGTGTGTGTGTGTGTGTGTGTGTGTGTGTGTGTGTGTGTGTGTGTGTGTGTGTGTGTGTGTGTGTGTGTGTGTGTGTGTGTGTGTGTGTGTGTGTGTGTGTGTGTGTGTGTGTGTGTGTGTGTGTGTGTGTGTGTGTGTGTGTGTGTGTGTGTGTGTGTGTGTGTGTGTGTGTGTGTGTGTGTGTGTGTGTGTGTGTGTGTGTGTGTGTGTGTGTGTGTGTGTGTGTGTGTGTGTGTGTGTGTGTGTGTGTGTGTGTGTGTGTGTGTGTGTGTGTGTGTGTGTGTGTGTGTGTGTGTGTGTGTGTGTGTGTGTGTGTGTGTGTGTGTGTGTGTGTGTGTGTGTGGGAAACTTCCATTTATGGCCAGGAAAATTTTCGAGAGTGAGATAACGATAGTTCTCATATGACGGGTTACCCTTCAAAGCCCATAAAATGCTTTATTTATTGCATGCAGCTGCAGCGTTATTCCACAACAAGTTTCAAACCGTCGAGGTTTCATTCCACAAGATTACGTCAAGATGTTCACATGTGCGAGTATGTACGCAGTGCATCCGGCCAAGCACCCCCTGGACTTGACCAAAAACGAGCTCGAACAGGTTCCAAAGGTCTTGCTCCTAAAGTATTGGGGTAACTTTATTGGTTTACTTTGGGATCGTTTGCCGGAGCATCATCGGAACGATAGTGAAGTGATATCGTATCTTCCATGCATGGAGCATTATAATACGCCACAGATGAAGGACCACATTGATGGTCCCCCACCTCAACGTCGGGACTGTGAAAAGTGTTGCGAGGGGGGAAATTCTCTACGTGCGGAGTTCTTCGAACGTGTTTGAACCTGTTACACATGCCTATGATTGTATAAATGGGGAGAAGTTTTTAAAATCTGAGTGGAGGGGTTACGAGGTAGCTTATGATTTCGTGGACCAAGCTCAGACTGCACTATTCCACCGCACCATCAACTTCTCCGAAAAGAACTTTGAAAAAGAGTGAAAATGGATCTCTCAAATATCAACAAAGTCAGCCTGATGGCGGAATTCCTCCCAACGAAGAAGCTGTCAGAACTCCACGTCCATTCGGATTATCAAATCACGGACATAAGAGCTGTACAGACCAAGTTTGGAAAACGCTACATCGTGGACGTTGCAAATGAGTTTGCCGTCTTCTTGCCACCGCGGCTGGTAAAGGCCTTCGATCAAGATCTGAAAATGTTCGAGAGTATGCAGCAACTGGCGCGCAATGGTCAACTCTACATGAAGTACATTGGTGGAAAATACAACAGCGTCGAGTTCCATCGAGTCTGAGTATGGTGGAAAAGAACGCTCGTGAAGGCCCGGTGGAAACAACGAGTTCAACAGCAGCCAGCATCATCACCATCGCAGAGTGCAAGGACTGTTTGTATCACAGTCATCATCATCGTAGAGTTTTCGACGCTCGAGTCTGAGTAAGGTGGAAAACAACGCTCGTTATGGTGCGTTGTCGTCAATTGTCAAAATTGTCGTCAAACTGTATTCGCCGTAGATATAGGAAATAAATGGAGAACGATATTTGTTCGAAATGTTTTTATTCATTAAAAAAAAATCCCTCGCTCACACAACGCTTCGTACACAGAGAGCCAGCTTTTCAACGACTTTACATTCGCTTTGGCGCAATTGTATTTTGTATTGAAGGAATGATGGGGACATTTAACGTTTGCGATTTTCGGCAACTTCTGCAGCGATGGACAGTCCAGAGTCTCCAGATCGATGACTTTTATTGCTGAATCCGTGAATCTCGATAGCCATGAGCACTTCTCGAATCCCTTGGCATAGATCGTAGGAGCTCCTTTCAAGATTCCTCGAATTGTCGTTCTAGCTGCCTCGTATGGTATGCCGCTGTGTCCCCATCGTATTCCATGATAATTGCGTTCCAGCCACTTGTTTGTCATTTTGTACTTGGCCGGTAAAGCGTCCCAGGCGAATGGTGCATCGAAGAAGAATGTCAGCGGTTCAGCGTTCTTCTCATGGAGTTTGACGATGGACATCTCCTTTAGGACAAATTCGTTGACGGGTCTCTTGAACCCTTGCACGTCGACGATAAGCTCCATGTTGACTGAAGTGGTCGCGGATCATTGGCATGGTTTATACCAATTTTTTAACCCCACCACTGATTGGATTGTGCTCGACAATACGATCATGGAGGATCATGCAGTACGCTGAAGTTTGCGGTGGAATATTGTTTTTCAATTCAAACTCAAGGCGCACATCAACAGGACCGGACTTGAGAGAATCGTTTTGTTTTGAGCAGTCAATGACAACGAGGGGGGCTTTTTCTAAAAATTCCATCCTACTCAGCCATGGTTCAGCCTCTTTGTTGTAATAGGTCGGTTGAGATATTAGATGAGATCAATAAATTATCATTACTTCGAACATTGGAGAGTGTGCGATACTTGAATATGAGTTTTCGCTCTTGGGATGTGTACGACTGTCCATCGCTTTAAAGCACAACGAAACATTCATGGACCTTAAAAGCTGCCTCCCAACTAGAGAAACCAAAATATGTAATTGGTGCGGTGCAGACTGGTAAAAAAGATAATGTATGGCAAAGGACATTATATTATTCACCGACTGCAAACTCACAAGTGCTAAACTTTATCTCAATTTAGCATTGTTTTTTCAAGATGACTCGCATTTGGACTTCAAAAAAGTTTCGGAATTTTGTTCAATATGTACTCTCAATTTTGTAAATACAATTATGACTCCAATAGTGATCGTTCTTTACTAACCATCGCCAAGTATTAATGTAACGGCCCTCTCGCGATTAATGATTGATCGCATCAGAACGAGCCTGTAAAACATGCTACCGTAGATGTGTGAATAGAGTTCGAATGCAAAGAAGATTCACCACCGAATACAACTGCATATTGTTTTAATCTTGCGTGATCGCGTTGTTGAATATTGTCCATTGACCGACATTATCCGCAAAATTGCATAGATCAGCAAAATCTGCGAGATACGAAGCATGATGGTTGATTCGCAATCATCATGGTCTAAAGTCGGCATATGGAAACGTTCCATATAGCATGGCTGAGGTTCAATAACAGCTGGAGTTGAAGGTTCAACGGACGACGACACGTGGCCTATCGTATATGTTAAGAGTCATGAAAAACGAGAATGGCTAGCTGATATAATAAATATAAAAAATGAGCTATTTATTGAGTCGTTGAATATAGACTTTGACGATATGGATGTCTCAAGTAAATTAGATGGAAGTTTTACTCTACGATGTGAAAAGCATAAAAACAGTTGTGCCTTACAAAATGTATTTAAATTCTTTAATTGGTGGCTGAATCATAAAGATTCATGCAAATAAAATATATGTAACATTATGTACTTTTTATTCTCCTCACCCCGTACTTAGTTATGTCAGCATCACCTGATATCGGATTGTGCAACTGAATACAATATTACTTTCGAATGTGGAACTCTTTTTTTTCGATGGAATTTGATTGAAAATAAATTAATATAATCGCCCAATGATAATCGAAATCATTCATCAGCATACGTTCGTTAGATGTTCGTGAGCCGTTTGTTGGAAGTTTGCGAGGCATTCGAAGATTTTCGATAGTGGTTCGTGAAAACGTTCCAGAGAGACTTCCGAAGACATTGATAAGACGTTCAAAGCCATTTAAGAGACGTTCGAAAACATTCATAAGGCGTTTGAAAACACGCATGAGAGGGTTCGAAGCGTTTAAAGAGACTTGCTACGACGTTCATGAGACGTTTAAAGATGTTCGTGAGATATTCGAGAGACTTTCGAAGACGTTCAAGAGATCTATGACGATATTTATAATACGTTTAAAGACATCGATGAGAGGTTCGAAGACGTTTAAGAGACTTTAAAAGACATTCACAAGGGTCTTGAAGACGTTCAAGAAACTTTCGAATACGTTCAAGAAACCTTCGATGACATTCGTAATACGTTTGAAGACATTCATGAGGGGTTCGAAGACGCTTAAGAGAGGCTTTTAAATATATTCACGAGGGGTTTGTCCAAAGACATTCATAATACGTTTGAAGACATTCAAGAGACGTTCGAAAACATTCATAAGACGTTTGAAGACATGCATGAGGGGTTCAAAGAGTTTAAAGAGACTTTCTACGACGATCATGGGACGTTTGAAGATGTTCGTGAGACATTCAAGAGACTTTCGAAAACGTTCATAAGAAGTTTGAAGACATTCATGAGAGGTGAGGAGACCTTCAGAGACTTTCGAAGATATTCAAGAGATCTTTGACAATATTCGTAATACGTTTGAAGACATCGATGAGGGGTTCGAAGACGCTTGAGAGACTTTCAAAGACATTCACGAGGGGTTTGAAGACGTTCAAGAGACTTTCGACGACATTCATAACACGTTTGAAGACATGCATGAGGGGGTTCAAAGAGTTTCAAGAGACTTTCTACGACGATGATAAGACGTTTGCAGATGTTCGTGAAACATTCAAAAGACCTTCGAGAACGTTCATAAGAAGTTTGAAGACATTCATGAGAGGTGCGAAGACCTTCAGAGACGGTCAAAGACATTCAAGAAATCTTTGACAATAATAGGAATACGTTTGAACACATCGATGAGGGGTTCGAAGACTCTTGAGAGACTTTCAAATACATTCACGAGGGGTTTAAAGACGTTCAAGAAACTTTCAGATACATTCAAGAGACTTTCGACGAAATTCATAATACGTTTAAATACATTCATGAGGGGTTCGAAGGCGCTTGGGAGACTTTCAAAGCCATTCACGAGTGGTCCGAAGACGTTCAAGAGACTTTCGACGGCGTACATTATACGTTGGAAGACATTCATGTGGGGTTCGAAGACGCTTAAGAGACTTCCAAAGGCATTCACGAGAGGTGTGAAGACATTCGGAGACTTTCGAAGACATTCAAGAGATCTTTGACAATATTCATAATACGTTTGAAGCCATCGATGAGAGGATCGACGATGTTTTAAAGACTTTCAAAGACATTCACGAAGGGTTTGAAGACGTTCAAAAAACTTTCGAATACGTTCTAGAGACTTTCGACGACATTCATAATACGTTTGAAAATATTCATGAGGGGTTCGAAGACGCTTGAGTGACTTTCAGACATTCACGAGGGATTCGAAGACGTTCAAGGACTCCCGACGACATTCATAATAGGTTTGCAGATGTTCGTGAAACATTCAAAAGACTTTCGAAAACGTTCATAAGAAGTTTGAAGACATTCATGAGAGGTGCGGAGACCTTCAGAGCCTGTCAAAGACATTCAAGAAATCTTCGACAATATTCGGAATACGTTTGAACACATCGATGAGGGGTTCGAAGACGCTTGAGAGACTTCCAAAGCCATTCACGATGGGTTCGAAGACGTTCAAGAAACTTTCGAATACGTTTTAGAGACTTTAGACGACATTCATAATACGTTTGAATGCATTCATCTGGGGTTCAAAGACGCTTGAGAGACTTTCAAAGACATTCACGAGGGGTCTGAAGACGTTCAAGAGACTTTCGACGGCGTACGTAATACGTTTGAAGACATTCATGTGGGGTTCGAAGACGCTTAAGAGACTTTTAAAGACATTCACGAGAGGTACGAAGACATTCAGAGACTTTCGAAGACATTTAAGAGATCTTTGACAATATTCATAATACGTTTGAAGACATCGATGAGAGGATCGACGATGTTTTAGAGACTTTCAAAGACATTCACGAAGGGTTTGAAGACGTTCAAGAAACTTTCGAATACGTTCTAGAGACTTTCGACGACATTCATAATACGTTTAAAGACATTCATGAGGGGTTCGAAGACGCTTGAGTGACTTTCAGACATTCACGAGGGATTCGAAGACGTTCAAGGGACTTCCGACGACATTCATGATACGTTTGAATACATTCATGAGGGGTTCGAAGACGCTTGAGATACTTTCAAAGACATTCATGGGAGGTTTGAAGACGTTCAGAAATCTGCGACGACATGCATAATACGATCTTCGACGACATCCATAAACCGAAGACTTTCATTAGGTTTAAGTTTCGCTGGAATTGTTTGGGTTTGTTTGGGATTTTCACAGTTTTGGTCGAACGTGTTTGGGTGTGTTTGGGTGAGCACCCAAACAAACTCAAACACGTTCGACCAAAACTGTGAAAATCCCAAAATCCCAGACTTTCATTACGTTTAAGTTTCGCTGGAATTGTTTGGGTTTGTTTGGGATTTTCACAGTTTTGGTCGAACGTGTTTGGGTGTGTTTGGGTGAGCACCCAAACAAACTCAAACACGTTCGACCAAAACTGTGAAAATCCCAAACAAACCCAAACAATTCCAGCGAAACTTAAACGTAATGAAAGTCTTCGGTTTATGGATGTCGTCGAAGATCGTATTATGCATGTCGTCGCAGATTTCTGAACGTCTTCAAACCTCCCATGAATGTCTTTGAAAGTCTCTCAAGCGTCTTCGAACCCCTCATGAAGTTTTGGTCGAACGTGTTTGAGTTTGTTTGGGTGCTCACCCAAACACACCCAAACACGTTCTACCAAAACTGTGAAAATCCCAAACAAACCCAAACAATTCCAGCGAAACTTAAACGTAATGAAAGTCTTCGGTTTATGGATGTCGTCGAAGATCGTATTATGAATGTCGTCGCAGATTTCTGAACGTCTTCAAACCTCCCATGAATGTCTTTGAAAGTCTCTCAAGCGTCTTCGAACCCCTCATGAAGTTTTGGTCGAACGTGTTTGAGTTTGTTTGGGTGCTCACCCAAACCCACCCAAACACGTTCTACCAAAACTGTGAAAATCCCAAACAAACCCAAACAATTCCAGCGAAACTCAAACGTAATGAAAGTCTTCGGTTTATGGATGTCGTCGAAGATCGTATTATGCATGTCGTCGCAGATTTCTGAACGTCTTCAAACCTCCCATGAATGTCTTTGAAAGTCTCTCAAGCGTCTTCGAACCCCTCATGAATGTATTCAAACGTATCATGAATGTCGTCGGAAGTCCCTTGAACGTCTTCGAATCCCTCGTGAATGTCTGAAAGTCACTCAAGCGTCTTCGAACCCCTCATGAATGTCTTTAAACGTATTATGAATGTCGTCGAAAGTCTCTAGAACGTATTCGAAAGTTTCTTGAACGTCTTCAAACCCTTCGTGAATGTCTTTGAAAGTCTCTAAAACATCGTCGATCCTCTCATCGATGTCTTCAAACGTATTATGAATATTGTCAAAGATCTCTTAAATGTCTTCGAAAGTCTCTGAATGTCTTCGTACCTCTCGTGAATGTCTTTAAAAGTCTCTTAAGCGTCTTCGAACCCCACATGAATGTCTTCAAACGTATTACGTACGCCGTCGAAAGTCTCTTGAACGTCTTCAGACCCCTCGTGAATGTCTTTGAAAGTCTCTCAAGCGTCTTTGAACCCCAGATGAATGCATTTAAACGTATTATGAATGTCGTCTAAAGTATCTAAAACGTATTCGAAAGTTTCTTGAACGTCTTCAAACCCATCGTGAATGGCTTTGGAAGTCTCTCAAGCGTCTTCGAGCCCCTCATCGATGTGATCAAACGTATTCCGAATATTGTCGAAGATTTCTTGAATGTCTTTGACAGTCTCTGAAGGTCTCCGCACCTCTCATGAATGTCTTTAAACTTCTTATGAACGTTTTCGAAAGTCTTTTGAATGTTTCACGAAAATCTGCAAACCTATTATGAATGTCGTCGGAAGTCCTTGAACGTCTTCGAATCCCTCGTGAGTGTCTGAAAGTGACTCAAGCGTCTTCGAACCCTTCATGAATATCTTCAAACGTATTATGAATGTCGTCGAAAGTCTCTAGAACGTATTCGAAAGTTTTTTGAACGTCTTCAAACCCTTCGTGAATGTCTTTGAAAGTCTTTAAAACATCGTCGATCCTCTCATCGATGGCTTCAAACGTATTATGAATATTGTCAAAGATCTCTTGAATGTCTTCGAAAGTCTCCGAATGTCTTCACACCTCTCGTGAATGCCTTTGCAAGTCTCTTAAGCGTCTTCGAACCCCACATGAATGTCTTCCAACGTATAATGTACGCCGTCGAAAGTCTCTTGAACGTCTTCGGACCACTCGTGAATGGCTTTGAAAGTCTCCCAAGCGCCTTCGAACCCCTCATGAATGTATTTAAACGTATTATGAATTTCGTCGAAAGTCTCTTGAATGTATCTGAAAGTTTCTTGAACGTCTTTAAACCCCTCGTGAATGTATTTGAAAGTCTCTCAAGAGTCTTCGAACCCCTCATCGATATGTTCAAACGTATTCCTATTATTGTCAAAAATTTCTTGAATGTCTTTGACAGTCTCTGAAGGTCTTCGCACCTCTCATGAATGTCTTCAAACTTCTTATGAACGTTCTCGAAGGTCTTTTGAATGTTTCACGAACATCTGCAAACGTCTCATCATCGTCGTAGAAAGTCTCTTGAAACTCTTTGAACCCCCTCATGCATGTCTTCAAACGTCTTATGAATGTCGTCGAAAGTCTCTTGAACGTCTACGAACCCCTCGTGAATGTCTTTGAAAGTCCCTCAAGCGTCTTCGAACCCCCCATTAATGTCTTCAAACGTTTTATGAATGTCGTCGAAAGTCTCTCGAACGTAATCGAAAGTTTCTTGAACGTCTTCAAACCCCTCGTGAATGTCTTTGAAAGTCTCTCAAGCGTCTTCGAACCCCTCATCGATGTCTTCAAACGTATTACGAATATTGTCAAAGATCTCTTGAATATCTTCGAAAGTCTCTGAAGGTCTCCTCACCTCTCATGAATGTCTTCAAACTTCTTATGAACGTTTTCGAAAGTCTCTTGAATGTCTCACGAACATCTTCAAACGTCCCATGATCGTCGTAGAAAGTCTCTTTAAACTCTTTGAACCCCTCATGCATGTCTTCAAACGTCTTATGAATGTTTTCGAACGTCTCTTGAATGTCTTCAAACGTATTATGAATGTCTTTGGACAAACCCCTCGTGAATATATTTAAAAGCCTCTCTTAAGCGTCTTCGAACCCCTCATGAATGTCTTCAAACGTATTACGAATGTCATCGAAGGTTTCTTGAACGTATTCGAAAGTTTCTTGAACGTCTTCAAGACCCTTGTGAATGTCTTTTAAAGTCTCTTAAACGTCTTCGAACCTCTCATCGATGTCTTTAAACGTATTATAAATATCGTCATAGATCTCTTGAACGTCTTCGAAAGTCTCTCGAATATCTCACGAACATCTTTAAACGTCTCATGAACGTCGTAGCAAGTCTCTTTAAACGCTTTGAACCCTCTCATGCGTGTTTTCAAACGCCTTATGAATGTTTTCGAACGTCTCTTAAATGGCTTCGAACGTCTTATCAATGTCTTCGGAAGTCTCTCTGGAACGTTTTCACGAACCACTATCGAAAATCTTCGAATGCCTCGCAAACTTCCAACAAACGGCTCACGAACATCTAACGAACGTATGCTGATGAATGATTTCGATTATCATTGGGCGATTATATTAATTTATTTTCAATCAAATTCCATCGAAAAAAAAGAGTTCCACATTCGAAAGTAATATTGTATTCAGTTGCACAATCCGATATCAGGTGATGCTGACATAACTAAGTACGGGGTGAGGAGAATAAAAAGTACATAATGTTACATATATTTTATTTGCATGAATCTTTATGATTCAGCCACCAATTAAAGAATTTAAATACATTTTGTAAGGCACAACTGTTTTTATGCTTTTCACATCGTAGAGTAAAACTTCCATCTAATTTACTTGAGACATCCATATCGTCAAAGTTTATATTCAACGACTCAATAAATAGCTCATTTTTTATATTTATTATATCAGCTAGCCATTCTCGTTTTTCATGACTCTTAACATATACGATAGGCCACGTGTCGTCGTCCGTTGAACCTTCAACTCCAGCTGTTATTGAACCTCAGCCATGCTATATGGAACGTTTCCATATGCCGACTTTAGACCATGATGATTGCGAATCAACCATCATGCTTCGTATCTCGCAGATTTTGCTGATCTATGCAATTTTGCGGATAATGTCGGTCAATGGACAATATTCAACAACGCGATCACGCAAGATTAAAACAATATGCAGTTGTATTCGGTGGTGAATCTTCTTTGCATTCGAACTCTATTCACACATCTACGGTAGCATGTTTTACAGGCTCGTTCTGATGCGATCAATCATTAATCGCGAGAGGGCCGTTACATTAATACTTGGCGATGGTTAGTAAAGAACGATCACTATTGGAGTCATAATTGTATTT
This sequence comes from Ophion ellenae, assembly GCA_963210295.1. Taxonomy (NCBI): domain Eukaryota; kingdom Metazoa; phylum Arthropoda; class Insecta; order Hymenoptera; family Ichneumonidae; genus Ophion; species Ophion ellenae. The sequence goes on along the minus strand of OY723396.1, from coordinate 1,655,390 downwards.
ACAAAATTGAGAGTACATATTGAACAAAATTCCGAAACTTTTTTGAAGTCCAAATGCGAGTCATCTTGAAAAAACAATGCTAAATTGAGATAAAGTTTAGCACTTGTGAGTTTGCAGTCGGTGAATAATATAATGTCCTTTGCCATACATTATCTTTTTTACCAGTCTGCACCGCACCAATTACATATTTTGGTTTCTCTAGTTGGGAGGCAGCTTTTAAGGTCCATGAATGTTTCGTTGTGCTTTAAAGCGATGGACAGTCGTACACATCCCAAGAGCGAAAACTCATATTCAAGTATCGCACACTCTCCAATGTTCGAAGTAATGATAATTTATTGATCTCATCTAATATCTCAACCGACCTATTACAACAAAGAGGCTGAACCATGGCTGAGTAGGATGGAATTTTTAGAAAAAGCCCCCCTCGTTGTCATTGACTGCTCAAAACAAAACGATTCTCTCAAGTCCGGTCCTGTTGATGTGCGCCTTGAGTTTGAATTGAAAAACAATATTCCACCGCAAACTTCAGCGTACTGCATGATCCTCCATGATCGTATTGTCGAGCACAATCCAATCAGTGGTGGGGTTAAAAAATTGGTATAAACCATGCCAATGATCCGCGACCACTTCAGTCAACATGGAGCTTATCGTCGACGTGCAAGGGTTCAAGAGACCCGTCAACGAATTTGTCCTAAAGGAGATGTCCATCGTCAAACTCCATGAGAAGAACGCTGAACCGCTGACATTCTTCTTCGATGCACCATTCGCCTGGGACGCTTTACCGGCCAAGTACAAAATGACAAACAAGTGGCTGGAACGCAATTATCATGGAATACGATGGGGACACAGCGGCATACCATACGAGGCAGCTAGAACGACAATTCGAGGAATCTTGAAAGGAGCTCCTACGATCTATGCCAAGGGATTCGAGAAGTGCTCATGGCTATCGAGATTCACGGATTCAGCAATAAAAGTCATCGATCTGGAGACTCTGGACTGTCCATCGCTGCAGAAGTTGCCGAAAATCGCAAACGTTAAATGTCCCCATCATTCCTTCAATACAAAATACAATTGCGCCAAAGCGAATGTAAAGTCGTTGAAAAGCTGGCTCTCTGTGTACGAAGCGTTGTGTGAGCGAGGGATTTTTTTTTAATGAATAAAAACATTTCGAACAAATATCGTTCTCCATTTATTTCCTATATCTACGGCGAATACAGTTTGACGACAATTTTGACAATTGACGACAACGCACCATAACGAGCGTTGTTTTCCACCTTACTCAGACTCGAGCGTCGAAAACTCTACGATGATGATGACTGTGATACAAACAGTCCTTGCACTCTGCGATGGTGATGATGCTGGCTGCTGTTGAACTCGTTGTTTCCACCGGGCCTTCACGAGCGTTCTTTTCCACCATACTCAGACTCGATGGAACTCGACGCTGTTGTATTTTCCACCAATGTACTTCATGTAGAGTTGACCATTGCGCGCCAGTTGCTGCATACTCTCGAACATTTTCAGATCTTGATCGAAGGCCTTTACCAGCCGCGGTGGCAAGAAGACGGCAAACTCATTTGCAACGTCCACGATGTAGCGTTTTCCAAACTTGGTCTGTACAGCTCTTATGTCCGTGATTTGATAATCCGAATGGACGTGGAGTTCTGACAGCTTCTTCGTTGGGAGGAATTCCGCCATCAGGCTGACTTTGTTGATATTTGAGAGATCCATTTTCACTCTTTTTCAAAGTTCTTTTCGGAGAAGTTGATGGTGCGGTGGAATAGTGCAGTCTGAGCTTGGTCCACGAAATCATAAGCTCCCTCGTAACCCCTCCACTCAGATTTTAAAAACTTCTCCCCATTTATACAATCATAGGCATGTGTAACAGGTTCAAACACGTTCGAAGAACTCCGCACGTAGAGAATTTCCCCCCTCGCAACACTTTTCACAGTCCCGACGTTGAGGTGGGGGACCATCAATGTGGTCCTTCATCTGTGGCGTATTATAATGCTCCATGCATGGAAGATACGATATCACTTCACTATCGTTCCGATGATGCTCCGGCAAACGATCCCAAAGTAAACCAATAAAGTTACCCCAATACTTTAGGAGCAAGACGTTTGGAACCTGTTCGAGCTCGTTTTTGGTCAAGTCCAGGGGGTGCTTGGCCGGATGCACTGCGTACATACTCGCACATGTGAACATCTTGACGTAATCTTGTGGAATGAAACCTCGACGGTTTGAAACTTGCTGTGGAATAACGCTGCAGCTGCATGCAATAAATAAAGCATTTTATGGGCTTTGAAGGGTAACCCTTCATATGAGAACTATCGTTATCTCACTCTCGAAAATTTTCCTAGCCATAAATGGAAGTTTCCCACACACACACACACACACACACACCCACACACACACACACACACACACACACACATGCACACATTTGTCTAAGTTGTTTTTTTTATATATATATAAACTCCTGTGAATAGTCTAGACAAAAATGGTCCGCTTACATCTATAATGTTGATAATACATTATCAGATTTTATGGGTTTTCAAGGACCCACGACTCTATGATGCCCCCTCCCCCACAGAGTCGACAGCGGCTCCCCCCCCCCCCCCCTCGCCCGCGGGTCCAGCTATCGCCGGGAAGACATTGTCACCAAAAACTAGCATCCCCACTCTCTAACACCCCTCCCCTTTCCCTCCGCCAGAACCCCGCACTCGGCTGCCGCATGCAGGACCCCCCCCCCTCCGCCTCGCATACCCCGGCTTCCCCGCGCTCGACTCCCCCGCCCCGCTCCCCCCTGAGATCCCTGGGTTAGAACCGGCCTAGCTCCTCTACTCTCGCCCTATTCCTAACAAAGAATTAACCAGAGCCTCCTTCAACACATTCGGGAGGGGACACAAAAAGGCGGAAGTGGAGGAGTCCGCTTCATCGAGGAGCAGTCGTTAGTCCTCCTTCAGCTACCATAGAATCAACGTCAAGACCCGAAGTGACCGAAATGGACATTAATCGCATAATCTCGCGCTACGTGCGTCGCGAGGATTGCCCCGTGTGCGCGCGAGATTTGGGGAAATGTAGCGACCTGTGCGCGTGCATCGTGAATTTTAATATCGCACGCGCCACAAGCGGACTACCACCGTGGTGCGCGATCTGCGACGAGACGGATAAAGATGACGGGAAACATTCTTACGAATGCTTCCTCGATTTCCGACAAAAGGTCATGCGATTCGGGTGCAGTGCGGGGGTGGAGCGCCACATCAAGCTCGGCACGCGTCTCACCGTTCGCGGCGCCGAGTGCCCCACCCCCCCCCCCCCCGACTCTAACGCTGCCTCCGACGCGGTCCGTCGCCACCCCGGATCCCTCGAAAGTGATCACCAGGGTGCGGGCAAACTCGAGGCCGCGTGTCACGCAGCCGGCGGCTTCGGGGCGCGACGGGACCCCCCGAATCCAGGTGGTCAATCCCGCCACACGTCAGGGGAACGTGACGGCTGAATGGAGAAGGACCGACCCCGGAACGGAAATGCGGCTCGAAAGTGTCGCCATCACCCGCCCCTGCAATCCATGCCCGGTGTGCGGCAGAAGAGAGAAATGCCCGGGAGTGGGGGCATGTATGGAAAAATTAATCGAGGAAAGCTACCGGCGGAAGGGGAAGGTGACGTGCCCCCTCTGCGGGCTCCGGATCCCTGGCCCAAGGTTTGCGGCCCACGGAGGGGGATGCATCACCCGCTGGGATATGGGCAGCAAGCCGTCCACGGGAACGCCGATCGCGACCTACAACCGTTCAGCCGCAGCCATCCCACCACAGGCGGGGGCGCAGGTGAATCAACCGCGCCCTCGTAACCCGCCGATGACGGAGGGCGCCGTAAATATCCCGCGACGTGAAGGACGGAGCCCGGCGCGCTCCAGCCACCATCCGGGGCGGGAGGATCCCAGACCGGCCACCTCAACGTCCAGGCAGCAGCGGCTGGCAACGTTCGGGGAGCTGCTGCAGACCGCCGCAGCCCATCCGGGGATGGCGCAATAGCAGGAGCGGCTCGGCGAACTGGTGACCGCCCTCGCCAATGTGTTATTACGGGACGACTAACTCGTAAGATTTAATTATTACTTATTCGTATATATGTATGTGTATGAGCCAATTTTATAACTCGACGAGGACGTCGAACGCCTAAAGGGGGGGGTGGTTGTTACGTCCGGTCCCACGGAGAATTTTTCCTTTTTTTTTATATATATACTTTTGTAACGACGCCTCTGCGCGGTGTCGGGTGCAGCCCGCCCGAGTACGGCCGGATGCGCCCTGTCGGGTTTCGCTGATTAAGGATCGCCTGATCGCGAAATCCGCCGATTGGGCGCTCTCTGGCCTTGGAGTTTCTGCCGTCCGACTTCGGGAGCGGGCGAATATTTTCCGTGGACGTCGACAAAAACCCCCATCGAATCGATGGCGAAGAAGCCTACCTCGGTTCAGTGGTGGTGAAGTCGAACAGTTCCGATTTGTCCACGGTTCGCTCCTGGAGTCGGAGAAAACTCCTAGTAACAGCAGTACTCGCGGCGGTGTAATAAGTCCAGGCTAGCAACCCGGCGGACCCGCACAGAGACGTCAGTCTTTACTAGTAACGTAGTTAAGTAACGATATACTCGCGGCGGTGTAGTAAGACCTGGGTAGCGACCCGGCGGACCCGCATAGAGACATTGATCGTTACTTTAGGAAACCATATTTATCACCGAAATTATTCTCTAAAATATCAAATAACTATCGAGCCAGTGATAAAGGTGCGGGGCCTACATTCAAGCCCCGAACAAAATGGAGGACACATAAGTTGAGCGTTAGAGCGTAAGAGTGTGTGTGTGAGAGAGAGTGAGTGCGCGTGTGACGAGACCGCGGGGGAAATTGTCCCCGCGCAACGCGACCTACTGTAAGTAACATTAATAAACCCTAAGATCATTTAGTTTGTTACCCCCAACCTCTTTGTTCATTATTCGCAACTTTACTTCCGATTCATCCGAAAACTCCTTTCCCAAGTCCCACTAGCGGAGAGTGCCGGGCCCGTATGGGACGTGCGGCAAAATCCCAATATTGAACGGGGACCTTCAGAACCCGAATAAACACAAAATAAAATCGTCCCTTCTGGACGTAACACACTCATTACATTACATTTTGTAATGTGAAATATTTTCATTGCAAATGCAATGTAATATGTAATGACAAAAAAATTCATTACACATTACCTTGTAATGGGCAATGGACATTTTTAACATTACAAAGTCCAATGTAATGAGCAATGGATTTTTTTACAATACAAAATATAATGTAATGAGTAATGGAATTTGTTTAAATTACAAAATCAATGTAATGAATACCGGGAATTGTTTACATTACAAAGTGTAATGTGATGAGTAATGGAAATACTCATGGACGGACGGACGGACGGACGGATGGACGGATGGATGGATGGATGGATGGATGGATGGATGGATGGATGGATGGATGGATGGATGGATGGATGGATGGATGGATGGATGGATGGATGGATGGATGGATGGATGGATGGATGGATGGATGGAAGGATGGATGGATGGATGGGCGGACGGACGGACGGACGGATGGACGGACGGATGGATGGATGGATGTCACCGGGCGGCCATGAATTCACCGTATCTGGAGTACCGACCGATACAGAACTTCCACGATCCTGATCGGCAAGAGGATTCTCGAGGTCCTTGGGGTATCTGAGCTTACCGCTCATATTCTCTCGGCTCGTAAGCTTTTAAGGAGAGATTTGGTTTCGTCGGATGGATCTCGCTCACACATAAGCGCTTCGTGCGTAGTCCGTCTCACAACGTCTTCTGTTCGCGAGTCTATTCTGATAAAAAAAAAAACGAGAAAAGGGCCGTCTCACATGGCAGGAGATTAACATGGAGTGTATCGAAGCTTTAGAAAATCGACAAATTCACGTGAATAAAATGCTGCCGAGTGCCACGTACAATCTCCTTCGTCTCACGAGGAAGAAGGCAAGAGCGTGTAGGTTCAGATATGTATGGGGTAAAAGGCGGAGTTATCTTTGTGCGAAAGGACGATGGTCAGCCAAAGGCGAAAATCAATTTTCAGTATGATTTGTTAAAACTGGCATGACCATCCTCGTTACAGGAAAAGCGGAAATATCATATCGCATCCGGTAAAACTCGACACGAACAAATCAGTTATTGTTAAAAATTGCTCAAGTCCATGTAAGTTAGAAATTTCAATGATGGAACAAGCATACGAATACCAGATGCAACTGTTGGTTGGTATAAACTTTCGGGTTAGTGATTTTGTTAATGAACTAGTTTAAGCGTTTCGTTGCCCCTTGTTTTCATTTCTTTCTGTCCCTCTTAAGGATTTTCAGTTAGTTTTCTTATGTTTGGTTCTTGTTCCTTTGCGTTTCGTTGAATACATTCGAACTATAATGCTTACTTCTATTTCGATCTTTATGTTCAATTTGCTAATATGAGGATGAAGTTACTCTGTTATTGTTGAATAGAGTCTCGATTATTCGATGTACGGTCCTGTGCTTGGTTTTCGCACTTCTTCCTCGTGTTAGCTTGCTGCATTTAAACTTTTATGGGTTTAGTTGTGCAAAAGTGGACAT